>LR778262.1:6652033-6677033 GCA_902810595.1 Coregonus sp. 'balchen'
TTCCCTCCCCCTCTCCTCCTCCCAATCCTCACCTCCCCCCCTCTCCTCCCCATCCTCCACACCGCTTCTCATCTCCCACCTCCTCCCCCTCTCCTCCTCACCTCCTCCCCCTCTCCTTGCCTCCTAACCTCATCTCCATCTCCTCCCGCCTCCCCCTCTCCTTCCCTCACCTCCCTCTCTCTCCCCCCACCTCCCCCCATCCTTCCCCACGCCCTCCCTCTCCCTTCCCCTCCCCCCACCTCCCCCTCTCCTTCCCTTCCCTTCCAGTCCCTCCTCTGTTCAGGAGCCCCTTAAGCAACCCATTGACCTCCTTCATCCTTGTTGCTCCCCCCTCTACTAACCTCCACCCTATGCCGTCCCAACCTCCCCCTCTCTCCCCACCTCTACCTCCCACTCCCTTCTCCTGTGGACAAGGTGCTGAGGTTATTGAGAGCATATTGAGGTGGTCACGTCAGTCTGATTCAGTAGAGGGGTTTACACAGGCACAATATCCAACCTGACAGAGGGGCCCAAACCTTGAGGGCTTTCTTTCACACTTCATACTACTGTCTCCTGCACGCATTTCCTTATAGAACTACACTACCAGTCAAAAGTTTGGACACACCTACTCATTCAAGGATTTTTCTTTATTTTTACTATTTTCTACATTGTAGAATAATAGTGAAGACATCAAAACTATGAAATAACACATATGGAATCATGTAGTAACCAAAAAAGTGTTAAACAAATCAAAATATATTTTAAGCAAAGAGAAAAGACAGTCCATCATTACTTTAAGACATGAAGGTCAGTCAATACGGAACATTTCAAGAACTTTGAAAGTTTCTTCAAGTGCAGTCGCAAAAACCATCAAGTGCTATGATGAAACTGGCTCTCATGAGGACCACCACAGGAATGGAAGACCCAGAGTTACCTCTGCTGCAGTGGATAAGTTCATTAGAGTTACCAGCCTCAGAAATTGCAGCCCAAATAAATGCTTCACAGAGTTCAAGTAACAGACACATCTCAACATCAACTGTTCAGAGGAGACTGTGTGAATCAGGCCTTCATGGTCGAATTGCTGCAAAGAAACCACTACTAAAGGACACCAATAAGAAGAAGAGACCTGATTGGGCCAAGAAACATGAAAAATGGACATTAGACTGGTGGAAATGTGTCCATTGGTCTGGAGCCCAAATTGGAGATTTTTGGTTCCAACCGCCGTGTCTTTGTGAGACGCGGTGTGGGTGAACAGATGATCTCCGCATGTGTAGTTCTCCACCGTAAAGCATGGAAGAGGAGGTGTTATGGTGTGGGGGTGCTTTGCTGGTGGTGACACTGTCTGTGATTTATTTAGAATTCAAGGCACACTTAACCAGCATGGCTACCACAGCATTCTGCAGCGATACGCCATCCCATCTGGTTTGGGCTTAGTGGGACTATCATTTGTTTTTCAACAGGACAATGACCCAACACACCTCCAGGCTGTGTAAGGGCTATTTTACCAAGAAGCAGAGTGATGGAGTGTTGCATCAGATGACCTGGCCTCCACAATCCCCCGACCTCAACCCAATTGAGATGGTTTGGGATGAGTCGGACCGCAGAGTGAAGGAAAAGCAGCCAACAAGTGCTCAACATATGTGGGAACTCCTTCAAGACTGTTGGAAAAGCATTCCAGGTGAAGCTGGTTGAGAGAATGCCAAGAGCGTGCAAAGCTGTCATCAAGGCAGAGGGTGGCTATTTAAAGAATCTCAAATATAAAATATATTTTGATTTCTTTAACACTCTTTTGGTTCCTACATGATTCCATATGTGTTATTTCATAGTTTTGATGTCTTCACTATTATTCTACAATGTAGAAAATCTCTTATCTCTCTACATGGGGCAGCAGCAGAGAGGCTGGGAGACTAGGTTCTCGCTTATCTCTCTCATCTCCAGCTGATCCTGAAGGATGTGTGCTTTTTACCAATGGTGCCAGTCCAATGGCTTCATTGCACATATACATCATAGTCATTCATGTTCAAGATCAAGAGTAGTCAGATTCAAAGCCTGCACAAAGCAGTCGACAAAGAAACTGCAACTTTTCTCACACAGTCTTCTAGTTTGCGTTCATCAATCATGTGAATATTGGCCTACCTCTTATGGCTCGTTTTGATTAAAAATCAAAATCGAGTCAGCCTTCTCTCTGCCAACAAAAACTGCAATACTTGAAGTACAGTATGCATCTCTACTCTGTGGTTCTCATCTCCTCTCTGTGGTTCTCTCTCCTCTCGCTGGTTCCTCCTCTGTGGTTCTCCATCTCTGGTTATCTCTTCTATTCTCTCTCTCTTCTCTGTCTCTTCTCTCTCTCTCTCCTCTCTCCTCGGATCTCCCTTCCTCCTCTCTCCTCTCCTCTCTCTCATCTTTCCTCTCTCTCTCTCCTTTTTCTCTTTCCTTCAGTCTAACAGTAAAATGACATACTGTCTGCTTAGTGAACTGTGGCAGATACATGAATATGGCATCAGATGTCCAGATGGCATCATAATAACTATAGAGTGCTACTTTTGACCAGAGCTATACCACCGTTCAAAACATACATGAAATTGAGTTTTAAAAAAATGAGTTTAATTAGGAAATATAGAAAAATGCATAGGAAATGTAGTCATTGACAAGGTTAGAAATAATGATTTTTAATTGAAATAATGAATAATAATTGTGTTCTTCAAACTTTGCTTTCGTCAAAGAATCCTCCATTTGCAGCAATTACAGCCTTGCAAACCTTTGGCATTCTAGTTGTCAATTTGTTGAGGTAATCTGAATGCTTCCTAAAGCACCTCCCACAAGTTGGATTGGCTTGATGGGCGCACTTCTTACGTACCATACGGTCAAGCTGCTCCCACAACAGCTCAATAGGGTTGAGATCCGGTGACTGTGCTGGCCACTCCATTATAGACAGAATACCAGCTGACTGCTTCTTCCCTAAATAGTTATTGCATAGTTTGGAGCTGTGCTTTGGGTCATTGTCCTGTTGTAGGAGGAAATTGGCTCCAATCAAGCGCCGTCCACAGGGTATGGAATGGCGTTGCAAAATGGAGTGATAGCCTTCCTTCTTCAAGATCCCTTTTACCCTGTACAAATCTCCCACTTTACCACCACTAAAGCACCCCCACACCATCACATTGCCTCCACCATTCTTGACAGATGGCATCAAGCACTCCTCCAGCATCTTTTCATTTGGTCTGCGTCTCACAAATGTTCTTCTTTGTGATCCAAACACCTCAAACTTCGATTCATCTGTCCATAACACTTTTTCCCAATCTTCCTCTGTCCAGTGTCTGTATTCTTTTGCCCATCTTTATTCTTTTCTTTTTATTGGCCAGTCTGAGATATGGCTTTTTCTTTGCAACTCTGCCTAGAAGGTCAGCATCCCGGAGTCGCCTCTTCACTGTTGACGTTGAGACTGGTGTTTTGCGGGTACTATTTAATGAAGCTGCCAGTTGAGGACCTGTGAGGCATCTGTTTCTCAAACTAGACACTCTAATGTATTTGTCCTCTTGCTCAGTTGTGCACCGGGGGCCTCCCACTCCTCTTTCTATTCTGGTTAGAGCCAGTTTGCGCTGTTCTGTGAAGGGAGTAGTACACAGCGTTGTACGAGATCTTCAGTTTCTTGGCAATTTCTTGCATGGAATAGCCTTCATTTTCTCAGAACAAGAATAGACTGACAAGTTTCAGAAGAAAGTTATTTGTTTCTGGCCATTTTGAGCCTGTAATCGAACCCACAATTGCTGATGCTCCAGATACTCAACTAGTTTCAAGAAGGCCAGTTTTATTGCTTCTTTAACCAGCACAACAGTTTTCAGCGTGCTAACATAATTGCAAAAGGGTTTTCTAATGATCAATTAGCCTTTTAAAATGATAAACTTGGATTAGCAAACACAACGTGCCATTGGAACACAGGACCGACGGTTGCTGATAATGGGCCTCTGTACGCCTATGTAGATATTCCATTAAAAATCAGCCGTTTCCAGCTACAATAGCCATTTACAACATTAACAATGTCTACACTGTATTTCTGATCAATTTAATGTTATTTTAATGGACCAAAACAATGCTTTTCTTTCGAAAACAAGGACATTTCAAAGTGACCCCAAACTTTTGAACGGTAGTGTAACTGAGCCCTGGTCAAAAGTAGTGCACTAAATAGAGTGGATGAGGTGACACTGTGATGACACACAGAGACAGCCGAGAGGAAGGGGCAAAGGTTTTCACACCTGTATGCTGTGTGTGTGTGTGTGTGTGTGTGTGTTGTGTGTGTGTGTGTGTGTGTGTGTGCGTGCGTGAATGTGTGCGTGTGTGCGTGCGTGCGTGCGTGCGTGCGTGTGTGTGTAGAGAGAAAGAGAGACAGGGGAGTGGATCAAGGTGCATCAATAAGATTTCTAGTGAGCACAAAAAGACAGTCCCAGTTTAGGGCTAGAACATCAAGAGAGCACTGAGGAAGACTAGATGGTTCTCTAGAACATCAAGAGAGCACTGAGGAAGATTAGATGGTTCTCTAGCACATCAAGAGAGCACTGAGGAAGACTAGATGGTTCTCTAGCACATCAAGAGAGCACTGAGGAAGACTAGATGGTTCTCTAGCACATCAAGAGAGCACTGAGGAAGACTAGATGGTTCTCTAGCACATCAAGAGAGCACTGAGGAAGATTAGATGGTTCTGCTGTCAGGAATGATACCGGTGAAAAGAGGAAAGACTGTTTAAACACAGAAAGAGCTTTCGTCTAGCTTCAAACGCTGGGAACAACTTGAAGATCTAATATAAAAATGTTCAGAAAGCATAGTTGAGTACCCAGTCCGACTGGCCTGAAGATTCTCTATGAAACCATTGTCTTACGTCAGATAGCACCACGATTCCGCCTGCACTGGTCTGTCTCGTATCTTGCAGAGGCTCATGGGAAAGTAGTTGGCTACAATGTGCTGTCTTACATTGAAAAATATGACCTCATCTGCTGAACCCTATTTCTGAGAAAGTCGCATCATTTTACATTTACAGTGGGGGGGAAAAAAAGTATTTAGTCAGCCACCAATTGTGCAAGTTCTCCCACTTAAAAAGATGAGAGAGGCCTGTAATGTTCATCATAGGTACACGTCAACTATGACAGACAAAATGAGAAAAAAAAATCAGAAAATCACATTGTAGGATTTTCAATGAATTTATTTGCAAATTATGGTGGAAAATAAGTATTTAGCGTAAGTATGTAAGTAAGTATAAGTAAGTATGTAGCGAGTCAGTAGTCTGCTGATTCAGCTGCTGTGCTAATCTGACCCAACTATACAAACTAACTTTAGCCATCGCAGAGAAACATGCTGATCTACAGACTGATTGCTGATAACAGTCCCCTCCCCTCCCCTTCTCTCCTCCCCTCCCCTCCCCTTCTCTCCTCCCCTCCCCTCACCTTCTCTCCTCCCCCTCCCCCCTCCCTCCCTCACCTTCTCTCCTCCCCTCCCCTCCCCTCACCTTCTCTCCTCCTCCTCCCCTCCCCTCACCTTCTCTCCTCCCCCTCCCCTCCCCTCACCTTCTCTCCCCCCCCCTCCCCCCCCCCCCCCCCCCTCCCTCCCCCCTCCTCCCCCTCCCTCCCTTCACCTTCTCTCCCCCCCCCTCCCCTCAGCTTCCATCCTCCCCCTCCCTCCCCTCACTTATCCCTCCCCCTCCCTCACCTTCTCCTCTCTCCCTCCTTCCCAATCTATACTCCCCCTCCATCACTTCCTCCTCCCCTCCCTCCCCCCCCCCACTTCTCTCCTCCCCCCCCCCCCTCCCCTCCCCTCACATTCTCTCTCCCCCTCTCCTCCCTTCTCCCCTCCCCCCGCTCCCTTCTCTCCTCCCCTCCCCCCCTCCCCTTCCCCTCCCTCCCCTCCCCTCTCCCCCCCTTCTCCCCCTCCCTCCCCCCTCACCTCTCCCTCCCCCCCCTCAACCTCTCATCCTCCCCTCCCCTCCCTTCTCCCCCCCCTCCCCTTCTCTCCCCCCTCTCTCCTCCCCCCCTTCCCTTCCCCCCTTCTCACCTCCCCCTCCCTCCCCTCACTTTCTCTCCTCCCCTCCCTCCCTTCTCCTCCTCCTCTCACCTTCTCTCCTCCCCTCCCCCTCACATTCTCTCCTAACCCTCCCTCTTCCCATTCTCCCCCTCCACTCACCCTCCGCCTCCCCTCCCCTCCCCTTCTTCTCCTCTTCCCCCTCCCCTTCAACCTTCTCCTCCCTCCCGCGCCCCTCTCCCCTCCCTACTTCCCCTTCCCCTCCCCTCCCCATTCTCTCCTTCCCTTCTCTCCTCCCCTCCCCTCCCCTTCTTCCCCTTCCCCCCCCCCCTCCCCTCCGCCTCCTCCCCTTCTCATCCTCACCTCGCTCCCCCTTCCCCCTTCCCCTTCTCCCATCCCCCTCCTCTCCGCCTCACGTTCTCCTCCTCCCCCCTCCCATCACCTATCTCTCCACCCTGTTCAAAAAGAGAGAGAAACCTCACCTTCTCCCCCTCTTCCCCCTCCACTTCCTCTGAAATCTCTTCCCCCACCTCCCCCCACACATCTTTCTTCTTTGTTGTTCATCAATTTTTCAATATGCATACATTTGGCCACTTTTTCGGGGGGTCTGCTTAGTGAACTGTGGGAGATACAGGAATATGTTGCATCCCAGATGGCCTCCTAATAACTATATAGTGCACTAATTTTGACCAGAACTATATGGGCCCTGGACAAAAGTAGTGCACTAAATAGAGGATAGGGTGCCATTTGGGACAAAACTGTAACACGCCTCAGCTGCTCTGCTCATCGCAGCAAGTGAAACACGAAACGTGCGTGTGTACACGACTTTCTGTGTCCCAAGGCCATCTGAAAACAATGGTTCCAGGAGGAACTAACGTTACATGGTTTCTGTGTTGCTCGTGTTTGACCTGTCCTTTCAGGGTGCTGTTCTATCTTCCACACCAGTGCTTAGGGACCACACTGATTTGCCAGGTCAGGTTTTGGAATAAAATGTTTGGTTGAATAAAACATGTAACAAAAAAACAAAAAAAAAGTGACACATTTCAAAGGAATGGGGGTGTAATTTTAGATTTTTGCAAGTTCGGTTTTATTCCCTTGGTTGTGCACTTTCCTATGTGGCTCTTGTCAAATGTAGTGCACTATATAGAAGGGAACAGAGTGTCCTTCGAGATTCAGAAGAACCTAAAGGTAATGTGGAGTGGATGAGGTGATGCTGAAGTAGACAGAGGTGACACTGTGACACTGTGATGACACACAGAGACAGCCGAGAGGAAGGGGCAAAGGTTTTATGCTGTGTGTGTGTGCGTGTGTGTGTGTGTGTGTGGTGTGTGTGTGTGTGTGTGTGTGTGTGTGTGTGTGTGTGTGTGTGTGTGTGTGTGTGTGTGGACGTGTTTAACTATTCTTGTGGGGACCAGAAGTTCCCACAAGAACAGTAAACAAACAAGAATTTGACCAACTGCGGACATTTTGTTAGTCCCCACAAGGTCAAATGCTATTTCTAGGGGATTTAGGGTTAAGGTTTGAATTAGTGTTAGGGTTAGAATTATGTTAAGGGTTAGGGTTAGGGTTAAGGTTAGGTATTTGGGACAGTCACCAACTCCTTCATTAGGGCAGTCACCAACTCCTCAAAAAGAAAAGGAAAGCCGCACACTCTAGGAGCTCAGATGCAATAATTTAATATCTTAATAACCAACGTTTCGACAGACAAGCTGTCTTCATCAGGGTATAATGACAAACACTGCGGGTCACTGGTTTATATAGTGTGAAAGGACACACGCAGGTGTCTGTAATCATGGCCGGGTGTGGCCTAATAGCATTGGCCAATTCACAGATATAAACAACATACAAAAAACATGGATAGCATAAGATCATAGATACTTAGCTACATAGGCCCACAACATTTGAGTCACCAACTCCATCATTAGGACAGTCACCAATTCCTTAATTAGGACAGTCACCAACTCCATCATAAGGACAGTCACCAACTCCATCATTAGGACAGTCACCAACTCCTTCATTAGGACAGTCAACAACTCCTTCATTAGGACAGTCACCAACTCCTTCATTAGGACAGTCAACAACTCCTTAATTAGCACAGTCACCAACTCCATCATAAGGACAGTCACCAACTCCTTCATTAGGACAGTCAAACAACTCTTCATTAGGACAGTCAACACTCCTTCATTAGGACAGTCACACCAACTCCTTCATTAGGACAGTCAACAACTCCTTCATTAGGACAGTCACCAACTCCTTCATTAGGACAGTCAACATCTCCTTCATCATTAGGACAGTCAACATCTTCTTCATTAGGACAGTCAACATCTCCTTCATTAGGACAGTCAACAACTCCTTCATTAGGACAGTCAACATCTCCTTCATTAGGACAGTCAACAACTCCTTCATTAGGACAGTCAACAACTCCTTCATTAGGACAGTCAACATCTCCTTCATTAGGACAGTCAACAACTCCTTCATTAGGACAGTCAACAACTCCTTCATTAGGACAGTCAACATCTCCTTCATTAGGACAGTCAACAACTCCTTCATTAGGACAGTCAACAACTCCTTCATTAGGACAGTCAACATCTCCTTCATTAGGACAGTCAACAACTCCTTGTGACTCTGTGGCTGACCTAACCTAATCTGGACACTGTCCACTTCATTACTCTCTGACTTCAGATCAGTAATCCATGTGTGACTGGCATCATTAACACAGGGGCCAAAGGTTAACCAAAATATCCACCATGCTCATTAACCAATCATAAATAAGCCAATCGTAAATTAGCCAATCCCAATATTCAATCTACCACAGTTCTAGAGTTCAGAGGGTGAGTTTTGAGTTCCGAGGGTAAATGAGAGAATTTGTCAGAATGCCAGCAGGCTAGATAGAGAGTTTAGTGTTGTGATCATTAGGCCACTACAATAAAAGCCTCTGATTTACCCGGTTGCTTTTCCAGTTCATAGGGAGGCAGTGTTTAAAGCCCACTGGGATATTTACAGACATTTTTAGTAAGTTAGCAGAGGCCCATCGGCGTGAATCTGGAAAAATCACAGATTGGGACCACAGAGCATGAATCCCAACTGTTTAATTTCCACACACACACACACACATATACACACACCACACACACACACACGTAGTGAGTGTTGCAACCGAGGACAGAAAGTCTTTACCCTCTATGCGCTTCAGCACTCAGCGGTCCCGTTCTGTGAGCGTGTGTGGCCTACCACTTCGCGGCTGAGCCGTTGTTGCTCCTAGACGTTTCCACTTCACAATAGCAGCACTTTGACCGGGGCAGCTCTAGCAGGGCAGAACTTTGACCGGGGCAGCTCTAGCAGGGCAGCACTTTGACCGGGGCAGCTCTAGCAGGGCAGAACTTTGATGAGCGTTTGTAAGTCACAGAGCTCTTCAGTACGGGCCATTCTACTGCCAATGTTTGTCTATGGAGGTTGCATGGCTATGTGGTCGACTTTATACACCTGTCATCAACGGCTACGAATGAAATAGAAAATCCACTAATTTGAAGGTGTGTCCACATACCTCTGGCCGTGTTGTGTATCTCATTGATAATGCCTTATATTATGCCCTTGGAAGAAAACACTTCAATTTGCTCAACTTGCCATTGGCTCAACTTCAGTGGCAGTCGGTGCTGTTTAAGATGAGGGAGGACAATTAATGTTTTGTTCTACTGTAGACCTTTGTCACGCCCTGACGTATGGGACTCTAGTATGTTGAGTCTATGGGACTCTAGTATGTTGAGTCAGGGTGTGGAGATCTATGTTGTTATTTCTATGTTTACTTTCTAGGTATTGTGTTTCTATGTTTGGCCGGGTGTGGTTCCCAATCAGAGGCAGCTGTCGCTCGTTGTCTCTGATTGCGGATCATACTTAAGTAGCCTGTTTGCAATCATTAGTTGTGGGATCTTGTTCCGTGTATAGGCTTGTATTGTGTTTAGCCTGAGGACTTCACGTTACGTTGTTTTGTTCGTGTGTTTATTTTGATAATAAACATGTATGCATTTCACGCTGCGCCTTGGTCTGAGCCGTCCTTCAACGGCCGTGACAACCTTCATTGCAAAACAGTGTGTTTTCATCAATTATTTGGCGACGTGAATATATTTTATATAGTTTTATCTATAAAAATAATAGCTTTAAATGAAATTCACTGAGGAGGATGGTCCTCCCCTTCCTCCTCTGAGGAGCCTCCACTGCTCAACTTACCCCTAGAAAAGTATTTTGACTACACAGCTACAAGGAAGCACTTTCATGCTAGGTTTAGGACCTCATATTGAAGCTTATATTTTTTTTGGACCTAACTTGCCACTTTGTCGATGTGCGTTCTTCCTCCACAGACTCCATGAAATGATGACCTCTTCCTAAATATTTGTTCAAGTGATTAATTTTGTGCATGGTTTCCTAGAAAAAAGGGTGGCTCGACTTGCCCCTTTGGCTCAACATACCCCGCTCTCCCCTAATGATATTGCCGTTGATTTGTTTTCCATAAAGTCATCGGCTATTCCCCCTTTTCTCCTGTCTTTAAATAGTGTTTACCGTCACTCTCTCCTAACACTAAAAGAGACCATTTTTTGAAACATACAAACAGCAGACGAATCAATGCGGTAACACAGAAAAAATCACTGGAGAGCTGGTCACATCATACTGTATAGGCTAGCCTGGAGCAAACAGTAGTTATCCTTCTTACACACACACATGCACGCACACAGGCTTACGTGCGAACGCACGCACACGTACACAAACACGCCCCCATTATCCACTGTTCAGCCTTATATAAAGCAGGTTGTCATAGTGTCTCCTAACTGAATAGAACATTTAATTGGGGTTCAAGTTCAAACGAATAGAACAGAACAGAACAAAACAGAACAGAACTGAACAGAACAGAAAAGAACAGAACAAAACAGAATCATCTCTTCATCACTATCATCCCACACAACACCATCATCATCCTCAACCTCTTCCTCATCCAGGAGTCTTACCATATTATATAACCATGAACTGACCCTGGATATAGAACTGATCCTGGATATAGAACTGACCCTGTATATAGAACTGATCCTGGATATAGAACTGATCCTGGATATAGAACTGACCCTGGATATAGAACTGATCCTGGATATAGAACTGACCCTGGATATAGAACTGACCCTGGATATAGAACTGATCCTGGATATAGAACTGATCCTGGATATAGAACTGACCCTGGATATAGAACTGACCCTGGATATAGAACTGATCCTGGATATAGAACTGATCCTGGATATAGAACTGACCCTGGATATAGAACTGACCCTGTATATAGAACTGATCCTGGATATAGAACTGATCCTGGATATAGAACTGACCCTGTATATAGAACTGATCCTGGATATAGAACTGACCCTGGATATAGAACTGACCCTGTATATAGAACTGATCCTGGATATAGAACTGATCCTGGATATAGAACTGACCCTGTATATAGAACTGATCCTGGATATAGAACTGACCCTGTATATAGAACTGATCCTGGATATAGAACTGATCCTGGATATAGAACTGATCCTGGATATAGAACTGACCCTGGATATAGAACTGACCCTGTATATAGAACTGATCCTGGATATAGAACTGATCCTGGATATAGAACTGACCCTGTATATAGAACTGATCCTGGATATAGAACTGACCCTGTATATAGAACTGATCCTGGATATAGAACTGACCCTGGATATAGAACTGACCCTGGATATAGAACTGACCCTGTATATAGAACTGATCCTGTATATAGAACTGATCCTGGATATAGAACTGATCCTGGATATAGAACTGATCCTGGATATAGAACTGACCCTGTATATAGAACTGACCCTGGATATAGAACTGACCCCTGGATATAGAACTGATCCTGATATAGAACTGACCCTGGATATAGAACTGACCCTGGATATAGAACTGATCCTGGATATAGAACTGATCCTGGATATAGAACTGACCCTGTATATAGAACTGACCCTGGATATAGAACTGACCCTGGATATAGAACTGATCCTGGATATAGAACTGACCCTGGATATAGAACTGACCCTGGATATAGAACTGACCCTGGATATAGAACTGATCCTGGATATAGAACTGACCCTGGATATAGAACTGATCCTGGATATAGAACTGATCCTGGATATAGAACTGACCCTGGATATAGAACTGATCCTGGATATAGAACTGATCCTGGATATAGAACTGACCCTGGATATAGAACTGATCCTGGATATAGAACTGACCCTGTATATAGAACTGACCCTGGATATAGAACTGACCCTGGATATAGAACTGATCCTGGATATAGAACTGATCCTGGATATAGAACTGACCCTGGATATAGAACTGACCCTGTATATAGAACTGATCCTGGATATAGAACTGATCCTGGATATAGAACTGACCCTGTATATAGAACTGATCCTGGATATAGAACTGATCCTGGATATAGAACTGACCCTGGATATAGAACTGATCCTGGATATAGAACTGACCCTGGATATAGAACTGACCCTGGATATAGAACTGACCCTGGATATAGAACTGACCCTGTATATAGAACTGATCCTGGATATAGTACTGATCCTGGATATAGAACTGACCCTGGATATAGAACTGATCCTGGATATAGAACTGACCCTGGATATAGAACTGACCCTGGATATAGAACTGATCCTGGATATAGAACTGATCCTGGATATAGAACTGACCCTGGATATAGAACTGACCCTGGATATAGAACTGATCCTGGATATAGAACTGACCCTGGATATAGAACTGACCCGGATATGAACTGATCCTGGATATAGAAACTGATCCTGGATATAGAACTGACCCTGGATATAGAACTGATCCTGGATATAGAACTGACCCTAGATATAGAACTGATCCTGGATATAGAACTGACCCTGGATATAGAACTGATCCTGGATATAGAACTGATCCTGGATATAGAACTGATCCTGGATATAGAACTGACCCTAGATATAGAACTGATCCTGGATATAGAACTGACCCTGGATATAGAACTGATCCTGGATATAGAACTGATCCTGGATATAGAACTGACCCTGGATATAGAACTGATCCTGGATATAGAACTGATCCTGGATATAGAACTGACCCTGGATATAGAACTGACCCTGGATATAGAACTGACCCTGGATATAGAACTGATCCTGGATATAGAACTGACCCTGGATATAGAACTGACCCTGGATATAGAACTGACCCTGGATATAGAACTGACCCTGGATATAGAACTGACCCTGTATATAGAACTGACCCTGGATATAGAACTGATCCTGGATATAGAACTGACCCTAGATATAGAACTGACCCTGGATATGGAACTGACCCTTTCTTATTTCTCGTGTTTTTTGTTTGTTTTTTCAAACTAAATTATTTTGATAGTGAATACTGCACGGTTGGAAAGTGCTTGCAAGTTAAGCATTTCACTGTACTTGTGCATGGGGAAAATCAAAAGTTGAATGTCCAGAGCGACACGCCACACACTTTTTTTGGCAGAAAAAAGCCAGACACCTCAAGTTGACACAACATTTTTCACCCCCCAAAACAACGCACCTCACGTTTTTACACAGATCTAAAATAGTCTGACAAGATCAGAGTTGTACTCACCACATAGAGCTGCTTCCACAGGAGGGCCCATTCCTGCAGAGTGGAGGTCCCCTCCGTCACGACGGGGTCTTCCAGGGGTACAACTGTCTCATACTGCCTGTATAACACACAGTAACTAAAGTAAGCTCTTTGAAACTAGTTGTTGAGTTGTGTACCCCCCCCACACACACCACGATGATTAACCACACAGAATCAAAACTAGTGTGTGTGTTTGTGTGTGTGTGTGTGTGTGTGTGTGTGTGTGTACACAGTTTTCTATCTACACCCAGCAGACTATTACCATCTAAATGCCCCTCCTAAATCATTCAGTAGTCTGATGGTTTTAAAATCGCTTTTTTCAAAACCCCAAACAAACTGCAATTTTACAGCTCCCACAGCCCTAATACCCACCAGCCTAAATCTCTCCCATCTCCTCTCCCCTCTCTCTCTCTCTCTCTCTCTCTCTCTCTATCCCCCAGCTTAACCCCCTCCCTCACAGCCTAAATGTATCTTCTCTCAAAAACAGTCTCGCTTGTATTTCTCTCACCTTCTCTCTCCCCTCTCTCCTTCTCTCCCTCTCCCCTTTTTCCCCTTTCCCCCCCTCTTCTCCCCCTCCCCCCCTTCCCTCTCCCTCTCCCCTCTCAACCCTCTCCCCCCTTTTCCTCTCCCCCCTCCCCCTTCTCTCTCTCTCCCCCTTCTCTCTCCCCTCTTCTCTCCCCTTTCTCTCTCCTCTCTCCCCCTCCTTCTCCCTCTCCTCTCCCCTTCTCCTCCCCTTCTCTCCCTCTCCCCCTTCTCTCTCCCTCCCCTCCCCCTTCTTTCTCCCCTCCCCCCTTCTCTCTCCTCTCCTCCTCTCCCTTCTTCTCTCCCTTCTCCCCCTCCTCCTCCCCCTTTTCTTCTTACCCCCCCCCTTTCTCTCCTCCCCTCTCCCCCTTCTCTCTCTTTCTTTTCCCATTCCCCTTCTCTCTCTCCCTCTCCCCCCCTTCCCCCCCCCGCCCTCCCCTCCCCTTCCATTCCTTTCCCCATCCTTCTCCTTTCCCTTTTTCCTCCCTCCCACTCCTCTCTCTCAATCCCTCCCCCTCTCTCTAATCCCTATAACTGATTAATATCTCCCAACCCTAAAATGTAACACACAATGAGATGAACATGGTGTCTCAGTAGAGGGGCCTCTGCTCCCCTGACTCCCCGGCCGCTAGAAAACATACTTTTCCACAGTCACTTATGTCTAGTGCTTTTTGAGGTCGGTTCAATTTCAGTTTTTTTTTTTAAAAAATATTTTTTTAGACATTAAATGCACTATGCATTATGTTGGTTGAATGCTGTAACAACACAGAATAAAACAATGAAAGTAATAAATAATATGCCATTTAGCAGACGCTTTTTTCCAAAGCGACTTACAGTCATGTGCGCATACATTTTTACGTATGGGTGGTCCCGGGGATCGAACCCACTACCCTGGCGTTACAAGTGCCGTGCTCTACCAGCTGAGCTACAGAGGACCATGATGGTAGTGACTGCCCATTACTGCTTATCACTTATTAACCATCATTTATTCACATGACTTTACTAAAATATTTCAGTTGTTGTGTATATTTCATTTTGTTTTATTTCTATCCAAGTCATCATCTCATCTCTATAGAGCTGCTGCATAAGCTGTTGGACAAAATCACTATTTTAGTAGTTCTTCAAAGTAAATAAGTCATACTTTTATGACTGCTGAATACCAACTATCAATCACTTAGATCATGTATTTTCAGATATAGAGATGCCTCAGGAAGCAGCTGCTCTCTGTCCCTCTCCATCACGTGTTCTTCTGTCTCTTCTCTCCCTCTCTATGTCTGCACCACACAGACTGGACAAGTAGGCGCGCAATGGATTAAGGTCATTGTAGTTAATTACCACATTTTCTGCATTAAACTATGTAGAATATTGGCCTGTTGGAAACTACAACTCCATACTACATCGCACAGTTCGGGCTTGATCTAATTTATCTCTAAAATAAACGAAATGACGGTTAATCGCTCAGCACGACTCATGTCACTTTCTCCACCGTCCGAGTAAATCATATCTGTGTTCAGTTAGTATTTATTTTCTTTCCAACACTTTAGCGATGCTTGCTTGAGCTAGTGTGGCCCAGTGAAACAAAATAGTCCCAAAAGTGCAACCCTCACCCTATCTGGCACCACAAACAGGCTCAATAAAATGCAGATCGTTTCTGAAAGAAAACGGATAGTGATTGATACTAGATCTCTATAGAATAGCTGTGGGTCAAACTGAACCCACTGCATCACACATCAATCATCAGGGCCCTGTTCTCATCTCAAATCTAATCTAGGCCTTACATGATATGTATTGGAGCAATGGAAATTCACAAACGATACATATAGATCACTGTGTAAGTAGATCACACACAATACATATAGATCACTGTGTAAGTAGATCACACACAATACATATAGATCACTGTGTAAGTAGATCACTTACAATACATATAGATCACTGTGTAAGTAGATCACTCACAATACATATAGATCACTGTGTAAGTAGATCACTCACAATACATATAGATCACTGGTAAGTAGATCACTCACATACATATAGATCACTGTGTAAGTAGATCACACACAATACATATAGATCCCTGTGTAATTAGATCACACACAATACATATATATATATCACTGTGTAAGTAGATCACTCACAATACATATAGATCACTGTGTAAGTAGATCACACACAATACATATAGATCACTGTGTAAGTAGATCACTTACAATACATATAGATCACTGTGTAAGTAGATCACTCACAATACATATAGATCACTGTGTAAGTAGATCACTCACAATACATATAGATCACTGTGTAAGTAGATCACTCACAATACATATAGATCACTGTGTAAGTAGATCACACACAATACATATAGATCCCTGTGTAAGTAGATCACACACAATACATATATATATATCACTGTGTAAGTAGATCACTCACAATACATATAGATCACTGTGTAAGTAGATCACACACAATACATATAGATCCCTGTGTAAGTAGATCACACACAATACATATATATATCACTGTGTAAGTAGATCACTCACAATACATATAGATCCCTGTGTAAGTAGATCACTCACAATACATATAGATCACTGTGTAAGTAGATCACTCACAATACATATATATCACTGTGTAAGTAGATCACTCACAATACATATAGATCACTGTGTAAGTAGATCACTCATAATACATATAGATCACTGTGTAAGTAGATCACTCACAATACATATAGATCCCTGTGTAAGTAGATGACATATGAAGTATTGTACCTATACATCAAGTACATTACAGACCTCTAGAACGGTAAACTGAACTGACTTCTGGGATCAGCAAAGTAGACTGTAGGGAGACAGTGGAGGAGAAGAGGTAGAGGAAGAGAGACAGTGGAGGAGAAGAGGAAGAGGAAGAGAGACAGTGGAGGAGAAGAGGAAGAGGTAGAGAAGGAAGCTTTTTCCTGACCATGTGACTTAACCAGGAACAGTTCTAGGCCCTAGTTATTATAGCCCATAACGGACAAGGTTATGTGGTCAGAAAAAAAAGTCCATAAATCTGGACAGGGCTGCAACAACAGGCAACAGGAAATATCTATGGACCTAAAAAAATATTGAATGTCGGCGACGTGTGATATTACAGAGCCCTGGATGTCCATAACGCACTACTGTGTCCCTCTAGAGAGATGATGACGACATGGGTTTTTAGGACTTACTAAGTTCCTTTGGATAAAACAATTGTACTAAACATCATGTGTTACATACAGTGGGATAGGAAAGACGTAGATGGTGGATAAATGAAGATCACCATTTTAAAAAATGGTCACGGTTCCTGTCTGTGTAAGTGGGCATCCCCTTTCGTGTTTTTCCAGCGTAAACTCACGGCTCCTCCATAATCTCTGGCATGCTCACGGTTCATCCATAATCTCTGGCATGCTCACGGTTCATCCATAATCTCTGGCATGCTTACGGTTCATCCATAATCTCTGGCATGCTCACGGTTCATCCATAATCTCTGGCATGCTTACGGTTCCTCCATAATCTCTGGCATGCTCACGGTTCCTCCATAATTACTCTACCCCTCCCTCTCTCTCTACTTCTCCTCTCCCTCCTCCATCTCTCTCTACTTCTCCTCTCCCTCCTCCATCTCTCTCTACCTCTACTCTACCCCTCTCTCTCTCTCTACCTCTACTCTCCCCCCTCCCTCTCTCTCTCTCTCTCTACCTCTACTCTCCCCCTCCATCTCTCTCTACCTCTACTCTCCCTCCCCCTCCCTCTCTCTCTCTCTCTCTCTCTCTCTCTACCTCTACTCTCTCCCCTCCCTTTCTCCAAACTCAAATTCGTATAATATATTTGTTGTGTTACCCATAAGACAACAAATAATATTGTTAGAATATTAGTCCTGAGTTTCCCCATATGTTTTAGGATTACAGTTGACCCACAACTAAATATGTAGCCCACATTATTTTAATTACAAGTTGACAGCCAACACTTGGGAAAAAATCTATTAAAATGGCATTTGCATAATGTTTTGAAAGCGTTTATTTTAGTTCAGATTAATTGAAGTAACGGATGTCTTAATTTGCATAACTGTTTTAATTAAATGCACGGAGAGCCAAATTCATTGGAATTACAATCCTTTACAGTTTCCAAGTACCCCTCAGGGGATTTGAAGAAAGAAAATAAGCATTTTGAGTTTTAAAATATGTATTCTTGAACATGGAATGTTATTGGAAATGGGGCTGGCGTACCGTATTTAAGAATTTAATTTCCAAACAGTCTGTTGCTGATCTCAATAGATCATCAGATTTCCATACTATACTTGTTTAAATACTTTTCACTGGAGGGCTGCGACAAAGAAAGACTTGCAGGGACTCAGAATAAAAGATGACCATAATATACTGTATCTTGTCTAGCCTGGCCTTATATCTATTTATGATGTCATTGTTACAGATGCAATGCATCTTAATTTGACCCTGCTTCTAACAGCAGGAAAATAATCCTGCAGCAACAGGAAATGTGAATTATTATGTGGATTATAATTTTCTGTCGGGGTTGATACATTTCTTTATTAGGGCAAATCAAGTCTGAAATGTTAAAGTGGAAATGATAAACATTAGAAGCCTTTTAAAACTTTGAATAAACTACAATTTGCATTTCCTACTGCGCAGAAGTGATCAAATAAAATAGAAAATCTGTACGCCAGAGGAGATGGCAAGACTGCACAAACCGATGTGGGACCAGGCTAGATCTAGTATATCCTTAGCGATGATTTCACTGGGTTGTTTCCCTGTACCATTACTGTAGTTTCCCTGTACCATGCTGGATAACTGGACCCTGTACATGACTGTAGTTTCCCTGTACCATGCTGGATAACTGGACCCTGTACATGACTGTAGTTTCCCTGTACCATGCTGGATAACTGGACCCTGTACATGACTGTAGTTTCCCTGTACCATGCTGGGGAAAATGGACCCCTTTCCTGATATAGTTTTTTCCCGTACCATGCGGATAAAATGGGGCCCTGTACCTGACTTAAAATTTCCCCCCGTACCCTGCGGGGGAAAATGGACCCCTGTACAGGGGGAAAAAGTTTTTCCCTGTACCCCTTCTTTGGGGCCCGGGGGCCCCGTACATGACTATAGTTTCCCCCGTAAAAAATGCTGGATAATGGAACCCGTACATTACGTTTGTTTTTCCCTGTACCATGCTGTATAACTGTTCATTTGGGCACTGTACATTTTCTTAGTTTCCCTGTACCACGGATAAATGGACCCTGTTTCATTCTTAGTTTTTTCCCGTACCTGCTGGAAAAAAGGCCCTGTACATTTCTGTAGTTTTCCCCCGTACCATGTGGATAACCCGGACCCCCCTACATTACTGTATTTTCCCTTTACCCTGCTGGATAAATGGACCCCGTAAATTTTGTAGTTTCCCTTTTACCATCTTGAAAAACTGGGCCCTGTTACATTACTGTAGTTTTTCCCCCCCACCCTCTGGTAACTGTTAACTGGGGCCCCGTAAAATGACCGTATTTTCCCCGGACCATGTGGATAACTGGGACCCTGTTTCATACTGTTTCCCCGTCCCCGGGTGGGTTAAAAGGACCCTGTACAGACTGGAGTTTTCCTTGTACCCTGCTGGATAAATGGAAAACCCCGTTTTCATGGGCTGTGTTTTCCCTTTAAACCCTGCTGTATAAAATGTTAAATGGACAATGTACAGACTTTTAAATTTCCCGTACCATGTGGATAACTGGAACCTGTACATGACTGTAAAATTAAAACCCCGTACCATGGTGGGTAAAATGTTAAAATGGACCTGTACATGAAATGTATTTCCCTTTAACCCTGCTTTGGGTAACTGGGAATTTACATGACTGGAGGTTTCCCTGTACCATGCGGAAAAACCCGGGAATGGCCCGGGACATGAAATGTTTGGTTTTTCCTGTACCCTGCTTTATAACGGAACCCCCTTTCTTCTGTAGTTTCCCCCTTTCCAGGGGGGGAAAAACGGGTTTTTGGACAAATGTAAAAATGACGTAGTTTTTCCCTTTTCCCTTTTGGATAAATGGACCCTGTACATTTACTGTAGTTTCACTTTTCCATGGCCTGGGAAAAAATGTTACCTGGGCCCTGTCCCTGACGTAGTTTCCCTTTACATGCTGGATAATGGCCCCTGACTGCTGTAGTTTCCCGTACCATGCGGGTAACTGTTAACCCCGGGGCCCTGTACATGCTGTAGTTTTCCCCGTACCTGCTGGATAACGTTAATTGGACCCCGTACTGACTTTATTTTCCCCCCACTATGCGGAAAAGGACCCAGTACATGACTGTAGGGTTCCCCGTAACCCCGCTGGATAACTGTTAACTGGACCCTGTACATGACTGTTTTCCCCCTTTCCTGCTGGGGTAAATGTTAACTGGCCATGTACAAAAGACTGTAGGTTTTCCCCGTACCAGCTGGATTAAATGGGGACCCCCGTACAGGGCTGTATTTCCCCCCGTACCATGCTTGGGTAAATGGAACCTTTAAAGGGCTGTAGTTTTCCCCGTACCATGCTGGATAACTTTTTAACTAGACCAAAAATACCTGACGTAGTTTCCCCCGTACCATGTGGGTAAAATGTTAAATAGAACCCCGTACAGGGGCTGTAGTTTTTCCCGTAAACCCCCTGGCTAAAGTTAACTGGACACTGTACATGACGTATTTCCCCTTTAAAAAATACGGATAACTGGACCCTGTTTCATGACTTTTTGTTTCCCTGTACCATGCTGGATAAATGGACCCTTAAAGACCCGTAGTTTTTCCGTACCAAGCTTTTAAAATGTTAATGGGCACGTACATGACTATGTTTCCCTTTAAAAATACTGGTAAATGGACCCTGTAATGACGTCGTTTTCCCTGTACCATGGGTGGAAACTGGAAAACCCGTAAATGACTGTAGTTTCCCCGTAAATTTTTGGAAAAAAACTGGCACTGTACAAATGTAGTTTCCCCCGTAACTTTTGGAAAAATGGACACTGTACATGACTGTAGTTTCCCTGTAACTTTTGGAAAAACGGGGAAATGTACATGGGCGGGAGGGTTTCCCCGTAACTTGGTGGGGAAATGGACACTGTACAGGGCTTAGTTTCCCGTAAATTGTTTGGGTAAATGGACCTGTACATGACTATATTTTTCCCCTTTTAAAATACGGAAACTGGACCCTGTACATGGGCTTCGTTTCCCCCCCGTACCCTGCTGGAAACCCGGACCTGTACAGGGCTGTAGTTTCCCTGACCAGTGATAACTGTTTACTGGGGCACTGGGCATGACTTAGGGTTTTCCCCTTTTAAATTTCTGGATAACCCGGACCCTGTCATTTACTGTCGTTTCCCTGTACCATGTGGGAAAAACTGGGGCCCGGTTTCATGAAATGTAGTTTTCCCTTTCCATGCTGTTAAAAACCCGTTTTTACTGGACCTGTAACAGACTATTTTCCCTTTTAAAAATGGAAACTGGACCCCCGTAAATGAATGTGTTTCCCCCGTACCATGCTGGTAACTGGCCCTGTTTCATGACTGTAGTTTTCCCTAACTTTCTGGTTTAAATGGAAACAGTACTGACTGTAGTTTTCCCCGAAAATTTCTGGATAATAAAATGACCTGTTACCCCCCCCCCCCAAAAAAATTTTTTTCCCCCCCCCCTGTAAATTGTGGATAACTGGACCCCCTTTCAGGGCGTAGTTTCCCTGTAAATTTTGGATAACTGGACCCCGTACATGGGCTGTAGTTTCCCGTTTAATTTCGGATAACTGGAAACCCCCCACAAATGAAGTTTTTCCGTACCCTGCGGGTTTTTAATGGACCCTTTTCCGACTGTAGTTTCCCTGTAAAATTGCTGGATAAATGGACAATTACATGACTGTATTTTCCCCGTAATTGTGGATAACGGGGCCCCGTACATGTAGTTTTAGAGGAAGGAAAATCCTTCGACAGCAATGTAGCACACGGGTCCGCAAAAGGGAAACAATCAGATATAAGGGAGGGATGCCTGTAGTTGGGGGGGGGGGGGGAAAGGGGGAGGAGGGGGGAGGGGGGGAGGGAAAAAAAGGGGGGAGAGGGGGGAGGGGGGGAGAGAGGAGAGAGGAGGAGGGGAGGGGGAGAGGAGGAGAGAGGGGAGGAGGGGAGATGAGGGGGAGGAGAGGAGGGAGGAGGGGAGTAGAAGAAGGGAGGAGAAGCGGGGTAGGGCCTTTTTTTTTGGTCCCGCCCTTTTTCTCTAATCCCCAGCTTTCCTTTCTGTTTTTCTCTAAACCTTTTCCTTTTCCTCCCCTTCCCCCCTTTTCCTCCGTTCCTCTTCTCTCCTCATCCCTTTCTCTCCTCCTTTCCTCTCCTCTCCCCTCCTCTTTCCTCCGTTCCTCTTCTTCCTCATCCCTTTCTCTCCTCCTTTCCTCTCCTCTCCCCTCCTCTCTCCTCCGTCCCTCTCTCCGTTCCTCTCATCATGGCTCTCTCCTCTCCACAATCCATCTTTCCTCTCTCCTCTCCTCTGTCTCCTCAGAGAAAGTTGTTTGGTATAATTATTGGAGGGGTTCTTACCCTCTGTTGGTTACGATGGCCTTCTTCAAGTGGACGAAGCTGGTCGGGAAGATCCCCTGGAAAAGAAAGGAGAAAAACACATGTATTAGCGAAGACTGGAGTCCATGCTACTGCTGGGAGACACAGAGAGAAAGACGAGAGAGAAACAGACAGAGAGAGAGAGAGGAAGAGAGAGAGAGGAGGGAAGGGGAGAGAGGAGAAAGGGGGAGAGAGAGAGAGCGAGAGGAGGGGGGAAAAGAGAGAGGGAGAGAGAGATAGAGGGAAAAAAGAGAGAGAGAGAGAGAAAGGGAAGAAAAGGAAGCAAAAGAGAGAAAAGAGAACAGGGGTTCCGAAGGAGAGAGAGAGCCGGAGAAGGGAGGGAGAGAGGGAAGAGGAGAGGAGAGATGAGAAAGCGGGTTTTTTTTTTATCCCCGGGGTTTTACTGTGGGTATTCCCAAAACATCTCTTTTTCCCAGCCCGAAAATCTGTAGTTTTCTTGACCGGGGCTCTTTCCTGATTTTTGAACAAAAATTTTCCACCACCCCGTATCTTTTGACAGGACTCTGTCTGATGTTTTGAACAAATGTCCACCACCCGGGATCTCGACAGGGCCCCTGTCTGAAAGTTGTGAAAAACTGTCACCCCACCCGTTCTCTGCCCGGCCCCTTTTCATGATTTTTGTGAACAACTGTCCCCCCCCCCCGTTTCTCTGACAGGACCTCCTGTAAATTTGATGTTGTGGAACAACTGTCACACCACCCTGCATCTCTGACAGGACTCTGTCATGATGTTGTGAACACTGTCACCACCACTGTATCTCTGACAGGACTCTGTCATGATGTTGTGAACAACTGTCACACCACCCTGCATCTCTGACAGGACTCTGTCATGATGTTGTGAACAACTGTCACACCACCCTGCATCTCTGACAGGACTCTGTCATGATGTTGTGAACAACTGTCACACCACCCTGTATCTCTGACAGGACTCTGTCATGATGTTGTGAACAACTGTCACACCACCCTGTATCTCTGACAGGACTCCGTCATGATGTTGTGAACAACTGTCACACCACCCTGCATCTCTGACAGGACTCCGTCATGATGTTGTGAACAACTGTCACACCACCCTGCATCTCTGACAGGACTCCGTCATGATGTTGTGAACAACTGTCACACCACCCTGCATCTCTGACAGGACTCCGTCATGATGTTGTGAACAACTGTCACACCACCCTGTATCTCTGACAGGACTCTGTCATGATGTTGTGAACAACTGTCACACCACCCTGTATCTCTGACAGGACTCTGTCATGATGTTGTGAACAACTGTCACACCACCCTGCATCTCTGACAGGACTCTGTCATGATGTTGTGAACAACTGTCACACCACCCTGCATCTTCTGACAGGACTCTGTCATGATGTGTGAACAACTGTCACACACCCTGTATCTCTGACAGGACTCTGTCATGATGTTGTGAACAACTGTCACAACACCCCTCATCTCGGACAGACCTGTCATGATGTTGTGAACAACTGTCACACCACCCTGCATCTCTGACAGGACTCTGTCATGATGTTGTGAACAACTGTCACACCACCCTGTATCTCTGACAGGACTCTGTCATGATGTTGTGAACAACTGTCACACCACCCTGTATCTCTGACAGGACTCTGTCATGATGTTGTGAACAACTGTCACACCACCCCTGCATCTCTGACAGGACTCTGTCATGATGTTTGGAACAACTGTCACACCACCCTGTATCTTCGACAGGACTCTGTCATGATGTTGTGAACAACTGTCACACCACCCTGTATCTCTGACAGGACTCTGTCATGATGTTGTGAACAACTGTCACACCCCCCTGTATCTCTGACAGACTCTGTCATGATGTTGTGAACAACTGTCACAACCCCCTGTATCTCTGACAGGACTCGTCATGATGTTGTGAACAACTGTCACACCACCCTGTATCTCTGACAGGACTCTGTCATGATGTTGTGAACAACTAGTAGTCATAGACAGTCAGTCTAGCCAGCTAGTTTTGGCCACTTGCTTCAGGCACAAACCAGTCTCACATCTCTTCATTCATTCCCTATATAGTGCATTGTGTTTGACCCATTGAGCTCTGGTCAAAAGTAGTGCACAAACTACCAGCCCTCCAGGACACCTACAGCACCCGATGTCACAGGAAGGCCAAAAAGATCATCAAGGACATCAACCAACCGAGCCACTGCCTGTTCACCCCGCT
>LR778262.1:6682033-6694533 GCA_902810595.1 Coregonus sp. 'balchen'
CCTTAGGGACCGTAGGGAGGGGAGGGGCACTGACCTTGGCCCGTAGGTACAATAGGGGAAACTGAGGTCCTGACCTGGCCCGTAGGTACGAATACAGTAGAAAATTTAGGGGCACTTTACCAATTTTGGCCGTAGGGGTTATTTTTGGGACAATAAAAGGGGGCTGAGGGGGACTTTACCTGGCCCCGTAGGACCGTTTGGAAGCTGAGGTCATTTACCTGGCCCCGTAGGTACAATAAAATGGGAAGGGTGAGGTCACTGACCTGGCCGTAGGTCAGTAGGGAAACTGAGGCACTGACCTGGCCTGTAGGGTGGAAAAGGAAACGAGGGGCACTGACCTGGCCCGTAGGTTTCCTTTGGAAGGGTTAGGGCACTGACCTGGGGTGTAAGGGAAGTAGGAAGCTGAGGGCCCTGCCCCCGGCCTGTAGGTACAGTAGGAAGTGAGGTCCCTGAACCCCGGGCCCGAAGGGACCGTGGGAAACTTAGGTCAATGACCTGGGTGGTAAAACTCCTTTTTTTTTGAACCCCCGGAAGGAGGTCCCCGACCTTTCCGTAGGGTACAGTAGGAACTTTAGGGCACTGACCCTGGCCCCGTAGGTACCCAAAGTAGGAAACTTAGGTCCCTGACCTTGGGCCCGTAGGTCCCCGTAGGAAAACTG
The DNA here is from genome assembly GCA_902810595.1 of Coregonus sp. 'balchen'. Taxonomy (NCBI): domain Eukaryota; kingdom Metazoa; phylum Chordata; class Actinopteri; order Salmoniformes; family Salmonidae; genus Coregonus; species Coregonus sp. 'balchen'. Next base: position 6,682,693 of record LR778262.1, read on the forward strand.
AGGTCATTTACCTGGCCTGTAAGGTCCCTTTAAAAGGAAGCTGAGGTCAAATGACCTGGGCCTGTAGGTTTTCAGTAGGAACTGAGGCAATGACCTGGCCCGTAGGTACCGGAGGGAAACTGGGTCACTGGCCTGGCCTTTAGGCTTTCAGAGGGCGTGAGGTCACTTGGGCCTGGCCGGGAGGTACAGTAGGAACAGGTCACTGGGCCCGGGCCCGTAGGTCAATAAAATAAGGGAGGGGGCACTGACCTTTGGGCCCGTAGGGACCAATACAGTAGAAAATTTAAAGGGCAGGACCTGGCCTGTGGTACAGTAGGAAGCTTAGGTCACTGACCCCGGCCTTAGGTACAATACCGGAGGAAGGGTGAGGTCACTGACCCGGCCCCGTAGGACAGTAGGAAGCTGAGGCACTGACTGGCCCCCGTAGGTTACAAATAGGAAAGCTGAGGTCACTTTCCTGGCCTGTAGGTACGAAAAAGTAGGGGAAACTTAGGTCACTTTACCCGGGCCCGTAGGTACAGTGGAAGCTTTGGGGCACTGACCGGCCTGTAGGTAATTTAAAAAAATTTTTAAAAGTAGGAAGCTGAGGGGAAATTGGGCCCGGCCTGTAGGTTTTCAGTAGGAAGTGAGGGCCCTGACCTGGGTGTAGGGACAAACAGTGGAAGCTGAGGCCAAATTAAAGGCCTGTAGGTACAAAAATAGGAAACTGAGGTCACTGACCTGGCCTTTTTTGGGGACTAATACAGTTTGGAAGGGTGGGTCACTGACCTGGGCCCGTAGGGGACAAAATAGGAAGCTGAGGGGAAATGACCTGGCCCGGGAGGTACAATTAAATAGGAACTGGGGGTCCTGACCGGCCTTAGGTAATAATACATAGGAAGCTGAAAAGGGCCCCCTGACCTTGGCCGTAGGTACATTTGGAAGCTGGGGGGTCTTGACCTGGCCTGTAGGTACAATACGTAGGAACTGAGGTTTAAAGACCTGGGGCCCGTGGTAGGAAGGAAGCTGAGGGTTTCCCCGACCTGGGCCCGTAGGGACAGGGAAGTGAGGGTCAAGACCTGGCCTGTAGGTAAAGGTTTGGGGAAAATGAGGGTTTCCCGACCTTTGGGCCCGTTTGGTTTTCAATAGGAAGCTGAGGGGCAATGACCTGGCCTGTGGTAAGTAGGGAAGAGGGTACTGACCTGGCCCGTAGTACATTTGGAAGCTTAGGTCCCTTTAAACCCGGCCTGTAGGTTAACCAGTAGGGAAACTGAGGGGCATGAACCCGGCCTTAAAGGGACAAAAAACAGTAGAAAACTGAGGTCACTGACCTGGCCTGTAGGGACAGGAGGGGAAACTGAGTCACTACCTGGCTTAGGGACCTTTGGAAGCAGGTCACGGGCCTGGCCGGGAGGACAGTAGGAAGCTGAGGGCAAGACCGGCCCGTAGGGTACAGTAGGGAAACTGAGGTCACTTACCTGGCCCGTAGGTACTAATAAAAGTAGGAAGTGGGGGTTAATTCCGCGGAATAAAAAAAACTGAGGTTGGGTCCCTTTAAAATTCTAAAACAAAATGGGGCCCGTGGTGAGGCGCCTCTAGGAAGGAGGATGAGGCCCGTTTTGTAGGGAAGGCGGGATTAAGGCCAAAAAATAAGTTAAATTCCCCTAATTTTTGTAAAAAACTTTTTGGGGTTCCCCCGGGGGTTTTAAAAAACAAAAAATTAGGTTGACCCCCCTTTGGGTTATGGGGATGACCTTCCCTTTAAAAAAATTAAAATAGGTTTTGAAACCCCCCCTTTAAAAAATTCCCTAAAAGAAAAAAATTCCCCCCCCACCGGCCCTTTTGGGGCAGAGGCTTACTCCCGGTTTAAGGACATAAATACCTCCCTTTTTTTTAAATGACTGAGCTGTCTCCAGGACATGCTAGGGTGGTCTGTAGGTTACAACCCAATTATCACAGCAATACGTCCTCCTACGTTGTACAGCAGTATGGATATTGGGAATAGAGCCTGTCTCTCCCTGGTCTTCTCTGTTTCAGTGACAAGTCCCCCCCCGTCCCTTCCCCCGTCCCTCTCAGCCATTCAATTGATCCCTCTCTCTTTGTGGGAGCAGGTTGAGGTATGGAGGACTGATCTGCTCAAATAGGCAAGAACCCTTCCCCGGGGAGAACATTGATGCAGCCTTGCTGCCTGGCTGGGGGAAGATTGGAGCACAGAGAGAAACCCTACTTTCAGCACAAAATATCAGCCAGTCAAGTGAAATAGGTACACAGACAACCATACAGTGCAGTAGGTCTGTTCCTTCTCTTGCTTTGATAAAACCCAAAAGGTAACATCGGCCATCGATAAGAGTGTCTGCTAGATTCAAGACCAAAAAAACCTTATTTTAGTACAAAGTATGAGCCAATCAAATGGAATACACAAACCTACTCTATGTGTCCGTCTTTACTTGCTAAGATAAAAACCAAATGTAGAAATAACATAGCATTGCTTTGGTTAAGAGTGTCTAATGCAAAATGACTACAGTCTGAAAGATTTGCCCTTTACAGGAAAAGGTAAATATACAGTACCAGTCAAAAATGTTGGACACACCTACTCATTCCAGGTTTTTTCTTTATTTTTACTATTTTCTACCTTGTAGAATAATAGTGAAGACATCAAAACTATGAAATAACACACATGGAGTCATGTAGTAACCAAAAAAGGTGTTAAACAAATCAAAATACATTTTATATTTGAGATTCTTCAAAGTAGCCACCCTTTGCCTTGATGACAGCTTTGCACACTCTTGGCATTCTCTCAAGCAGCTTCATGAGGTAGTCCCCTGGAATGCATTTCAATTAACAGGTGTGCCTTGTTAAAAGTTAATTTGTGGGATTTCTTTCCTTCTTAATGCATTTGAGCCAATCAGTTGTGTTGTGACAAGGTAGGGGTGGTATACAGAAGATAGCCCTACTTGGTAAAATACCAAGTCCATATTATGGCAAGAACAGCTCAAATAAGCAAAGAGAAACAACAGTCTATCATTACTTTAAGACAAGAAGGTCAGTCAATCTGGAAAATGTCAAGAACTTTGAAAGTTTCATCAAGTGCAGTCGCAAAAACCATCAATCTCTATGATGAAACTGGCTCTCATGAGGACCGCCTTAGGAAAGGAAGACCCAGAGTTACCTCTGCTGCAGAGGATAAGTTCGTTAGAGTTAACTGCACCTCAGATTGCAGCCCAAATAAATGCTTCACAAAGTTCCAAGTAACAGACACATTTTAACATCAACTGTTCAGAGGAGACTGCGTGAATCAGGCCTTCATGGTCCAATTGCTGCAAACCTAAAGGACCCAAATAACAGTTTGCAGTTCTCCCAGGGTCTGCTCGATGAGTTGAAACAGGAGAATGGCACGATTACAACAATCTGTAAGTCATTGAGAGAGGACATCAGTTCTGTCTGTGAATCCACAATAGAAGAGAGAAGAGAGAGAAGAGAGAGAGAGAGAGAGAGAAGAGAAAGAGAGAGAGACAGAGAGACAGAGAAACAGAGAAACAGAGACAGAGAGAGAGAGGAGAGAGAGAGAAGAGAGAGAGAGGAGAGAGAGAGAAGAGAGAGAGAGAAATGAGAAATGAGAGAGAGGCACAGGAGATAGAGAGAGAGAGAGAGAGAGATATAGAGATAGAGAAGCTAGTTCATCTCACTGACACCCCTATCAGACCACAGCAAAATCACAGTCTACTTGAACAGAGCAATACTCAATCATGAGGCATCAAAGCCAAAGGAACTGAATAATATTAAGAAATGCTATAGTTGTTTCGAAACCTACCAAAAAACAATTAGGCAACAACAAATTCAATCCCTTTTGGACAACTTCCTGGACCAAATGTTCCACTGTAATAGTGAAGGTGTAAACTTGGCAGTAGAAAACCTAAACAGTATATTTGACCTCTCAGCTTCCCTATCAAATCTAAAAGTCTCTAACAGAAAACCGAAGAAAAGTAACAACAATGACAAATGATTTGACGAAGAATGCAAAAACCTAAGAAAGAAATTGAGAAAACTATCCAACCAAAAACATAGAGACCCAGAAAACCTGAGCCTATGCCTTCACTATGGTGAATCACTAAAACAATACAGAAATACACTACGAAAAAGAAGGAACAGCATGTCAGATATCAGCTCAATGTAACTGAAGAATCCATAGACTAACCACTTCTGGGAAAATTGGAAAACACTAAACAAACAACAACACGAAGAGCTATCTATCCAAAATGGAGATGTATGGGTAAACCACTTCTCCAATCTTTTTAGCCCTATAACAAAGAACAAACAGCAAAAAATATACATGATCAAATGCAAATCTTAGAATCAACTATTAAAGACTAACAGAACCCACTGGATTCTCCAATTACATTGAATGAACTACAGGACTGAAATACAAACCCTCCAACCCCAAAAGGCCTGTGGTGTTGATGGTATCCTCAATTAAATGATAAAATATACAGACCACAAATTCCAATTGGCTATACTTAAACTATTTAACATCATCCTTAGCTCTGGCATCTTCCCCAATATTTGGAACCAAGGACTGATCACCCCAATCCACAAAAGTGGAGACAAATATGACCCAAATAACTACTGTGGGATATGTGTCAACAGCAACCTTGGGGAAATCCTCTGCATTATCATTAACAGCAGACTAGTTCATTTCCTCAGTGAAAACAATGTACTGAGCAAATGTCAAATTGGCTTTTTACCAAATTACCATGCGACAGACCACGTATTCACCCTTCAGACCCTAATTGACAAACAAACAAAGGCAAAATCTTCTCATGCTTTGTTGATTTCAAAAAAGCTTTTGACTCAATTTGGCATGAGGGTCTGCTTTACAAATAGATGGAAAGTGGTGTTGGGGGAAAAACATACGACATTATAAAATCATTGTACACAAACAACAAGTGTGCGGTTAAAATTGGCAAAAAACACACACATTTCTTTCCACAGGGCCGGGGAGTGAGACAGGGATGCAGTTTAAGCCCCACCCTCTTCAACATATATCAACGAATTGGCGAGGGCAATAGAACAGTCTGCAGCACCCGGCCTCACCCTACTAGAATCTGAAGTCAAAATGTTTACTGTTTACTGATGATCTGGTGCTTCTGTCACCAACCAAGGAGGGAGAGAGAGAGACATACAGAGAGCGAGAGAGAGAGAGAGAGAGAGAGAGAGAGACAGAGAGAGAGACAGAGAGAGATAGAGACATACAGAGAGAGAGAAAGAGAGAGAGAGAGAGAGAGAGAGAGAGAGAGAGAGAGAGAGAGAGAGAGAGAGAGAGAGAGATAGACAGAGAGAGAGAGAGAGAGAGAGACAGACAGAGAAAAAAATCACAAAATCCATTAGATTACCCAATAACATTTACAATAACCCAACAAGAACTAAATGAAAAGCTCAAATCTATAAAATCAAAGAAGGCTTGTGGTCTAGATAACATCAGAAATGAAATGCTGAAAAACAGCACACCTGAGTTGCAAAATGCTGTGCTTAAGTTGTTCAACATAGTTTTAACTTCTGGCTGCTTCCCTGATGTCTGGAACCAGGAGCTCATCTCCCCTATCCACAAAAGTGGAGACAAATCAGACCCCAATAATTACAGGGGAATTTGCGTAAACAGCAACTTGGGAAAGGTATGTACACAGAAAACAAGTGTGCAATAAAAATCAAAAACCAAAGAACATAATTATTTTCACAACGTCGAGGTGTGAGACAAGGCTGCAGTTTGAGTCCAAATCTTTTCAACATTTATATCAATTAATTAGCAGACATGTTGGACCATTCTCCGGCCCCAGGACTCACACTATTTGACACAGAGGTAAAATACCTGCTATATGCTGATGACTTGGTACTTCTATCACCAACCAAAGAAGGTCTTCAACAGAACCTTAACATTCTAGAGCAATATTGCCATAATTGGGCCCTGGCAGTAAATTTCAAAAAAACTAAAATCATGATTTTCCAAAAAAAATAACAATGTCAGGAACATAAATATAAATTCACCCTGAACAACACCATAATTGAACACACTAAAAATTACACATACCTTGGTCTGACCATATCTGCATCGGGAAACTTTAATATGGCAGTGAATGCACTCAAAGAAAAAGCCCGCAGAGCATTGTATGCAATAAAAATGAAATTATTCAAAATCAACATCCCGATTAGAATTTTGACCAAAATATTGACAGTGTAATCCTACCAATAGCTCTTTACGGAAGTGAGGTTTGGGGGCCACTCAATAAACTGGACTTTAAAATGTGGGACAAACATCCAATTGAAGCCCTACATGCAGAATTATGTCAGAAAATTCTACAAGTTCAGAGAAATACACCAACTAATGCATGTAGGGCAGAATTGGGCGGCTTTCCAGTAGTAATGAAAATACAGAAAATATCATAAAAATGTTGGCTACATCTAAATTCAAGTCCAAATTCAAGTCTGCAATTTAAAGCACTTCAAACCCAAGAGCTGAGCCCAGAAACGAGCCCTCTCAGTCAGCTGGTGTTGGACCTAACCAACCAAGCTGACACCAGCACTGCTTCAAAAGAAAGGATTCCAATGAACAAAATCATGAACCAATCAAACATTGGAAAAACGAAACAAAATCCCAAAGCCGACTAAATTGCTATCTGACCCTAAACAGAGAACATGAATTGGCTGATTATCTCTACTCTGTCAGTGATACGAAGCAGAGACAGATCCTTAACCAAGTACAGGCTGAGTGACCATCAATTGGCAATAGAAACCGGCAGACATAAAAAGACATGGCTACCCAAAGAGGAGCGTATATGTGGTCACTGCACGACAGGGGAGGTAGAAACAGAGATGCACTTTCTCCTTTACTGTGATAAATATTCCTCACAAAGAGATTCATTATTCACAGAAATGACTACATTTATTCCAAATTTTAACTTATTAAACCCAGAGGAAAAACTAAAAATACTCATGAGTGAAGGAGCAATGGCTCCTCTTGCAGCCAAATATGTATTTGCCTGCCATAGCCTGAGGGACACTGAATAATAACATCTGCATACTAAATAGTAACTGTACTTATTATTATTGTTATTGCTATTATTGTCATTATCATTATTATTGTTGTGTATCATTTCAAATAGTAGTGGTATGGGTTGTAATGGTAATGATGGCAGTTTAATGATGGTGGTGGTAGTAGTGGTAGTAATGATGATGGTAGTTGTAGTACTGATATAATGGTGAAGATGACCGTTATTTAGTTATAAGTTAGTTATAGTTTCATTTTCCATATTTAGATTGTATATTTATTATATTTCTACTATTGACTGTTACCATTTTATTGTTGTTATTTATTTATTTATTATTATTTACTACCATTTTTTATTATTATTTGTTATCTTTATTATTTATTACAATGTAAATTTATACATTGTTGCTTTGGCAGTATTGACGCAATGTTTTTTTTCATGCCAATAAAGCATGCTTGAATTGAATTGAATTGACAGAAGAGAGAGAGAGGAGAGGAGAGAGGAGAGACAGAGAGAGAGAGAGAACAGAGAGAGAGTGATAGAGACACAGAGAGAGAGAGAGAGAGAGAGAGAGAGAGACAGAGAGAGAGAGCGAGAGAGCGAGAGAGAAAGACATACAATAGAGTAGAGAGAGGAACACAGAGAGAGAGAGAAAGAGAGAGAGGAGAGAGAGAGAGAGAGAGAGACGAGAGAGGGCAGGGAGATAGAGCGAGAGAAACAGAGAGGCAGAGAGAGAGGAGAGAGACAGAGAGAGAGACAGAGAGAGATCGAGGGAGAGAGAGAAGGTAGACATACCGAGAGAGAGACAGAGAGAGAGACGAGAGAGCGAGGAGAGGAGACAGAGAGGCATAGATACATAGTAGACGAAGAATATCCATAGAGAATGACCGAATAGATACATAGAGAGTGAGAGACGATAGAGAGAACATAGAGGCAGAAGAGAATATATAGACAAGAGAAGACAGAGAGCAGAGATAGAGAACAGAAGAGAGCGAGAGAGTAGTACATACCAGAGAAGAGAGTAATAGAAGAGAGAGAGAGAGAGAGAGAGAGAGAGACATACAGAGAGAGAGAGAGACAGATAGTTTTTTTTTTTGAGTTTTTACAAAACCTTTATTTTATACTCAAGTGTTAACATAAATAATGGCACACTGCATTTTCAGATATGAAACAACAAATGTCATTCCTAAATAAAAAATAAAACAAAAAAAATAAACAAATTAATTAAATTAAAATACAAAAAAACATATACATTCAACTCATTTCATCAACAAAAAAAAGTTTCCCCTCCTCCACAAAACAAACCGCTCCTTCGTAGGCCCACTTCTCCTCAAACAATGGGAGATCTTTTACAGCCGAGAAGAACTCAAAATCCACTTTTATTCTCGCTTTCACTAATCCTTTAAAAACACATCTTACATCCTGCCCATATCCCGTTTCTATCTTATGTTTCCTACTCAGAAAAATTGACATCTTAGCTTGTCCCAAAATAAAATTTAACAGTTGACGTTTTCTTTTCTGTTGCTTACTATATTGAAACCCCAAAATAAAAACAGTGTTATTGAAAATCTCCGCTACAGTTTTAAACAAAGACTCCAGCATTTCCAAGAGAGGCTTTATCCTCTCACACTCCATAAAACAGTGAAAAACTGTTTCTCTTATATTACAGAAAGGACATCCATCTCCAACATCTGAGTTAATAACAGATACAAAAGCATTAACTGCATTGATGCCATGCAAAACCTTCCATTGCATATCCCCAGTACCATTTTGTAATAGTGGCTTGTACAATGCTCTCCATGCTGGCTTTACCTTGTCATCAATGCCCAATTTTACCCTCCATGGAGTGTCTTTTCTATTTATCAATGTATCTTTATTCAACACCTTGACACACCCCCTATATAAGTATTTCCCATTCACCTCATCCAAACCCACCTCTTCCAACCCTCTCAAATCCAGTAATAACGCCTTTCTTTCTGACTCTGGGATATTGGGTGTAATCCCTAGTCTTGGAAATGAGACGTTTTCATCTTGTACCTTCTTCTTGTGACTATTCAGCATACCCCACTCTTCTGCTGACAGAGCCTTCCTGCATCTTCCCAGCAGTTGTCCGACAATCCTTTCCGACCTCACCCCCAAATGTTCCATCCATTAAGGCGGGCCCAGCCATGGCCATTAACTGTTTTAAGGTGATGATTTTGCCCTTCACCAGAATCTTGGAGAAATGTGGAACAGCTGCAGTTGTACAATCCAGTCTTGCCCCATACACCAGAGGTTCCTCCAACAGCCAATGCACTGACTCCGCTGAAGTTCGTCTGGACAAACCTTGCTTCCAACACCCTAAGAAGGCCTCTGTAAAACGGAGGTACTCCCTCCCTAGAAATCTGGCTACTATCAACCAAAATTAAAGCCTTCTTTAAACCTAATCCCCCAACCTGCTGTAATACAAGACCTGCCACCCCTCTCCAAACCACATTTTCCGGTCCATAAAGCAACCTTTGAATACATTGAAACCGGAAAGCAGCAGCCCTACTAGCAAGATGTACAAGACCTTGTCCCCCCTCCTCTTTTGACAAATACAAAACACTTTGTGGAACCCGATGATATTTATCCCAAAATAAATCAACAATAATCGCCTGTATCTTAGCCAGAAGGCCAGATGGTGGCTCTAAAACTGACAACCGATGCCACAGTGCGCCCCCTATATGACATACGAGATAACAACCAACGCCATCTCCTCATCCTCCCTTCCACCATTTCAACCACCCCAATCCAATTTTTTCCATTGTCCCCTCATCTCCTAGGTACACTCCAAGATACTTAAAACCTCCCTTACACCATTCCAGCCCCCCTGGCAAATCCATGATCCCTCCAGACCATTCTCCAATCTGTAAAGCACAATTTTTTTCTCCCAATTTACATTTGCAGAGGATATTCCCCTAAAACGATCAACCATTAGACTCAAACTATCCACCTCCGCTTCATTTTTCACTAAAAACAGCTACATCATCAGCATAGGCTGAGAGACGAATAGGAGGAATATCCTCTGAAAGGTGCACCCCTTCAATGTCACTTCCAATGCTATTTAGTAGTGGCTCTATAGCAATGGCATATATAATTCCTGACAAAGAACATCCCTGCCTAATACCTCTACACACTTTAAAAGGAGCACTCAAGCCACTGTTAACTTTCAATACACTTTCAATGTCACCATATATCACCTTTATCATGGCAATAAAACCAGAGCTGAACCCAAACGCCTCAAAAGTGTGCCATAAGTATTGATGTTCAACTCGGTCAAATGCCTTTTCCTGATCAATTGAAATTAGACCAGCATCCAACCCAATAGCCCTAGAGACGTCCAAAAAATCACGAATCAGAGAAATGTTTTCCCCTATCTGCCTGCCAGGAACACAGTAGGACTGGTCCGTATGTATGATTTGCCCCATCACCTCCCTCAGCCTGTTGGACAAAGCCTTGGACAGGATCTTATAATCAGTGCACAATAAAGCCACCGGCCTCCAGTTCTTCACCTCCTTAGGGTCACCCTTTTTGGGCAGTAGGGTGAGGACAGCCCTTCTGCAGCTTATTGGTAGTAACCCTCCGTTCAAACTATCATTACCTACTGCTAGCCAATCCTCTCCCAACATAGCCCAAAAATAATTAAAAAAGTAAACGGGAAGCCCATCAATGCCTGGTGCCATTCCATTTTCCATGCCTTTTAATGCAGTGTATAGCTCCTGCAAAGACAATGGTTGCTCTAGCTCAACCTGAGCTTCTGCAGCCACCTGTGGGAGCCCATCAAGGAACTGCTGTGTCACTGTTTTATCCTCATTGTACTCACACTTGTAGAGCTCAGCATAGAACTCTACTGCCCTCTTTCTAATTTCACTAGGGCTACTGAGCTCCTGTCCAACAGCTGATTTGAGACAATGAATAATTCTTCTTTGTCCATTCTTTTTCTCTAAACCAAAGAAAAATTTGGATGAGGCATCCATTTCAGAGATTCCCTGAAACTTACTTCTCACCAATGCCCCCTGTGCTCTGATACCCAGAATGGAGCTTTTTTCCTCTTGAGGGCCTGAGTATAGCCTTGATCTCCTGTGGTCTCAACCAACGTCATGAGTTCCACTATTTCAGTCTCTAGGGCTTTCATTGATCTGGTGATATCCTTGGTGACATTCCTCGTGTATTGATTACATAATTGTTGAATCTGGATTTGCCCTATATCCCACCACTGTTGAAGGGATACAAAACTGGCCTTTTGAGACCTCCACCTCTCCCAGAAAAAACTAAAACATTTCCTGAAGTGAGCATCACTCAATAAAGTTATATTAAAATGCCAGTATGCGCTTTTGGGTTTTACATCGTTAATGAACACCACCTCTGTTATTAAACAATGATCAGAAAATCCCACTGGGGTTATCACACTTGATTTACAGACCTGAGATTGATGCTCAAAACAATAAAACCTATCTAACCTGGCCATAAAGATGGTGTTCTCTCTCACATGCGCCCAGGTGTACTGTCTTGTGCCTCCATGTTGACTCTGCCAAATATCACACAGTTCATGTGTTACAATGAGGCGTTTTTAAAAAGTCCTTGAGGCTATATGAGTTTCTTTGTGATTTCTATCTAAATCACTGACTGTGCAGTTAAAATCCCCAGCAATAAATAAATAATCTTCATTATTACATTTCTCAATGGTTTTTGATAATGTCTCTAAAAAACATACCCTCTCAACTGCCACCACTGGGGCATATACATTTATCAGACACATAGTGATGTTTTCATACCTCGCTCTAACTTTTAATAACCTCCC
>LR778262.1:6699533-6721604 GCA_902810595.1 Coregonus sp. 'balchen'
GAATGAGGTCAATATCCATCCAGGATACCCGGGCCAGGTCAATTAGAAAGGCCTGCTCACTAAAGTGTTTTAGGGAGCGTTTGACAGTGATGAGGGGTGGTCGTTTGACCGCGGACCCATTACGGACGCAGGCAATAAGGCAGTGAGATCCTGGTTGAAGATCGTATTTAGAGGGTACATTTGTCAGGATGATATCTATGAGGGTGCACATGTTTACAGATTTAGGGTTGTACCTGGTAGGTTCGTTGATCATTTGTGTGAGATTGAGGGCATCTAGTTTAGATTGTAGGTTGGCCGGGGTGTTAAGCATATCCCAGTTTAGGTCACCAAGCATTACGAACTCTGAGGATAGATGGGGGGCAATCAGTTCACATATGGTGTCCAGGGCACAGCTGGGGTCTGAGGGGGGTCTGTAGCAAGCGGCAACAGTGAGAGACTTATTTCTGGAAAGGTGCATTTTTAGAAGTAGAAGCTCAAACTGTTTGGGCACAGACCTGGATAGTATGATAGATCTGCAGGCTCTCTCTACAGTAGATTGCAACCCCACCCCCTTTGGCAGTTCTATCGAGACGGAAAATGTTGTAGTTGGGGATGGACATTTCTGAATTTTTGGTGGCCTTCCTAAGCCAGGATTCAGACACTGCTAGAACATCAGGGTTGGCGGAGTGTGCTAACGCAGTGAATAACTCAAACTTAGGGAGGAGGCTTCTTATGTTAACGTACAAGAAACCAAGGCTTTTACGGTTACAGAAGTCAACAAATGATAACGCCTGGGGAGTAGGAGTGATACTGGGGGCTACGGGGCCTGGGTTAACCTCTACATCACCAGAGGAACAGAGGAGGAGTAGAATAAAGATATGGCTAAAGGCTTTAAGAACTGGTCTTCTACTGCGTTGGGTACAGAGAAAAAAAGGGGCAGATTTCCGGGCGTTGTAGAATAGATTCAGGGCATTATGTACGGACAAGGATATGGAAGGATATGAGTACAGTGGAGGTAAACCTAAGCGTTGGGTAACGATGAAAAATATTTTTTAAAATAGCATCACTGGAGGCACCGATTGAGTCGGTCTCCGCGTGTATGGGGGGTGGGACTAAGGAGCTATCTAAGGCAGGTTGAGCTGGACTGGGGGCTCTACAGTGAAATAGTACAATAAGAAATAACCGAAACAGCAATAAGCAAGGCATATTGACATAGGAGAGAGGCATAAAGCAATCACAGGTGTTATTCGAGAGAGCTAAGACAACAGCTGGTAATGGTGACAAAGTTTGGGCTGAGGCTAAACATAAACAGGATGTGGTACCGTATAAAGGAACAGTCCAGCAGGCATCAGCTGTATAGCTGAATTATCATAAGGTCCGTTGAACAGCAATAGGAGAGTTCGGAGGTAGTTTGGGGGCTGCTACAGCACTGGCGAGCAAGAGGCACGGCTTGCGTGTGCTAGCGGGCCGGGGCTAGCAGATGGATCTTCGTGGTCGACGACGTAACGGGAAGCCTGTTGAAACAACATCAGACGATTTCGTCGGCAAACCAGTCGTGTTGGATCGGCGGGGCTCCGTGTCAACACTAGGAGGTCCCGTCCGGTTGACAGAGAGGTAGATAGCCCGGGAGATGGGCTTGGCTCGAGGCTAGCTCAAGGCTAACTGGTGCTTGCTAAGGGGCAATGGTAATTAGCCAACGACAACAGCCATTCGGTTGCAGCTAGCTAGTTGCGATGATCCGGCGCTAGGGTCCAGTGATTCCGGCAGAAAATCTGATTCTTAACTGACTTGCCTAGTTAAATAAAGGTTAAATAAAAAATTAAACATTAACTGACTGGCTGATTAACTGATTAACTGACTGACTGACTGATTAACTGACTGTCTGGCTGACTGATTAACTGACTGGCTCTGCCACCAGCACTGTAGGTAGGAGGGATAGAGTGTGTAATACAACATACATTATAAAAACCCATTAATGAAACGCTGGAGAAGATGGTTGTAGCCCAGAGGGAGAACGTTAGACACTGCCTCTCTGACAAAATAACACGTCTGATATCTCTCAAAACAACCTACAAAAGAGAGGGCTAAGAAGTAAAAATGTGAGTGTGAAGAAAAAAAGCTTGTTTGTGTCTGTAGATAGTACTAACCTCTATTCTGTCTTCTGTTGCAATCACACATCAGGAAGCCTCAACAGTACAAGTCTGGAAAACCAAAACCTCTCATTCTGTAAAGTTGAAATGGTCTATTCTGTTCTGTTCTGGTCTGGTCTGTTCTGGTCTGTTCTGTTCTGGTCTGTTCTGTTCTGGTCTGTTATGGTCTGTTCTGTTCTGGTCTGTTCTGTTCTGGTCTGGTCTGGTCTGTTCTGGTCTGTTCTGGTGGTCTGTTCTGGTCTGTTCTGGTCTGTTCTGGTCTGCTCTGGTCTGGTCTGTTCTGGTCTGTTCTGGTCTGTTCTGGTCTGCTCTGGTCTGGTCTGTTCTGGTCTGTTCTGGTCTGTTCTGGTCTGTTCTGGTCTGTTCTGGTCTGGTCTGTTCTGTTCTGGTCTGTTATGGTCTGTTATGGTCTGTTCTGGTCTGGTCTGGTCTGTTCTGGTCTGTTCTGGTCTGGTCTGTTCTGGTCTGTTCTGGTCTGTTCTGGTCTGTTCTGTGGCATACTGCTGTGATTCCAAGCTGTCTGTTCCAGTGTGCCAGCTGGTATACTGCTCTACAGACCCCCCCGTGCCCGTGTGGGGAACCATTAAAGGGATACTTTGGGATTTTGAGCATGCTAGCAGATACCCATAGACTTCCAGGCATTGTGCTAACGCTAGTTAGCATTGGCTTGCGAAACTACCTCCAACTTCCTTCATACTGGACACGGAGACATAAAAATGGAATCCACCAGTTCATCTGACTCTGTGGAAGTAGATAAAGGACAACATCCCAAAGTATCCCTTTAAGTCACCATGTGGCAGCACATCAAAGAGCCATTCTGGAAATGACCATGGTTCCACCTTGTACTAGGACCAAGCCGTGCGTGTTGTGACTCTGCCCTGCTAATCTGCTGTGGAAGGTGACTGCGCTGGCATGGTGTGTGTGTTTGTGTGTGTGTGTATGCTCAGTCAGAACAGGGCCCACACAGAATTGTGGCTGCCATGTCATTGATGCCCAGTGACAGAGCTGCTGTGAATTACTTATGAAGTCACTTAGCCAGCTACTGCCTAGCGCCTAGCACCTAGCACGTAGAGGTGTTAGCTTCATGTGCAGAAATACCTCCACTGTTAGCGCTTAGCTAACGGTTAGCTTCATGAGCAAAAATGCAGGCTGCTTTTATCCCAAGCAACATCGAACAGGAATAGAACTCAAAATCCGTTGCAACCGCCATGCTCTACCAACCGCCATGCTCTACCAACTGAGCCACACAGGGCCACAACACTAGTGGATCGGTGTACTGTTCTGCTCTGCTCTGTTCTGCTCTGCTCTGCTCTGTTCTGCTCTGCTCTGCTCTGTTCTGCTCTGCTCTGCTCTGCTCTGTTCTGCTCTGTTCTGCTCTGCTCTGTTCTGCTCTGCTCTGTTCTGCTCTGTTCTGTTCTGCTCTGTTCTGTTCTGCTCTGTTCTGTTCTGCTCTGTTCTGCTCTGCTCTGCTCTGCTCTGTTCTGCTCTGTTCTGCTCTGCTCTGTTCTGCTCTGCTCTGTTCTGCTCTGTTCTGTTCTGCTCTGTTCTGTTCTGCTCTGTTCTGCTCTGCTCTGTTCTGCTCTGTTCTGTTCTGCTCTGTTCTGCTCTGCTCTGTTCTGCTCTGTTCTGTTCTGTTCTGCTCTGTTCTGTTCTGTTCTGCTCTGCTCTGCTCTGCTCTGCTCTGCTCTGTTCTGCTCTGTTCTGCTGAGTTCTGTTCTGCTCTGTTCTGTTCTGCTCTGCTCTGCTCTGCTCTGCTCTGTTGTGCTATAGGCTACACCCTTAGAAAAAAGGATCCCAAAAAGGTTCTACCTGGAACCAAAAGGGTTCTACCTGGAACCAAAATGGTTCTTCAAAGGGTTATCTTATGGGGACAGCTGAAGAACCCTTTTAGGTTCTAGATAGTTACTCATACATATAGTTTTGTCAATTTTCAATCCCTTTTGTGACATAACATGGGCACACATATATAACCTAATATAGCTTCTGGCTCATGTTGTGTACCTTTTGTAACATCACTGGATTACCAGCATTTACCAGAAATGTGTGATTTACAGTGTTAACTATCTACAGTGTTAACTATCTACTGTGTTAACTATCTACAGTGTTAACTATCTACTGTGTTAACTATCTACAGTGTTAACTATCTACTGTGTTAACTATCTACTGTGTTAACTATCTACTGTGTTAACTATCTACTGTGTTAACTATCTACAGTGTTAACTATCTACTGTGTTAACTATCGACAGTGTTAACTATCTACAGTGTTAACTATCTACAGTGTTAACTATCTACAGTGTTAACTATCTACAGTGTTAACTATCTACTGTGTTAACTATCTACTGTGTTAACTATCTACAGTGTTAACTATCTACTGTGTTAACTATCTACAGTGTTAACTATCTACTGTGTTAACT
Organism: Coregonus sp. 'balchen'; assembly: GCA_902810595.1. NCBI lineage: Eukaryota > Metazoa > Chordata > Actinopteri > Salmoniformes > Salmonidae > Coregonus > Coregonus sp. 'balchen'. Next base: position 6,704,077 of record LR778262.1, read on the forward strand.
ATCTACAGTGTTAACTATCTACAGTGTTAACTATCTACAGTGTTAACTATCTACAGTGTTAACTATCTACTGTGTTAACTATCTACAGTGTTAACTATCTACAGTGTTAACTATCTACAGTGTTAACTATCTACAGTGTTAACTATCTACAGTGTTAACTATGTACTGTGTCAGAATGGCAGAGATGCCTCAGAGATGTTTGAGTCAGAGAGATGGTTCGTCAACACAGATTAATCTGTTTATACACACAGACAGACACAGACACACACACCACACATCTACGAGGTCAATCAAGATCTTCTGACATGTCCTCATTTACAACATCTTTAGTGAAAAACGCCTCTGTGCTCCTAATAGGAGGACTGACAGATAGGCTGGTGATAATTCAAGGTCCTGGTGATTGGAGTGTAAACTCATAGCTCAGTAAAAAGCCCAGGGTGAGTTACACTAATGGGGACATGGCAGAGAGAGTTACTGCCTCTCCTCTCCTCCCCTCCCCTCCCCTCTCCTCCTCTGGCCCCCTCCTCTCCTCTCCTCTCCTCTCCTCTCCTCTCCTCTCCTCTCCTCTCCTCTCCTCTCCTCTCCTCTCCTCTCCTCTCCTTTCCTCTCCTCCCATCCTCTCTCCTCTCCTCCATTCCTCTCTCCTCTCCTCTCCTCCATTCCTCTCCTCTCCTCCATTCCCCTCTCCTCTCCTCCATTCCCCTCTCCTCCATCCCCTCTCCTCTCCTCCATCCCCTCTCCTCTCCTCTCCTCTCCTCCCATCCCCCCCCCCCCCCCCCCCCCCCCAGTTCGTCGGGGCATGGACTCTAAAAGGTGTTGAAAGCATTCCACAGGGATGCTGGCCCATGTTGACTCCAATGCTTCCCACAGTTGTGTGAAGTTGGCTGGATTTCCTTTGAGTGGTGGACAATTCTTGATACACACAGGAAACTGTTGAGTGTCAAAACCCAGCAGCGTTGCAGTTCTTGACACAAACCGGTGCGCCTGGCACCTACTATCATACCCTGTTCAAAGGCACTTAAATATTTTGTCTTGCCCATTCACCCTCTGAATGGAACACATGCACAATCCATGTCTCAATTGTCTCAAAGCTTAAAAATCCTTCTTTAACCTGTCTCCTCCACCTTCATCTACACTGATTGAAGTGACTTTTACAGGTGACATCAATAAGGGATCATAGCTTTCACCTGGATTCACCTGATCAGTCTACGTCATGGAAAGAGCAGGTGTTCCGAATGTTTTGTCCACTCAGTGTAGGTACAGTATATATGTATTAGACATGAGATGCAGAGGAAGTTCTTATGAAAGGTTTTTTTTGTACAGTTAGAATGTATTGTTCATACAGTACAGGCTATTAAAGAGGTCAAACAGTAAGCTAACAAAGGAAGTACCGGAATGGGGTTAAATGATGGTGATTTATCTCTGTTGTCTAGACTAGACCGCGACTGTGTGTGTGTGCGTGTGTGTGTGTGTCTGTGTGTGTGTGTGTCTGTGTGTGTGCGTGTGTGTGTGTGTCTGTGCGTGTGTGTGTGTGTGCGTGTGTGTGTATATGTGTGTGCGTGCGTGCGTGCGTGTGTGTGTGTGTGTGCGTGTGTGTGTGTGTGTCTGTGTGTGTGCGTGTGTGTGTATATGTGTGTGTGTGCTCTAACAATCACTTTACTCGTTTTTCAAAGTAGATAGTAGACATACTGTACAGAAAAATACCTCATCCCTATTGTAAAATATGGTGGTGGATCTTTGATGTTATGGGGATATTTTGCTTCCATGAACTTTACCCAGTACCAGGACATTTTAGCCAAAACCCTGGTTGCCTCTGCCAGGAGGCCGACACTTGGTCACAAGTGGATCTTCCCGCAAGACAATAACCCTCAAGCACACACCAAAATCTACAATGGCCATCTCAGTCTCTGGACTTGAACCCCATTGAGAACCTGTGGTTTGAATTGAAGAGGGGGCAGTCCATAGGCACAGATGAAGGATATCAAGGATATGGAAAGATTCTGTATGGTCTAGGATCCCTCCCAATGTGTTTTCCAAACTCATAAAACATTTGAGAAAAAGGCTAAGCATCATTATCCTCCCAAGGGGAGAGTATTGAAAACAGGGGATCCAATAATTTTGACCCCTATCTTATTACTTGTTAAACAACATCTCTTTCTATGAGCAATTGTTATTGGTATAAAACAATTTTGGTCATCTTTATCAACGGTGTCAATCATTCCGGACCCTGCTGTATATAAAGAAGTTGTATAAAACATTAACCTTCTTTTCAACTGGAGCAGAAAAACGGTCACTCTGGAAGCCAAAACAATAGCTTTTTCTGTAACGCACAAGAATACCAGCGTGCTGGAGTTACTTTTTCAAATATTGAGTTTTTTTGTTGCATTAAGGTGTGAGAACAATTAACCTTGTTCTGAACTGGACCAGATAAACGGTCCCTCTGGAATGAGATCATTGGAGCAGGTCATTTACCTTGATTGTGGGTTTCCTGGTGGAGAATCCTCGGTACCATCCTGAAAAGAGGAAAAAATAACAAAATCAATGTTTAGGAGAAACCTGAAAACACCACTGAAACACCACTGATCTCAACCTTAGACGACCCTCTGAAAACACCCCATTAAACAATATCAGAATCATCTTAATGTTCAGTTTTAGTGTGTCAGTGAGCAGGTTAGGTACGACTGATGCTCCCAGTACAAAGAGAGAATTCCTCTGATAAAATCCCTAACGGCTATGCAACTCCAATCAGCATCAAACCGCTTGGTAGAATCTGAGACGTTTTGGACACCAGTCTCAGCTTGATGGGAGCAGCTGGTGGATGTTTTGTATCAACTCACCCTGTTCCTGTTCCTGTACCTGTTCCTGTTCCTGTTCCTGTACCTGTTCCTGTTCCTGTTCCTGTACCTGTTCCTGTTCCTGTACCTGTTCCTGTTCCTGTTCCTGTACCTGTTCCTGTTCCTGTACCTGTACCTGTTCCTGTACCTGTTCCTGTTCCTGTTCCTGTACCTGTTCCTGTACCTGTTCCTGTTTCCTGTACCTGTTCCTGTTCCTGTTCCTGTTCCTGGTTGCCTGTACCTGTTCCTGTACCTGTTACTGGACCTGTTTTCCTGTACCTGTTCCTGTACCTATTCCTGTACCTGTACCTGTTCCTGTTTCCCTGTTCCTGTACCTGGTTTCCGGTACCTGTTCCTGTACCTGTTCCGGTTGCCTGTACCTGTTTCCTGGTACCTGTACCTGTTCCTGTTCCTGTACCTGTACCTGTTTCCTGTTCCTGTACCGGTACCCTGTTCCGTTCCCTGTACCCTATTCCTGTACCTGTTGTACTGTAACGCTGTTTCCGGGTTCCTGTTTCCTGCCTGTTCCCTGTACCTGTTCCTGTACCTGTTCCTGTTCCTGTACCTGTTCCTGTTCCTGTACCTGTACCTGTTCCTGTACCTGTTCCTGTACCTGTACCTGTACCTGTTCCTGTTCCTGTTCCTGTTCCTGTACCTGTTCCTGTACCTGTTCCTGTACCTGTTCCTGTACCTATTCCTGTTCCTGTACCTGTTTCCTGTACCTGTTCCTGTTCCTGTACCTGTTTCCTGTTCCTGTTCCTGTTCCTGTACCTGTACCTGTTCCTGTTCCTGTTCCTGTTCCTGGTCTAATGGATGTAGGCGTACATATTTTAGGTGAGGAAGCGCGCTTTTTGGTTTTTATGACGTCATCATTTCCTCAATCAAAGTTTGTACCGACAGATGAAGCCAATTGAATATTCTATCTTTATAGAATATGCATATAGTGCATCCTCCAATTGCAACGTCTGCCTATGCCCATACCAAAAAAGGCTACCTCATTTCCAAATAGGCCATCATCATCACTGTCAATCGTGAATTATATTTCTTCAAGTTTTACCTGTGACACGTCCAAACTGCATCATCATTGATCTCAATCAGTTTCATGGGAATATGCATTTACAGTGCCTTGTAAAAGTATTCATCCCCCTTGGCGTTTTTCCTATTTTGTTGCATTACAACCTGTAATTTAAATTGATTTTTATTTGGATTTCATGTAATGGACATACACAAAATAGTCCAAATTGGTGAAGTGAAATGAAAAAAAATAACTTGTTTCAAAAAATTCAAAAAAATAAATTACGGAAAAGTGGTGCGTGCATATGTATTCACCCCCTTTGCTATGAAGCCCCTAAATACCTTCAGAAGTCACATAATTAGTTAAATAAAGTCCACTTGTGTGCAATCTAAGTGTCACATGATCTGTCACATGATCTCAGTATATATACACCTGTTCTGAAAGGCCCTAGAGTCTGCAACACCACTGAGCAAGGGGCACCACCAAGCAAGTGGCACCATGAAGACCAAGGAGCTCTCCAAACAGGTCAGGGACAAAGTTGTGGAGAAGTACAGATCAGGTTTGGGTTATAAAAAAATATCAGAAACTTTGAACATCCCACGGAGCACCATTAAATCCATTATTAAAAAATGGAAAGAATATGGCACCACAACAAACCTGCCATGAGAGGGCCGCCCATCAAAACTAACGGACCAGGCAAGGAGGGCATTAATCAGAGAGGCAACAAAGAGACCAAAGATAACCCTGAAGGAGTTGCAAAGCTCCACAGCGGAGATTGGAGTATCTGTCTATAGGACCACTTTAAGCCATACACTCCACAGAGCTGGGCTTTACAGAAGAGTGGCCAGAAAAAAGCTATTGCTTAAAGAAAAAAATAAGCAAACACGTTTGGTTTCGACAAAAGGCATGTGGGAGACTCCCCAAACATATGGAAGAAGGTACTCTGGTCAGATGAGACTAAAATTGAGCTTTTTGGCCATCAAGGAAAACGCTATGTCTGGCGCAAACCCAACACCTCTCATCACCCAGAGAACACCATCCCGACAGTGAAGCATGGTGGTGGCAGCATCATGCTGTAGGGATGTTTTTCATCATCAGGGACTGGGAAACTGGTCAGAATGGAAGGAATAATGGATGGCACTAAATACAGGGAAATTCTTGAGGGAAACCTGTTTCAGTCTTCCAGAGATTTGAGACTGGGACGGAGGTTCACCTTCCAGCAGGACAATGACCCTAAGCATACTGCTAAAGCAACACTCAAGTGGTTTAAGGGGAAACATTTAAATGTCTTGGAATGGCCTAGTCAAAGCCCAGACCTCAATCCAATTGAGAATCTGTGGTATGACTTAAAGATTGCTGTACACCAGCGGAACCCATCCAACTTGAAGGAGCTGGAGCAGTTTTGCCTTGAAGAATGGGCAAAAATCCCAGTGACTAGGTGTGCCAAGCTTATAGAGACATACCCCAAGAGACTTGCAGCTGTAATTGCTGCAAAAGGTGGCTCTACAAAGTATTGACTTTGGGGGGGTGAATAGTTATGCACGCTCAAGTTTTCAGTTTTTTTTGTGTGTTATTTCTTGTTTGTTTCACCCAAAAAATTATTTTGCATCTTCAAAGTGGTAGGCATGTTGTGTAAATCAAATGATACAAACTCCCATAAAATCCATTTTAATTCCAGGTTGTAAGGCAACAAAATAGGAAAAATGCCAAGGGGGGTGAATACTTTCGCAAGCCACTGTAGATCTTCTTGAATTACTGTTTAGTGAGCGAATTAAGACCAGATAGTGTTAACACATTATTAGCCTTTCTCGTATTTTGTCTTAATCAAAGCAGTGGCTCTGTTGAGTTTTGGCACATTACATTTTTTTGGGGACTATTCAGCTTCAGCTAACCCTCCTGTAGCTTACATAATGTATCATAAATACACTTTGATTTGATTCGTTTGAATACATGGCTACAATATACCCTATTACAGAATAAAATAAAACAGAGAGGTTGTCACGGATTCAGCCGAGGCTGCCCCTCCTCCTTGCTCGGGCAGGCTTCGGCGTTCGTCGTCACCGGAGTACTAGCTGCTACCGATCCATGTATCTATGTTCGACTTGTTCTGTCTTTATTGGTCACACCTGTTTCCCATTATGTAGTTATGTCTTCCCTATTTAACCCTCTGTCTCACACTGTGTGTTGATGTGTGTTTGTTCATGTTTCAGCTGTCATTAGTGTGCGGGTTTGTTCCCTCCCATGCGTGGAGGTTGTTGTTCTTTCTTTTACCTTCGAGTAAAGTACGCCTTCTGATTAGCTCTGTGTCCTGCGCCTGACTTCGCCTACCGCATTACACTGACGCCTTGACAGAGGTGAACTATCAATTCAGATAATTTATTCGCATAGATAAAACACACTATCAAATCAATTGACCAAGTAGTGAACATAAATCATTACTACTTAGAATTGCAGGAAATTGTGTTGTATTCATCTCAATAAGCTATAACCTAAATGCATTTTTAAACCCCAACTTGGCCCAATTCACATTTCGAATTGCCCAACCTGACATACCAAGCTAGAAAGGGCCCTGCGTCTCAAACAATACCCAAATATAATAAATAAATAAAATATAAATAATATGCCAAGCAGGGCTACAGCAACATCCATAGAGGGTCAGGCTCCTTGGGCTTCGCGGTGGCCTATCTGGTTTGGGTGTCCTCCGCAGAACGGTTTCAACCGTAACCAAGTGGTGGTCAAATATCGCTCTGGGTTCCACTGCGCAAGAGGGGGTCCGTGGAGTTTTACTAACATCAAGACAAACGCACAGTGAATTTTGGTTTGTCATTCTAGCGTTTTTCATGGAATTTTTGTGGTCATTAAATAGAATTTATTTAGAATTGATCCAAATTAATTTTCCAGAAGGTTTTACCACCTCTGTGAAATAAGTGAGGGAACGCCGCTTCTCCATGTTCAGGCAGCGCTAGGGTCAATCAGTCCAAGGGTTCATTCCTATTGTAAGCATCATGTAGGAATGATCCTCCATTACATGTCAATCGGATAGTAAGCCTGTTTCACACGAGACCTGGTTCAAATACTGAATGGTAATAACTATATTGCCTGCACAGCAAATCCTCCACTGTTAATCTTATTTTTATTTTTATTTTTGTTTTATATGAACAATGAGAGTGTTAAATCAACATTGAAAGTGTGGAGTCTGTGGACCCATATACACACCGGAACAGTGTTAAATGAACACACTGCTTTAGTGTAAAGCCTTATTCAAATATTTCCCAGAGTGCTTTGCCTTTTGAGTAAATTATAGAGTTACCACAAATTTTCTAGTGACAGAGACATAGTTGTTGCATTCATAAATTATTCGGTCCTATGGACTTTAACCAAGATCCTAAGTGAATATGTTATCGTATAAAAAAAATATATATATACTCCTGAGTGGTCAGTGGTCTAAGGCACTGCAATCGCAGTGCTAACTGTGCCACTAGAGATCCTGGTTCGAATCCAGGCTCTGTCGCAGCCGGCCGCGACCGGGAGACTCATGGGCGGCGCACAATTGGCCCAGCGTCGTCCAGGGTAGGGGAGGGAATGGCCGGCAGGGATGTAGCTCAGTTGATAGAGCATGGCGTTTGCAATGCCAGGGTTGTGGGTTCGATTCCCACGGGGGGCCAGTATAAAAAAATATGTATTCACTAACTGTAAGTCGCTCTGGATAAGAGCGTCTGCTAAATGACAATAAAATAATAATAATATATCTTCAACACAATACCATGCGGATTTCATAAGGCCTTATTCTGAGGGCCTAGTTTGACCTTTTATACAGCGGCCTGAAACTCATACACATCACTTTGGACCAAAACCACGCCCATCATTATCATATTTCCCAGCATGCTCTATAGCAGGTAGATTTTTTTATTTATTGTTTGTTTCAATATCTGTTTGTGTATATTGATTGATTGATTCATCATATGCTACTCAAAGATAAATAACATACATTTTTCTTAACTAATCAAAATCAGTTAGTTACATTTTTTTGCACCTGTTACTAAAAATGTGGTTCCAGTTTAAATGCCTTAGGACAGGGGTCAGCGACCCTGCGGGCCAACACCGGAGAGATTTTTCTGGCTGTTTTTGAGACGTTTTTTAAAAATATTTTTCATAATCGGATAGGCTCATTCTCGCAAGATGACAGAATCAGGATTTTCCATACTTTGAACAGGCCTTGCCATCTACTGGACAGGTTGTGGTGTTACTTCTACACTGTCATAGGGAAACAGAGATGAGAGAACTACGTGAATAAAGGTTCCTTTAAAAAAAAAAATTGAGCCTGTGTATCACTTATAAGTAAGTAGATGCATTTATTTGACACTTCTCCATATAACAACTGACCACACACCTATACTGCAGTCAATTTAACATAATCAACCCTTGGTTTTCTCACCTTAGTTCCATTGCCATTTCTTAGTAGTTGTGCATTTCACCTGTCTAAATCCACCCTGAATCCACCCTTCTAGTGGGATTAAGATAATCCTGGTGTTTGGCATCAAAACTATCCTAATCAGTCCCTTTGAGATTTCAAAAACGCAAAAAAAACAAATACAATCCTGATTAATGGTCAGATTGGATTACCAAATCCTTATCCCTATCCGGAGGATCAGAATACATTTTATTTTTTATTTTTGAAAACCCCAATTATAACATTTAATCCTATCAGATTGCCGAAATCCGATCAGATAACTTTTGAAAAACTGGGCCCAAGAATTCAGCTAGAAAAGTTTAATTTTTTTAATTTAGGAAATCTGTTCCCAAGTATTCCCACAAATAAATAAAGAAACTGGAGACATCTGTGGCATTGTGTTGTGTGACAAAACTGCACATTTTAGAGTGGCCTTTTATTGTCCCCAGCACAAGGTGCACCTGTGTATTGATCATGCTGTTTAATCAGCTTCTTGATATGAATGGATTATCTTGGCAAAGGAGAAATGCTCACTAACAGGGATGTAAACAAATTTGTGCACAAAATTTGAGTGAAAGAAGCTTTTTGTGCATATGGAACATTTCTGCATGTGAACAACAGGCACAACACCAATGTACTTTTCATCAAAGTTGCCAAAATGCCATGTGCATCCACTTAAATCAGCGCATCCTTAACAACCATTACGAAACTTCTATTTGATCAAATAAGCCTCACGTAGCAAATTAGCAACGCATTCTTTGGTTGACCAAATCCGACACTCTCTTATTGACCTCCACACAAAAATTCCTCACTTCGTGGACTTATTTTCGTGGACACTCTCGCTTCGCCTCTTCCTCTCTGTTATTAGTGACCAACAACAGCAGAGACAGGCTCTGTGAATACCAGATGATAATAGTGGTGGTCATCCTGTCCCATTGAACTCTATATCCCTATAGCGCATTACGTTTGACCAGAGCCATGGAAAAGGCCAACGAGGCTTCTTCTTCTTCTTACAGCAGTAAGTCTAGTGTGTGTGTGTGTGTGTGTGTGTGTGTGTGTTTGTGTCTTGGTTTGTGTGTGTGTGTGTTTGTGTGTGTGTGTGTGTGTGTGTGTGTCTTTAGATCAGGCTGTAAAGATATAGGGGGGTTGTGGAGGAGACCTCTGCACACTTGGTGGTGAGAAGTATACATTAAAAGCAGACTCCCCGTAGACGTATTTTGAATTCCAAATGGACTCCTAGGTCCCCATAGTTCCTAACCCCTACTCCCTAGCTTTAGGTTAACCCCTAACCCTATAGGCAGTCCTGTGAATCATTGAATAGCAGACGTGTAAGCAATATGGTGGAAATTCCAGAAGGTGATGCAAGGTGGAGCAATTAACAGACGTATTTTGAATTCCAAATTGACTGTGTGTTGCTGCTGCCGATTCTGCTCTGACTTGAGGTTCAATTACACTCTTTGGCCCTGCGGTTCTACGCGGTTCCATAGCTGAGAGATCCATTACATCAACAGGGCTGTGAAGTCGCAGGCAGGTAGCTCAGGATTCACTTCAGAATTGGACGTCCATCCATGTCCCGAGGATGTCGGGAGATACCTTCAAAACCGGCCACTAGGGGGCAATGGTGAGCGCTATTACCATCATGAAGGCCTGGGTGTTGGGGACAGGGATGGCGGAAGGGCGGAAGCCGCGAGCTCCGGTTCTGAGGGTCACCTGTTCATCTCAGTGATAGACACTTTTTTTTTTTTACCCGAAAAAATCGATGGGTGCACTGAACTACTCTCTCACACACACACACACACACACACACACACACACACACACACACACACACACACAGGTAATAGAGACCTCTGCTTCCCTCATTCTGTGACTGTAGAGAGAAACTAAGGTACTGTAAACCTACCTAGCAGGAAGTAGATATGTACAGATGTTATTGTGTATTGTTAGAGTGTAACTCACCTAGACATTTCTCCAGTATCTGGACAGTCTCTCCTATCTCCAGAGCCAGACCGTGGGTCACCGTCCCTCGGAATGTACAGATCACTGTGGGAAAGGAGAGAGAGAGAGAGAGAGAGAGAGAGAGAGAGAGAGAGAGAGAGAGAGAGAGAGAGAGAGAGAGAGAGAGAGAGAAAGAGTAGAAGAGAGAGAGAGAGAGAGAGAGAGAGAGATGAAGTAAGGAAGTAAGCAGAGAGAGAGGAAGGAAGAGAGAATAGAGAGAGAGAGAGAGAGGAAGGAAGAGAGAGAGAAAGAGAGAGAGACGAGAGGAGGAGAGAGAGAGAGAGAGAGAGCGAGAGGAGAGAGAGATTAGAGAGAGAGAGCGTAGAGAGAGGAGAGAGGAGAGGAAGAAGAGGCGATTAGAAGATAGAGAAGAGAGAATGGGAATTGGGGAAGAGAGAGAGAGAGAGAAAGGAAGAGTTCTCAGTAAGCAACAAACCACATGTACACTCTTAGAAAAAAAAAAGTTCCAAAAGGGTTCTTCCGTGTAGCCATAGAGAACCATTTTTGGTTCCAGGTAGAACCCTTTCCACAGGAGGGTCTACATGGGAACCAAAAAGGGTTATTCAAAGGGTTCTTCTACGGTGACAGCCGAAGAACCCTTTTAGGTTCTAGATAGCACCTTTTTTTCTAAGTGTACCAACAAAGGAAGAGTTGCACACTATATTTTAATTCTGCACTACTTTAGTTGACCAAACAGAAAAACTCTTGACCCTAAACTTCACAGTAAGTGTAAAGGTTTGATAGCTCTGTGTGGCACTGGCAGTCTGCTAACCTGTCATACAGTACCCCATAGGACAAAACAACACTTTACTGTCACAGTCACAAACAGGTTGTCACATTCTCTCTCTCTCCCCCCCCCCCTATCTCCCTGTCTATTTCTCTCTGCTCTCCTACATGTGTGATGTAAAATGGTGAAAGGCCTTAAAATAAATATTTCAGGGGCATCAAAACATCTGCTGCAAGTATAGTATAGCAACTGAATATGCTAATAACACTGAACACATAATAACACATGTATTTATGTATCTCTCTCTCTCTCTCTCTCTACTCTCTCTATCTCTGCTCTCGTTCTCTCTCTTTCTCCATCTCTACTTTCTCTCTCTCTCTTTCTCCCGCTAGTCTCTCTCTCTCTCTCCATCTCTCTCTCTCTCTCCTCTCTCTCCTCTCTCTCTCTCTCTCTCTCCTCCTCTCTCTCTCTCTCTCTTCTCGTCTCTCTCTCCTCTCTCTCTCTCTCTCTCTCTCTCTCTCTCTCTCATAAACCAGGTTTCCATCCAACCTTTTTAATGTCAGAAACGAAATGTCATGACAGGCCTGATGGAAACAGAAAATGTTTCTTAAACTTTCCAAATGTCGACAAAACAAAATACGCTAGACAAGGTGGGATTTTTTTTGTGTCGGTAAAAATTAATAATGCGAGAAATGCCGGTGAAACGCTTTTATGCGCAAATATTTATACAATCACCATCATATCAAAGTAAACTTGGAGTCACGTGATGATATGGTGTGTGGTCCTCCCACTACGACTCGTCAGGAAAGCATACAGTTTATTAGGCTACAGATGAAATAAGTTATGATGAACTTCACAGGGTGGTGAAAGTGCACGGTGATGAGCTTAATGCTCCTTTCCAATAAATATCCAGGGTCTTATTCTGGTGACATGATAATAGATGATTGGTTGCCATTCCGTAATAATAACCATATTTCCATAAAAATTAGCATATTGTTTTTATGCTGATTTTAGAATATTTGCATGAAAATCTGTCGCCAACTGGATGGAAACCTAGCTACAGCAACACATTTATAAATAAAGGCAGAGACCTGGCCCCGCGTTCTCGCTCTCTCTGCTTCAATGGCTGCCTCTGTCTTTCATAAAGCTTCAGGGTAAACCCAGTACTGGAAAGTGGGCCAGCCGTCTCCTCTAACGATGATTCTGGTATATTATAGGATTAGTAGACTGATACAGACATAGCAACAAACAGCAGGAATGGATGGAATCCGTTAGAATATAGAACAGCTGCCAAGCTTTGTTAATGTCACGTGAATCTATTTGTGTAACTGTAATGTGTTTATATTAGTTATGATGTATTATATTATGTTATGTTTGTTATGTTTTATTAAGTACTTAATTTTTTTTTAGTTCGCTAAATGGACTATCCTGCTAATATAAAAGATACCTACAGTGCTTTCATTCAGAAAGTATTAACACCCCATTACTTTTTCCACATTTTGATGTGTTACAGCCTGAATTTAAAATTGATTATATGTATATTATTTGTCACTGGCCTACACACAACACACCATAACGTAAAAGTGGAATCATTCCCACAGGGGGCCAGTATGAAAAATAATGTATGCACTCACTAACTGTAAGTCGCTCTGGATAAGAGCGTCTGCTAAATGACTAAAATGTAAATGTAAATGTAATGTTTTGTTACAAATTAATTACAAATGAAAAGCTGAAATGTCTTCAGTCAATAAGTATTCAACCCCTTTGTTATGGCAAGCCTAAATAAGTTCAGGAGTACAGATTTGCTTAACAAGTCACATAATAAGTTGCATGGACTCACTCTGTGTGCAATAATAGTGTTTAACATGCTTTTTTGAATGACTACCTCATCTCTGTACCCCACACACACAATTATCTGTAAGGTCCCTCAGTCGAGCTGTGAATTTCAAACACAGACTCAACCACAAAGATGAGGGAGGTATTCCAATGCCTCGCAAAGAAGGGAAACTATTAGTAGATGGGTAAAAATGTAAAAAGCAGACATTGACTATCCTTTTGAGCACGGTGAAGTTATTAATTACACTTTCGATGGTGTATCAATACACCTAGTCACTACAAAGATACAGGCGCCCTTCCTAACTCAGTTGCCGGAGAGGAAGGAAACTGCTCAGGGATTTCACCATGAGATCAATGGTGACTTTAAAATAGGAGAAAACTGAAGATGGATCAACAACATTGTAGCTATTTCACAATACTAACCTAATTGACAGAGTGAAAAGAAGGAAGTCTGTAGAGAATAAAATATTCCAAAACATACATCCTGTTTGCAACAAGGAACTAAAGTAATACTGCAAAACATGTAGCAAAGCAATTAACTTTTTGTCCTGAACACAAAGTGTTATGTTTGGCCCAAATCCAATACAACACATTACTGAGTACCACTCTTCATATTTTCAAGCATAGTGGTGGCTGCATCATGTTATGGGTATGCTTGTAATCGTTAAGGAGTGGGGAGTTTTTCAGAAGGGGGCTAAGCACAGGCAAAATCCTAGGGGAAAACCTGGTTCAGTCTGCTTTTCACCAGACACTTAATTCAAAATCAAATCAAATCAAATTGTATTTGTCATATGCGCCGAATACAACAGGTGTAGACCTTACAGTGAAATGCTTCCTTACAATGCAGTTTTAAGAAAAATAAGTGTTGAGTAAAAAATGGATAAGTAAAAAATAAAATAACAAAAAAATATAATTAACAAATAATTAAAGAGCAGCAGTAAAATAAAATAACAGTAGGGAGGCTATATACAGGGCTACCGGTACAGAGTCAATGTGCGGGGGCACAGGTTAGTCAAGGTAATTGAGGTAATATCTACATGTGGGTAGAGTTAAAGTGACTATGCAATAGATAATAAACAGAGAGTAGCAGCAGTGTAAAGGGGGGGGGGGGGGGGGGACAATTCAAATAGTCCGATAGCCATTTCATTAGCTGTTCAGGAGTCTTATGGCTTGGGGGTAGAAGCTGTTAAGAAGCCTTTTGGACCTAGACTTGGCGCTCCGGTACCGCTTTCCGTGCGATAGCAGAGAGAACAATCTATGACTAGGGTGGCTGGCGTCTTTGACAATTTTTAGGGCCTTCCTCTGACACCGCCTGGTATAGAGGTCCTGGATGGAAGGAAGCTTGGCCCCAGTGATGTACTGGGCCGTACACACTACCCTCTGTAGTGCCTCGCGGTTGGAGGCAGAGCAGTTGCAATACCAGGCAGTGATGCAACCAGTCAGGATGCTCTCAGTGGTGCAGCTGTATAACTTTTTGAGGATATGAGGACCAATGCCAAATCTTTTCAGTCTCCTGAGGGGGAATAGGCTTTGTCGTGCCCTCTTCATGACTGTCTTGGTGTGTTTGGACCGTAAATCGCAGCGTAAACCCCGCCAGCCACGACTCGGTGAAACACAAGATATTACCGTTTTTAATGTCTATGCTATTCGTGATCGTAGCTCGTCTATTTTGTTATCCAATGATTGTACGTTGGCTAATAGGACTGATGGTAGAGGCAGATTACCCACTCGCCGCCAGATCCTTACAAGGCACCCCGACCTACGTCCCCGATATCTCTGTCTCTTTCTCCTGCGAATGACGGGGATTTGAGCCTTGTCGGGTGTCTGAAGTAAATCCTTCGCGCCCGACTCGTTAAAGAAAAAAATCTTCGTCCAGTATGAAGTGAGTAATCGCTGTCCTGATATCCAGAAGCTCTTTTCAGTCATAAGAGACGGTGGCAGAAACATTATGTACAAAGTAAGTTACAAATAATGCAAAAAAACACACAATAGCACAATTGGTTAGGAGCCCGTTAAACGGCAGCCATCTCCTCCGGCGCCAGCAGGACAATAACCTAAAATACAAGGCCACTAGAGTTGCTTACCAAGAAGACAGTGAATGTTGCTGAGTGGCTGAGTTACAGTTTTGACTTAAATCTACTTGAAAATCTATGGAAAGACCTGAAAATGGTTGTCTAGCAATGATCAACAACCAATTTGACAGAGCTTGAATAATTTTGAAAAGAATAATGGGCAAACGTTGCACAATCCAGGTGTGGAAAGCTCTTAGAGACTTACCCAGAGAGACTCACAGCTGTAATCGCTGCCAAAGGTGCTTCTACAAAGTACTGACACAGGGGTGTGAATAATTATGTAAATAATCTATTTCTGTATTTTATTTTCAATAAATTTGCAACAATTTATAAAAACATGTTTTTACGTTGTCATTATAGAGTATTGTGTGTAGAGGGGTGAGATTTTTTTTTTTAATCCATTTTGAATTCAGGCTGTAACACAACAAAATGTGGAATAACTAAAGGGGAATGAATGCTTTCTGAAGGCACTGTAAATAAACCATTAATAAAGAAAACATTTGAGAAAACATTTGAGAGAGTCATGTCAAGAGCCTGGGCTCGTGTGGTTGTTGCCAGTGTCGTGTTTTGCAGAGTAATCACAGGAAACATTGAACCAGTGTTCTGTTCCAGTGTTCTATAACATTGTTCTGTTCCAGTGTTCTTTTCCAGTGTTCTGTTCAAACCCTGCTGTTCTGTCTGTTCTGGAGGCAGAATGTTTGTGGTGTTACTAAGCAACAGGCCTGCAGTGGCAGAATAGAGAATGGCTAGCCTTGGCTCCTCTTACTGAGGCTGTGTATTCCATCAGTCAGAATATCAAAACCAACAGATTGGTCTGTACCATTACGTCTACACAGATAGCCTTTTAGAAGCATGCACACACACACCCACACACACACACACACACACACACACACGCACACGCGCGCACGCACGCACACACCACACACACACACCACACGCACGCACGCACACGCACGCCCGCCACGCACGCACATACACACGCACACCACACACACACACACACAAAACACCCCACCCGCCCCGCACATACAACACCCCACACACGCACACACACACCATGCAAACACACCACACCCACAAAAACACACACACACCCACGCCGACGCACGCACGCAAAGACACCCCACACACACACACACGCACGCACGCACATACACACACACACACACACCACACACACCACCAAATACACACACCCACACACACACACCACACCACGCCCAAAATACACCACACAACACACGCACACACACTCGCATGCACACACACACCACCACGCAAAACCCCATACACACACAACACACACGCACGCACCACGCACATACACACAACCACACACACAGCGCAAATACACACCACACCACCTCCACCGCACGCACACACACACACACCACACAAACACACACACGCACCACACACACACACACGCACCACGCACACACACACACCCCATGCACACGCACGCACCCCGCACAAACCCCAACACAACACACACGCACACACACACATGCATGCACACGCACACACACACACCACGCGCACGCACGCACATACACACCACACACACACACACACAACACACACACACCACAAACACACCGCACGCACATACACACACACCACACGCCCCACACACACAACCACAACACACACCACACACACACAACACAACACAAAGCACGCACCACATACACAACACACACACACGCACCACCACATACACACACACACACACACACACACACACGCAATACACACACCACAACACAACCACACCCGCACATACACACACACACACGCACACACACAAAGCCCCTGCACACACACACACACCCCAAAACCCCACACACACACACACAACGCACGCACGCACATACACACACACACACACGACGCACGCACTACACACACACACCACACACACGCAAATACCACGCACGCACCACCACACACAAAACACCCCACACACACACACACGCAAAGCCATACACACACACACGCACCACGCACACACACCACAGCATGCACACGCACCCGCCGCACCACATACACACACCCACACGCACGCACGCACGCAAATACACACGCACACACCACGCACGCAACGCACACCACACACCACAACACACACACTGACAGTAAGGCCACATGCCCTCATCTAACAAGCAGGGCCTAGTAACCAATAATAGTCCTGAATAGTCACATATAGTGACCGACGTAATTTTGGGACAGTGAAGCATTTTTTTTTTCTTTTGACTTATACTTCAAAAGTTTGGATTGAAATTGAACATGACTATGAGGTTAAAGTGCAGACTGTCAGCTTTTAAAGTGAGGGTATTTTCACCATATCAGGTGAACCGTTTAGAGATTACACAGCACTTTGTGTACATAAACCTCCCATTTTAGGGACCAAAATATTGGGCTGATATTCGATTAATTAGTAACAGTGAAGTATTTGGTCCCAATACTTGCATGCAATGACTTCATCAGCTTTACACGGTTGGTTCGAATTTTGTCCAATGAATGATGGAATAATGTTTGTTTTGAGTAACTTTTATTGTAGTAAAAATAACTATTTTCTAAAAACTTCTAA
>LR778262.1:6721704-6806704 GCA_902810595.1 Coregonus sp. 'balchen'
TTTTTTTTCCGGGCCCTTTTCCCCCTAGCTAATGATCCTTGGTATGACCTTCTTAAAACAATTCCATATAGCTTAGTAGAACCCCCCCCCTCCCCCGGTTTAGACTATGATGGGTTAATTTAAGGTTAGGCATTAGAATTAGCAGTGTGGTTAGGGTTAGGGTTAAGAGATGCCTCCAGAACAAGATTCATGACTAAAAACGCTAACCTGCCTCTTTCCTCCCCCTCTCCTCTCACAAGATGTTCACGATCTTTTCAACATCCTAGTTGTGTGGGGATATAATGCTCTTCTGATTGACCTAGACATTGAGTACCATTGTTTAGAGATTTTTTATTTTTTTTGCTGGAGAAAAACTAATATAATGTACTGTGTGTCACTGGCCAGGTGTGGAACTCATACTTCAGCCTGGCTGTTCTCTACATCAGCCAACCCAGCCTACAACTAGAGAGCATCACCCCGGCCAAGAGGAAGAAAGTGTTGGACAAGTATGTGCCCTCAAAGAGTTCCCATTCAATCATCATCACCATTGTTTACCGTTTCTCTTCAAGCATCTTTTGTTTTGTTTATACAGTGAATGTGTTGGACAAGTAAGACTCCTCACAGTGTGGCCTGCCGCTCTTCATCATGGTTTACCACTTGTCCTGAAGCATGCGGTGTTGTCTCTAAAGTGTTCATCTGGACAGTAGCTACCTCCAGTGTTCATCTGGACAGTAGCTACCTCCAGTGTTCATCTGGACAGTAGCTACCTCCAGTGTTCATCTGGACAGTAGCTACCTCCAGTGTTCATCTGGACAGTAGCTACCTCCAGTGTCTAGTGGGGTATAGATCCTTAGGTTTCTGGGTCAATATTCGGCTAGAGAGACCACTTTTCTTACAGTGTCGCCTGAGGTTGTACGTTTTAATCTTAAAAATCAAATCAAAGTTTATTGGTTGCATACACAGATTTGCAGAAGTTATCGTGTGGTCCTCTGTAGCTCAGCTGGTAGAGCACGGCGCTTGTAACGCCAAGGTAGTGGGTTCAATCCCCGGGACCACCCATAACAAAAAATGTATGCACTCATGACTAAGTCGCTTTGGATAAAAGCGTCTGCTAAATGGCATATTATTATTATTATCGCAGTTGCAGCTAAATGCTTGTGTTTCTAGCTCCATCAGTGCAGTAAAAGGCAATGATGATGTGAAAGTAGTCTCTTTTAAAAGGATCTTAATTTGAGAGTGATAGCAGGTGTGTCAGAACAAAACTTAATGACCTACTTTCAGAAGCTCCAAAAAAAAATCCTTTCTACCCCAGGATGCGATCTATTTCTCCATGCCGGCTTTCTCTGTTTCTCACATTGCCTTGTTCACTTCCTGTTTCTCACGTTGCCCTGTTCACTTCCTGTTTCTCACAAACATTCTTTCAGAGGAGAGCTAATGAGTACCAGGCTTAAGTTTAAAAATATGAGAGTACCATTTCTGATATTGCCTTCACACACTGCAGGACTTCTGTAATTCTGTGATCATCATAATTCTGTGATTTTCAAGGAATGAATGTTCTTCAATCTCAGTACATTTCCTGATCTGTTAACAGTGGATAGAAAAATCCCAAAACAAATCCCAATAGATAGAATATCCAACACATGTCCAATATTCTGTAGCTAGAGATCTATGACTCTGCACCTGTTTTGTTTCTAGGTATGGTGATATGAGGGTGATGATGGCCTATGAGCTGTTCAGCATGTGGCAGAACCTCGGTGAGAGTTGCTCTCTACTTCACCCTTTATCGGGCTATGTAACCTTACATTTTAAAATGTAGCATTCGGAGGACGTACTGTATTGTAGGATCCTTACCCATGTACAATTTTCCCTTTCTCACTCGCCCACCAAACGTACAGCATGTTCACTTGGTACCTCACATTACAGTTGAGCAGCCAAATGTTAACGCGTAACGATATTGACCTCTGCAGATGATAGGAAGTGTTTCAACATAGCTCTGTCTTTCTAATGGTGGCAGGTAGCTTAGTGGTTAAGAGCTTTGTGCCAGTAACCGAAAGGTTGCTGGTTCTAATCCCCGAGCCGACTAGGTGAAAAATCTGTTGATGTGCCCTTGAGCAAGGCACTTAACCCTAATTGCTCCTGTAAGTCGCTCTGGATAAGAGCGTCTGCTAAATGGCTTATTATTATTATAATGTTCTCCCAGTGCTTTTCCGCCACACTTTTGGGTTGATTAAAATGTTGATCTAAATTCTACCATGCTCTTCTTTTTCTCTCTGGAAATCCTATTTTCTGCCGTTCGTTGCGTCTGGTTGATAGCAAGTGGTTTTTGTGTTATTTAACGTAAAGTCTTGACTCCTCCTCTTCCTGTCGTGTCCAGGTGAGAACAAGATCCACTTCATCCCAGGTATGATAGGGCCGTTCCTGGGTGTGACCTTGGTGCCTCAGGGGGAGGTCAGGAACATCATGATCCCCATCTTCCACGACATGATGGACTGGGAGCAGAAGAAGAACGGCAACTTCAAACAGGTACACGCGAACACGCACACACGAACACGAACACGAACACGCACACAAGGATATGATGGGCTGTAGCAGAGGAAGAATGGGTCAGGGTTGCATTCCTCCACATATTTAATATTGAACCTTTATCTAACTACATGTATATACAGTAGGTAACGGGGGCCCTCTTTCACTCATATTACTTCAATTTCTTCATATTATTTCAATTTCTTCATATTATTTCAATTTCTTCATATTATTTCAATTTCTTCGTATTGCTTCAATTTCTCCTTATTATTTCAATTTCTTTCACATACAGTATTTTTCTAAAATTCCAATGCACTCTTCAGGCAGTCATGAACGTTACAGAGCATGTATGGCATATCGACTGGGATAAACTTTTTTTTTTTTTTAAACCAGGTTTGACCTTCATTAGAGAGTGAGATTAGAGTTGCCTTCTCTCTCCTTACACCCTGTCTTATATGGTAGGACAAACAGTGTTGTATTCATACTGCTGTGTCCAGGTGGAGGCAGAGCTGATAGACAAGCTGGACAGTCTGGTGTCTGAGGGGAAAGGAGATGAGAACTACAGAGAACTCTTCAGCCTGCTGTAAGTAGAGGAATACCACACACACACACACACACACGCTTGGCCCTTTCTTGCTCTAACCTGTTGGTTTTTCTACCTGCTCTGATAACAGTTTCTGTACCTCCTACCTTTAAAACATTGTGTTTGCGTTGCTCTCTTTCTGCTGCGTGGGGGATTAGAACCCAGCTCTTTGGGCCTTACCCCAGGTAAGATAACACACCTTTAACGGTCTACTCCCACTAACTCCTCTCTCCTGTAGCTCAGTTGGTAGAGCATGGCGCTTGCAACGCCAGGGTTGTGGGTTCGTTTCCCACGGGGGGCCAGTATGAGAAATGAATGTATGCACTCACTAACTGTAAGTCGATCTGGATAAGAGCGTCTGCTAAATGACTAAAATGTCAAATGTAGATCCTGTCAAATGGTGTACACAGTGATCACTCAAACCCAGGCCTTGGTGTTTCTTTGTCTCCAGCCTGCTGGAGAAGATCGAGCAGGAGACGTGGAGGGAGACTGGGATCTCCTTCATCACCTCTGTCACACGGCTGATGGAACGCCTGCTGGACTACAGGTACCACTAGATAGGTCCCAACTTGTTATGGAACAGTGGAGAACAGAAGGTAATATGCATTACAATACATCAATAACTGGATTTGTTCCTCTCTCTGTTTAGGGACTGCATGAAAGGAGAAGAGACAGAGAACAAGAAGATTGGCTGTACTGTCAACCTGCTGGTAAGACACTGTAGACTCTGGCTGTACTGTCAACCTGCTGGTAAGACACTGTAGACTCTGGCTGTACTGTCAACCTGCTGGTAAGACACTGTAGACTCTGGCTGTACTGTCAACCTGCTGGTAAGACACTGTAGACTCTGGCTGTACTGTCAACCTGCTGGTAAGACACTGTAGACTCTGGCTGTACTGTCAACCTGCTGGTAAGACACTGCAGACTCTGGCTGTACTGTCAACATGCTGGTAAGACACTGTAGACTCTGGCTGTACTGTCAACCTGCTGGTAAGACACTGCTGACTCTGGCTGTACTGTCAACCTGCTGGTAAGACACTGTAGACTCTGGCTGTACTGTCAACCTGCTGGTAAGACACTGTAGACTCTGGCTGTACTGTCAACCTGCTGGTAAGACACTGTAGACTCTGGCTGTACTGTCAACCTGCTGGTAAGACACTGTAGACTCTGGCTGTACTGTCAACCTGCTGGTAAGACACTGTAGACTCTGGCTGTACTGTCAACCTGCTGGTAAGACACTGTAGACTCTGGCTGTACTGTCAACCTGCTGGTAAGACACTGTAGACTCTGGCTGTACTGTCAACCTGCTGGTAAGACACTGTAGACTCTGGCTGTACTGTCAACCTGCTGGTAAGACACTGTAGACTCTGGCTGTACTGTCAACCTGCTGGTAAGACACTGTAGACTCTGGCTGTACTGTCAACCTGCTGGTAAGACACTGTAGACTCTGGCTGTACTGTCAACCTGCTGGTAAGACACTGTAGACTCTGGCTGTACTGTCAACCTGCTGGTAAGACACTGTAGACTCTGGCTGTACTGTCAACCTGCTGGTAAGACACTGTAGACTCTGGCTGTACTGTCAACCTGCTGGTAAGACACTGTAGACTCTGGCTGTACTGTCAACCTGCTGGTAAGACACTGTAGACTCTGGCTGTACTGTCAACCTGCTGGTAAGACACTGTAAACTCTGGCTGTACTGTCAACCTGCTGGTAAGACACTGTAGACTCTGGCTGTACTGTCAACCTGCTGGTCAGGCAACCCCCAGACTGTCACCCTGCCATACTGAAACAGTGGGGTAAAGGGTTTGTTTTGGTTTTAATATATTGTGTCTGTTTGGTCCCTAGAACTTCTACAAGTCAGAGATCAACAAGGAGGAGATGTACATCCGCTATATCCACAAGCTGTGTGACATGCACCTCCAGGCTGAAAACTACACAGGTAATACTGCATGCACCTCCAGGCTGAGAACTACACAGGTAATACTGCATCCACCTCCAGGCTGAGAACTACACAGGTAATACTGCATGCACCTCCAGGCTGAGAACTACACAGGTAATACTGCATCCACCTCCAGGCTGAGAACTACACAGGTAATACTGCATGCACCTCCAGGCTGAGAACTACACAGGTAATACTGCATGCACCTCCAGGCTGAGAACTACACAGGTAATACTGCATGCACCTCCAGGCTGAGAACTACACAGGTATGATACCCACACACGAACCTATTCACTCACAAAGGGAAAGAGTGTACTAGCTATGGTTGCAAAGCTACCGGTAATTTCCCAAAGTTACCGGAACCTTCAGTACTTTTGGTAATGCCAAGAGTGTGCAAAGCTGTCATCAAGGCAAAGGGTGGCTATTTGAAGAACCTCAAATATAAAATATATTTTGATTTGTATAACACCTTTTTGGTTACTACATGATTCCATATGTGTTATTTTATAGTTTTGATGTCTTCACTATTATTCTACAATGTAAAAAATAAAAAAAATACTGCCCCCCCCCCCCCCCCCCCCCCGTGTAGCTCAGTTGGTAGAGCATGGCGCTTGTAACGCCAGGGTTGTGGGTTCGATTCCCACGGGGGGGGGGCAGTATGAAAAATGTATACACTCACTAACTGTAAGTCGCTCTGGATAAGAGCGTCTGCTAAAATGTAAATTTACCCTGCGTCTGTACTGGGAGCTACTGCACTGCCCAGCTATATGTTGTTCCTAGTGATGTCTGGAAACTGTATGTTTGTCTATATGTTACTCTACAGAGGCTGCGTTCACCCTGCTTTTGTACTGGGAGCTGCTGCACTGGGAGGAGAGGCCTCTAATGGAGTTCCTCCACTACCCAGCCCAGAGCGAATGGCATCGCAAAGAGGGCCTCTGTCGCAAGGTCATCCACTACTTCAACAAGGGAAAGGTAAGTGGAACATGTACTGGAAAACGCAGCAAGTTCAGACACTACTTCAACAAGGGCATTGTAGATGGGGAATCAACTGTCATCAATCATTTATCTCATAATCTAGGGTGTTCACCCATAAAATGATTAATTCATTCAAGGTTTATACAAATATGTCCATTTTAATAGAGAATTATGTCAGAAAAACAATAGTCCAAAGCTCATGTCTCTACCATATGGTTCAAACATTACAAACAATTTACTCTGAGAATTCAGCATGTTTAGAGTGAATGGAATGTCATCAAAGTGGTCAGTGGTCAAGAGAACTGTCAACTGACAAGCTAACTAGTGGCTACATGTTCGTGAGTGAAAACATGGGCTTTTACTAAATGAAATCCACTGAAGACAAAAAAATAAAAATAGGGACTAAATAAATATCTATTTACAAAGCTAGGAGACAGAATTTCAATATCCACCGTCCACGACGACGATCTGTTCCTGTTTTCATTGTGTATTTCTGAGTCTACCCTTTAAATCACCATAGAAACGGCCCCTCGACTTAGATTGATCACCAATTATGAAGGTATGAAGTTGATTTTAATTGGTCCAACCAGCGGAAACACCTCCAAATGGTACCACCTCACAACGCCAAATATGGAAGAGATACAATCAAGAGCGGCGTAGTCTGAACTACCAACGGTCACAGCAAATTAACTTACTTATTTCATCAATACTGTCAAGAACAAGTATATTAAGGTTATAATATTGTAGAGAACGATCTAATGATTAATATATAATTTATAATGACATAGGGCAAAGAACTACATTTTTGACAAATTTCATAGCACCGTCTTGAATTGCCCCGTTTTTCTCTACATTGTACAGCAGTGAGTGAACGCCCTACATAATCAATCAACAAACGCCATTAACCCACAGCTATTCATGGCTTGCACATCCGTCACTCGGTCGCGTCACGCCATTGTTATCAACGTTCTCAAGCCAATCTCAGCCATACTGATGCCCAAAAAAGATTGAGTGATGCCCAGTCATTCTTAACGGGGGCTAATGATTGTTTCACCTAAATTAAAGTATAGTGTCTTGGAAATATGATGACATTGCCAAAGTAGGTAAATCATTAGATGGGAACAACTTTGTCATCATTATGATATTGTCAAATGTAATTTTAGAGAGATGGCAATGTTGCCATTAGCTAGCAAAGTTCGTCAAAAAATAGCTAGCAATGCTATCGTAAGCTAGCTAAAATTCGGTGCTCTCCCCTCAATCTTAGCTAGCTGAAGTTTTATACTCCATCTAAAGTCAACCTGGCGATATCACAATGAGGTTTAGCTACTAATTATTTGCCTCATTTTTGAAATGTCATCGTGTTTCCAAGTCACTAATAATGCACAAGATGAGTAGAATGCAACAGGTGCTCAAGATAATCTTCATAACGATATCGTGACGCAACGTGCAATCCATGAATAGCTTTTTTTTTTTGTCCCTATTGAAAACGAAACAAATTACTGATCAATTTTCATATTATGTTTATTTTGATCTCTGTGTGTTTCTCCAGTGCTGGGAGTATGGAGTACCATTGTGCAGAGAGCTGGCTTTCCAGTATGAGACGTTATATGACTACCAAAGCCTCAGCTGGATAAGGGTGAGTAAATGTTGCTGCAGATTGTGGGGTTCTAGGCTTCCTAGCCACCGTGCTTCTCCATCTGCATTGCTTGCTGTTTTTTTTTTTTTAGGCTGGGTATCTGTATAAGCACTTTGTGACAACTGCTGATTTTAAAAAAGGGCTTTATGAATACATTTGATTGAGAAATGGTAGGTTCGCAACCTAACTTGAGTGACTAAGATTTTCACTTAAATATCCCATTGATGTCAAGGGGAGAATTGCACAATATATATATTTTTTTTCTTGTAAAACACGATTTGTGTTTTGTCAGAAAATGGAAGCAGCGTACTATGAGAACATAATGGAGCAGCAGCGTCTAGAGCCAGAGTTCTTCAGGATGGGATTCTACGGGCGCAAGTTCCCCTTCTTCCTCAGAGTGAGTCAATCCTACCGTATGGGGTGCATCCCAAATTACACTCTATTCCCGACCCTAGTTAGTACACTATGTCTGACCAGAGCCACATAAGGAATAGGGTGTCATTTGAGACACAATCAATGTCCAGAATATTCTGCTTACTTACTTACTCCATGCTGTGTCACTAGAACAAGGAGTTTGTCTGCCGCGGTCATGACTACGAACGGCTTGAAGCCTTCCAGCAAAGGATGCTGGGAGAATTCCCACAAGCCATTGCCATGCAGCACCCTAACCAACCAGACGAGGCCATCTTACAGTGCGATGCCCAGTGTATCCTTCTGAATAAAGCGAGAATGGGAACTGTAGTCTGTGTGTGTGTGTATATATACACAGAGTGTACAAAATATTAAGAACACCTTCCTAATATTGAGTTGAACCTCCCTTTTGCCCTCAGAACAGCCTCAATTCGGCGGGGCATGGACTCTACAAGGTGTTGAAAGCGTTCCACAGGGATGCTGGCCCATGTTGACTCCAATTCTTCCCACAGTTGCTGGATGTCCATTGGGTGGTGGTACATTCTTGTAACACACGGGAAACTGTTGAGCGTGAAAAACCCAGCAGCGTTGCAGTTCTTGACACAAACCGGTGTGCCTGGCACCTACTACCATACCCCGTTCAAAGGCACTTAAATCTTTTGTCTTGCCTATTCACCCTCTGAATGGAACACATACACAGTTCATGTCTCAATTGTCTCAAGGCTTAAAAATCATTTTTTTACCTGTCTCCTCCCCTTCATCTACACTGATTTGAAGTGGATTTAACAAGTGGCATCAATAAGGGATCATAGCGTTCAGCTGGATTCACCTGGTCAGTCTGTCTTGGAAAGAGCAGGTGTTCTTAATGTTTTGTACATCCAGTGTGTGCTCTCTTGTGTATACGCCAAATAGAAAACACACTGCCCCCCCCCAGGCATCTTGTCCTTGACGCGGTACCTCTCAGACCTGCAGATCTATGCGGTAACGCCGGTACCGGAGAATGTCAAAATTCTCCAGATGGACCGCGTTCCAGACCGCATCAAGAGCTTCTACCGGGTCAATAACGTGCGTCGCTTCCGCTACGACCGGCCCTTCCACAAAGGATCCAAAGACCGAGAGAACGAGTTCAAGAGCTTGTGGATCGAGAGGACTACGCTGACCCTGACACACCCTCTCCCTGGCATCTCCCGCTGGTTTGAGGTGGACAAGAGAGAGCTGGTGAGTGACACAATATACCCAAGACCACAACACTCCTCTGTAGCTCAGTTGGTAGAGTGTGGCGCTTGCAACGCCAGGTTAGTGGGTTTGATTACCTGGAACACCCATGTGTAAAATGTGTGCACGCGTGACTAAGTCGCTTAGGATAAAAGTGTCTACTAAATGGCATATTATATTATTATTACACCGTGTTGGTGCTTTGGTACTGCAGATGAAAATAAGTGTTAAATCTGTCTGTTTAGGAGAGGTGCTGGCTAACAGAGTAGAACACCTGTTTAGGAGAGGTGCTGGCTAACAGAGTAGAACACCTGTTTAGGAGAGGTGCTGGCTAGCGGAGTAGAACACCTGTTTAGGAGAGGTGCTGGCTAGCAGAGTAGAACACCTGTTTAGGAGAGGTGCTGGCTAGCGGAGTAGAACACCTGTTTAGGAGAGGTGCTGGCTAGCAGAGTAGAACACCTGTTTAGGAGAGGTGCTGGCTAACAGAGTAGAACACCTGTTTAGGAGAGGTGCTGGCTAACAGAGTAGAACACCTGTTTAGGAGAGGTGCTGGCTAGCTGAGTAGAACACCTGTTTAGGAGAGGTGCTGGCTAGCAGAGTAGAACACCTGTTTAGGAGAGGTGCTGGCTAGCGGAGTAGAACACCTGTTTAGGAGAGGTGCTGGCTAGCGGAGTAGAACACCTGTTTAGGAGAGGTGCTGGCTAGCGGAGTAGAACACCTGTTTAGGAGAGGTGCTGGCTAGCGGAGTAGAACACCTGTTTAGGAGAGGTGCTGGGTAGCGGAGTAGAACACCTGTTTAGGAGATGTGCTGGCCAGCGGAGTAGAACACCTGTTTAGGAGAGGTGCTGGGTAGCGGAGTAGAACACCTGTTTAGGAGAGGTGCTGGCTAGCAGAGTAGAACACCTGTTTAGGAGAGGTGCTGGCTAGCAGAGTAGAACACCTGTTTAGGAGAGGTGCTGGCTAGCAGAGTAGAACACCTGTTTAGGAGAGGTGCTGGCTAGCAGAGTAGAACACCTGTTTAGGAGAGGTGCTGGCTAGCAGAGTAGAACACCTGTTTAGGAGAGGTGCTGGCTAGCGGAGTAGAACACCTGTTTAGGAGAGGTGCTGGCTAGCAGAGTAGAACACCTGTTTAGGAGAGGTGCTGGCTAGCGGAGTAGAACACCTGTTTAGGAGAGGTGCTGGGTAACAGAGTAGAACACTTTAAAAAGAAAAGGAGAGTCTCGCACACAATAATTTAACCTAATAACCAACGTTTCGACAGACAAGCCATCTTCATCAGGGTAACGTAACATAACATGAAAGCAACTTGCATTGTGTTGTCTAGGTGAGTCCTGGCCTCCTCCTTCCTCAGGTCCCCTGTTACAGTCCTGTTGTGTGTGTGTTGTCTAGGTGGAGGTGAGTCCTCTGGAGAATGCCATCTACGTGGTGGAGAACAAGAACCATGAGCTGCGGACCCTGATCGGCCAGTATCAACACAAGCAGCTCCATGGCAACATCAACCATGGCAACATCAACCTGATGTCCATGTGTCTCAACGGGGTCATCGACGCTGCTGTCAACGGGGGCACAGCCAGATACCAGGAGGTAGGTACCACCATAGAACCAGGGGAGACTCATCAGAAGAGGAAGGGGTGCACCATCCTCCTCAGTGAATTTCATAAAAATAGTTCAACATAAAAAAAAAAAAGCTATCCTTTTTAGATAAAACTATACTAAATATATTCACGTGTCACCAAATAATTCATTAAAACACGCTGTTTTGCAATGAAGGTCTACAGTAGCCTCAACAGCACTCTGTAGGGTAGCACCATGGTGTAGCCGGAGGACAGCTAGCTTCTGTCCTCCTCTGGGTACATTGACTTCAATACAAAACCTAGGAGGCTCATGGTTCTCATCCCCTTCCATGGACTTACACAGTAATTATGACAACTTCCGGAAGATGTCCTCCATCCGATCAGAGCTCTTGCAGCATGAACTGACATGTTGTCCACCCAATCGAAGGATCAGAGAATGAATCTAGTACTGAAAGCATAAGCTACAGCTAGCTAGCACTACAGTGCATAAAATGTGGTGAGTAGTTTGGAACAAATTAATTTATTCAAAAATGAAGAAGCAAGAATGCATCTAGCTAGTTTAGCCTACTCAAACACCCTGCTCAAACAGAGAGGGATGCTATGTTAGCTAGCTGGCTATGACTATCCAACACTGGAACTCTTCTAAGTGAAGGTAAGCTTTTGGTTTTATGAATTTATTGCCACCGGGGCCCGCCGGAGTAACTGCTAAATTGCTGGCTGCTGACTGTACTGCATGATTGTAGCGGGTTTACTAACGCGTTAGTTCTAGTAGCTATGTTGACTATGTTATTAATATGGTAACAGTGATGTAGGCTGTGTGTAGCGGCTAGCGGTTATGATATGAAGGTTTGGCTTGGAAAGGTTTTTTCGCCTGGTCACAGACAGCTGATGTGTTGTGCACTGAGGTCCACAAACGAAGGGAAAAGGTGAGAGGAGAGCGTGTAGATGTGAGGAGGAATACAATGATCAAAGGGATCATGCTTTTTTTATGTGGCTATTATGAAAGTGAACTCTGTTTGCGTGTGATCAGGGGTCTATTCATTGCGCCGATTCTGTTTCTTTAACGGAAGCAATTGGAACGAAACCGGGGTTAAACATACCTGAATTTGTCCAATAGAAACTCTTGTTTGCAACTGTTGGACTAATGACTACACCCTAGATCTGTGACGCGATGAGGTTGGACCCAGGAGCAGAGAGGAGACCAGACAGAGTGTCAGAGGAAGGCCCTCAAAATTGTCAAAGACTCCAGCCACCCTAGTCATAGACTGTTCTCTCTGCTACCGCACGGCAAGCGGTACCGGAGTGCCAAGTCTAGGTCCAAAATACTTCTCAACAGCTTCTACCCCCAAGCCATAAGACTCCTGAACAGCTAATCATGGCTACCCGGACTATTTGCACTGCCCCCCCACCCCATCCTTTTTACGCTGCTGCTACTCTGTTAAGTATTTATGCATAGTCACTTTAACTCTACCCACATGTACATATTACCTCAACTACCTCAACTAGCCGGTGCCCCCGCACATTGACTCTGCAACGGTACCCCCCTGTATATATAGCCTCCCTACTGTCACTTTATTTTACTGTATATATAGCCTCCCTACTGTTACTTTATTTTACTTCTGCTCTTTTTTTCTCAACACTTTTTTTGTTGTTGTTTTATTCTTACTTTTTTTGTTTAAAATAAATGCACTGTTGGTTAAGGGCTGTAAGTAAGCATTTCACTGTAATGTCTGCACCTGTTGTATTCGGCGCATGTGACCAATACAATTTGATTTGATTTGATGAGACGAGGAAACAGTGGTTTAGGATAAACATAAATACTTTACTGAGACTTGGTAACAGAAGGTTCACAATAAAACTGGGAAAACAACAAACACTAGAGCTAGAAAACTCACTCAGGAGACAAACACATCAAGCTTCTGCAAAGGGAAACAGAAAACACACCTCTCTTCAAAGGGAAATCATCATCATTAGTGATAGAACACGCCTGAGGGTCATTATAGTCTCTATGATGGTCTCTGCTGCCCTCTGGTGACAGGTGGAACCATGACAAGATCAACTAGATGCAGGCAAAGAGTGTGCAAGGCGGTAATGAATGTGTCAATGTCTGTCACCTTGATTACTCAAATATCTCTCGAGCTACATTGTAAACTTTCATTCATAGGCTAGGTTGTGGCAACCTCATGATGGGTGTATGGAACATTTGAGTATCATGGAGTAGCCTAAACCTATCGATGTAACATTGAGCTGGGAGGAATGGAATATGAATGACAGTCATCCAATATGCTGTAATAGAAATAAGGTCATACTCATAAAAAAAAAAAAAAGAATTTGCCTCCCTCACCTTAAACGGCACCGACCGCCACTGCATAGAATTATACAACATAGCCAGATACCAGGAGGTAACGTTCTGGAGAACCCTTCTTTCTACCACCTAGATGGACACATCCTCTCCTAAAGAGATCAAACCAAAGATGAAAACCCGTCGTCTATTATAAGTAATATGGAGACTGTTAACGTCTTGTCTTTTTCAAATGCAGACACATTTTGTCCTAAACCTAAAGAGTGGAGGGGAAGCGTGTAGATGACGAACATCAGGGGGTCCCAGGACTGAACCTTGAGGCATGCCTTGGTTGACATGGTCTGAAGTCTCTGAGGAACAGAGAACTCTTGCTTGTTTTAGAATAATATACTTTTGGGGATTCTCTTTTTATATGCCGTTCCCTCACATCCCGTGTGTCCGTCCGTCCGTCTCTCCCTCAACCAGGCCTTCTTTGATAAGGAGTACATCAGCAGCCACCCAGAAGACACCGAGAAGATCACTGCCCTCAAAGACCTCATGCAGGAACAGGTACAGTCTTGGTCTGTCTCTTTTTAATGTTGAGATCAAATAAAACTTGGCAATATACTGAAACTCCACAAACTGTTGCAGGTTTACATCCTGGGGGTGGGGCTTGCAGTCCATGACAAGCTGGTGCACCCTGAAATGCGTCCCTTGCACAAGAAGCTGATAGATCAGTTCCAGATGATGAGAAGCAGTCTCTATGTGAGTGGGGTTTTTTTTTTCAGCCTTCTCTCAAGATGTGTCCTTTGAGCCTTATTCGCTTCTATCTGGTGAGGTTGTTTCTATATGTAACTTAGTCAGCTATTCAATCAGACACGTTCTCCAGATAGCGTTTTCAGCACTGCTTGCCGGATGGAGGGAGCTGACAAGTGATTTAGGAACCGGCAGTCCCATGCTGTGACCCGGTTATTGCTGACTGCACATCAGGCTCAGAAATCATTGAGTACAGGCAACCAGACTGACACGTTCTACATCTAGACAACTCCACGTTCTACATCTAGACTAGGGTCAACTCCACTTTCTACATCTAGACCAGGGTCGACTCCACTTTCTATATCTAGGCTAGTGTCAACTCCACTTTCTACATCTAGGCCAGGGTCGACTCCACTTTCTACATCTAGACCAGGGTCGACTCCGCTTTCTACATCTAGACTAGGGTCGACTCCACTTTCTACATCTAGGCCAGGGTCGACTCCACTTTCTACATCTAGGCTAGGGTCGACTCCACTTTCTACATCTAGACCAGGGTCGACTCCACTTTCTACATCTAGACCAGGGTCGACTCCACTTTCTACATCTAGGCTAGGGTCGACTCCACTTTCTACATCTAGACCAGGGTCGACTCCACTTTCTACATCTAGGCCAGGGTCGACTCCACTTTCTACATCTAGACCAGGGTCGACTCCACTTTCTACATCTAGACCAGGGTCGACTCCACTTTCTACATCTAGGCCAGGGTCGACTCCACTTTCTACATCTAGGCTAGGGTCGACTCCACTTTCTACATCTAGACTAGTGTCAACTCCACTTTCTACATCTATAATAATTATAATAATAATAATTGGTAATTTAGCAGACGCTCTTATCCAGAGCGACTTACTAGGGTCGACTCCACTTTCTACATCTAGACCAGGGTCGACTCCACTTTCTACATCTAGACCAGGGTCGACTCCACTTTCTACATCTAGACCAGGGTCGACTCCACTTTCTACATCTAGACCAGGGTCGACTCCACTTTCTACATCTAGGCCAGGGTCGACTCCACTTTCTACATCTAGACCAGGGTCGACTCCACTTTCTACATCTAGACCAGGGTCGACTCCACTTTCTACATCTAGGCTAGTGTCAACTCCACTTTCTACATCTAGACCAGGGTCGACTCCACTTTCTACATCTAGGCCAGGGTCGACTCCACTTTCTACATCTAGACTAGGGTCGACTCCACTTTCTACATCTAGACTAGGGTCAACTCCACTTTCTACATCTAGGCTAGGGTCGACTCCACTTTCTACATCTAGACTAGGGTCGACTCCACTTTCTACATCTAGGCCAGGGTCGACTCCACTTTCTACATCTAGACTAGGGTCGACTCCACTTTCTACATCTAGACTAGGGTCGACTCCACTTTCTACTTTCTACATCTAGGCTAGGGTCGACTCCACTTTCTACGTCTAGACAACTCCACTTTCTACGTCTCCTGAGTGGCGCAGTGGTCTAAGGCACTGCATCGCAGTGCTAACTGTGCCACTAGAGATCCTGGTTCGAATCCAGGCTCTGTCGCAGCCGGCCGCGACCGGGAGACTCATGGGCGGCGCACAATTGGCCCAGCGTCGTCCAGGGTAGGGGAGGGAATGGCCGGCAGGGATGTAGCTCAGTTGATAGAGCATGGCGTTTGCAACGCCAGGGTTGTGGGTTTGATTCCCACGGGGGGCCAGTATAAAAAAAAAAAAAAAAAGGTATTCACTAACTGTAAGTCGCTCTGGATAAGAGCGTCTGCTAAAATGACTAAAATGTAAATCTAGACTACTCCACTTTCTACATCTAGACAACTCCACTTTCTACGTCTGGACTAGTGTCGACTCCACTTTCTACATCTAGGCTAGTGTCAACTCCACTTTCTACATCTATAATAATTATTATAATAATAATTGGTAATTTAGCAGACGCTCTTATCCAGAGCGACTTACTAGGGTCGACTCCACTTTCTACATCTAGACCAGGGTCGACTCCACTTTCTACATCTAGACCAGGGTCGACTCCACTTTCTACATCTAGACTAGGGTCGACTCCACTTTCTACATCTAGACTAGGGTCAACTCCACTTTCTACATCTAGACTAGGGTCGACTCCACTTTCTACATCTAGACTAGGGTCGACTCCACTTTCTACATCTAGACCAGGGTCGACTCCACTTTCTACATCTAGTCGACTCCACTTTCTACATCTAGACTACTCCACTTTCTACGTCTGGACTAGGGTCAACTCCACGCTGTGCAAATAAATCAAATTGTTAGTTAGTTACATTTCCCTTGTATCTTTCAAGGTCCTAGTGTATTCGTCATGCGTGTTGACTCCACTGTTTCATAGCATCGTAGTTATTCAGTGGGTTTCATCTAGTCTCGTGCTTGGTCTATTCATGGGTTTCAATGCACGCTGTGCAATAATTCATTTTGGTTTAATTTCCTTCCCTTGTAGTGTTGTGCTGAGTGATCTGAAGGAGTTAATACTGGGATGGGGCTTCAGGGTTTGTTGTAGGTGTGGTTAAAGAATCAGTCCTCTCCTAAGGTCATGGTGCTGGTATAGGGTTTCAACGTCTATTGGCTTGGTTTGTCGTCTGAATGATCATTAAAGTGCAGTAATAATGAGGACTATGGTTTCTCCATCAGGTTGTCGGGGTGGCTCTGAGATCATAATCCTCTCCAAGGCACGCTCCTCAAGCATGAGCCGTGTATTAAGGTTTCCACCACAGGTAAGCCAAGGGCTGGACAATGGTCCTGCCTCAACACCCACAGCACTCCCTGCACCCCCTCCCCATGAGCCCCGAGAGCTTCAAGGTCATTCACAGGCACAGGTAAGTCACAAACGCAGAGAAATGGTCATACACACACACACACACACACACACACACACACACACACAATCCCCTTCCTCTACCACGGCCCCTCCCGGCACCCACTGACGAGTCACGGCACAAACCCACAGACGTCAGTTCAATGGCTAGTTTTGATTGACATTTGGTTTAGTTGTCAACTAACGTGAATTGAGGGTGAAATCAACAGAACGTTTCATGTTATTGTATTAAGTTTAACAGTTGGGTGAAAAAAAGAAGACAATTAAGACTTTCTACAAATCCAATCACTTTTCCACGTTGCTTCAACGTCATCACATTAATTTTTTTGTTGTTGTTGAAATGTGGAAACAACGTTGATTCAACCATTTTTTTGCCCAGTGGGATTGTGGTTGTCCTTCACTGCCCAGTCACTCTTTTGCTCTATCTCTCACGATCTCTTTGCTCACCATCTCTCTCTGTTCTCTCTCTCTTTCTCGCTCTCCCTACCTGACAAATGTCTCACTACACCCCCACCGATCACGATAATTAATTCACTCTTTCTCCCTCACCCCTCTCCCCCCCCCCCCCAACCTACCTCCCCTCTCCACCCTCCCTCCCTCCTCCCCCCCCAACCTACCCTCCCCTCCACCTCCCCCTCTCTCCCCCCCAACCTACCCTCCCTCTCCACCCTCCCCTCCCTCTCCCACCCTCCCTCCCTCTCTCCCCCCCCCCTCTCTCCCCCCCCATCCGCTAATCTCTGTTCTCCGCCACTCGTCCCCTCACTCCTCTCCACCCTCCACAAGACCTGATCCTACGACGCATGTTGAACACCCAGCCATCCTCCTCGGTCTGTCTCCACGCCATACTGCCCCCGCTGACCACCTCATGTACCCCCTACTGTACTGAACCCCGTATCCACCTACTGTCCCACCCTACCTATACCCACTGTCCCCCCACCTAACTGACTATACCCACTGTACCCACCTAACTGTACCCACCTCAACTGTACCACCTACTGTACCCACCTAACGTACTGTACCCCTGTATCCACCTAACTTACCCACTGTACCCACTACTGTACCCATCCACCTTCCCACTGTACCAACCAACTGTACCCACTGACGGCCCATAACTGTACCCACTGTACCCCCTAACTGTACCCTACCTAACTGTACCCACCTAACTGTACCCACCTAACTGTACCCACCTAACTGTACCCACCACTGTACCCACCTAACTGTACCCACTGTACCCACCTAACTGTACCCACCTCTGTACCCACATAACTGTACCCACCTAACTGTACCCACATAACTGTACCCACCTAACTGTACCCACCTAACTGTACCCACCTAACTGTACCCACCACTGTACCCACCTAACTGTACCCACCACTGTACCCACCTAACTGTACCCACTGTACCCACATAACTGTACCCACCTCTGTACCCACATAACTGTACCCACCTCTGTACCCACATAACTGTACCCACCTCTGTACCCACATAACTGTACCCACCTCTGTACCCACATAACTGTACCCTAACTGTACCCACTTAACTGTACCCACCTAACTGTGCCCACTTTACCAACCTAACTGTACCCGCTCTACCCGCAGAGAGGACTCTCAGCCATGCGAGGTCCCCATCTCTGACCAAGCTCCTTCGCAAAATGGATAAAAAATGTTCTGTTGTGATTATTATTCCCACAGAAGACTGCCCAATGAAATGCAGTTAGCTATCTGCTAAGGAAGGGCCAGATGCTAACTTAGAGCTCCATGGGTAACACAAAAAATTATGCCCTAAACGACTGCAGGTGAAGCGGATAAAGTTTCTGATTGCGGGCTAAAACCACAATGACTCTGCATCGGTTGATGAGCACCTTTACTTTTACTTAACAGTCAAGAGTTTATTTCTGGAAGGAAGTCAATAATCTGGTTTCTGGCTCATTTACTGGAAGTATCTTTTCTCTTTCTTGTCTCAGCCGAGTCCTTCGTCCTCCAGTCTGAGCTCCACCCACTCAGCCCCCTCCCAGATGATGAACTCCGCCCCCAACAGCATCAGAGGTAGGTTATCTACTGTAGTCAGAATATACTAGCAATGGGTTCAAACCCTTACTTTGCATGTCTAGTTTTGATGCTCTGTTCCTCTCTGTGTCCTCTCAGTATCTCTGTCTAGGTTTTGATGCTCTGTTCCTCTCTTTGTCCTCTCCCCCCCTGTGGTAGGCTCCCCGTCGCTGCCAGAAAAATACCGGCACAACCGTGAGATGTTGATGCTGCTGCCTCTGCACCGTGAGAGACCCAGCTCCGCCATGTACCCCAACATCACTGAGAACGGACAGGTACTGTTGGCTTGGCCCACACGACTCTACTCCGCTTCGATCACAAATCTCCTCTGGGCCCTTATCCACAAAGACTCACAGAGTATTAGTGCTGATCTAGGATTAGTTTCCCCTTTTTTTAGATCATAATGAATAAGATTATATGGGCAGATCCTAGATCAGCACTCCTACTCTACTCCGCTTCAATCACTCTCTTCAGATCTTCTGAGTACTGCCCGGTACAGCCAGAGTAGGGTGGCCTTCATCTCTGGGTCTGGTACCTCTCCCTATGTTCTTCCGTTCCTGTTTGCTTTTTAGGCCGGGTTACTGTAAAAGCTCTTTGTGACAACTGCTGATGTAAAAAAGGGATTTATAAATACCTTTGATTGGTTGATTGATGTGTATTTTCTGTGTCTTTTCTGTGTCTCCAGCCAACCAACTTCCAGCGAGCGTTGTTCCACCAGGTGATTGGTCCATGCAAGCCCTGCAGCGACCCCAACCTCTCAGTAGCAGAGAAAGGTACTGTTGTCCGACCTGTCCTCAGCTTATTGTCTTTCAGGACTGTTGTCCTACCTGTCCTCAGTTTATTGTCTTTCAGGACTGGTGTCCTACCTGTCCTCAGTTTATTGTCTTTCAGGACTGGTGTCCTACCTGTCCTCAGCTTATTGTCTTTCAGGACTGGTGTCCTACCTGTCCTCAGCTTATTGTCTTTCAGGACTGGTGTCCTACCTGTCCTCAGCTTATTGTCTTTCAGGACTGGTGTCCTACCTGTCCTCAGCTTATTGTCTTTCAGGACTGGTGTCCTACCTGTCCTCAGCTTATTGTCTTTCAGGACTGGTGTCCTACCTGTCCTCAGCTTATTGTCTTTCAGTCTCTTTATGATCTCAGTCTGACCTTCAGACTGGGGTGAAGGTTAGCGTTAGAGTTGCAGTACTTGGCCTATTAAAAACGGAAAACCCTTCACACTTCTAATGATAGTCTGTAGTAGTTTTGTGCTGCGTTGACCAAAAGTAATCTGTATAAATGAATGAGTGCAGACCATCTGTCAGTCTGTTATAATACTTCATCAGACACCTTCCCATCCCTTCTGTTAGTCTGTTCAGTCGTCTGCTTTATCTGTTGATTCAGTCAGTGGGCACGAAGCAGTTCACAGACCCTCCTAATACTTTAGCTAGTTTAATCCACTGTGACTTCAGCCTGTAGATATAACACTATGGATCATTAGTAGAGAACAGCCCAGTCAAACTGTTGCTTTGACTAAAGCCCTTTGGAAGCCTCAGAGTTTATAGAAAGTAATAACCAACTCTTGTACGGAGTTTACAGAAGATGATAACCAACTCTTGTACGGAGTTTACAGAAGATGATAACCAACTCTTGTACAGACTTTACAGAAGATGATTTTTATTCTAATGATGATATTGTGTAAATACTGCCTGTCTCTCCTGTGACGAGGTGTGAATGAAGGAGTCAGGCGCAGGAGGTAAAATACCGAAGTCCAGAGTTTATTCCGTTTGCATAAATCAAACGCCCCAAGCGTCAAACGAAACTATATACAAGGAAAAACATCCACCTTGGCAATAACACAGTGAAATGTAGCTCAACCGAGCTACACGCTCTCACAACAAAACAATCAGTCACAAAGACAAGGGGAACAGAGGGAACACTTATACACATACTAATTAGGGGAATGAGCACCAGGTGTGCGTGATTGACAAGACATGACAAGTGGAGTGATGAGAATGGGATCGGCAGTAGCTAGTACTCCTGTGACGACGAACGCCGAAGCCTGCCCGAACAAGGAGGGGAGGCATCCTCGGCGGAAGTCGTGACAGTCAGTCAATCAGTCAGTCAGTTAATCAGTCAGTCAGTTAGTTAGTCAGTCAGTCAGTACTCCGCTGACGACGAACGCCGAAGCCTGCCCGAACCAGGGGGGGGGGGACATCTCCACTGCAGTCCTAATCTCAGAAACACAGACTCAAATATTGTGTCAGATGCTGGATGAAGTTCTGGGCGGACGTGTTAGAAAATCTACTAGAACGAGGCTCAACACCCCTCTTTTTTTCAAGTTACGGGAAAGTCTATGTGCCAAATGTCCCCTCCACTTCCGAAATTCGAAACCTGCGAAATCATGATTTGTCCAAATGATCAGTGCCGAAAAAAATCTGCGCACCTGAACAAAGTTCCTCGTTAGTCGTCGCATCCCACAGTCTGTTGACAGACGCTACGATATCAGTTATGTTATCTGTGTCTGTCCACTACTGTCCACTAGAGATTACTGCAGTCCTAACCACACTCAACAGCTTAGGGGTTAGGGTGGACAGTAGAGTGAAGTTGTTAATATTATCTGTCTCTTGTCTACAGTCCTGACCACCCCCAGCTCCTGGAGTCTGGACAGTGGTACCAGAGAGGCGTTGCCATTGCTGTCCGCCCACGTTGGGAGTGTGATGGCTCCCCCAGTCCCGCCCCGTAGCCTGCCCCACGGTAAGACCCTCTATATACATGAGTGACACACTCCAAACTTCAAATTGCTGCTGGTTAAAACAATCAAGAAAGAAAGCTGGCGCAAAGCATATGCTGCTCCCAGCTTCTTTTAATGGCTTTATTCAAGACCACCTATGTACATAACCCCCCCTATT
The DNA here is from genome assembly GCA_902810595.1 of Coregonus sp. 'balchen'. Lineage (NCBI taxonomy): Eukaryota > Metazoa > Chordata > Actinopteri > Salmoniformes > Salmonidae > Coregonus > Coregonus sp. 'balchen'. Next base: position 6,743,389 of record LR778262.1, read on the forward strand.
CCTGTTATTGCTGATATTTGGGAATATGGTCTTGTGGTATTTTTTGTGAAATATTTGTTTGTCTGTGTCAAATAAATTTTTTTTGGTCACATATAATACAACACCGAATACAACAAGTGTAGACCTTACCTTGAAATGGTTACTTACGAGTCCTTTCCCACAATGCAGTTAAAAAGGACGAACATTTACAAAGAGATGTAAAGAAAATAGTAACACAATAAAATAATAATAACGAGGCTATATACAAGTAGTACCGGTTCCGAGTCAGTGTACTGGTGTACGAGGTAGTTGGGGTGATTGATTTAAGTAATATGTACATGTAGGTAGGGATGAAAAGCAGAAAGTCCGGGTAGCCATTTAATTAACTGTTCAGCAGTCTTATGGCTTGGGGGTAGAAGCTGTTAAGTAGCCTTTTGGACCGTGCGGTAGCAGAGAGAACAGCCTGTGACTTGGGTGGCTGGAGTCTTTGACAATTTTTAGGGCCTTCCTCTGACACCGCCTGGTATAGAGGTCCTGGATGGCATAGAGCTCGGCCCAAGTGATGTACAGGGCCGTACGCACTACCCTCTGTAGCACCGCGTGTGTGTGTGTGTGTGTGTGTGTGTGTGTGTGTGTGTGTGTGTGTGTGTGTGTGTGTGTGCATACTGCATGTGTGTTTGTTCAACCATTGTAAACCTTGACATCAGTCCTCTGTGATCAGCAGTCCCTGCTGCATGTTGTGTCAGAGTTGACCATGCAGTTTGATGCAGTTTGATGCAGATTTGGCATTTTATTAGGATCCCCATTAGCTGTTGCGAAAGCAGCAGCTACTCTTCCTGGGGTCCACACAAAACATGAAACATTACATAATACAGAACATTAATAGACAAGAACAGCTCAAGGACAGGACTACATCAATTTTTTAAATGGCACACACAGCCTACATATCAATACATACACACAAACTATCTAGGTCAAATAGGGGAGAGGCGTTGTGCCGTGAGGTGTTGCTTTATCTGTTTTTTTTAAACCAGGCTTGCTGTTCATTTGAGCAATATGAGATGGAAGGGTTCCATGCAATAATGGCTCTATATAATACTGTACGCTTTCTTGAATTTGTTCTGGACCTGGGGACTGTGAAAAGACCCCTGGTGGCATGTCTGGTGGGGTAAGTGTGTGAGTCAGAGTTGTGTGTAAGTTGACTATGCAAACAATTTGGAATTTTCAACACATTCATGTTTCTTATAAAAAGAAGTGGTGATGCAGTCAGTCTCTTCTCAACTCTTAGCCAGGAGAGACTGGCATGCATAGTATTTACATCAGCCCTCTGATTACAATGAAGATCAAGACGTGCCGCTCCGTTCTGGGCCAGCTGCAGCTTAACTAGGTCTTTCCTTGCAGCACTCGACCACACGACTGGACAATAATCAAGATAAGATCAAACTAGAGCCTGCAGGACTTGCTTTTTGGAGTGTGGTGTCAAAAAAAGCAGAGCATCTCTTTATTACGGACAGACCTCTCCCCATCTTTACAACCATTGAATCTATATGTTTTGACCATGACAGTTTACAATCTAAGGGAACACCAAGTAATTTAGTCTCCTCAACTTGTTCACCAGTCACACCATTCATTACCAGATTCAGGTCTAGAACTTAGGGAATGATTTGTACCAAATACAATGCTCTTAGTTTCAGAGTTTATTACTGGCCACCCATTCCAAAACTGACTGCAACTCTTTGTTAAGGGTTTCAGTGACTTCATTAGCTGTGGTTGCTGATGTGTATATGGTTGAATCATCAGCATACATGGACAAACATGCTTTGTTTAATGCCAATGGCAGGTCATTGGTAAAAATAGAAAAGAGTAGAGGGCCTAGAGAGCTGCCCTGCGGACCACCCCACTTTACCACATGTATGACATTAGAGAAGCTTCCATTAAAGAAAACCCTTTGAGTTCTATTAGATAGATAGCTCTGAATCCACGATATGGCAGTGGTTGAAAAGCCATAACATGTACGTTTTCTCAACAACAGGTTATGGTCAATAATATCAAAGGCTGCACTGAAATCTACAGCTCCCACAATCTTCTTATTATCAATTTCTTTCAACCAATCATCAGTCATTTGTGTCAGTGCAGTACATGTTGAGTGCCCTTCTCGATAAGCATGCTGAAAGTCTGTTAATTTTTTTTACAGAGAAATAGCATTGTATTTGGTCAAACACAATAATTTTTCCACCTCTCCCACACTAACTTTATAAAATTGGAACTTGCAATGCTTTTCTTTCATTATTTGTTTTTTTATGCATGAATACAATGGCACACTGTTCATTGTTGGCATTTCCTGTATATGTTTGCCAATGAAGTAATCATTCAAATAATTGAGTTTTATGGGAGCTTCTGATTCCAATAAATCCCCCAGGAATCCTTGGTGTTCTCTTTAAACTTTCCTTTATCCATGTGTGTCTGTGTTGAACCAGCCCTGTTTCATCCTATCCAGGGATATATGTCTGTTAGAGAGAACCAGCCCTGTTTCACCCTATCCAGGGATATATGTCTGTTAGAGAGAACCAGCCCTGTTTCACCCTATCCAGGGATATATGTCTGTTAGAGAGAACCAGCCCTGTTTCATCCTATCCAGGGATATATGTCTGTTAGAGAGAACCAGTCCTGTTTCATCCTATCCAGGGATATATGTCTGTTAGAGAGAACCAGCCCTGTTTCACCCTATCCAGGGATATATGTCTGTTAGAGAGAACCAGCCCTGTTTCACCCTATCCAGGGATATAGTGGTTCAGAAAGGAGGGTAAACACAGATGACGAGCATCAAGTCAATTAGCTAGCCTAATTAGTGTGTAAACCACAGGTGTCCAACTCATTCCATGGAAGAAAGGGAAATAACCCAACCAGCAGACACACTGCCCTCCATGGAATGAGTTGGACACCTGTGGTGTGAATGAAATGCACAAAATCTAAAGGTATGTCAACGGCACAGGGTTTACCCCCCTCCACTACAACCCTGATCTTACCTGATCCCCTCCACACCATCTACCCCCAACCTACCCCTCCACACCATCTACCCCCAACCTGATCCCCTCCACACCATCTACCCCCAACCTGCCCCTCCACACCATCTACCCCCAACCTGTCCCCTTCCACACCATCTACCCCCAACCTGCCCCTCCACACCATCTACCCCAACCTGATCCCCTCCACACCATCTACCCCAACCTGATCCCCTCCACACCATCTACCCCCAACCTGCCCCTCCACACCATCTACCCCCAACCTGACCCCCTCCACACCATCTACCCCAACCTGCCTCTCCACACCATCTACCCCAACCTGCCCCTCCACACCATCTACCCCAACCTGCCTCTCAACTATCCTTCTCCACATCTCTCTCTCTCTCTACTTTTCTCTCGCTCTCTCGTCTTCCTCTCTCTCTAGCTCCCCCTCTCTTTGTCTATGTATCTCTCTCTACTTCGCTCTCGCTCTCGCCTCTCGCTCTCTCTCTCTCTCTCTCTCTCTCCATCCTCTCCTCCTCTCTCCTTCTCTCTCTCCATCCTCTCCTTCTCTCCCTGGTTTAGTTCTGTGTGTTTCTCCAACCAACCAACCCATTGTTGTTATTTCCTGCTGTGTGTGTCTCCCTATAGGACACTTCTCGATGCACTTTGATGCTTTCCACCACCAGAACAGCGACCTCCCTCCAGCTCTCCCTGCGCGCTCCTCTTTACGAAAGGTACCCTCCCTGACCCGCCCTGGGCTAGAGTAGCCTACCATCCTGTCTGTTCTGATCCGATCTGGTCTGGTCTGTGCATGTCTCTCTCTAGTATCTCAGCGCGTCAGTATCAGTGCGTGAGCATGGCTAAAAGAGCACTTGGCTGTAGAGTACCGCATAACTGCGGAGATGCTTATTTTTTAGTGTGTGTAGGTGTATGAGTGAATGTATTGTAATGTATGACTGTTTTTATTTGTCTGTTTGGCTTGTATTTGCTTTATATCTGCACATAATCGTTTTCATTTCGTTTGTACGCCTCTTTTGTCCCGTTTTATCTATGAGAATAACCCATTGTCCCCCTTGTTTCCCTCCAACAGTCACCCCTGCACCCTATACCTGCCTCGCCCACCAGTCCCCAGTCCCAGTCCGGCCTGGGTGGCAGTAACTCCACCCTCTCTGGCAGCGCCTCCTCCGGCGTCTCCTCCCTGAGCGAAAGCAACTTGTTGGGCCAGTCCTGCTCCACCGAGCCCCCTGGAACTACCAGCAGACACCCAGCCGACACCCTGGACTCTGTCTCCATCACCCCCAGCATGGTGCACTCGATCTGGGCCATAGACGGAGAGGACCTGGGAATGGACTCCCCCTCTGGTCCCTACCTTCCTGTCCGATACAGCGTCTCCGAGCCAGAGGTCCTGGATGGCTCCAAGCCCCCTCCCTGCCGTAGCCACTCCGCCCCTGGGTGGGTCACCCCGGTCATCACCCCTATCATCCCCGTCCTCCCAGAGGCCCACGCCCTAAACATCCAGAACCTTCCCCACTACCACCAGGAGCCCCCGCCCGCCCTGCCCCCCAAGCCCTACCTGAGAGAGGGGTGTATCCCCGAGGAAGGGTGTATCCCTGCCGGGCTCGTGCCCAGGCCCATGCCACGCAAGATCTCTCAGCCTCTCATCACCTCTAAGGACGAGCAGGCCAAGGTGTCGTGGGAGCACGGCATTACAGAGGAGTAAAGAGTAGGCCTGGGCCTGGGGTTTATTCAGTCAGTGATGTGGAACTTTGTGAATGTTTCAGATAGGAATAGAGCTGACACCTGATCCCCCCCCCCCCATTCTATCTGACAGACAATCATATCTGTTCTACATTATATATTTCTATCTGAATGTTAGGACCTGGGTTAGGACCTGTCTCTCTGAGGGGCCAGTGTTAGGGCCTGGGTTAGGACCTGTCTCTCTGAGGGGCCAGGGATATAGAGGGGAATGGTAGAGTGATAAAGAAAGGCAGGGAATTATAAAAAATGATCCCCCTCCTCCCAGTCCATTCCTTCTCACAGAGTATCCTGTTTTGGTATTGAAGAGTGCTAGCTGTGATCTAATTTTACAACAAATGCGTTCAAATGTAATCTAAACGTGCCCCCTGTGCGTCTTTGGAATGATGAGTCTTTTCATTTGATTGCTTATTCTTTCAAACTCTGACAAAAAAAGTATATTGAATGTCCTTTCTATAAATTGTGTCACTAACTCGCACCGATGATGGAACAACATTTTTTAGAAAACTTTTAATTCTGTAAAGTAATTTATATTTTATTGATAGTTCAGGTCCACACGCAGGTCCCAAATCATTGCACAAAAAGAAATCATGGATTGTGAACCAATCACCAGACATTTAATTAATTAATTTAGTTAATTGAAGCAAACCTCGTTAGAGTAAAGCTTGTTAGACCATGAGAAGCAGCACTTAGTTCTGGAGCACCAAAAAACACATTTCATTCTATTCACACTTACATTTTTATAAAGAAATGAAGATGGGTTGAATAAACTCTTGGGTTGTATTACGGTATGGGGGGTTTGGATAGATGATTATTATTATTGAGGTGAGGTGATCTTTATATTACGATTGCTTATTATTTTCATTTTCTGTAGGGATGCATATTATTACCTTTCCTTTGTAGGATACAGAAGTAGTGTTTGTAATGATGATAAACTCAGCGACGCAACTGAGGAAAAGAAAGAAAGTGAAAAAAGTAGAGAATAGTTTGAAAAGAAGAGACGGGGGGGGGGTTTACCAACGAATCACACACTCCTAACACTTCCTCCTCCTCTGTCACAACTTCCCCCTCCTCGGGAGTGAGGCACTGCTCTGCCTCGACAGACGGAGGCTTAAATACTGTGGGTAAGGCTTCATTACACAGTAGTCGTCTTTATTGCTGTGTGCTACCTGCCACAAACCAGATCAGCCAGCCACTATAAAGAGTTATTATGATAAGGACATAACGGTCTGAAGGCTGGTGAATAGATGTTGGCAGCTCTTGCTCTATTTAAGGGCTTGGTTGGTTTTATTATTAAGCTAGTTTCCATTCAGTTGGCAGCATATTACACACTACAAAGAAAAGTCTATTTTTAGAGGATATGAAATCTGCAAGTTTATTGTTATGTGTAGTTATAGTTATATATAGTATATGAATTAGATTATTTATAAATGAATTCCTAAATCATGGATTGACTGAGGAGAATTGATGACTTGATAATAACTTGATAATGACTTGTGATGACTTGATAATGACTACATAAAAACATAATATGCTAGACTGAGACGAGGGCATTGAAAGCCACTGCAGCTGCTTGCTGGTGTGCACAAGTGGATGATATTTATAGACAAATGAATATCAACTATTATAATTATATGTGATTTGTTTTAGTTTTTCTGTTTTTTTTATTTGGTACTTTTTATGTGTGCATGTTCATTCAGTGAATTAACGCACTGGGCACAGACAGCAATTCAACGTCTATTCAAATCAAATTGTATTGGTCAAATACACATATTTAGCAGATGTTATTGCGGGTGTAGCGAAATGCTTGTGTTCCTAGCTCCAACAGGACAGTAATATCAAACAATTCACAACAAACCAGTCTGTACCCATTGGACAACCAAGGAGCAGAGGGGTCAGAGAGAGAGAGAGAGAGAGAATGGACTGTGAGCTAAAGACATCCTTGTTTCTAATAATATATACGTATTGACTATTCAGTGCTGATCACAATGTACAGATGATTCCACATTTTTTTATGTCTGTAAGCATCCTCCTCCCTGCCTCCAATGGCTATCTCCTGTATCTACCTAGTGAACTGATCTGCCTTGTTACAACACTCCTGGTGCTTCACAGTCACAGATCCTGGATCAGATCCTGCTGCTCATCTCACTCTTTTCTTCTTTCAGCTTGTTGTCCAGGTGTTGTGGATGTGTCTGTCTCTCTCTGTCTCTCTGTCTCTCTCTCTCTGTGTCTGTCTCTCGCTCTCTGTGTCTGTCTCTCTCTCTCTGTGTCTCTCTCTCTCTCTCTCTCTCTCTCTCTGTGTCTCTCTCTGTCTGTCTCTCTCTCTCTGCATACAGTAGACCTACACTCTGTTGTTTGGGATAGTTTAACATTACTGTATATCATTACCACAGTATTCACTTTTGGACTTATAAGAGAGCATTGGGATTTGAATGCTACTACTACTACTACTGAGGTTTTTAAGTGACCATGGTGATTTTCCATTATTATAACGAGGCAGTTACAGGATGTGCGTGTGTGTAGATACTGTATATGTAGACTCATCACTGGCTTCAATTCAACCATCTCATCTTGAGAGCGTTTTCTTCTTTTATTTTTGATGGTGTTGTCAGGTTCCCGTGTCCTCCTGTTGTCAGGTTCCCGTGTCCTCCTGTTGTCAGGTTCCCGTGTCCTCCTGTTGTCAGGTTCCCGTGTCCTCCTGTTGTCAGGTTCCCGTGTCCTCCTGTTGTCAGGTTCCCGTGTCCTCCTGTTGTCAGGTTCCCGTGTCCTCCTGTTGTCAGGTTCCCGTGTCCTCCTGTTGTCAGGTTCCGTGTCCTCCTGTTGTCAGGTTCCCGTGTCCTCCTGTTGTCAGGTTCTCGTGTCCTCCTGTTGTCAGGTTCCGTGTCCTCCTGCTGTCAGGTTCCAGTGTCCTCCTGTTGTCAGGTTCCATGTCCTCCTGTTGTCAGGTTCCCGTGTCCTCTCCTGTTTGTCAGGTTCCCGTGTCCTCCTGTTGTCAGGTTCCGTGTCCTCCTGTTGTCAGGTTCCCGTGTCCTCCTGTTGTCGGGTTCCCGTGTCTCCTGTTGTCAGTTCCTTCTCCTGTTGTCAGGTTCCGTGTTCCTCCTGTTGTCAGGTTCTCGTGTCCTCCTGTTGTCAGGTTCTCGTGTCCTCCTGTTGTCAGGTTCCCGTTGTCCTCCTGTTGTCAGGTTCCCGTGTCCTCCTGTTGTCAGGTTCTCTGTCCTCCTGTTGTCAGGTTCCCGTTCCTCCTGTTGTCAGGTTCTCATGTCCTCCTGTTGTCAGGTTCTCGTGTCCTCCTGTTGTCAGGTTCCCGTGTCCTCCTGTTGTCAGGTTCCCGTGTCCTCCTGTTGTCAGGTTCTCGTGTCCTCCTTTACAGTGAGAGATTCTATCATGTACAGAAGGGGCATGGCTACAATCGGTATATACTTGTCTAAGTAATGGGGTATAGGTGCATGTCTCCTAATGTAGACAGACTTTTATTTTGAAATTAATCTACTGAATTTAATTTATTTTCTAATGCTTCTGTGTAGCATATATAACAATGTCATACATAAAGATGATATTGAGTATTTATTAACCCCCCTATAACACTTGAAACATGTCAAAACAAGGTCACCCCACTACTGTCCGTCTAGGTTGTGTCCGTTACGGGGTGATTGTACTCTTTGTGATGATGGAAGGAAGGGAGGGAGTGTTGAAAGTGCATGCACCTAGAATGTTTATTCACTGGTTGTGAGAGAGAGGGACTCAGACAGACAGACAGACAGACACCGCCAGCTGGCTCCCTTCCAGGCTCATACAAGCAGAGGGGTTAATCAGCCCCCTTACATAGTCAGCAAAGAGGTGCTCTCACACCCTCCCTCATCTGCAGGTTCACCACTTTACCTCCCGGCCTGCTGGCACTCCTAATCTACTGACACTAATCATGATTCTAAGTGTAAGAGGATATAATAGTGTTAATATAGTAACTACTGATAGTCTGCATAATTGATTTGATTAGATAGTGTGTCCTCCACGGATGGCAGAAGCCAGTGCAACTCCATTAGTTAGTTTTTAATTAGCAACTATATCTCTGTGAGCAATGTTGTTGAAATAGCAGGAATTCCCCCTCATGTTTTCCATGTAACTTTTCATTAAAAAAATAATATATAATTTTACATGGGGCGGCAGGTAGCTTAGTGGTTAAGAGCGTTGTGCCAGTAACCGAAAGGTCGCTGGTTCTAATCCCCGAGCCGACTAGGTGAAAAATCTGTCGATCTGACCTTGAGCAAGGCACTTAACCCTAATTGCTCCTGTAAGTCGCTCTGGATAAGAGCGTCTGCTAAATGACTAAAATGTATAATTTTACATACTCATGAATAGTCATTATTTCTCTCTATATGAGCAGAGCCAAAAGGATATTTAGGAACACATTATGCGTATGACTTATGCAAAGCCTCCCAATTTATTTTATTTCTACAAATGGCGGTTACAAAACAGTTTTGAAATCATTGCAGTTGTTTTTCCCCAGACCACCTCGTCAGGCTCATTCTCTCTCTGTGGGTTCATAAGGTTAAAAAGGGCCATGTATAGATTGTGATTATTAATTGTCTGCCTTGTACTTTCTGATGTAAATGTGTTTTTAAAACCTACAAAATTTGACAAACATACAAAAAAAATTGGACGACTTTTAATTTTGCTTAATTATTTTTGATTATTTTTGTGTATTTTTAATCGAAGATCAGACAAATCTGGACAGTCAGCTACTTCTACGGCTCTTACGGAATACGAAAACCCTTTAATTACTCTAAAAGTAATTTATTGTATATATTGTGTTAGCATGAATCAACTGTGATGTAGATTTTAGATGTAAATACAAACACACGTTTTTCCTACTTACTTCAACTACTGTGATGTGGAATTCATTTATTATTAATAATAATGCTTAACATTAAAGATCTTTGTTTTATTGGCTCATTGATGTTTCATCTTGTAATTATTTATCAGTAGTAATAGGGATGGGAAACCAGTGAACTATATGTAGTTCTCGTAGAATAAGGTCATTTCTAAAGGTAATTTGATCACTAAAATTGGCCAGAGGACACCATGTTGTGCTTTCTATTCTATTCTACAGTAAACCTTCTGTAAATCAAACTAATTAGCCAATTAATAAAGCAACTGGCGTAACCAGTTTTTGTATTGTTTTTTGTTTGTTTAGCATTTTCCTTGTTGGACATAAAATACTGTAAAAACACCAGGAATTCAGCTCCAAGTGATTTTAATTTCTAAAATCTGTTCTCAAGTATTCCCATGTATAAATATATACATTTATATGTGATCGTATCCCAATGTAATTAAGGTTTGAAATAATTATGTTTTTGTCAAATACTATCTGTTTGGGCTTCTTGGGGTAAATTTGCAAGTGTACAAATTATTTGTAATTATGTTCCGGCCCCCCCGACCATCCATTCATGAAAAAAAAATCGTCCCGTGGCTGATAATGTAGTTGGGGACCCTGTAAAGAAAGTAGCCTTAAATGTATAGCTATTGACACAGACAGCGGTAAAGAGCAGTGTGTCTCTGTTCTAGATGTTTCCATCTGAAATGACTTGAGAAGTGCGGTAATGAAAGGTACAGAGCTCTAATCCAATCGAATGGCGCCAACTGGACGACGTCCCCGGAAATGAAGAACACGTGTCCAATCAGAGAAACGTGCATTGCGTTGCAGGGAACGAACCAATCGCGTTCTAGAGAGTGAAAGGACAGCCAATGGGAAGCCTTCGTAGGTTGACGTGTTCAGCAGGAAGCTTCGTAGAATCCGGACATTGCGTGCTCACTTTACCGGCGTCGACTCTGGCTGCTCATGTGTAGCTGTAATTTTTTTCGCTAGAGAGGTAGTTTTATATCGTAACGTTTAGGTAGCTACATCTAGCTGAAATAAATTAAGTTAGCTATTCGTCTTAAAATGTTGTGTTTGAGTAGTTTGTCGGTCGCCCTCGCAGCGCTGGCTTTGGTACCGAGCATTAGCGACGCTTTGAAAGATGGGGAGTGTGAAGGTGGGTTGGATTGTCTGATATTTACATCACTGTCGCTATGGATATAGCTAGCTACTTAACTAGTCGTAGTTAAGTTTTATGGCAACCTACAATTCCATGCATTGACAATGATTCTTCGCCAAATAGCCTAGAAGTTTGCTAGCTGCAATTCATTAAATGGAAATATGTCTTTCAATGCGCTCCTAAATATATGTTTGTGTGCAGAGAAGTATTGCAACTGGCTGTGTCTAGCTAGCTAGGTAACTAGTACCTGTCAATTAAGAGTCATACTTAATTGCTCATTAGGACCTTGCCAGATACTGCCTGTGGTTTCTGTTTATGAGGTAATATGCTCCTATGTCAAGCTGTTGTTTCTCTGTTAGATGGGATAACTGATACTTTACTCTGAATTGGTCAGGTTTATCTAGGGTGTTGGGCTATATAACGTATGGATAACCTACTGTAACATAGGACAGACTGACCATAGAAGTCTCAGAGTTGTAAAACCTTATGTATATGGTATTGCTGGAGTTACCTATTTCTTGTATACCATCAGATTAGCCAAATGTTCTATTAGAAAAGGATATAGAAAGGAATGCATTACAACATTTACATTTACATTTTTTACATTTTAGTCATTTAGCAGACGCTCTTATCCAGAGCGACTTACAGTTAGTGAATACATTTTTTTTTTTTTTTTTATACTGGCCCCCCGTGGGAATCGAACCCACAACCCTGGCGTTGCAAACGCCATGCTCTATCAACTGAGCTACATCCCGGCCGGCCATTCCCTCCCCTACCCTGGACGACGCTGGGCCAATTGTGCGCCGCCCATGAGTCTCCCGGTCGCGGCCGGCTGCGACAGAGCCTGGATTCGAACCAGGATCTCTAGTGACACAGTTAGCACTGCGATGCAGTGCCTTAGACCACTGCGCCACTGCGCCACTCAGGAGTACAAGTCATGCCATCTCTGTACACTCCTAACGTCCTAATGTAATGATAATAATAATATGCCATTAGGCAGACACTTTAATCCAAAGCGATTTACAGTCATGCGTGCATACATTTTTGTGTATGGGTGGTCCCGGGGATCGAACCCACTACCCTGGCGTTACAAGCGCCATGCTCTACCAGCTGAGCTACAGAGGACCACCCGATCATTCCTTGTTTTTTGTGTTGTTTCCTCCCTTTCAGTGTGCGTGAGCTTCCTGGGAAGATTCTACCAGTCATTGCAAGACAACGACGTGAAATTCACCAGCGCAGACATCGAGAAGGCCCTCGTCAAAACCTGCAAAGACACCAAGGGCAAGGAAAATCGCTTTGTAAGTGATTTAGGCTAATATCTTTGTTTGTTTAGTTTTAATGGAAGTCTAGTCGATAAGTAGTTACATTGTGTCCTATCCAGATTATCCACTGGATTTGTTGTTGATTCATTGATGTTATTTTCTTCCTTCTGTACCCTAGTGTTACTACATTGGTGGAACAAATGATGCAGCCACCAAAATTCTCAATGAGATCTCCAAGCCCCTGAGTTACCACACACCAGTAGACAAGATCTGTGAGAAACTGAAGAAAAAGGACAGTCAGATCTGTGAACTGAAATACGGTAAGAAAACAAAATGTAGACCCATTTTTATATGACTTAGTATGCAGTTATTTGTAAGTTAAATCAATGCTACAGTACCGACCCACACTTATGATGTGTGTAACATAATGATGTAGCAGATAGAATGTGTACTATACAGAGTATGTTAGCATCCCTCAATTCCACATGTTTCTATGACCGCTAAACCCTGCTTAATAGTCCACATTTCTCCTTCTTTTTTTTGTCCCTTATTTGTTCCCATAGTTTAGCCTCTTTCACGTGGGACTCATCACAATGCTTATAATAAATGATTTTCTTTACAACTGTCACAATACCATTAGATAATTGTTTGTGGATCATGCTTAGTCAAAAAAACATTGTACAATGTAGGCCTGTGGCTATTTCCAACCCCCTCCTCCTGCGTATTACAAGTTATTTACATACACAAACACAGGTGAGGACCTATTTTAAATGTCATCACCGTACCTGACTGTTGGGGTTTGGCAGTCTTATTATTGCCTAAGTGTAATTTGACCTCTCTTCCGGAAAGGTGAAGAGACTCTGCACACTGTATTCTACGGTATGCTCCCATGTCAGTTAATCACACAGCATAGAATGCAGAGTCTTGTTTAACCTTTTTTTAGTGAACATAATTTGATATCAGCACCTGCTAAGAGACAATTAATGTTTGTGTATATAATAATAATAATATGCCATTTAGCAGACGCTTTTATCCAAAGTGACTTACAGTCATGTGTATATAACAGGCGTCACTGTGCGTGCTTTCTTAACAGGAGCCTGTAGCCTCCTTCCTCCATCTTGAATCCTCTACCACACAGACACTTGACCACCCTCCTGAAATCCCTCCTATTCTTAGCCACTTACACCACCGAAAAGCAGTTCGGCAACGCGAGTGGAGACATTTTCAGGCTGAGGAGTGAAGTTACGAATCCATACTCTTTTACAAGTATGGAATCATTACCTTCTCTCTCTCTCTCTCCCCTCTGCAGACAAACAGGTGGACCTGAGCACGGTGGATCTGAAGAAGCTGAAGGTGAAAGACTTGAAGAAGATCCTGGAGGAGTGGGGAGAGTCGTGCAAAGGCTGTGCCGAGAAGTCCGACTTCATCCGCAAGATCAATGAACTCATGCCCAAGTACGCCCCCAACGAAGCCAAAGCACGGAGAGAACTGTAACCAGAGGGAGAGTGGGGTACAGACCTGGGATTGTATTCAGTGTCTCAAAGTAGAAGTGCTGATGTAGGATCAGTTTTGCCTTTTTTTTAGATAATAATGAATAAGACTGTATCAAGCATCTCAAGAGTAGAAGTGCTGATCTAGGATCAGCCCCCCCCCCCCGTCCATGTAATCTTACTTATTCTTTGATCTAAATACCAAATCTAATCCTAGATCAGCACTCCTACTCTGAGACACTTTGGTTGTCTCCCAAATTGCACCCTAGTCCCTATATAGTGCACTATCTTTGACCAGAGCCCTATGGGGAATATGGTGTCATTTAGGATGTAACCTTTGTTTATACAGGCCCTGGGGAAGGGGCTTTGGTGGTCCTGAGAGGGTATTTTGTGGTGGGTAATGTTCGCTGTGCGGTATATGAACCACCCGACAGTCTGTACATGACCTTAGTTCCCTTTTTGAAGGGATGTACTTTTTATTTGACTTAATTAATAACAGTATAATCAAATATAACGGGGGGTGGACAAGCTTATATGCAGAAGATCCTAGACAGTATGTGTAGTAAGACACCTGATTCTACGTATCGACTAATCATCAGTCTGCAAATCGAGACCTTGATTATACCTGCACCCACACTGTTATTAACCCGCTGCGAATAAGCTTGGCCACCCCTGAAATATATAAAAGAGGAGGGATGGAGGAAGAGCAGATAAAATAAAAGGATATTTGCTGTTCTTTCACACAACCTTTCATCTAAGACCTGATGTTTATTACAACCGTGCTATACTTTTTCATTAAAATATGAAAACCAGGTGTCAGAAGTCATGGTGTTTTAATAAGCAATGCTGGTAGTATTATCACACATGGTCATAAATGTCTAACTTGGCATGAGTATTTTTTTTACTGAACAAAAAATATAAATGCAACATGTAAAGTGTTGGTTTCATGAGCTGAAATAAAAGATCCCCGAAATTTTCCATGTGCACAAAAAGCTTATTTCTTTCAAATGTTGTGCACAAATTTGTTTACATCCCTGTTAGTCAACATTTCTCCTTTGCCAAGATAATCCATCAACCTGACAGGTGTGGCATATCAAGAAGCTGATTAAACAGCATGATCATTACACAGGTGCACCTTGTGCTGTAAAAGGCCACTCTAAAATTACATTTTAGTCATTTAGCAGACGCACTTATCCAGAGCGACTTGCAGTTAGTGAGTGCATACATTTTCATACTGGCCCCCTGTGGGAATCAAACCCGCAACCCTGGTGTTGCAAGCGCCATGCTCTACGAACTGAGCTACACGGGCCTAAAATGTTCAGTTTTGTCACACAACACAATGCCACAGATGTCTTAAGTTTTGAGGGAGTGTGCAATTGGTATGCTGACTGCAGGAATGTCCACCAGAGCTTTTGCCAGATAATTTAATGTTCCTTTCTCTACCATAAGCCACCTTCAAAGTTTTAGAGAATTTGGCAGTAGAACCGCAGACCACGTGTATGGCGTCATGTGGGCGAGCGGTTTGCGGATATCAACGTTGTGAACAGAGTGCCCCATGGTGGCGGTGGGGTTATGGTATGGGCAGGCATAAGCTATGGACAACGAACACAATTGCATTTTATCAATGGCAATTTGAATGCACAAAAATACCTTGACAAGATCACGAGGCCCATTTTTTTAAAAGGTGTCTGTGACCAACAGAAGCATATCTGTATTCCCAGTAATGTGAAATCTATAGTTTAGGGCCTAGTTAATTTTTTTCAATTGACTGATTTCTTCATATGAACTGTAATCAGTCAAATCAATGACATTGTTGCATGTTGCGTTTATATATTTGTTCAGTATTATTCAAAATGCATGTGAAACATTTTCTATTCACCATTTGTTATTTGTAGTTTCCATGGCACGTATTATACAAGTTCTTTGTAAATGATCTAATTTGTGTCACATATTTTCAAAACTAATGTTAGGGTTATCTGCGATCCACATGACGTCACTAGCCCTGCGGCTACGTCGACTCAAACCCCTCCCATTGGCGGAACGCGCACATTCCTTTTGTCCAAGATGGCGGAGTTGATACAGGTTCACTGATTCTAATATGTTTTTAAACGCGTTTATCTTTTTATTTCGGAATATATGCAGAGTCGCAACATTCGTTACAAGTTACTAACGTCCGTTTATGTGCAACGTCTCCCAAAACGGAGGAATTTGCTTCCAGACCGGATTTTTTCTGCAGACACTGGCTGGCTAGCTAGCTAGCTAAAAAGTTTGGGCATCCTTTGAAAATGAAGCGACAGGCCGGGAGGGACTCCAGTCCTAGTAGGGCTTTAGCGAAACGAATACGGGAAAGAGAGCGGGACCGGGACGGGGCACGGAGAGAGGACCTGCCGCCCCCACCGCTTGCTTTGCTGCTCGCTGAAAGCGGGAGGCAACATGCTCGGAGCAGGAGCAGGGAACGAGAAAAGACACGGCTTCGGGAGGAGCGCGGGGCCGCCGGAGACCCCCTCCACCACCGACAACAACACCACGACCTCGGCCGAACTCCTCTCCGGACTACAGCCGCCCTGCCTAAAGGCAAAGCCGCAGCCGAACTACTGAGTCCCCGGGGGGGAGCGGGGGGGACTCTGGAATACAAATCGTTGCTCATTAGCAATCTCGGCTCGGTACTATCTGACGAGCACGTTGAAGACGGACTGTTTCACGAGTTTAAAAAGTTCGGGGACGTCAGTGTGAAACTATCCCACACTCCAGAGCTAGGCCGGGTCGCCTACGTGAATTTCCGACACCCGGAGGACGCTAAAGAGGCCAGGCATGCCAAAACCAGGTTTGTACTCTATGACCGCCCCCTCAAAGTAGAGCCCATGTACGTCCGGCGTCGCAGCTGCACGCCGCCGGATGTGGGTTATGTCCCCATCCATGGCGCCCCATATCCCTCTTATAGACAAAGGTCCCTCTCCCCCTGCGCTGGAGTTAGTAGTATCAGAGATATCCGACCACCGAGACACTACCCTGTAGAGGGGCTGGGACTGAGCAGAGAGAGGGAGAGGATCTTAGATTACTATGGGATGTTAGACGAGAGGGGACGGCCATACAGGCTGCCGGTACCTGAGCATGATGACATAAAACCTGAGGATGACGCGCGGGCGTGCAGGAACCTGTTCATCGGCAACCTGGATCACAACGTCACCGAGGGCGAGCTGAGGAGAGGCTTCGACAAGTACGGCGTCATCGAGGAAGTTGTGATTAAACGCCCGGCGCGTGGTCAGGGTGGAGCATACGCTTTCCTCAAGTTCCAGAACTTAGACATGGCTCACAGGGCCAAGATAGCCATGCAGGGCCGCGTGATTGGCGGGAACCCGGTGAAGATAGGCTATGGTAAAGCTAACCCTACCACCAGACTCTGGGTAGGGGGGCTGGGACCCAGCAATTCCCTGGCAGCCCTGGCCCGAGAGTTTGACCGCTTTGGCAGCATCCGGAACATAGACTATGTGAAAGGGGACAGTTTTGCCTACATTCAGTATGAGAGCCTGGATGCCTCCCAGGCCGCATGCACCCAGATGAGAGGGTTCCCCCTG
Source organism: Coregonus sp. 'balchen' (assembly GCA_902810595.1). Taxonomy (NCBI): domain Eukaryota; kingdom Metazoa; phylum Chordata; class Actinopteri; order Salmoniformes; family Salmonidae; genus Coregonus; species Coregonus sp. 'balchen'. The sequence continues at coordinate 6,760,487 of LR778262.1, forward strand.
GGAGGCCCAGAGAGGAGGCTGAGGGTGGACTTTGCCAAGGCTGAGGAGCCCCTGCCTCGTAGCTACCCAACGGGGTACCAGCCCCCCGTGCCCCTGCCTGCCCATCTGGACCTGCTGAGGCACCGCGACCGCAGCCTGGAGAGAGAGCTACGCGCCCGAGACCGCTCGCCCCCCTCCCATGCCCTGTTCACCCAGCGGGAGAGCGAGAGAGCTCTGCTGGACAGGGACAGGGGGGACAGAGAGTTCACCTCCCCAACAAATAGCCTGGAGTGCAGGGGGGGTGAAGCATTTGGGGGGTCCCGTGGTGGCCGAGGGGACCGGGCAGCCCGGAGCCGAAGCAGAGACCGCTGGCTGAAGGAGAGGGACGCAGAGCGGGCTGGAGCGGAGAGACGCAGACGCAGGTCCCTATCCCTAGACTGGCCCTCTCTGGAGAAGGAGAGAGGCAGGTCCAAGGTGAGAGGAGGGGGAGCAGGGCCAGCTTCTCCAGAGGACAGCCCAGACAGAGCCAGGGTCCGGGCCCCAGACTCTACCACTGAGCCCAGGGGACAGAGCCCTGACAGCAGCCGCCACTCCAACGAGGACCGGGTTGGCCAGGACGGCCACGAGACATCCTCCAGCCGGGACCGCCACAAGAAGACTGGCGGGGACAGAGAGAAGGACCGTGAACGCAACCACCGGGCCAGCGACATAAACCACACCTCTGACACGTCTAAAACTGACCCCAGAACACCCATCATGTTTTCAGAGTGTGCCACCACCCTCACCAAAGTCTGGCACGGTCACTTCACCCTGAAGAACTCCTGCTTCCCCACTAACATGCACCTTCTAGAGGGAGGCTCCGGGTTCTTCCACTCTGTCATGAAGGACCACCAGGCGAAGGGGAAACTGACCCAGCTGAAGATCGCCCAGCGACTGAGGATGGACCAGACCAGGCTGGACGAAGTCACCAGGAGGATCAAGCATGGTGGCTCCGAGGGCTATGCTGTTCTCCTGGCCCTCCAGGGCCCCATCGACCGTGAGGCCCCTCCACCTGAACCAGGCCTACAGATCAGACTCCTCCGTCACCTGGTCACCTACCTGAGAAACAAGGAGGCTGCAGGAGTGATCAGTCTACCTGTGGGCGGGGCTAAGGAGGGGGGAAAGGGGGGCATGCTGTACGCCTTCCCCCCCTGTGACTTCTCCCAGCAGTTCCTCCAGAGCGCACGCAGGACTTTGGAGAATCTGGATGAAGAGCACCTTGTGATTGTTATTGTCAATGACTCTGCCTAACTAACTAACAGAAGACACCTCTGTCTTTATGGTGTTGGCTGTCAATGTTATTACACCTACATTAACAACAGACAGCTGTCAGTAGGGCTGGGAATCGCCAGGGACCTAACGGTACGATATTATCACGATACTTAGGTGCCGATACGTTATGTATTGCGATTCTCACGATTCTATATGTATTGCGATTCGATGTTCCAAACATATTGCTCACCATATGTCTGCTGCAAAGGGACAGGAGAGAGCCATTCGTTTTGATCAGTCATGGAAAGAAAAGTACTGAAAACAAATTGGCTCCCTATTTAAAAAGAAAATGGAGAACAAGCTATGAAGGAACAATACTGGAATTCTGTTGCAGGTAGAGCCAACTAGCACAAAAATATTGCAATATTGTCAAATAATATCCCGATATGTAACTATTGATTTTTAAAAAACTAAGCCACCAACACCACTTGTGTCTATTAGTCTCTATGGTGGTGTTGGTGGCTATCATTCTCTCTATGGTGGTGTTGGTGGCTATCAGTCTCTCTATGGTGGTGTTGGTGGCTATCAGTCTCTATGGTGGTGTTGGTGGCTATCAGTCTCTATGGTGGTGTTGGTGGCTATCAGTCTCTCTATGGTGGTGTTGGTGGCTATCAGTCTCTCTATGGTGGTGTTGGTAGCTATCAGTCTCTCTATGGTGGTGTTGGTGGCTATCAGTCTCTATGGTGGTGTTGGTGGCTATCAGTCTCTATGGTGGTGTTGGTGGCTATCAGTCTCTATGGTGGTGTTGGTGGATATCAGTCTCTATGGTGGTGTTGGTAGCTATCAGTCTCTCTATGGTGGTGTTGGTGGATATCATTCTCTCTATGGTGGTGTTGGTGGCTATCAGTCTCTCTATGGTGGTGTTGGTAGCTATCAGTCTCTATGGTGGTGTTGGTGGCTATCAGTCTCTATGGTGGTGTTGGTGGCTATCAGTCTCTCTATGGAGGTGTTGGTAGCTATCAGTCTCTATGGTGGTGTTGGTGGCTATCAGTCTCTATGGTGGTGTTGGTGGCTATCAGTCTCTATGGTGGTGTTGGTGGCTATCAGTCTCTCTATGGTGGTGTTGGTAGCTATCAGTCTCTCTATGGTGGTGTTGGTGGCTATCAGTCTCTATGGTGGTGTTGGTGGATATCAGTATCTATGGTGGTGTTGGTGGCTATCAGTCTCTGGTGGTGTTGGTGGCTATCATTCTCTATGGTGGTGTTGGTGGCTATCAGTCTCTATGGTGGTGTTGGTGGCTATCAGTCTCTATGGTGGTGTTGGTGGCTATCAGTCTCTCTATGGTGGTGTTGGTAGCTATCAGTCTCTCTATGGTGGTGTTGGTGGCTATCAGTCTCTATGGTGGTGTTGGTAGCTATCAGTCTCTATGGTGGTGTTGGTGGCTATCAGTCTATGGTGGTGTTGGTGGCTATCAGTCTCTATGGTGGTGTTGGTGGCTATCAGTCTCTATGGTGGTGTTGGTGTCTATCAGTCTCTATGGTGGTGTTGGTGGCTATCAGTCTCTATGGTGGTGTTGGTGGCTATCAGTCTCTATGGTGGTGTTGGTGGCTATCAGTCTCTATGGTGGTGTTGGTGGCTATCAGTCTCTCTATGGTGGTGTTGGTGGCTATCAGTCTCTATGGTGGTGTTGGTGGATATCAGTCTCTATGGTGGTGTTGGTAGCTATCAGTCTCTATGGTGGTGTTGGTGGCTATCAGTCTCTATGGTGGTGTTGGTGGCTATCAGTCTCTATGGTGGTGTTGGTGGCTATCAGTCTCTATGGTGGTGTTGGTGGCTATCAGTCTCTATGGTGGTGTTGGTGGCTATCAGTGTCTATGGTGGTGTTGGTGGCTATCAGTCTCTATGGTGGTGTTGGTGGCTATCAGTCTCTATGGTGGTGTTGGTAGCTATCAGTCTCTATGGTGGTGTTGGTGGCTATCAGTCTCTATGGTGGTGTTGGTGGCTATCAGTCTCTATGGTGGTGTTGGTAGCTATCAGTCTCTATGGTGGTGTTGGTGGCTATCAGTCTCTATGGTGGTGTTGGTGGCTATCAGAGTCTCTATGGTGGTGTTGGTGGCTATCAGTCTCTCTATGGTGGTGTTGGTGGCTATCAGTCTCTATGGTGGTGTTGGTGGCTATCAGTATCTATGGTGGTGTTGGTGGATATCAGTCTCTATGGTGGTGTTGGTGGCTATCAGTCTCTATGGTGGTGTTGGTGGCTATCAGTATCTATGGTGGTGTTGGTGGCTCAGTGTCTCACTTCATGTTTTAGGGACTGAGTGGTTGTGATCTTCTATGCCACTTCTGATCGCTCTGTGGGAGGGTTGCCTATCCCCCTTCCAGACTGGCTGTGTCTGTATAGGGTGCCATTTGGGACACACAGAGAGAACACACTGCAGCCACCCGAGAACACACTGCAGCCACCCGAGAACACACTGCAGCCACCCGAGAACACACTGCAGCCACCCGAGAACACACTCCAGCCACCCGAGAACACACTGCAGCCACCCGAGAACACACTCCAGCCACCCGAGAACACACTGCAGCCACCCGAGAACACACTGCAGCCACCCGAGAACACACTGCAGCCACCCGAGAACACACTGCAGCCACCCGAGAACACACTGCAGCCACCCGAGAACACACTGCAGCCACCCGAGAACACACTGCAGCCACCCGAGAACACACTGCAGCCACCCACCCTAGAGGACACACTGCAGCCACCCTAGAGGACACACTGCAGCCACCCTAGAGGACACACTGCAGCCACCCGAGAACACACTGCAGCCACCCACCCTAGAGGACACACTGCAGCCACCCACCCTAGAGAACACACTGCAGCCACCCACCCTAGAGGACACACTGCAGCCACCCTAGAGGACATGGCTGTTAAGCTGTCTTTGTGTCCACTACCTCCATGTACAAACGGAGACGGAGCTGTGTCTCTCCGATGCATGGGAACATCAGACTCTTGAGACAGACAGGAGTAGGACGGACAGACAGGAGTAGGACGGACAGACAGGAGTAGGACGGACAGACAGGAGTAGGACGGACAGACAGGAGTAGGACGGACAGACAGGAGTAGGACGGACAGACAGGAGTAGGACGGACAGACTGTAGGAGGACGGACAGACAGGAGTAGGACGGACAGACAGGAGTAGGACGGACAGACAGGAGTAGGACGGACAGACAGGAGTAGGACGGACAGACAGGAGTAGGACGGACAGACTGTAGGAGGACGGACAGACAGGAGTAGGACGGACAGACAGGAGTAGGACGGACAGACAGGAATTGTATGTAGTCTCTGCATTAGTGAAACACTACTGGGTGAAACACTACAACTGAGTGTGGGATTGTTGTTCATACATGCTGTTTTTTTTGTTGTTGTTGAATGAAACTGACCAAGCAGTATATCTACAGGCTACTTCCACAACGGTAGGATATTTCATATGATGATTGTATGCATGTTTGACTTGCTTTTTATTTGTTTTTATCAAGCCATTCCTGAAGTTCCGTTGTTCTTCTTCGTTTGAGAGTTGTGTGCTCTAATTGGCTCTTGCATGCAGAAGGTTGTTGTGTTGTTTTCTTCCACAGATTCTACCTGAATTGAAACCGTTGATTTGAAACCGTTGTTGTTTGAAATACTCAGCTACAGATATTATTTCTTTTAACAGTTCTGTCTTGATCCTGATGTGATATTGTGACGTTCATTGACTGGTATGTTTAGCCTTTAAAGTTTTATACACCATCCATCTTACAATGTACTGAATGAGCCTAGAGCCTATTTGCATATGATTTGCGTGTGAGAGAAAACGGTTGTTCCTCTCTTGTTATTTCAACTCTCTAATGTGTTTGCTGTAAGGCAGAATAGACTGTATCTACCTCTACAATGTCTTCATCCCCAACACACAATGCAAATGAAATCCACCCCCCTTGATCTTTGTTGGGAGTCAGTTCATTATGTCTCCGAGCAGTTTCAGTTGAGGTGCATTGAATGTTTTAAAACATTTTGACCCCACTGGGTAATTATGTTACTGTGTTGTTATAGAGGCAACACCATTGCAATGCCTGTCTTGTTTTTGAATCATATTTGGTCATTTTAATGTAGATTTGAAGAAAGAGAAACATCACCCGAATGAATGGTTAAAAGGAAAAAATTTTTTTTTTGAAATGTCCCAAGTGACGCCCTACATAGTGCACGCCTTGTTTTGGCCAGAGCTCCATGAGGCCCATGACATCAAACTGGTGTTAGAAACTCCTGCCATGTGAAGTTACTTTAAACGAACCCCTTAGAGAATGAGATGTATGGTTTTGTTTTTGTTTGTTATTCTGTCGCGTGTGAACTGTGCGACGCTAACCAATCACATCACAGTGAGAATCTTACTACATCACAGTCGGGTTTGTATTCTTACTCAAACCGACCAGTCTGTTTGGTTGTTTTCTCTCTTTCGACATGTACGCCGTATGAAAATGAAATTAAACATTTTATGCTCTTGTTTAAAAAAAATATATATTTTTTAATGTATTTTTTATTTATTTGAGCTTGATGGGATAATTGTGTAATTGTTGTAAAGGCCTACAGGAAAAAAAAAAGCAGGTTTGTGCATGAATCTCACAGGAACAAATCTAGTCAATGTCCTCCATCTTTTCTAATGTAACTAGAGTGCAAGTGGTGTGAGCCAGGAAAACCGTGGACAGTTTGTCTTTTCACACTAGGTGGCAGTATTACCCAGGAAAATTGAACGTTGGGTAATTTTACACAGAATGACAATTCATTCCCCACTGGAGACAGGAATACAGTGTCATCACACAACGCTATATTCTGGGATTTAATTTCCGGTGATTTTTAAAACAGTTTGCTACATTTAACATAATCCAACTAAGGTATAGATATAGTATTTTATTAAGTATTTAAGTAATTCCAATACAGAGACTTTATCCCTATTGTTATGGTACCTACAGTGTGATGCAGTGTGCTTTATATAAGTGTTGTTTTGCCCTGTTTATACATGCCGTTGACATGCGTCCTTCTTCCTGATCTTGACCTGATCTTGTCTGTTTACACTTATAAGATCTGATCACAATTAGATCACAATGCGTCTTTTAATCGTCTACAGAATGTGGGCACAATCAGAATGTTGACAAGATCCGGACAAAGGCTGCATGTATAACCAGGTATAAACAAGGCTTTAGAGGGATCATCTAATGACAGTATAGGACCAGGTATAAACAAGGCTTTAGAGGGATCATCTAATGACAGTATAGAACCAGGTATAAACAAGGCTTTAGAGGGATCATCTAATGACAGTATAGGACCAGGTATAAACAAGGCTTTAGAGGGATCATCTAATGACAGTATAGAACCAGGTATAAAACAGGCTTTAGAGGGATCATCTAATGACAGTATAGGACCAGGTATAAACAAGGCTTTAGAGGGATCATCTAATGACAGTATAGACCAGGTTAAACAAGGCTTTAGAGGATCATCTAATGACATATAGAACCAGTATAACAAGGCTTTAGAGGGATCATCTAATGACAGTATAGAACCCAGGTATAGACAAGGCTTTAGAGGGATCATCTATGACAGTATAGGACCAGGTATAACAAGCTTTAGAGGGATCATCTAAGGAAGTATAGAACCAGGTATAAACAAGGCTTTAGAGGGATCATCTAATGACAGTATAGGACCAGGTATAAACAAGGCTTTAGAGGGATCATCTAATGACAGTATAGAACCAGGTATAAACAAGGCTTTAGAGGGATCATCTAATGACAGTATAGAACCAGGTATAAACAAGGCTTTAGAGGGATCATCTAATGACAGTATAGAACCAGGTATAAACAAGGCTTTAGAGGGATCATCTAATGACGGTGTGGGCCTATATGATGTGTGTGCGTCCCAATAATCTCTCCTTCTTGAAGTGTGCACTTGTTCACTACTCCCCACAAATGTAAAATAATTGGAGTGGTGTAGGCATGTGGGAGTTTCCATATACCAATCATTTTATTTCAAATCCATGAAGGGAAGTGAACAAGTGCACACTTCGGGAGAAAGTGTATTATTGGGTCACGTTGTTGCAATTACCAGACTTTACTGTGTGACTCTGTGACCCCGAACACACAGTAATTTTTGGGAGACACCACACAACGGCTGTGTAAACATTTTATGCCGGGATTCAATCCGATCGAGAATTTGGACAATGCTAAAAGTCATTTTCCGATTGAGCCGACATACAGTATTCAGCGTTTACCGTGAATGTGGTCTCCACAAATGCATTTCTGGGCCTCTCTCTCTCTCTCGCTCTCGCTCTCGCTCTCGCTCTCGCTCTCGCTCTCTATCACTGTCTCTATCTCACTCTCTATTTCTCTCTGTCACTCTCTCTCTGTCACGCTCTCTGTCACTCTCTCTGTCACTCTCTCTGTCACGCTCTCTGTCACTCTCTCTCTATTTCTCTCTGTCACTCTATCACTGTAGTTAGTAGTAGCTGCTGCTGCAGCTGGAATCGACCAGGCAGCCAGGCTCAGCACTCATTGTAAGCAACCAAGCACCGTCCAGGCTTTTAAGAGCCATGCAGGCAGGAAATGTAAAGAAGAGATCGTAAATTATTAATGCAGAATCCTGAGGAGAGCTCCAATGAAATCCATTACAGAGGAAAAAATCAATGGGACGTACAGGAGGGAGAACGCACATACACGGGCGCACACACACACTAGCAAAGCGTTCGCACTCTCACACACACACACACACACACACACTCACTACCCGTCCCTGAATGAGCCCCTCCCTAGCTGACTCAGATGAAGCTATGGAAGGAAGCACCAGGGCTGTGTCTGAAAACATGACTATCCGTCAAGTCCTTGTTTCCTGCGTCCTTGTTTCCTCAATTCCTTTCGGTGAGAGTTGAGAGGGCGGCGAGGAGTTGGGAAAAATAAGGACAGAGGAAGCAAGGGCCTGCGAGAGAGAGAGGAGAGAGAGAGAGAACCCCACTCATGCAGCTAGTCGTACCAGACAGACAAGGAAGCAACAGAAAATATGCCCGTTTTTATCCAAAGTAACTTACCGTAGACTGAGAGCATACGTGATCCCTGTCTGGCTAACGTCATACTCTTACCAGGGAACATGACTGTCTGCCTGCCTTCCCTCATTCCGCATCCAAAATAAAGAGATTAGATCGCAGTAGAAAAATGTGTTGGCATCTTACCTCATCCCATTAGCAATACTGAGGGAAACCAAAAAAACGTTTATATTTTTCTACATCAAATCAAATTTTATTCGTCACATGCGCCGAATACAAAAAGGTCTAGACCTTACAGTGAAATGCTTACTTACAAGCCCTTAACCAACAATGCAGTTTTAAGAAAGAATACCAAAAAAAAAAGAAAAAGAAACACAAAATAATACAATATAAAGTAATACGAAATAAAAGTAACAAATAATTAAAGAGCAGCAGTAAAAATAACAGTAGGGAGGCTATATACAGGGGGTACCGGTACAGAGTCAATGTACGGGGGCACCGGTTAGTCAAGGTCATTGGGGTCATATAGAGTTATTAAAGTGACTATGCGTGGATAATAAACAGAGAGTAGCAGCAGCGTAATATAGTCTGGGTAGCCATGATTAGCTGTTCAGGAGTCTTATGGCTTGGGGGTAGAAGCTGTTGAGAAGCCTTTTGGACCTAGACTTGGCGCTCCGGTACCGCTTGCCGTGCGATAGCAGAGAGAACAGTCTATGACTAGGGTGGCTGGAGTCTTTGACAATTTTTAGGGCCTTCCTCTGACACCGCCTGGTATAGAGGTCCTGGATGGCAGGAAGCTTGGCCCCAGTGATGTACTGGGCCGTACGCACTACCCTCTGTAGTGCCTTGCAGTCGGAGGCCGAGCAGTTGCCATACCAGGCGGTAATGCAACGAGTCAGGATGCTCTCGATGGTGCAGCTGTAGATCTTTTTGAGGATCTGAGGACCCATGTAGAGGCGAAAGAAACGCACACCTATTTAGGCGAGGTGCTGGCTAATGGAGTAGAACACTCTAGGAGCTCAGATGCAATAATTTAATAACCTAATAACCAACGTTTCGACAGACAAGCTGTCTTCATCAGGGTATATTACGTTGGTTATTAGGTTATTAAATTATTGCATCTGAGCTCCTAGAGTGTGCTGCTTTCCTTTTCTTTTTCAAGATCTGAGGACCCATGCCAAATCTTTTCAGTCTCCTGAGGGGGAATAGGCTTTGTCGTGCCCTCTTCACGACTGTCTTGGTGTGTTTGGACCATGATAGTTTGTTGGTGATGTGGACACCAATGAACTTGAAGCTCTCAACCTGTTCCACTACAGCCCCGTTGATGAGAATGGGGGCGTGCTCAGTCCTCTTTTTTTCCCTGTAGTCCACAATCATCTCCTTTGTCTTGATCACGTTAAGGGAGAGGTTGTTATCCTGGCACCACACGGCCAGGTCTCTGATCTCCTCCCTATAGGCTGTCTCATCGTTGTCGGTGATCAGGCCTACCACTGTTGTGTCGTCGGCAAACTTAATGATGGTGTTGGAGTCGTGCCTGGCCATGCAGTCAAGGGTGAACAGGGAGCACAGGAGGGGACTGAGCACGCACCCCTGAGGGGCCCCCGTGTTGAGGATCAGCGTGGCAGATGTGTTATTACCTACCCTTACCACCTGGGGGCGGCCTGTCAGGAAGTCCAGGATCCAGTTGCAGAGGGAGGTGTTTAGTCCCAGGGTCCTTAGCTTAGTGATGAGCTTTGAGGGCACTATAGTGTTGAATGCTGAGCTGTAGTCAATGAATAGCATTCTCACGTAGGTGTTCCTCTTGTCCAGGTGTGAAAGGGCAGTGTGGAGTGCAATAGAGATTGCATCATCTGTGGATCTGTTGGGGCAATATGCAAATTGGAGTGGGTAGGGTTTCTGGGATAATGGTGTTGATGTGAGCCATGACCAGCCTTTCAAAGCACTTCATGGCTACAGACATGAGTGCTACGGGTCGGTAGTCATTTAGGCAGGTTACCTTAGTGTTCTTGGGCACAGAGACTATGGTGGTCTGCTTGAATCATGTGGTTATTACAGACTCAGTCAGGGAAATGTTGAAAATGTCAGTAAAGACACTTGCCAGTTGGTCAGCACATGCTCGGAGTACACGTCCTGGTAATCCGTCTGGCCCTGCAGCCTTGTGAATGTTGACCTGCTAACAGCACTGGAGCCATGCTAGATCTTCAAGCCTGGTGTTTCGAGCTAACAGCACTGGAGCCATGCTAGATCTTCGAGCCTGGTGTTTTGAGCTAACAGCACTGGAGCCATGCTAGATCTTCGAGCCTGGTGTTTTGAGCTAACAGCACTGGAGCCATGCTAGATCCTACAGCCTGGTGTTTTGAGCTAACAGCACTGGAGCCATGCTAGATCTTCGAGCCTGGTGTTTTGAGCTAACAGCACTGGAGCCATGCTAGATCCTACAGCCTGGTGTTTTGAGCTAACAGCACTGGAGCCATGCTAGATCCTACAGCCTGGTGTTTTGAGCTAACAGCACTGGAGCCATGCTAGATCTTAGAGCCTGGTGTTTTGAGCTAACAGCACTGGAGCCATGCTAGATCTTAGAGCCTGGTGTTTTTTTAGCTAACAGCACTGGAGCTATGCTAGATCTTCGAGCCTGGTGTTTTGAGCGAACAGCACTGGAGCCATGCTAGATCCTACAGCCTGGTGTTTTGAGCTAACAGCACTGGAGCCATGCTAGATCCTACAGCCTGGTGTTTTGAGCTAACAGCACTGGAGCCATGCTAGATCCTACAGCCTGGTGTTTTGAGCTAACAGCACTGGAGCCATGCTAGATCTTCGAGCCTGGTGTTTTGAGCTAACAGCACTGGAGCCATGCTAGATCCTACAGCCTGGTGTTTTTAGCCACCCTAGAGGTGCTTTGTAATTCAATCCAACAGCTGAGCTGGGCTGGGTTGGCGTCTCATACCCACCACCCACCGTATACCCAAAGAATGGTGGCTGGGCTGCTCTGGGCTGGGCAGAGATCACTTTTATTGTCTTGGCTGTATGAACGCTGTCTCTGGGTCTGGCAGACACAGCTTACAGAACAATGGGGGATTTATTGCCCTGAGAGATTGGAGTATGTGTGTGCTGTGTGTGTGATGTGTGATGTGTGTGTGATGTGTGTGTGTGTATGTGTGTGTGTGCTGTGGGGTATTTTTAAACAGTGAGCAAGTCTTGCCTGTAAAACATTGGAAGTAGGAGTTTAAAAAAGAATTAGTGACAACGTGATAACAATAATTTGCTGCTTTGTTGGTGAAGACCATTGTTCTAGATGAGAGAACCCTCCACAGCGTGGGTGAGAAGACACACTGCAGACAGTGACTAAAAAGCGTTCTGGTGACAAAGGAAGGGAATAAGGTCAAACCAGTGAGGTCAGCAGTGACCGTTTAAAATGTCTGTACTAAGATTAGAAAATAGACACTGGTCTGAACTAAGCCAAATTCACTAATAAGTACTCTGTTTTGATGTTCATGTGGTCATGATGGTTGTATCAGATAATTATATTTCTAACTTCCTGTTGCAATGGCAGCTGTGGCGTCTAGGGACAGACTTGCCCCATATCATATAATTACCCTATAACACCATCCTCTCCACCCCTCCTCAACCCCCTCTCCCTATCCATAAAACCACCATCCACCCCTCTCCTCCCATGCCCACCCCTTACCTACCCCTCCTGCCCTGGACAACTCAATATCTTAGCCTGCAGCTATGGCTCCAGCACTCCTGAGTCCTTCTGCACCAGCAAGCAGATGGTAGCTTATGGAGAATCCCATCCCCAGCTCAGCCCCAGCCCCACCCCCAGCCCAGCCCAACCCAGCCCAACCCCCAGCCCAGCCCAACCCAACCCAACCCCCAGCTCATTAATTCCCCATAACACCCTCTGTCTGTACCAGACCTGGGTTCAAATACTATTTGAAATTATTTCAAATACTGTGTCTGTGCTTAAATGAGCATTCCTGTTGCTATTGACCAAAAGGAAAAATTCAGAAAACCCCAATTCCCGCCCATCTGGCACTCCAGGAAGGCTAAAGCAAACGCTCAAAGGTCAGGTCTCTCTGTGTGTCCGCCTCGTGTTTCACTGCAGCCTGTAGTCAGTCAGTGATAGATCTCATCAGCTGATTGTCTTGTCAGCTCTCAGGGCCATCTGCTTCTCTCCTCTGGGAGACAGGAAACCTGGGAGGGCCTGGATTTAAGGCACCAAGGGTTTTATTGGATTGGATTGCATTTACACATAGAGAGAGGGGGGAGGTGGAGGGGGGAGAGAGAGAAGGGGGGGGGGGGGGGGGGTAGAGAGAGAGAGAGAAAGCGGGAGAGAGAGAAAAGGAGGAGCAGGGAGGAGAACAAAGCCATTTCAGTCAACCTCCACTTCCAGCTCCCTACAGAGAGGAGAGATTTAGTGTAGCGGTTTACTACTGTTGATTTTCATCTAGTGGACAACTTGTTTTAGAAAACAAGAGCAAATCCTTCTCACAGAGCAATCCTTCATACAGAGCAATCCTTCACACAGAGCAATCCTTCACACAGAGCAATCCTTCACACAAAGCAATCCTTCACACAGAGCAATCCTTCATACAGAGCAATCCTTCATACAAAGCAATTCTTCACACAAAGCAATCCTTCATACAAAGCAATTCTTCACACAGAGCAATCCTTCATACAGAGCAATCCTTCATACAGAGCAATCCTTCATACAGAGCAATCCTTCATACAGAGCAATCCTTCACACAGAGCAATCCTTCATACAGAGCAATCCTTCACACAGAGCAATCCTTCATACAGAGCAATCCTTCACACAGAGCAATCCTTCATACAGAGCAATCCTTCACACAGAGCAATCCTTCATACAGAGCAATCCTTCATACAGAGCAATCCTTCACACAGAGCAATCCTTCATACAGAGCAATCCTTCACACAGAGCAATCCTTCATACAGAGCAATCCTTCATACAGAGCAATCCTTCACACAGAGCAATCCTTCATACAGAGCAATCCTTCATACAGAGCAATCCTTCACACAGAGCAATCCTTCATACAGAGCAATCCTTCACACAGAGCAATCCTTCATACAGAGCAATCCTTCATACAGAGCAATCATTCACACAGAGCAATCCTTCTCACAGAGCAATCCTTCATACAGAGCAATCCTTCACACAGAGCAATCCTTCATACAGAGCAATCCTTCACACAGAGCAATCCTTCACACAGAGCAAGCCTTCACACAGAGCAATCCTTCACACAGAGCAATCCTTCATACAGAGCAATCCTTCACACAGAGCAATCCTTCACACAGAGCAAGCCTTCACACAGAGCAATCCTTCACACAGAGCAAGCCTTCACACAGAGCAATCCTTCACACAGAACAATCCTTCATACAGAGCAATCCTTCATACAGAGCAATCCTTCACACAGAGAAATCCTTCACACAGAGCAAGCCTTCACACAGAGCAATCCTTCACACAGAACAATCCTTTTTATTTTATATTGTATTTTACCTCCTTTTTCTCCCCAATTTCGATCTTGTCTCATCGCTGCAACTCCCCAACGGGCTCGGGAGGCGAAGGTCGAGTCATGCATCCTCCGAAACATGACCCGCCAGACCGCACTTCTTAACACCCGCCCGCTTAACCCGGAAGCCAGCCGCACCAATGTGTCGGAGGAAACACCGTTCACCTGATGACCGAGGTCAGCCTGCAGGCAGCCGACCCACCACAAGGAGTCGCTAGAGCGCAACGAGCCAAGTAAAGCCCACTGGGTCTGTAGTGACTCCTCTAGCACCGCGATGCAGTGCCTTAGACTGCTGCGTCACTCGGGAGGCCCATACAGAGCAATCCTACATACAGAGCAATCCTACATACAAAGCAATCGTTGTGATATTGACTGTTCACAAAACTTCTTGAAAGTTGGAGACCCATTTAATATTTAGTATGTCGTTTTGTTTTATTTGACATGGACTAGGGATGTCAGAATTCATCAGTTAACTTGAGTAAAACATTTCTCAATGTAGTGTACACATTGTCTGAAAGCATTCAAAATACACTGAAAACATCCCAAATACATAATCACTACAGCTAAAAACAACAATGAGATGTCAAAACAAGTTGACATTGAGGTTAAAGAAGGTGTGCTTTCTCAATTTACCTGATTTTGCTGGACGTTACTTCAGACAAAATCAAGACGTCAATATTCTTGTAATGTTTTTTTGAATGGAAAAACAATCTTAAATTACAGTTAAAGTTTCAGAATTTGTAATTAATCGTGATTATTCACAGCAAATCCTGTTAATCACAGCCAATCCTGCGATGAACTAGATGTTTTATTGTTTGTCAGCCCTAATATGAACATGCTGAATGAGCATGCTTTACAATGATTAATATTATAATAATTAGTAATGCACTATAGATGTTTTCCTATTCTGTATTGGCCAATAGTCTCATCCTCTCCTGCCTGATTGAGTCGTCCATTAGTAAGTAGTACTCTAAGGTCAGAGGTATAAAGAGATGCCAGATGGGCTCCCCTGGTTCTGGTTCCATCTGTCTTCTGTTGTTCTCTGAGTCTGAGCCAACCCCTCTCTATAGATTGGCATTAAAAGAGATGTGTTCATTGCTCTTGGTGTCAAGGATCAAGAAATTAATATATTTTTGTATGATTGGAGCTGTCCATATGACAAATTGGGCTTTATACAGTGTAGTACCTTTGCTTTCCTTGCAGAATTGGATCTATTTGACAGGGAATTGGATCTACTTGACAGGTAATGTGGATCTACTTGACAGGTATTTTTTTTTATTAATATGCAATCCCCTTGGCATTTTTCCTATTTTGTTGAATTACAAACCTGGAATTAAAATGGATTTTGGGGGGGGGTTGTATCATTTGATTTGCACAACATGCCTACCACTTTGAAGATGCAAAATATTTTTTGGGGTGAAACTAACAAGAAATAAGACAAAAAAACAGAAGAATTGAGCGTGCATAACTATTCACCCCCCCCCCAAAGTCAATACTTTGTAGAGCCACCTTTTGCAGCGATTTCAGCTGCAAGTCTCTTGGGGTATGTCTCTATAAGCTTGGCACATCGAGCCACTGGGATTTTTGCCCATTCTTCAAGGCAAAACTGCTCCAGCTGTGTTTAGCGCCATCCATCATTCCTTCAATTCTGACCAGTTTCCCAGTTCCTGCTGATGAAAAACATCCCCACAGCATCATGCTGCCACCACCATGCTTCACTGTGGGGATGTTGCTCTCGGGGTGATGAGAGGTGTTGGGTTTGCGCCAGACATAGCGTTTTCCTTGATGGTCAAAAAGCTCAATTTTAGTCTCATCTGACCAGAGTACCTTCTTCCATATGTTTGGTGTTTGCCATGCCTTTTGGCAAACACCAAACGTGTTTGCTTATTTTTTTCTTTAAGCAATGGCTTTTTTTCTGGCCACTCTTCCATAAAGCCCAGCTCTGTGGAGTGTACGGCTTAAAGTGGTCCTATGGACACATACTCCGATCTCCGATGTGGAGCTTTGCAGCTCCTTCAGGGTTATATTTGGTCTCTTTGTTGCCTCTCTGATTAATGCCCTCCTTGCCTGGTCCGTGAGTTTTGGTGGGCGGCCCTCTCTTGGCAGGTTTGTTGTGGTGCCATATTCTTTCCATTTTTTTATAATGGATTTAATGGTGCTCCGTGGGATGTTCAAAGTTTCTGATATTTTTTTATAACCCAACCCTGAACTGTACTTCTCCACAACTTTGTCCCTGACCTGTTTGGAGAGGTCCTTGGTCTTCGTGGTGCCTCTTGATTAGTGGTGTTGCAGACTCTGGGGCCTTTCAGAACAGGTGTATATATACTGAGATCATGTGACAGATCATGTGACACTTAGATTGCACACAGGTGGACTTTATTTAACTATTTATGTTACTTCTGAAGGTAATTGGTTGCACCAGATCTTATTTAGGGGCTTCATAGCAAAGGGGGTGAATACATATGCACGCACCACTTTTCCGTTATTTATTTTTTAGAATTTTTTGAAACAAGTAATTTTTTTCATTCCACTTCACCAATTTGGACTATTTTGTGTATGTCCATTACATGAAATCCAAATAAAAATCAATTTAAATTACAGGTTGTAATGCAACAAAATAGGAAAAATGTCAAGGAGGATGAATACTTTTGCAAGGCACTGTACATAGAGGTTATAGACATTTTTACATTTACGCTCTTATCCAGAGCAACTTACAGTTAGTGCATACATTATTCATACTGGCCCCCCCGTGGGAATCGAACCCACAACCCTGGCGTTGCAAGCGCCATACTCTACCAACTGAGCTACAGAAGGGCTGGTAGACACTATTGTACTAATTGTACTAATATACTCTCTGTCCATATTGGCAGTACAAGCCACCCCCTCTTCTCACCTCACCTCTCAACAGCTAAGTGGTGATCACTGTATAATTACCAGCTTCCATTCTGGTCCCCTTTCGTCTCTAGATCGTCTTTAATTGATGCTAAATTGTAGTTGTTATTGTTTAATGTGAAGACTAGGGTACGTCCCTAATGAAGCCCTATGGTGCCCTGGTCAATGTTTAATGTGAAGAGTAGAAGAGGAGGCTGGAGGGGGCCAAATGGCACCCTCTTCCCTATGTAGTGCACAACTTTTGACCGAATCCCATTGTAGTGCACTATATAGGGAAGAGGCCATTTGGGACAGTCACAATACAGTGGGGGTAGAAGACAGCTTTATATGAATACACAACACCAGCCTATTTACAACCTCTCAGCCTCCACCACCTGTCACGAACACACACACACACACACACACACACACACACACACACACACACACACACACACACACACACACACACACACACACACACACACACACACACACCAAAAACAATCCTACAGCCCAGAAGAATGTGTTTGAACAGCAATTGTAGAGCTTTATTCATAGCCTGCTTTCATTTCTGTGTTGTAGCTTTTGTCTCCGACAATGCGTTCCAAATGACACCCCATTCCCTATGGGCCCTGGTCAAAAGTAGTGCACTGTAGAGAGAATAGGGTGTCATTTGGGACGCACGGCATGCCTTTATGTTGTTGGTGTTTGACGGTTAGGAGCCAGCAGGATAACTCACTGGGGGAGGATAATTCACTGGGGGGGGGGGGGGGGGGGGGGGGGGGATAGATACTGTATCTATAACAACTGGCTGCTCCCAACCACCAACCGTTGGAACATTCTGTTTTGATTGTCTGGGACAAGAGAAGAAGAACTCTCACAGGACAATAAAGTTGTTCTAACAGGACAATAAAGTTATTCTAACAGGACAATAAAGTTATCCTAACAGGACAATAAAGTTATTCTAACAGGACAATAAAGTTATCCTAACAGGAAAAGAAAGTTATTCTAACAGGACAATAAAGTTATCCTAACAGGACAATAAAGTTATTCTAACAGGACAATAAAGTTATTCTAACAGCACAATAAAGTTATCCTAACAGGACAATAAAGTTATTCTAACAGGACAATAACGTTATTCTAACAGCACAATAAAGTTATCCTAACAGGACAATAAAGTTATTCTAATTGAATTGGATTTGAATTTAACAGACTTCATAGACTAGAGCTCATTCATGTGTTAGGTACTTAGTTAGAGCTTCTGGTTTTCATTCTTCTTCATGAACATTCTGAGACAGAAAAAAAGGAAGGGTAGAATGAAGTTGATACATTTAGTTTTGATTTATTTATTAGAATGGCATGTATGGAGAGAAACAGAGAATCACGAAAACATCAGGTTGATTCAAATGACAGAACTTTTCCTGTGAGGAATAAACAAACAAAAGACTACAATAACTGTCATGGTATCTAATCAATAGAATATGTTGATACTGTCATGGTATCTAATCAATAGAATATGTTGATACTGTGATGGTATCTAATCAATAGAATTCTAATCAATAGAATATGTTGATATTTATTACTTGCCATTATAACGGAATCACTTATGTTTAAGTGCAATATTGTACTGTATTCATTTTCCTTTTCATTGAGTTGTTATAATAATGTACATGTGTATTGTAAAGAGCTGGAATGAGAGCATTGATTTTATATAGTCATCCTCATGGTTCATAAACAAAGTCAAAGGACTGCAGCGTTGCTGATCCTAGGGTTCCAAAATACTGGTCTCTTTCTTTCCCAAACTCCCAGGTTTCACATAAATCCTGGTTGGAGGAGTCCGGAGATCCTGCGGATTCCCTTCCCATTCCAGGACGCTCCCACTCCGGGATTTATGGGAAACCTTGGAATTTGGGAAGAGTCACCAGATTTTTACAACCCTAGTTGATCTCCTGTATTCCCTCTCCCATACTAGTCTGTTAATTAGCCCTTTCCTTTCAGTCAGTAGCATCTCAGTGCTACTATTCAGTCAGTAGCATCTCAATGCTACTATTCAGTCAGTAGCATCTCAGAGCTACTATTCAGTCAGTAGCATCTCAATGCTACTATTCAGTCAGTAGCATCTCAATGCTACTATTCAGTCAATAGCATCTCAATGCTACTATTCAGTCAGTAGCATCTCAATGCTACTATTCAGTCAATAGCATCTCAATGCTACTATTCAGTCAGTAGCATCTCAATGCTACTATTCAGTCAATAGCATCTCAATGCTACTATTCAGTCAGTAGCATCTCAATGCTACTATTCAGTCAATAGCATCTCAATGCTACTATTCAGTCAGTAGCATCTCAATGCTACTATTCAGTCAGTAGCATCTCAATGCTACTATTCAGTCAGTAGCATCTCAATGCTACTATTCAGTCAATAGCATCTCAATGCTACTATTCAGTCAGTAGCATCTCAATGCTACTATTCAGTCAATAGCATCTCAATGCTACTATTCAGTCAGTAGCATCTCAGAGCTACTATTCAGTCAGTAGCATCTCAATGCTACTATTCAGTCAGTAGCATCTCAGTGCTACTCTGAGCTACACAGAACACAATATGCTTTGCTGAACCATCAAGCGATGCTTTGCATAGACATCGATTCAAGTTGAATTCATGCAAATGACCTACAGTGAGAGAGACGTTAGGAGAGAAAGCGATACATAGTGGTGAATCAAGGTTTTAACAACAACGTTCAACGGCACCATATGGGCCCTGGTCAAAAGTAGTACACTATATAGGGTACCATTTGGTACTTACACCATGAATGAGTGATTTCTACTAAGTGGCCACAGTAAATTCCATACATCTTACATCATCTGGGTTTATAAAAATAAGTGAGTTCATACAGTATATGCGGCATATTTATAAAAACAAACACAAACCGTCTCTATGCAAGAATAACCCCCCAGTGAGCTAGATAGAGTTATTATGAAGGAGTTACCGTTGAAGTAGTAGTTAATCTGTGGTCCTGTCTGTCTCTGAGTCTGCATGGTGTTAATGTAGATACTCTACAGCAGGGTTCTTCAATTCCGGTCCTGGAGGGCCGAAACCCTTCTGTTTTTTATTTCTACCTGGTAGTTAATTGCACTCACCTGGTGTCCCAGGTCTGAATTAGCCCCTGATTAGAAAGAGAGGATGAAAAACAGAGGTGTTTCGGCCCTCCAGGACCGGAATTGAAGAACCCTGCTCTACAGTAACACTCGTTCAGTTCACTGTTGCTTTTTGTTCACACTGCTTGTAGTTATGTAGTCCTATAGAGTCTGTAGTTATGTAGTCCTATAGAGTCTGTAGTTATGTAGTCCTATAGAGTCTGTGGTTATGTAGTCCTATAGAGTCTGTAGTTATGTAGTCCTATAGAGTCTGTAGTTATGTAGTCCTATAGAGTCTGTAGTTATGTAGTCCTATAGAGTCTGTAGTCCTATAGAGTCTGTAGTTATGTAGTCCTATAGAGTCTGTAGTCCTATAGAGTCTGTAGTTATGTAGTCATATAGAGTCTGTAGTTATGTAGTCCTATAGAGTCTGTAGTCCTATAGAGTCTGTAGTTATGTAGTCATATAGAGTCTGTAGTTATGTAGTCCTATAGAGTCTGTGGTTATGTAGTCCTATAGAGTCTGTAGTTATGTAGTTCTATAGAGTCTGTAGTTATGTAGTTCTATAGAGTCTGTAGTCCTATAGAGTCTGTAGTTATGTAGTCCTATAGAGTCTGTGGTTATGTAGTCCTATAGAGTCTGTGGTTATGTAGTCCTATAGAGTCTGTGGTTATGTAGTCCTATAGAGTCTGTAGTTATGTAGTTCTATAGAGTCTGTGGTTATGTAGTCCTATAGAGTCTGTAGTTATGTAGTCCTATAGAGTCTGTGGTTATGTAGTCCTATAGAGTCTGTGGTTATGTAGTCCTATAGAGTCTGTAGTTATGTAGTCCTATAGAGTCTGTAGTTATGTAGTCCTATAGAGTCTGTAGTTATGTAGTCCTATAGAGTCTGTGGTTATGTAGTCCTATAGAGTCTGTAGTTATGTAGTCCTATAGAGTCTGTAGTTATGTAGTCCTATAGAGTCTGTGGTTATGTAGTCCTATAGAGTCTGTAGTTATGTAGTCCTATAGAGTCTGTAGTTATGTAGTCCTATAGAGTCTGTAGTTATGTAGTCCTATAGAGTCTGTGGTTATGTAGTCCTATAGAGTCTGTAGTTATGTAGTCCTATAGAGTCTGTAGTTATGTAGTCCTATAGAGTCTGTAGTTATGTAGTCCTATAGAGTCTGTGGTTATGTAGTCCTATAGAGTCTGTAGTTATGTAGTCCTATAGAGTCTGTAGTCCTATAGAGTCTGTAGTTATGTAGTCCTATAGAGTCTGTGGTTATGTAGTCCTATAGAGTCTGTAGTTATGTAGTTCTATAGAGTCTGTAGAGACACAGCTTAGTGTGTTTTAACGTGTGTGTGTGTGTGTGTGTGTGTGTGTGTGTGTGTGTGTGTGTGTGTGTCCGAGCTAACGTGCAGCATTAGTCTCACACAAGAGTAGCTACCATGCATGGCATCTTAGTTTGACAGCTGGGGTGAGAAAAGCATCTCTCATTCCTCAGAAGTGTCCTAAGAGGGGTTTTGCTGTTTAAACCCCATGAAGAAAGTTGGAAATATGCAGATTTTAGCGTGTTAAATGTTTAATTATATTGACATATCAGTTGTGGAAACACTATTTCTCTATCCAACAAAAACACAATGTTGTTAAAAAAAACCTTGCTTTAGTAGAAGATACCACTTCTGTGGTGAGACATGAGGAAATACTTGAGTCAAAACTCAGGACAGGATGGAAGAAAATTACTAGTAGTCTTAGTAGTAGTACCTGGTGCCATTTCCCAAAAATCTAACATTTTATCGTAAAAGTAATACTCTGCATAATAAATAAAATAAATTAAACACATTTCAAATAAAAATATTACCAAAAACCCACATCAAAACTTGACGCAAAAAGAGAGGTTAGATTTTTTTTCCTTCATTTTTTAAAAACTTTTTTTTTTTTTACACCGTTCTTCAAAAATTGTTGTAGTTGTATACAGGAAGAAACCTAAACAGGAAAGAAAGGAAGAAACCTAAACAGACATCATGTACTGTATAAAAGCTGATACGCACGTACAGTCGAGCATCAGTCACCAGTGTTTGAATTTATAAACTCTTAGTGGGAATATTTCATTATTATCAATAATAAATCAATAAGTCAATTATCAATAACAGCAGTACAGTAGAACGAAAGGAAGGGAAAGTTAGAGGAAGATAAAAATGGAAGTTAGGAATAGTCTATGTGTGCGTTCCAAATGGCACCCTATTCCCTATATAGTGCACTACTTTTGACCAGAGCTCTATGGTCCCTAGAGCCCTATGAGCTCTGGACAAAAGTAGTGCACTATAAAGGGAATAGGGTGCCATTTGGGGATACACAGCCTATGGCTTGATAGGTTTCCTTGGCCTGACAACATAAATATAGCCGTCTATACGAGCCAATCCAAAGTTCCTCCTAGTGTTTCAGTAATATGAGGGACAAAAAAGCTACAAAACAAAATCAAATCGATAGTCTGTTAAATGTCCTACACAGCTGCATCACCAGGCAAGAACAACGAGAGTGGAGGAGAACAAAAAAAAAACGGCTATTTTTCTTCCCTCCATTCTTACCCTCCACTCCGTCCCCTTTGTCTCGGGGGACGGAGGAGAGAGGGACGGAGGGATAGATGGAGGGATGGAGACGGTCGTCATCAGTACGGCGCAAACTTCTGTCTCTCTGGTTTCTTCCCGATCCCGTTGACGGAAGAGATCTTCGCCGTGTAGATCTGAGCCTGAGCCTGAGCCTGAGCCTGAGCCTGAGCCTGAGCCTGAGCGGCTGCTGCGTTGGCGGCAGGGTTGGATAAAGCCAGGTAGGGCATGGATTGGAGGGATTTCATGGATTGCATTCCGAGGAGGCTGGAGAGGGAGAGGGCCCCATAGGGGTTGCCCATCATGGGGACTGCAGCGTGGGGGTTGTGGTGGGACATGCCGGGGCAGCCCATTGCAGCCAGGGTGGCAGCGGCTGAGGAGGAGGAGGCGGGGGGAGGGGGAGGACGGTTGGGTGTAGGTCATGGTGAGGTCAGCAGAGGTCGACATGGAGGAAGACTGGGCGGTGGATTTGGCGGTCTCTAAACTGCACAGGGGGGATAGGAGGAGGAGGAGGAGGAGGGAGGAGGAGGAGGAGGAGGAGGAGGAGGGAGGAGGAGGAGGAGGAGGAGGAGGGGAGGCGGAAGGGAGAGAAGCGAGGGGCAGCAGGCAGGAGGAGGGATGATTAAAGGCTAGGAGGAGTGAGGAGGGGAGGAGGGGAGGAGGTGGACGTAGGGAGGGGGGGCGAGGGGGGAAAGGTTCACAGAGGAAAGGAGGGGAGGGGGAGTGCCGGCGGGGAAAAGGGGGGGAAGAGGCAAAGGAGGGGGTTTGGAGGCGGGAGGGTGAGGCGAGGGCAAGGAGACGAGGGGAGGAGGGAGGGGAGGACAAGGAAAGGAAAAGAGAGAGGCGGAGGGAGGGGAGGGAAAAGGGAAGAGGAAAGGAGGGAGGAGGGGGGGGAGGGGAGGAGGGAGGGGAGGAGGGAGTACCGGATGGGAAACCTTGGAAACGGGTTAGAAGGTTAAATAAATAAAATACATGTTAAAGAAAGAAATTGAGAAAAATTAAAGAAATGAAATAAAAGGAGATAAAATGTGTGTTTTTCGCTGGAGGTTGCAACAGATTACTGGAGGGAGGGTCTTTAGGGATGTCATGTGGGGAGTGGGTGCTATAAGTCGGGGTGGTGGCTTGGGGGTGGGGTTTCGGTACGGGAAACAAATACATTCAAAGTTCATTAGGATTTTCCTTATTATTGTAAGATTCAAATATATATATTGCATTTGTCAATATGTAAATAAATATATATATTGCATATTGGGAATGTTTTGTTTGTGTGAATACAATGTGTAATTACTAATATAGTGTAATTACTAATCTAGTGTAATTTGTCATATATTGTAATTACTAATAGAACATGTACAACGTGTAATTCAGCATGGCCATAATATGCTTTTTAGGTTAGAAGAATGACGGTATGTTACGGTATGACCTTCTGGCCCTACATGTTCGTACTTCGTAGTTACGGGGTAATGTTCAAAATGTGGCACTTTCAACTGTCTGATGCAATGCTTGGAACAGAGACGGTGAGTGAACTGTGAAACGCTCTAGTCGCTCTGCTGATCGGAGGCGAGAGGGCCTCAGAGAGCAGTCACACAACATTAATAATCATCACAAGATAGAAGGTTTATTTTAATCAGTGTGTTAATGCATCGTTGTCATACTTGACAGTTTTAGTATCCTAATGCAAATGTGTTGCTAGTGTAGTTTTCTAATAGTATGGGTCTATCTCCCCAATATTCAGTAGTAATTGGTGAATTTAGACATGAATTGGCAACATCAGTACAACAACTCCTTTCCAAATCTGTAATCTGTGAAGATAAATGTGTAAAGATTATCTCTTGAAGCAGTAGAATTGAGTCTTGAGACATGAGTATCTAGGGCCAGGGTTCTTTCCTGATCATGTGACCTGACCAGTGGAATGAAAAAGGTGCCAGTACTCATTTGAATTTGACAGTACTGGAAGTCATATTTTAGAGCCAATTCAATAAGGTGTTGGACTCATACAGCACTCTGTACCGGTGCGTACCTGCCCAATTCAATAAGGTGTTGGACTCATACAGCACTCTGTACCGGTGCGTACCCGCCCAATTCAATAAGGTGTTGGACTCATACAGCACTCTGTACCGGTGCGTACCCGCCCAATTCAATAAGGTGTTGGACTCATACAGCACTCTGTACCGGTGCGTACCCGCCCAATTCAATAAGGTGTTGGACTCATACAGCACTCTGTACCGGTGTGTACCGCCCAATTCAATAAGGTGTTGGACTCATACAGCACTCGTACCGGTGTTGTACCCGCCCAATTCAATAAGGTGTTGGACTCATACAGCACTCTGTACCGGTGTGTACCCGCCCAATTCAAGCACAGCCAGGAAGTGGTCTGGGTGCTGGCTCTACAAGGTACTGTACACATCTAGTGTCTTATTGTTTACATTGTTGATCTGCTGGGTGGTGCTTTCTCTTAACAGGAGGTGGTGTTGGGTCAGGTTGCTTTCTCTTAACAGGAGGTGATGTTGGGTCAGGTTTAATGGGAGAGGTAGGGAATGGTGATGGGGACGTGTCGTCGAGGTGTCAGAGCACTCAGAAGACCATGAGGCGAGACCCCTAACATGAAAGAGCGATCCCTACCTTCCCCTAAAATCGCAGCACAGGAAAGGAAGAAAAGCAACATCCGGAAAGGAAGCCCCAAGACCGAGACCAGAGATCCCCAAGAAAGCTCAAAAAAGAAAAAGAAAGAAAGAACATAACGATAATAAAACACCCCTCCTACCCTCCCTCCCTTCCCCCACTCTCATCCCTCCTCTCTCTCCCCTCCCCTCCTCTCCATCCCTCCCCTCCCCTCTCCCTCTCTACTCCTTGTGTGCTGTACTCGGTGGTGCCAGAGCTTTCTCTTACCAGGAGGTGATGAGGTATTGGGCCAGGTTGATAGAGATGGTGGTCCCTGTGATGGTGACATGTCTATCACTGGTGCTGTCCAGCTGGCTACCAATCTTTATCTGAGCCCCTGACGCCTGGCGGATCTCATTGATCTTGGTGCCCTGACGCCCGATGATGGAGCCGATGAGCTGAAGGAGAGAGAGGAGAGAGGGGATGTGAGAATGTGGGTGCCCTGACCCGATGATGATCAGGTCAATGATGGAGAAACAAGTAAAGAGGCTTCACCAGATCACATCTTTATTACTAAAACCCCAAAGGGAGTTGGTGTTGATAAAACTAAATGTCCAGGGCCAACTTGAAAAACAGATATCAATCTTAATGGGACTTCCCAGAATAAAGGATACAGTGCATTCGGAAAGTATTCAGACCCCTTGACTTTTCCCACATTTTGTTACGTTACAGCCTTATTCTAAAATTGATAAAATACTTTATCTCATCAATCTACACACAATACCCCTCAATGACAAAGCAAAAACAGGTTTTTAGAAATGGTAGAATATTTTTTAAACATAAAAAACGGAAATATCACATTTATATTAAGTATTCAGAACCTTCACTCAGTACTTTTTTGAAGCACCTTTGGCAGCATTTACAGCCTCGAGTCTTCTTGGGTATGACGCTACAAGCTTGGCACACCTGTATTTGGGGAGTTTCTCCCATTCTTCTCTGCAGATCCTCTCAAGCTCTGTCAGGTTGGATGGGGAGCGTCGCTGCACAGCTATTTTCAGGTCTTTCCAGAAATGTTCGATCGGGTTCATGTCCGGGCTCTGGTTGGGCCCCTCGAGGACATTCAGAGACTTGTCCCGAAGCCACTCCTGCGTTGTCTTGGCTGTGTGCTTAGGGTCGTTGTCCTGTTGGAAGTTGAACCTTCGCCCCAGTCTGAGGTCCTGAGCGCTCTGGAGCAGGTTTTCATCAAGGATCTCTCTGTACTTTGCTCCATTCAGTGCCAGGTTTCCTCCAGATGTGACGCTTGGCATTCAGGCCAAAAAGTTCAATCTTGGTTTCATCAGACCAGAGAATCTTGTTTCTCATGGTCTGAGAGTCTTCAGGTGCCTTTTGGCAATCTCCAAGCGGGCTGTCATGTGCCTTTTACTGAGGAGTGGCTTCCGCCTGGCCACTCTACCATAAAGGCCTGATTGTTGGAGTGCTGCAGAGATGGTTGTCGCTCTGGAAGGTTCTCCCATCTCCACAGAGGAACTCTAGAACTCTGTCAGAACATCAGGTTCTTGGTCACCTCCCTGACCAAGGCCCTTCTCTCCCGATTGCTCAGTTTGGCCGGGCGGCCAGCTCTAGGAAGAGTCTTGGTGGCTCCGACCTTCTTCCATTTAAGAATGATGGATGCCACTGTGTTCCTGGGGACCTTCAAAGCTACATAACGTTTTTGGTACCCTTCCCCAGATCAGTGCCTCGACACAATCCTGTCTCGGAGTTCTACGGACAATTCCTTCGACCTCATGGCATGGTTTTTGCTCTGACATGCGCTGTCAACTGTGGGACCTTATATATACAGGTGTGTGCCTTTCCAAATCATGTCCAATCAATTTAATTTACCACAGGTGGACTCCAATCAAGTTGTAAAAACCTCTCAAGGATGATCAATGGAAATAGGATGCACCTGAGCTCAATTTCGAGTCTCATAGCAAAGGATCTGAAGACTTATGTAAATAAGGTATTTCTGTTTTTTATTTGTAATAAATGCGCGACATTTTCTAAAAAACTATTTTCGCTTTGTCATTATGGGGTATTGTGTGTAGATTGCCGGAAAAAAAACATTTATTCCATTTTAGAATAAGGCTGTAACGTAACAAAATACGGAAAAAGTCAAGGGGTCTGAATACTTTCTGAAGGCACTGTACATGAAAAATAAATGTAAAGGTTTGTGTACCATGGAAACATTGTCTTGAGCATGGTTTAAAAACAAACATCCCACAGTTTGTGTCTCAGTGCATAACAGATCTACCAGGGAAAAGCTAATAACCTTCAAAATCAGGGGTCAATTCCCATACCTTGTAAACCCTACCGGTAGTCAATCTGTACACTGCATCCAGTTACTCTCACTGCCTATATATCATATATATATATATATATATATATATATACATCATAGCCCATATATCCCTCGCCTATACCCTTTGAAGCTAAGTGACTACTGATTTCTTACCAAGGTAACTTCACAAGAGTATTTGCTTCCTGGACACGAGTCAGACTAGTGTTTCTGTTTAGTGGGTCAGACTAGTGTTTCTGTTTAGTGGGTCAGACTAGTGATTCTGTTTAGTGGGTCAGACTAGTGATTCTGTTTAGTGGGTCAGACTAGTGATTCTGTTTAGTGGGTCAGACTAGTGATTCTGTTTAGTGGGTCAGACTAGTGATTCTGTTTAGTGGGTCAGACTAGTGTTTCTGTTTAGTGGGTCAGACTAGTGATTCTGTTTAGTGGGTCAGACTAGTGATTCTGTTTAGTGGGTCAGACTAGTGATTATGTTTAGTGGGTCAGACTAGTGATTCTGTTTAGTGGGTCAGACTAGTGATTCTGTTTAGTGGGTCAGACTAGTGATTCTGTTTAGTGGGTCAGACTAGTGATTCTGTTTAGTGGGTCAGACTAGTGATTCTGTTTAGTGGGTAATAGAAATGCAATAGGAAACAACCAGCAGAAATGTAAAATGAGGGATAGTATGTGACTAGTAGTGGCTTAGCTACCTTAAAATCAAATGGCTTTTTAGCAGACAGTTTATCAAAAGCGACTTACAGTACAGTGAGTTCCTTGTTGTAAGTATACACTAAGTGGCCAGTTTATTAGGTATACCATCCCGTTCACGAAAATGGATCGCTCCTACAGACAGTGAGTCACGTGGCCGTGGCTTGTTATATAAAGCAGGCAGACAGGCATCGAGGCATTCAGTTACTGTTCATTTGAACGTTAGAATGGGGAAAAAGAGTGACCTAAGCGATATGGTATGATCGTCGGTGCCTGGAGCGCCGGATCCAGTATCTCTGCTGATTAGAGAGGTGGAAGGAGAATGGCAAGAATCACGCAAGCTAACAGGCGGCCCACAAACAGACAAATAACGGCGCAGTACAACAGTGGTGTGCAGAACGGCATCTAGGAACACACAACTCGTCGGTCCTTGTCACGGATGGGCTATCGCAGCAGACGACCACACTGGGTTCCACTCCTATCAGCTAAAAACAAGAAGAATCTCTCCAGTGGGCACGCCATCACCAACACCGGACAATTGAGGAGTGGAAAAACATTGCCTGGTCTGACGAATCCCAGTTCCTGTTGCATCATGCTGATGCCAGAGTCATGATTTGGCATAAGCAGTATGAGTCCATGGCCCCCATCCTGCCTGGTGTCAACGGTACAGGCTGGTGGCGGTGGTGTAATGGTGTGGGGAATTAGGTCCCTTGATGCCAATTGAGTAATGTTTCCATGCCCCAAAGAATGCAGGCTGTTCTGGAGGCAAAGGGGGGTCCGGCCCGGTACTAGATGGGTGTACCAAATAAACTGTGGCCGCAGCGGGAATTGAAACTAGCATTTTCAGACCAAAGCCAACAGGGTCATCCACCCATCAATGGGTATTAATCGTTAGTCTTGTTTGGAACAATATATCAGAGCTCTCAATGTAAACTACAACAGGTGCTGCAGCCTGACTCATCCTCCTGTCTCTGCTCTGGGATCGTCTACTGTGGGTCTAGTGTGGTAGTATGTTTCTACTGTGTCCTGTCTGTGTGTTTCTCTGGTGTGTGTGTGTGTGTGTGTGTGTGTGTGTGTGTGTGTGTGTGTGTGTGTGTGTGTGTGTGTGTGTGTGTGTGTGTGTGTGTGTGTGTGTGTTCTCTGGTCTGGTTATTCTCAGTGACAGCAGAGGGCATGGGTAAAGGATCAGGGATCCGTCAAAGACAGTCAAGCCCAGTGTCAGAGATCAGGGACAGACCTGGGTTCAAGTACTATTCGAAATATTTCAAATAGTTTTAGTGTTTGATCTAGTCTAACTGGAGTGATCTGGTATAACTGGAGTGATCTAGTCTAACTGGAGTGATCTAGTGTAACTGGAGTGATCTAGTCTAACTGGAGTGATCTGGTATAACTGGAGTGATCTAGTCTAACTGGAGTGATCTGGTGTAACTGGAGTGATCTAGTCTAACTGGAGTGATCTAGTGTAACTGGAGTGATCTGGTCTAACTGGAGTGATCTGGTATAACTGGAGTGATCTAGTCTAACTGGAGTGATCTAGTGTAACTGGAGTGATCTGGTCTAACTGGAGTGATCTGGTCTAACTGGAGTGATCTGGTCTAACTGGAGTGATCTGGTCTAACTGGAGTGATCTGGTCTAACTGGAGTGATCTGGTCTAACTGGAGTGATCTGGTCTAACTGGAGTGATCTGGTCTAACTGGAGTGATCTGGTCTAACTGGAGAGCCAGCTGCCAGGTGCGTGAGAGGTTTGCACTTATGCAACTATTCTATTGTTCTCATTGTGCCAGTAAATCCCAGATATTTCAGTATTTGAAATTACAAAAATGATTTCAAACAGTATTTGAACCCAGGACTGAGAGGAAGCCCGTACAGTGTCAGGGCTAAGGGCCTTGATGTCAGGAGTTAGGCCCCTGATCGAGAGAGAGCCCTATGTCTCACTGTGTCCCAAATGACACCCTATTCAGTGCACTACTTTTGATCAGGACCCATAGTGCTCTGGTCAAAAGTAGTGCACTATATAGTTAATAGGGTGTCATTTGGGACACAATAACTCCAAGTCATGTCTGAGGCCTGGACAGGGATGAAGTGACACCAACATGGACGTGTCGGAAGCTTGGCATGCCGTCTGACGGACAGACCCTCATATCCTCTCTCTCTCTCTCTCTCTCTCTCTCTCTCTCTCTCTCTCTCTCTCTCTCTCTCTCTCTCTCTCTCTCTCTCTCTCTCTCACCACAGCACAAACAGGCATTCCTTTCCTCACGAGTCACCCGCTCACCCAGTGTATGATCTATCACCACTCCGTCCTTCTCCCACCCTCCTTCTCTCCCACTGCCTCCCTCCTCTCTCCCCCCCTCTCCTTCCCCCACTGTGGTTTATTAATGGCCTGCTGATTGGGGGACTAAGCTAAGTGTCCACAGACAGGTACCAGGTCCAAACCACTCTGTCTGTCTGACTGTTAGCTCTCAAACTGCCCCCATACTACTGCACAGTACAGGACTCGGTTGATCTCAGTCTGATGTTAAAGAAGTGGATTCTGGGTGGATTCCCTGCTGCAGTTGTAATGTGAAAGGGCTCGTTATGTGGAGCTGGAGGACATCACAGCCCCCACCCCTGGACATTCACAGATAAAGCCCCTCCAGGCCTTCAGGAAGTTCTAAGCAGCGAGTGCCTTAGTATCTCACTGTGCCTCTCTCTCTCTCTCTCTCTCTCTCTCTCTCTCTCTCTCTCTCTCTCTCTCTCTCTCTCTCTCTCTCTCTCTCTCTCTCTCTCTCTCTCTCTCTCTCTCTCTCTCTCTCTCTCTCATATTATTCCTATTCATATTGTTCTCCTTCTGATAGAAAGGGGGTATGTGGAGAAAAATGTGGTTGCAACCTTATCTAACACGATTAACAACTTTATCCATCAAGGTTGACGCATGTTAGAACATTGAATCTTTAATGCGAAGGCCCTCTAATGGAAGACCACAGAAACACAATGACAGAATGCCAAACAATGGCTGTCTGAGAATGTTACCATCCCTCGAATCTTTGCTTCTTCTGTTGCTGTTCTTTCAGTTTCTCTCAAAGCGCATTGTAGGAGAGGATCCAAGGTCCCTTCCTCTGACTTCCGCCTACAATGAGCTTTGAGAGGAATTGAGGAAACAAGGACGGCCGAAAGCAAGGATTTGATAGCTAGTAACGTTTTCAGACAGACTATATATTAACAATGTGGGACAAAAGTAACGCTGTCTCCTTGTCTATATAAAGATTCAGAGTCTCAATTACAATGAATTGAAACACTGATCTAAAATCCACACCTTTCCCTTAATTTTAGATAGACGTTTATACTCATCCTTCCTGTCCTGACGTTTATCCTTCCTGTCCTGACGTTTATCCTTCCTGTCCTGATGTTTATCCTCATCCTTCCTGTCCTGATCTTTATCATCATCCTTCCTGTCCTGATGTTTATCCTTCCTGTCCTGACGTTTATCCTCATCCTTCCTGTCCTGATGTTTATCCTTCCTGTCCTGATGTTTATCCTTCCTGTCCTGATGTTTATCCTTCCTGTCCTGACGTTTATCCTTCCTGTCCTGACATTTATCCTTCCTGTCCTGATGTTTATCCTTCCTGTCCTGATGTTTATCCTTCCTGTCCTGATGTTTATCCTTCCTGTCCTGATGTTTATCCTTCCTGTCCTGATGTTTATCCTTCCTGTCCTGATGTTTATTCTTCCTGTCCTGATGTTATCTCCTTCTGTCCTGATGTTTATCCTTCCTGTCCTGATGTTTATCCTTCCTGTCCTGACGTTTATCCTTCCTGTCCTGACGTTTATCCTTCCTGTCCTGATGTTTATCCTTCCTGTCCTGATGTTTATCCTTCCTGTCCTGATGTTTATCCTCATCCTTCTGTCCTGATGTTATCCTTCCTGTCCTGACGTTTATTCTCATCCTTCCTGTCCTGATGTTTATCCTTCCTGTCCTGATGTTTATCCTTCCTGTCCTGATGTTTATCCTTCCTGTCCTGATGTTTATCCTTCCTGTCCTGATGTTTATCCTTCCTGTCCTGATGTTTATCCTTCCTGTCCTGATGTTTATCCTTCCTGTCCTGATGTTTATTCTCATCCTTCCTGTCCTGATGTTTATCCTTCCTGTCCTGATGTTTATCCTTCCTGTCCTGATGTTTATCCTTCCTGTCCTGACGTTTATTCTCATCCTTCCATGTCCTGATGTTTATCCTTCCTGTCCTGATGTTTATCCTTCCTGTCCTGATGTTTTATCCTTCCTGTCCTGATGTTTATACTCATCCTTCCTGTCCTGATGTTATCCTTCCTGTCCTGACGTTTATTCTCATCCTTCCTGTCCTGATGTTTATCCTTCCTGTCCTGTTTTTATCCTTCCTTCTGACGTTATTTCATCCTTCCTTGTCCTGGTTCCTCGGACGTTTTCTCACCTTCCTGTCCTGATGTTTATCCTTCCTGTCCATGATGTTATCCTTCCTGTCCTGAGTTATTTCCTGTCCTGACGTTTATCCTTCCTGTCATGATGTTATCCTTCCGTCCTGATGTTTATCCTTCCTGTCCTGATGTTTATCCTTCTGTCCTGATGTTTATACTCATCCTTCCTGTCCTGATGTTTATCCTTCTGTCCTGACGTTTATTCTCATCCTTCCTGTCCTGATGTTTATCCTTCCTGTCCTGACGTTTATTCTCATCCTTCCTGTCCTGATGTTTATCCTTCCTGTCCTGATGTTTATCCTTCCTGTCCTGATGTTTATCCTTCCTGTCACTGATGTTTATACTCATCCTTCCTGTCCTGATGTTTTATCCTTCCTGTCCTGACGTTTATTCATCATCTTCCTGTCCTGATGTTTATCCTTCCTGTCCTGACGTTTTATTCTATCCTTCCTGTCCTGATGTTTATCCTTCCTGTCCTGATGTTTATCCTTCCTGTCCTGATGTTTATCCTTCCTGTCCTGACGTTTATCCTTCCTGTCCTGATGTTTATCCTTCCTGTCCTGATGTTTATCCTTCCTGTCCTGATGTTTATCCTTCCTGTCCTGATGTTTATACTCATCCTTCCTGTCCTGATGTTTATCCTTCCTGTCCTGACGTTTATTCTCATCCTTCCTGTCCTGATGTTTATCCTTCCTGTCCTGACGTTATCCTTCCTGTCCTGATGTTTATCCTTCCTGTCCTGATGTTTATCCTTCCTGTCCTGATGTTTATCCTTCCTGTCCTGACGCTTTTCCTTCCTGTCCTGATGTTTATCCTTCCTGTCCTGATGTTTATCCTTCCTGTCCTGATGTTTATCCTCATCCTTCCTGTCCTGACGTTTATCCTTCCTGTCCTGACGTTTATCCTTCCTGTCCTGACGTTTATCCTTCCTGTCCTGATGTTTATCCTTCCTGTCCTGATGTTTATCCTTCCTGTCCTGATGTTTATCCTTCCTGTCCTGATGTTTATCCTTCCTGTCCTGATGTTTATCCTTCCTGTCCTGACGTTTATCCTTCCTGTCCTGACGTTTATCCTTCCTGTCCTGACGTTTATCCTTCCTGTCCTGACGTTTATCCTTCCTGTCCTGATGTTTATCCTTCCTGTCCTGATGTTTATCCTTCCTGTCCTGATGTTTATCCTTCCTGTCCTGATGTTTATCCTTCCTGTCCTGATGTTTATCCTTCCTGTCCTGACGTTTATCCTTCCTGTCCTGACGTTTATCCTCATCCTTCCTGTCCTGATGTTTATCCTTCCTGTCCTGATGTTTATCCTTCCTGTCCTGATGTTTATCCTTCCTGTCCTGATGTTTATCCTTCCTGTCCTGATGTTTATCCTTCCTGTCCTGATGTTTATCCTTCCTGTCCTGACGTTTATCCTTCCTGTCCTGATGTTTATCCTCATCCTTCCTGTCCTGATGTTTATCCTCATCCTTCCTGTCCTGATGTTATCCTCATCCTTCCTGTCCTGATGTTATCCTCATCCTTCCTGTCCTGGCAGAGATCTAGGATGGATGACTAGGGTGAACTTCAGAACCATGCAGTCCGTCTCTTCTGACATCCAGGCACAGATACAACAAAGGCCAGCATATCAGGGCACTTCTCCAGGAGTGTTGGGTGGCAATATTAGTGGCTGGTGTAATTTGGTTGGGAAGCCCCTGCTCTGGCTCAAGTCTAAAGTATGTGTCCCCCGCACTAAGTCCTACTACTTCCACCCACCTCTAGAGTCTACAGTGTCTATGCTGGGCCATGCTGAGTTGGGCTGGGGAGGGGCTGGGGAGGGGAGGGGCTGGGGGAGGACCTGGGGGAAGGACTGGGGGAGGGGCTGGGGCAAGGGCTGGGGAGGGGCTGGGGAGGGGCTAGAAAAGGACCTGGGAAAGGGCCTGGGAGGGGCTGGGGAGGGAATTGGGTAGTGAAGGCTGGGCTGGAGTGGGCTGAGCAGGGGAGGGCTGTCCTGGGCTGGGGTGGGCCGAGCTGGGGAGGGCTGTCCTGGGCTGGGGTGGGCCGAGCTGGGGAGGGCTGTCCTGGGCTGGGGTGGGCCGAGCTGGGGAGGACTGTCCTGGGCTGGGGTGAGTTCTACGGTATTGTGTGGAAGGAGGGCTCAGTTGAAAGCCCTCTGGTTGCTTTATTTCCTGCTCTGTTTTGACAGCACAGAGCCTTTCAATATGTCAAGCTTCATGACTAGATTTAGTGCAAACTCATAGAACTCCGCTGAGACTTATAGACGGAGAGATGGGAAAGAAGGAGGGAGAGAGGGAGGGAGGGAGGGAGGGAGAGCAAGAGAGAGACAGAGACAGAGAGATGACGAGAGAGAGGTGACATCGTTACGAAGTGATTTCAACACGCTTTTCCCAGTTTTGCCCGTCGAGTTAGAGGCAACGTTGGAATGCATCAGACAACAGCGCTGGAATGAGTAGTGGGTGGGTGTCTGACTGTACTGAATAGTATTGTTCAGGTCTGTTATGTGGCACTGTTTCTTACATAGCAGACAAAGTATTGCTTGCTACACTTACGTCATTAGGAATGAGCAGTTCCTGTGATGAGGTCTGGGAATTGGAGTCCATTCCTGCTGGGAGAAAAAATAGGTAACTAAACCCACGGGGAATCACACAGTGAAACATTATTCAATTCACAGTAAAACCCCAATTATAACACGGGGAATCACACAGTGAACCATTATTCAATTCACAGTAAAACCCCAATTATAACATGGGGAATCACACAGTGAAACATTATTAATTTCACAGTAAAACCCCAATTATAACATGGGGAATCACACAGTGAAACATTATTAATTTCACAGTAAAACCCCAATTATAACACGGGGAATCACACAGTGAAACATTATTCATTTCACAGTATAAACCCCCAATTATAAATGGGGAATACACAGAAAACATGTGCACCCGTCTCTCCTGTCTCTTCTTCCCGTTTATCCCTGTCTTACTCCCGTCTCTACCTTACTCTGTCTTATATCCTGTCTCTTTGTCTTTTTCTGTCTCTTCTTCCGTCTCTACTTCCTGTCTTCCCGTTCTTATCCTTCTTCTACCTTCCTGCCTTTAATTTTATGTTTTCCTTTTTTTTGTTTTTTCTATTTCTTCCTCCCGCTTCTCTTTCCCCTTCTTCTTCTGTCCTTATTCGTATTTTTTCCTTTTTCCTGTCTCTTTTCCCCCGTCTTTTTTTGTTTCCTCTTGTCTCCTTACTCTCCGTCTCTCTCTCTGTCTTCTGTCTCTTTTTCTCCTGTCTTTCTTCCTTATATTTCTCCTTTTTCCTATTTCTTCCTGTTTTTTCTCTTTTTTCTCTCTTCTCTAACCCCTATTCCGCTTACTTTTCTCCTTCCATTCTTACTCTCCTGTCTCCTTTTAGCACCCAAAACCCACTAGTTCATTCTCCTTCGTCTCTATTCCTGTTTTTCTTCCTTCTCTTCTCCTTTCTTTTGTATTTCTCTTTCTCCTCTTTTTATCTCCTGTCTCTCCTTCTTTCCTTCGTCTCTTTTATCCTGTTTTCTCTCTTTTTTCTTATTCATTTTATTTTTTACTCTCCTGTCTCTCCCGTTTTTAATCCGTTTTCCTTCATTTAATGTTTCTCCCTTTTTCTTTCCCCCTTATCTCCTCTTCCCCTTTCTTCCTTTATCCCGTTTCCCCTCCGTTCTCCTGTCTATTTCCTTTCCTGTCTTTTTCTGTCTCTTCACTGTCTTATCCTTTTCCTTTAATCTCCCTTTTTTTTTCCCCGTCTTTTTCCTGTCTCACTCTCCCCTTTTTTCCTTCCCGTTCCCCCTACTTTGTCCTCCTCTCCTTTCCCCTTTTCCGGGTTTTCTCTCCGTCTTATTGTCTCATCTCCGTTCTCGTCTCTCCTTCTTTCTCTGTCTTCTCTCCTTTTTTCTCTTTTCTCTACCCTCTTCCCTTTTTCTCTACTCTCCTGTCCTCTCCCGTCTCTACTCTATTTCTTCCCTTCTATTTTCCCGTTCTCCTTTTCTAAATCCCTGCTCTCCTCCGTCTTCCCCCTCTTTTCTGTCTTTCTCCGTCTCTCCTTTTACATCTGTCTCTACCCCTTTTCCCTTACTCTCTGTCTTCCTCTCCTTTCCTAGTTCTTTTGTTTTTTTTTCCTTTTCATTTATCTCTTTCCCCGTCCGCCCCGTTTTTTCTTATTCCTGTTTTCTCTCCCCTTTTCTCTACTCCGGGGTTTTTCCCCTTTGTTTTTCTCCGTTTTCCTTTTTTTTCCGTTCCTTGTCTCTCTTCCGGGCTCTCCTTATTCCGTTTTCTTTATCCCCCTGTCTCCCCTCCGTCTCCCCTGTTTATCTTCCCTTTTCCCTTCTCCTCTCTGTCCCCTCCTCCCGTCTTCCCGTTCACTTTTGTTTTTCTCTCTAACTTGGCTTCCTTCCGCTCTCCTTTACTCTCCTGTCTCCCTCTCTACTCTCTCTGTCCTGTTTTCCTTCTTCTCTCCCTGTCCTGTTTATCTCCTCTTCCTGTTCTACTCTGTCT
Organism: Coregonus sp. 'balchen'; assembly: GCA_902810595.1. NCBI lineage: Eukaryota > Metazoa > Chordata > Actinopteri > Salmoniformes > Salmonidae > Coregonus > Coregonus sp. 'balchen'. Next base: position 6,797,463 of record LR778262.1, read on the forward strand.
TTCCCCTTTCCTTTCCCTTTTCCCTCTCTCACCGCCTTCCCCTTTTATTTGTTTACCCTCTTTCTTCTGTTTTGTCCTTTCTTCTTTCCGTCTCTCCCCTCCCGTCTTCCTGTTTCTTATCCTGTCGTCCTGTCTTACCCCCTTGCCCGTCTTACTTCGTTTTCCCTTTTCTATCCCCTTTCTCTCCTGTTTCCCCCTTCTGTCTTCTTTCCTTTGTCTTCTTCCTGTCTTCCTCTTACTCTCCTGTTTCTTCTTCCCATCCTTTCTTAACTGTTTACTCTTTTGCCCCCCCTGTTTTCCGGTTTTTACTTTTTTCCCTTCTTCCCTCTTCCTATCAGTCTCTCCCCTTCCTCCCCCTTCTCTCATCCTTTACTTCCGTCTCTTCCCCGTCTCTCTTAATTTCCGCTTCCTTTTTACTCTACCCCCTTTCCCGGGCCCCCTTCTTCCTCTCTCCTTCCCCCGCTTCCTATCTCTTTCTGTTTCCCGTTTTCTCTACCCCTCCTCCGGCTTCCTTTTCCCCCTTTTTCCTTTCTTTCCCCCGTTTTCCCCAACCCTGTTCTTCCCCCCCTTTCCTGTCTTCCCCTTTTTTACCCCCTTTTCCGTTCTACCCCCTGTTTTTCTATCTTCTTCCTCTCCTCCCTGGTCTACTCTCCTGTCTCTCCTTTTTTACTCTCCGTTTCCTTTTCCCCCTCCTTTTCCCTTTTTTACTTCATGTTTCTTACTCCCCCTGTCTCTTCCCCCCTACCCCTCTTCTCTTACTTCTCTCCTCTCTACCCCCGTCCTCCTTCTCCTTTTTTCCTTCTCTATTCCTGTTTTTGTTTTTATTCCCCGGTCTCCTTTTCCGTCTCTTCTCCTTTCCTTGTCTTCCTCCTTCTCTTTAAAACTAAGTCTCTCCTTCTATCTAGGCTATTTCCTCTCTTCTCCTCTCCCGTTCTTTTTCCTTTCTACCCCCGTTTTTGCCCTCTTCCCCTTTCCGTCTTCTCTTTCCTCCTTTCTTTAATTCTCTTGTTCCCCTTCTCTACTCTTTTCTCCTTTTTTACTTCCGTTTCATTCTCTACTCTCCGTCTCTTGTCTTCTTCTTCCTTTTCCCTCTTTTCTGCTTTTTGTCTCTTTGTTCTACTTCTTCGTCTTCTCCTCTTTTCCCGTTTCCCCTCCTCTCTGTCTTCGGTTTTACCCACCTTTTCTGCCTTTCCCTTCCTTTTTTCTTCTCTATTCCGTCTTCCCTTATTCCTTTTTCTTATTTGTCTCTCTGTCCTTACTTCCTGTTTTTTCTGTCTTATCTCGTCTCCTTTTAATTTTTCCTGTCTTATTTACCATCTTTCCTGGTTTCCTCTACTCTCTTTTTCCGTTTCGTCTCTCCTCTCTACTCTAGTCTTCCCCGTCTTAATTTCTCTCCCTTTGTCTTCCTTTTTCTCTCCGTCTTCCCGTTTACTCTCCGTTCTCCTCTCTTCCCCTTTTTCTTTTCCACCCCTCCACCTCTCTATTCGTCTCTCCTTTCTCCTTTTTTTTGTTTTCCCCTCCTCTCTCTTCCTGCTTCCTTTTTCCTTCTTATTCCTGCCTTTTCCGTCTCTCCTCTTTTTTCCCCCCCTTCCTTGTCTCCCTCTCCCGTCTCTCCTTCCGTTCCCTTTTCCTTTCTGCTTATCTCCGGCTTTCTCCGTTTCTTAAATTTTTGTTTTTTCTCTACCTCCGTCTCTCCCGTTTAACTTAACGTTCTTTTTCCTGTCTTTTCCCCTCTTTCCCTTTTTCTCCTGTCTATATTGTCTCCTTCCTTTTTCCTTTCTACCTTGTCTCTCCTCTTACTCCCTTTCTTTCTCTACTCTCCGTCTCCTGTCTTTTCTCCTTTTCCTCTTAATCTCTGTCTGTCCTTCTACTTAAAATTTTCCTGTTGTCCTGTTCTACTCTACTTACCCTCTCCTGTCTCTCCCCTTTCCTTCCGTTCTTTCCCTTTTTCCTCTCTACTTACCTTTTTTCTTCTGTCTATCCCGTCTCTTCTCTCCTGTCTCTCCTCTCCTTCTTCCTTCCTGTTTCCTTTACCTTCCCGTTCCCACTCTCCCGCCTTCCTGTCTTTCCCCTTTCCTGTTTTCAACCTCTGTTTTCCCCCTCTACTCTCATGTCTTCCTGTCTCTCCTTTCTTTTCTTCCTGTCTTCCCCTCTAATTGTCTCTACCTTTCCCCTTTTCCGTCTTCCTCTACTGTTCTCTCTCCTGTTCTCCGTCTCCCTCTCCTGTCTCTCCCCTCCTGTCCTCCCTTTTCTCCTTCTTTAAAATTCCTGGTCTCCTTTCCCGTCCTCCTCTACTTCCTGTTTTTCCTTTACTCATGCTTCTGCTCTTTTCCCGTTTCTTTTCTTATCTCCTTCTTCCTCTTCTCTCTCCCCCCTGTTTCCTGTTTCTTACCTATACCCGTCTCTCCCGTTCCCCTTTTCCCTCCTCTTATTCCCGTCTCTCCTGTTCTCTCTAATTTCGTCTCTCCTTTTTCCCTATCCCCGGTCTCCTTCTACTTGTCTCTCTGTCTCTACTCTCGGTCTTTTTCTTATCCCTGTCCTTCCTTCTCTTCCCGTCTTCCCGTCTTCCTTCTCCTCTCCGTTTTTTCTCCTGTTCTTCTATCTTTCCGTCTCTCTTCTCCTTTTTCTCTCCCCACCGTCTCTCTAATGTTCTTCCTTTTTCTTCTTCCTGTCTCTCCTCTCCCCTTTTCCCCTTCCGTTTCTTTCCCCTTTTTTATCCTTTTTTTTCTCTCTCCCCTGTCCCTTCCTTTTCTTAAACTCTCCCGTTTCCTTCTCTTTTGTTTCTTTCTCTTCCTGTTTTCCATTCTCTTTCCTTTTTCTACCCCCTGTTTTTCCTTCCCCCTGTCTTTTTTCTCTCTGTTTTCCCTTTTCCTGTATCTTTTCCCGTCTTTTCCCCTCCTGTTCTCCTTCTCCTGTTTTATGTCTTCCTTCTATTTCCCCTCCCCTTCGCTCCCTTCCGGTTTTCCCTCTTATCTTGTTCTCCTTTTCCTTACCTCCTGTCCCTTCGTTTTTCTCACCTCTCCGTTCTACCCCCTTTCCTGTCTCACTCTCCTTCCTCTTATTTGTCTTCTGGTTTAAATTTCCTTTTCCTGTTCTCCCCTGCTTCCGTCTTCTCCTTCTCCGGCTCTTTTTGGGCTTCTTTACTTTTCTTCTTCTCTACCTCTCCTGTCTCTCCTTTCTACCCCTTCGTCTTATTTTTCTTACTTCCCCTTTCACCCCCTCCTGTCTCTCCTTTTTCTATCCCTGTTCTCCCCTCTCCCCATGTCCCGTTTTTCTCCTTTTTCCTCCCACTCTTTCTGTTTCTTCAATTATCCTGCCTCTTCCGTTTTTTTCCCCCCTGTTCTCCTCTATCTTAAGGTCCCCTCCCCTCGGTTCTCCTCCTCTCCTTCTATTCCTTTTTCCTCTCTCCTCTTTTCCTTCTATCCGTGCTTCTCCTTCCTTTCCCGTCCCCTTTTTTTGTTCTTCCTTTCTCTTTCTATCTCTTTCCCCATCGTTTTTTTCTCTACCTTCTTCCTTTTTTCCCAACTTTTTCTATCTCCCCCCTTCATTTTTTATTTCCTTTTTATTCACTCTTATCTGTTCTATTTCTTTTTAGTTCTATCTCCCTCTCCCTTTTCCCCTCTTCTCTCCTTTTCCCTCTTTTCCTGTTCTCCTGTTTCTGTCTCTTTCGTCTCCTTTTCTCTCTTCCCTTTTCTATTTTCCTCATGTTTTCCCCAGGTTCCCCCTTTTTTCCTTCCCGGGAATTGTTCTTGGTTTTAAACCGCCCTTCCTCCGGGCCCCTGTCTCAAAATTCCCCCCTTCATCACGACCGTTTCCCCCTCCTCCCAAATTTTTCCTTAAAATGGTCCCCCCCTCCGTCCACTCTCCGTCTTCCGTTCTCCTATCCTGTTTTACCATTCCCTCCCTCTTTCCCTTTTCTCTCTCCTTCTTTCTTAATTCCCGCCCCCTCTTCCTCTTCTGTCTCTATCCCCTGTTTACTTAAACTTTTTTTTTATTTTTTTTTTTTTTTTTTTTTTTTTTTTTTTTTTTTTTTTTTTTTTTTTTTTTTTTTTTTTTTTTTTTTTTTTTTTTTTTTTTTTTTTTTTTTTTTTTTTTTTTTTTTTTTTTTTTTTTTTTTTTTTTTTTTTTTTTTTTTTTTTTTTTTTATTTTTTATTTTGTTTTTTCCCTATTTTGGGTTTGCATTTAAAGCCCATGGGGCCCCCCCCAAAAATTTTAAAAAAAAAAACCTTTTTGCAAATTTTTTTGGAAAAGCCCATGTTTTAAAAAAAAAAAAAAAAAAAAAAAATTTTTTTTTTTTTTTTTTTTTTTTTTTTTTTTTTTTTTTTTTTTTTTTTTTTTTTTTTTTTTTTTTTTTAACACCATTCCCCCGGGGGCATTTTTAAAAAAAAGTTTTTTTTTTTTTGTTTTTTTTTTTTTTTTTTTAAATTTAAAAAATCCCAATACCTGTCTAATTCTGTCTCTCTGGTCTACTTCTGTTCTCTGTATCTCCTGTCTCTCCTCTCTACTCTTCCTTATCTTCGTCTCTACTCTCTGTTCTCACTATCCTGTTCTCCTCTTACTCTCTGTCTCTCCTCTCTACTTCCTGTAGTCTGTCTAATCTCCGTGGTCTGTCTCTACTCTCCTGTCTGTCCTGTCTCTACTCTACCATCTATCCTGTCTCTACTCTCCTGTCTCTATTCTCCTCTCTCCTGTCTATCCTGTCTCTACTCTCCTGTCTCTATTCTCCTCTCTCCTGTCTATCCTGTCTCAACTCTCCTGTCTCTATTCTCCTCTCTCCTGTCTATCCTGTCTCTAACTACTACTGTTCTATTACTATCTCCTGTCTATCCTGTCTCTACTCTCTCCCCTCTCCTGTCTCTCCTCTCTCCCTCTCCTGTCTCTCCTGTCTCTCCTCTCCTGTCTCTCCTGTCTCTCCTCTCCTGTCTATCCTGTCTCTCCTCTCTACTCTCCTGTCTCTACTCTCCTCTCTCCCCTCTCCTGTCTCTACTCTCCTGTCTCTCCTCTCCTCGTCTCAGCAGGACGGGATGTAGAGCTTGGCTTTCTAAACAGACTATAACACTGCCATGACTGATGAGCTTTTTACATGCAACTTAATAGAACCCCCCCATCCATAACACAGAGAGAGGATCCCCCATCCATAACACAGAGAGAGGATCCCCCATCCATAACACAGAGAGAGGATCCCCCATCCATAACACAGAGAGAGGATCCCCCATCCATAACACAGAGAGAGGATCCTCTCCTCTTTCTCTCTCTCCTGCTTCCTTTCCATCTCTCTCCTCTCCTCTTTCTTCTCTCTCTCTTCTCTCTCTCTCTTCATCTCCCCTCCTCTCCTCTCTCATTTTCTCTCTATCCCTGCTTTAGCTGCAGACAGTGGAATATATCATTGTGTTCCTATTGTGCATTTAAAGCATGCAAATAAACACCATTGTGCATTTATAGCATGTAAATTAACACCATTATGCATTTAAAGTATGTAAATAAACACCATTATGCATTTAAAGTATGTAAATAAACACCATTATGCATTTAAAGTGTATAAACAAAAAAAAAAATAATTGTGGTGCTCTTTCTACTAAGAAGTATTTATTTACAGAGCTGTTTATCCTTCTGTTGAGTCACTGGACTACACAACAAGCTACTGTTTATCCTTCTGTTGAGTCACTGGACTTCACAACAAGCTACTGTTTATCCTTCTGTTGAGTCACTGGACTACACAACAAGCTACTGTTTATCCTTCTGTTGAGTCACTGGACTACACAACAAGCTACTGTTTATCCTTATGTTGAGTCACTGGACTACACAACAAGCTACTGTTTATCCTTATGTTGAGTCACTGGACTTCACAACAAGCTTCTCATTTCAATAGATCTTTGTTGTGCTTCTACAGTGCTGACTGACTGATTCATACATTCATGAATCATCAATAAATATGTATTATAATGAGGCATGTCTGCCTGGAGATCATCTGAAGAAGAGAAGGGAAGGAGGAAATACTGCTTCCTCATCTATTGACAAAAGAAAGCTCATCTTTGGCTCCTTTTGAATACTTCATGAATACCCCCCCCGGGGGTACGTACCAGACATGACAGAGTTGGCTTGCTGTTGGCTCATCTGGGCGGCCAGGCCTTGCTGCTGCATAGACAACTGGTGAAGCTTGGCCAACTGAAACACAGACAGGAGAGAGAGAGAGAGAGAGACAGGAGGACAGATGGGTAGGTAGACAGTCAGACAGACAAACAAACAGACAGAGAAACAGACAGACAGACAGACAGACGGGCAAAGAGAGAGACATACAGTGACACAGAGACAGATGGTTTGGGTGAAAACTGAAAGAATAACACACACAGCAAAGTCATGATTACGATACAGAATTAACCTTGACTAGGAAACCTTTTAGAGTTCAGAATGAACCTTGACTAGGAAACCTTTTAGAGTTCAGAATGAACCTTGACTAGGAAACCTTTTAGAGTTCAGAATGAACCTTGACTAGGAAACCTTTTAGAGTTCAGAATGAACCTTGACTAGGAAACCTTTTAGAGTTCAGAATTAACCTTGACTAGGAAACCTTTTAGAGTTCAGAATTAACCTTGACTAGGAAACCTTTTAGAGTTCAGAATGAACCTTGACTAGGAAACCTTTAGAGTTCAGAGTTAACCTGACTAGGAAACCTTTTAGAGTTCAGAATTAACCTTGACTAGGAAACCTTTTAGAGTTCAGAATTAACCTTGACTAGGAAACCTTTTAGAGTTCAGAATTAACCTTGACTAGGAAACCTTTTAGAGTTCAGAATTAACCTTGACTAGGAAACCTTTTAGAGTTCAGAATTAACCTTGACTAGGAAACCTTTTAGAGTTCAGAATTAACCTTGACTAGGAAACCTTTTAGAGTTCAGAATTAACCTTGACTAGGAAACCTTTTAGAGTTCAGAATTAACCTTGACTAGGAAACCTTTTAGAGTTCAGAATTAACCTTGACTAGGAAACCTTTTAGAGTTCAGAATGAACCTTGACTAGGAAACCTTTTAGAGTTCAGAATTAACCTTGACTAGGAAACCTTTTAGAGTTCAGAATTAACCTTGACTAGGAAACCTTTTAGAGTTCAGAATTAACCTTGACTAGGAAACCTTTTAGAGTTCAGAATAACCTTGACTAGGAAACCATTTAGAGTTCAGAATGAACCTTGACTAGGAAACCTTTTAGAGTTCAGAATTAACCTTGACTAGGAAACCTTTTAGAGTTCAGAATGAACCTTGACTAGGAAAACCTTTTAGAGTTCAGAATTAACCTTGACTAGGAAACCTTTTAGAGTTCAGAATGAACCTTGACTAGGAAACCTTTTAGAGTTCAGAATTAACCTTGACTAGGAAACCTTTTAGAGTTCAGAATTAACCTGACTAGGAAACCTTTTAGAGTTCAGAATTAACCTTGACTAGGAAACCTTTAGAGTTCAGAATTAACCTTGACTAGGAAACCTTTTAGAGTTCAGAATTAACCTTGACTAGGGAAACCTTTTAGAGTTCAGAATTAACCTTGACTAGGAAACCTTTTAGAGTTCAGAATTACCTTGACTAGGAAACCTTTTAGAGTTCAGAATTAACCTTGACTAGGAAACCTTTTAGAGTTTAGAATTAACCTTGACTAGGAAACCTTTTAGAGTTCAGAATTAACCTTGACTAGGAAAACCTTTTAGAGTTCAGAATTAACCTTGACTAGGAAACCTTTTAGAGTTCAGAATTAACCCTTGACTAGGAAACCTTTTAGAGTTCAGAATTAACCTTGACTAGGAAACCTTTTAGAGTTCAGAATTAACCTTGACTAGGAAACCTTTTAGAGTTCAGAATTAACCTTGACTAGGGAAACCTTTCGAGTTCGAATTAACCTTGGACTAGGAAACCTTTTAGAGTTCAGAATTAACCTTGACAAGGAAACCTTTTAGAGTTCAGAATTAACCTTGACTAGGAAACCTTTTAGAGTTCAGAATTAAACCTTGACTAGGAAACCTTTTAGAGTTCAGAATTAACCTTGACTAGGAAACCTTTTAGAGTTCAGAATTAACCTTGACTAGGAAACCTTTTAGAGTTCAGAATTAACCTTGACTAGGAAACCTTTTAGAGTTCAGAATTAACCTTGACTAGGAAACCTTTTAGAGTTTCAGAATGAACCTTGACTAGGAAACCTTTTAGAGTTCAGAATTAACCTTGACTAGGAAACCTTTTAGAGTTCAGAATTAACCTGACTAGGAAACCTTTTAGAGTTCAGAATTAACCTTGACTAGGGAAACCTTTTAGAGTTTCAGAATGAACCTTGACTAGGAAACCTTTTAGAGTTCAGAATTAACCCTTGACTAGGAAAACCTTTTAGAGTTCAGAATGAACCTTGACTAGGAAACCTTTTAGAGTTCAGAATTAAACCTTGACTAGGAACCTTTTAGAGTTTCAGAAATTAACCTTGACTAGGAAACCTTTTAGAGTTCAGAATTAACCTTGACTAGGAAACCTTTTAGAGTTCAGAATTAACCTTGACTAGGAAACCTTTTAGAGTTCAGAATTAACCTTGACTAGGAAACCTTTTAGAGTTCAGAATTAACCTTGACTAGGAAACCTTTTAGAGTTCAGAATAACCTTGACTAGGAAACCTTTTAGAGTTCAGAATTAACCTTGACTAGGAAACCTTTTAGAGTTCAGAATGAACCTTGACTAGGAAACCTTTTAGAGTTCAGAATTAACCTTGACCAGGAAACCTTTTAGAGTTCAGAATTAACCTTGACTAGGAAAACTTTTAGAGTTCAGAATTAACCTTGACTAGGAAACCTTTTAGAGTTCAGAATTAACCTGACTAGGAAACCTTTTAGAGTTCAGAATTAACCTTGACTAGGAAACCTTTTAGAGTTCAGAATTAACCTTGACTAGGAAACCTTTTAGAGTTCAGAATTAACCTTGACTAGGAAACCTTTTAGAGTTCAGAATTAACCTTGACTAGGAAACCTTTTAGAGTTCAGAATTAACCTTGACTAGGAAACCTTTTAGAGTTCAGAATTAACCTAAACCTTGGACCTAGGAAACCTTTTAGAGTTCAGAATTAACCTTGACTAGGAAACCTTTTAGAGTTCAGAATTAACCTTGACTAGGAAACCTTTTAGAGTTCAGAATTAACCTTGACTAGGAAACCTTTTAGAGTTCAGAATGAACCTTGACTAGGAAACCTTTTAGAGTTCAGAATTAACCTTGACCAGGAAACCT
>LR778262.1:6809204-6826711 GCA_902810595.1 Coregonus sp. 'balchen'
TGTATTTTTTTTTCCCTGCCAAGAAGTTTCCTTTCGTTTGAAAGTTTGTTTCTTAAATCCTTTGTTGTTGTTGTAATGAATTCTTTACAGTCATGTTTAAAAAAAATCATATTTTAAATAACTTGTAGAAATTACAGTTTATGACACTGTCAAGAAGCATTATGACCACCCTGTGTCACCTTACTTGGACTAAGAAAAATACACTTTATGACACTGTGTCCATTGACATACAGTAGCAACGGCTGGATCTTTTAGGATCCTTCAGTTTTCTGTCCCCATCATTCCACATTGTATATCTCGTTCATATCCATCGTAGCTTAAGTGCTTGCTTTACACATACAGTGGTATAAGGTTGGCTGCAGGAGTATTTACTATTTAGAATTGCTACTAACCTTCTCTTCTGCATCTCTATGAATCTTTTACCGGAAAACAGTGATGTCTTGCTGACATCTCTGTTTCCACTTTGCGTAACTAACTTTACCTGCGATATGCCTAACTATCAACTTTCTGTAACTAACTTTACCTGCGATATGCCTAACTATCAACTTTCGCACCAGTTCCTTCTCCCACCAAATAAAACTGTGACATCAAGCTCCATATAAGGACATATCTGAGCAGGATTTCCCCCACGAGGGAGCACATGCTGAATTTGTCCACATTTTGCAGGATTTGTGAATCATGCATTCACTGACAACAGAGCAGAGCGAGGCCTGCATCCAGCAACTTCAAGTTACATGACCCGTTTTAGCTGCTGTCGCAATTCTGCAATCTAGGGAGAGAGAGGGGGAGAGGGTAAACTCCACTGAACTAGTTTCAATGTATGGAATCACTTTGGAGTTTCTGGATTTTGGGTAAAACCCTCCCTTAAAGCCTTTGGGAAAACCCCTTAACGCTTGGGGAACCAAAAAAAACCCCCTTTCCCCTCCCCCCCCGGGGGGGCCCCCCCCAAAATCTGGGGGAAAAAGGGGCGGGGGCGGGGAAAAAAAAAAAAAAAGGGGCCCCCCCCCCAAAGGCCCCCCCCCCTCCCCCCCCCGGCCCCGGGGCCCGGGAGGCCCCCAAACCCCCCCACCCAAGCGCCCCGGGGGCGGCCCCCAAAACCCCCACCGGCCCGCCCACCCCCCAAAACGCCCCCCCGGGGGCCCAAAACCCCCCCACCCCAACCCCAAAGGGGGCGCCGGGGGCCGGGGCCGCCCCCAAAAGCCCCGCCCCGAAGCGCCCCCCCGACCCAAACGCCGGGGGGGGGTTCCCCAACCGGGGAGGGGCCCCCAAAAGCCCCCCCCGACCCCGAGGGCCCCACCCAAAAAAAACGCCGGGCCCCGCCCCCGAAAAGGCGCCGGGCCCCAAGGGGGCCCCGCGCCACCCCAACCGGGGGCCTGGCCCCAAAAGGCCCGCCCGGGCGCCCCAACCCAGGCAACCCGTAAACAAAAAGGGGGGGTCCCCCCCCTTCCAAAAAGAAAGCGCCCGGGGCCCCGCGCCAAAACACAGCGGGCCGGCAAAAAAAAGCCGCCCCCCCAACCCAACTTTTCAAAATCCCCTAAAAGACCCCCGAGACCCCCAAAAATCCGGGGGGTGGGGGGCCCCAACCTCAAAAAGCCGGGAAAACCCCAAGGGGGCCCCCGGGAGACCCAAAAAAAGCGCGGGCCGGGGCCCCGGCCCCCCACCACCCCTCCCCTCGGGGCCCCCAAAACCACCCCCCGCAAACCCCCCCCAGCCCACCGCCCCCCCAGGCCCGGGGTAAGACCCCGCCCAAACCGGGCCCGGCCCCTTCCCCCCCGCCCCCTCCCCAACCCCCCCCCCCCACAACCCCCCAAACCCATCCCCTCCCCCAAAACCCCCCCCTCCCACCCACCCCTTCCTTTCCCTTTTTTTCCCCCAAACCTTTCTTATTGTTCCTTTTCCCCCTCCCTTTCAGGTTTTTGAAATTTGTCTAGCTATTTGGGGTGATGGCCGTCCCCCGGGCCCAAACCAGAGGAAAAAGCACTATCTCCACTCCATTCTGAGGATGCCAACGCTCCCGTCCAGCCTGCCGCTTTATGCCCCTCATTGTACACATTGGGGTAACTTTAAAATCGGGTTTGGTTTTGGGGTTTCTCTCCCCTTTTCTCTCTCTCTCTCTCTCTCTCTCTCTCTCTCTCTCTCTCTCTCTCTATCTCTCTCTCTCTCTCTCTCTCTCTCTCTCTCTTAGTTCAATTCAATTCAATTCAATTTAAGGGCTTTATTGGCATGGGAAACGTATGTTAACATTGCCAAAGCAAGGGAAGTAGATAGTAAACAAAAGTGAAATAAACAATCATATTGTCATATTATGTATATATACAGTGTTGTAACAATGTGCAAATAGTTAAAGTACAAATGGGAAAATAAATAAACATAAATATGGGTTGTATTTACAATGGTGTTTGTTCTTCACTGGTTGCCCTTTCTTTGTGGCAACAGGTCACAAATCTTGCAGCTGTGATGGCACACTGTGGTTTTTCACCCAGTAGATAAGGGAGTTTATCAAAATTGGGTTTGTTTTCAAATTCTTTGTGGATCGCTGTAATCTGAGGGAAATATGTGTCTCTAATATGGTCATACATTTGGCAGGAGGTTAGGAAGTGCAGCTCAGTTTCCACCTCATTTTGTGGGCAGTGTGCACATAGCCTGTCTTCTCTTGAGAGCCAGGTCTGCCTACGGCGGCCTTTCTCAATAGCAAGGCTATGCTCACTGAGTCTGTACATAGTCTGTACATACAAAGCTTTCCTTAAGTTTGGGTCAGTCACAGTGGTCAGGTATTCTGCCACTGTGTACTCTCTGTTTAGGGCCAAATAGCATTCTAGTTTGCTCTGTTTTTTGTTTGTTCTTTCAAATCTGTCAAGTATTTCTCTTTTTGTTTTCTCATGATTTGGTTGGGTCTAATTGTGTTGTTGTTGTTGTTGTTGTTGTTGTTGTTGTTGTCCTGGGGCTGTGTGGGGTCTGTTTGTGTTTGTGAACATAGGCTCAGGACAAGCTTACTTAGGGGACTCTTCTCCAAGTTCATCTCTCTGTAGGTGATGGCTTGTTATGGAAGGTTTGGGAATCGCTTCCTTTTAAGTAGTTATAGAATTGAACGGCTCTTTTCTGGATTTGATAATTGTGGGTATCGGCCTAATTCTGCTCTGCATGCATATTTGGTGTTTTACGTTGTACACGGAGGATGTTTTGCAGAATTCTGCATGCAGAGTCTCAATTTGGTGTTTGTCCCATTTTGTGAATTCTTGGTTGGTGAGCGGACCCCCGACCTCAGAACCATAAAGGGCAAATGGATTCTCATAACTGATTCAAGTATTTTTAGCCCAGATCTAATTGGTAGTCAAATTTTATGTTCCTTTTGATGGCCATAGAAGGCCCTTCTGCCTTGCTCTCAGATCGTTCACAGCTTTGTGGAAGTTACCTGTGGCGCTGATGTTTAGGCCGAGGTATGTATAGTTTTTTTGTGTGCTCTAGGGCAACGGTTTGTCTAGATGGAATTTGTATTTGTGGGTCCTGGCAAACTGGACCTTTTTCGGAACACCATTATTTTGTCTTACTAAGATTTATGTCAGGCCAGGTTCTGACAGAATCTGTGCAGAAGATCTAGGTGCTGCTGTAGGCCCTCCTTGGTTGGTGACAGAAGCACCAGATCGTCAGCAAACAGAAGACATTTGACTTCAGATTCTAGTAGGGTGAGGCCGGGTGCTGCAGACTGTTCTAGTGCCCTCGCCAATTCATGATATATATGTTGAAGAGGGTGGGGCTTTTTAAACTGCATCCCTGTCTCACCCCACGGCCCTGTGGAAAGAAATTGTGTGTTTTTTTGCCAATTTTAACCGCACACTTGTTGTTTGTGTACATGGATTTTATAATGTCGTATGTTTTTCCCCCAACCCCACTTTCCATCAATTTGTATAGCAGACCCTCATGCCAATTGAGTCAAAAGATTTTTTGAAATCAACAAAGCATGAGAAGACTTTGCCTTTGTTTGGTTTTGTTGTTTGTCAATTAGGGTGTGCAGGGTGAATACGTGGTTGTCGTACGGTTAATTTGGTAAAAAGCCCAATTTGACATTTGCTCAGTACATTGTTTTCACTGAGGAAATGAACTAGTCTGCGTGTTAATGATTAATGCAGAGGATTTTCCCAAGGTTGCTGTTGACGCATATCCCACGGTAGTTATTGGGGTCAAATTGTCTCCACTTTTTGTGGGATTGGGGGTTTGATCAGTCCTTGGTTCCAATATTGGGGAAGATTGCCAGAGCTAAGGATGATGTTAAAGAGTTTAAGTATAGCTAATTGAAATTTGTGGTCTGTAAATTTATCATTTCATTTGAGGATACCATCAACACCACAGGACTTTTTGGGTTGGAGGGTTTGTATTTTGTCCTGTAGTTCATTCAATGTAATTGGAGAATCCAGTGGGTTCTGGTAGTCTTTAATAGTTGATTCTAAGATTTGCATTTGATCATGTATATTTTTTTGCTGTTTGTTCTCTGTTATAGGGCCAAAAAGATTGGAGAAGTGGTTTACCCATACATCTCCGTTTTGGATAGATAGCTCTTCGTGTTGTTGTCTCTCTCTAGTTCTCTCGTTCTCTCTCTCTCTCTCTCTCTCTCTAGCTCTCTCTCTCTCTCTACCTCCCCCCTCTCTGGCTCTCCCTCTCGCCTCTCTCTCTCCCTGTCTACCCTCTGTCACACCATCTCTGTTTAGCTCCACAGTGATAATGCCGAACAGCAGACAACAGAGGACACTGGGGTTGGAAATATACACTGGGACAACAAGGGAGACTTGGCCTGGTTCTATTGTGTGTGTGTGTGTCTGTGTGCATGGTTTAGTACACATTCTTGCGTGTGGTTGTGTGTGTGTGCATGCATGAGTGTATGTGCGTATGTGCTTGTGTGTGTATGTTCAGTTCAAGTTGTATTGTCAAATGCACAAGTACAGTGAAATGCTTAGCTTGAAGGCTCTAACCAAAAGAGCAGTAATCAATATCAAACTAGTATAGTATAGCTAGCTAGAATAGCATAACTAATAAAACTATCTATAATAAAGAATTAGTTCTATATCCAGGATCAGTTCTATATCCAGGATCAGTTCTATATCCAGGGTCAGTTCTATATCCAGGGTCAGTTCTATATCCAGGGTCAGTTCTATATCCAGGATCAGTTCTATATCTAGGGTCAGTTCTATATCCATGATCAGTTCTATATCCAGGATCAGTTCTATATCCAGGGTCAGTTCTATATCCAGGGTCAGTTCTATATCCAGGGTCAGTTCTATATCCAGGGTCAGTTCTATATCCAGGGTCAGTTCTATATCCAGGGTCAGTTCTATATCCAGGATCAGTTCTATATCTAGGGTCAGTTCTATATCCAGGATCAGTTCTATATCCAGGGTCAGTTCTATATCCAGGGTCAGTTCTATATCCAGGATCAGTTCTATATCCAGGATCAGTTCTATATCCAGGGTCAGTTCTATATCCAGGGTCAGTTCTATATCCAGGATCAGTTCTATATCCAGGATCAGTTCTATATCCAGGGTCAGTTCTATATCCAGGATAGGTTCTATATCCAGGGTCAGTTCTATAGCCAGGATCAGTTCTATATCCAGGATCAGTTCTATATCCAGGATCAGTTCTATATCTAGGGTCAGTTCTATATCCAGGATCAGTTCTATATCCAGGATCAGTTCTATATCCAGGGTCAGTTCTATATCCAGGATCAGTTCTATATCCAGGATCAGTTCTATATACAGGGTCAGTTCTATATCCAGGATCAGTTCTATATCCAGGATCAGTTCTATATCCAGGATCAGTTCTATATCTAGGGTCAGTTCTATATCCAGGATCAGTTCTATATCCAGGGTCAGTTCTATATCCAGGATTAGTTCTATATCTAGGGTCAGTTCTATATCCAGGATCAGTTCTATATCCAGGGTCAGTTCTATATCCAGGGTCAGTTCCAGGATCAGTTCTATATCCAGGGTCAGTTCTATATCCAGGATCAGTTCTATATCCAGGATCAGTTCTATATCCAGGATCAGTTCTATATCCAGGATCAGTTCTATATCCAGGGTCAGTTCTATATCTAGGGTCAGTTCTATATCCAGGATCAGTTCTATATCCAGGGTCAGTTCTATATCCAGGATCAGTTCTATATCTAGGGTCAGTTCTATATCCAGGATCAGTTCTATATCCAGGATCAGTTCTATATCCAGGATCAGTTCTATATCTAGGGTCAGTTCTATATCCAGGATCAGTTCTATATCCAGGATCAGTTCTATATCCAGGGTCAGTTCTATATCTAGGGTCAGTTCTATATCCAGGATCAGTTCTATATCCAGGGTCAGTTATATATCCAGGATCAGTTCTATATACAGGGTCAGTTCTATATCCAGGATCAGTTCTATATCCAGGATCAGTTCTATATCCAGGATCAGTTCTATATCTAGGGTCAGTTCTATATCCAGGATCAGTTCTATATCCAGGGTCAGTTCTATATCCAGGATCAGTTCTATATCCAGGATCAGTTCTATATACAGGGTCAGTTCCAGGATCAGTTCTATATCCAGGGTCAGTTCTATATCCAGGATCAGTTCTATATCCAGGATCAGTTCTATATCCAGGATCAGTTCTATATCCAGGGTCAGTTCTATATCCAGGGTCAGTTCTCTCCACATGTTTATTTCCCGCTCCTATTCTCATCACTACACTACAAAATGACTGACTGACTAACTGTCTACCTGGTCCAAGGTGCCTGACTAACTGTCTACCTGGTCCAAGGTGACTGACTAACTGTCTACCTGGTCCAAGGTGAGTTACTAACTGTCTACCTGGTCCAAGGTGACTGACTAACTGTCTACCTGGTCCAAGGTGACTGACTAACTGTCTACCTGGTCCAAGGTGAGTTACTAACTGTCTACCTGGTCCAAAGTGAGTTACTAACTGTCTACCTGGTCCAAGGTGACTGACTAACTGTCTACCTGGTCCAAGGTGACTGACTAACTGTCTACCTGGTCCAAGGTGACTGACTAACTGTCTACCTGGTCCAAGGTGACTGACTAACTGTCTACCTGGTCCAAGGTGACTGACTGTCTACCTGGTCCAAGGTGACTGACTAACTGTCTACCTGGTCCAAGGTGCCTGACTAACTGTCTACCTGGTCCAAGGTGACTGACTAACTGTCTACCTGGTCCAAGGTGACTGACTAACTGTCTACCTGGTCCAAGGTGACTGACTAACTGTCTACCTGGTCCAAGGTGACTGACTAACTGTCTACCTGGTCCAAGGTGACTGACTAACTGTCTACCTGGTCCAAGGTGACTGACTAACTGTCTACCTGGTCCAAGGTGACTGACTAACTGTCTACCTGGTCCAAGGTGAGTTACTAACTGTCTACCTGGTCCAAGGTGCCTGACTAACTGTCTACCTGGTCCAAGGAGCCTGACTAACTGTCTACCTGGTCCAAGGTGACTGACTAACTGTCTACCTGGTCCAAGGTGACTGACTAACTGTCTACCTGGTCCAAGGTGAGTTACTAACTGTCTACCTGGTCTAAGGTGAGATACTAACTGTCTACCTGGTCCAAGGTGAGTGACTAACTGTCTACCTGGTCCAAGGTGACTGACTAACTGTCTACCTGGTCCAAGGTGACTGACTAACTGTCTACCTGGTCCAAGGAGCCTGACTAACTGTCTACCTGGTCCAAGGTGACTGACTAACTGTCTACCTGGTCCAAGGTGACTGACTAACTGTCTACCTGGTCCAAGGTGGCTGACTAACTGTCTACCTGGTCCAATGTGACTGACTAACTGTCTACCTGGTCCAAGGTGACTGACTAACTGTCTACCTGGTCCAAGGTGACTGACTAACTGTCTACCTGGTCCAAGGTGCCTGACTAACTGTCTACCTGGTCCAAGGTGACTGACTAACTGTCTACCTGGTCCAAGGTGAGTTACTAACTGTCTACCTGGTCCAAGGTGACTGACTAACTGTCTACCTGGTCCAAGGTGACTGACTAACAGTCTACCTGGTCCAAGGTGAGTTACTAACTGTCTACCTGGTCCAAGGTGACTGACTAACTGTCTACCTGGTCCAAGGTGACTGACTAACTGTCTACCTGGTCCAAGGTGAGTTACTAACTGTCTACCTGGTCCAAGGTGACTGACTAACTGTCTACCTGGTCCAAGGTAATTGACTAACTGTCTACCTGGTCCAAGGTGAGATACTAACTGTCTACCTGGTCCAAGGTGCCTGACTAACTGTCTACCTGGTCCAAGGTGACTGACTAACTGTCTACCTGGTCCAAGGTGACTGACTAACTGTCTACCTGGTCCAAGGTGACTGACTAACTGTCTACCTGGTCCAAGGTGACTGACTAACTGTCTACCTGGTCCAAGGTGACTGACTAACTGTCTACCTGGTCCAAGGTGCCTGACTAACTGTCTACCTGGTCCAAGGTGACTGACTAACTGTCTACCTGGTCCAAGGTGACTAACTAACTGTCTACCTGGTCCAAGGTGACTGACTAACTGTCTACCTGGTCCAAGGTGACTGACTAACTGTCTACCTGGTCCAAGGTGACTGACTAACTGTCTACCTGGTCCAAGGTGACTGACTAACTGTCTACCTGGTCCAAGGTGACTGACTAACTGTCTACCTGGTCCAAGGTGAGTTACTAACTGTCTACCTGGTCCAAGGAGCCTGACTAACTGTCTACCTGGTCCAAGGTGACTGACTAACTGTCTACCTGGTCCAAGGTGACTGACTAACTGTCTACCTGGTCCAAGGTGACTGACTAACTGTCTACCTGGTCCAAGGTGACTGACTAACTGTCTACCTGGTCCAAGGTGAGTGACTAACTGTCTACCTGGTCCAAGGAGCCTGACTAACTGTCTACCTGGTCCAAGGTGACTGACTAACTGTCTACCTGGTCCAAGGTGAGATACTAACTGTCTACCTGGTCCAAGGTGCCTGACTAACTGTCTACCTGGTCCAAGGTGACTGACTAACTGTCTACCTGGTCCAAGGTGACTGACTAACTGTCTACCTGGTCCAAGGTGACTGACTAACTGTCTACCTGGTCCAAGGTGACTGACTAACTGTCTACCTGGTCCAAGGTGACTGACTAACTGTCTACCTGGTCCAAGGTGACTGACTAACTGTCTACCTGGTCCAAGGTGACTGACTAACTGTCTACCTGGTCCAATGTGACTGACTAACTGTCTACCTGGTCCAAGGTGACTGACTAACTGTCTACCTGGTCCAAGGTGACTGACTAACTGTCTACCTGGTCCAAGGTGACTGACTAACTGTCTACCTGGTCCAAGGCGACTGACTAACTGTCTACCTGGTCCAAGGTGACTGACTAACTGTCTACCTGGTCCAAGGTGCCTGACTAACTGTCTACCTGGTCCAAGGTGACTGACTAACTGTCTACCTGGTCCAAGATGTAATTAGAGACACTGTAGTAGTAATGGACAGGACTTTTCCAGGTGCTCAAAGTGAGTAACATGTCAGTGTATCTACCGAGAGGACATCTCTTCCCCACTCTTCAGTCAGTCAGCCAGCCAGTCAGTCAGCCAGTCAGCCAGCCAGCCAGCCAGCCAGTCAGTCAGCCAGCCAGTCAGTCAGCCAGTCAGTCAGTCAGCCAGTCAGTCAGTCAGTCAGTCAGCCAGCCAGTCAGTCAGTCAGTCAGTCAGTCAGTCAGTCAGCCAGTCAGCCAGTCAGCCAGTCAGCCAGCCAGTCAGTCAGCCAGCCAGTCAGCCAGTCAGCCAGTCAGTCAGCCAGTCAGTCAGTCAGCCAGCCAGTCAGTCAGTCAGTCAGCCAGCCAGTCAGTCAGTCAGTCAGTCAGCCAGTCAGCCAGTCAGCCAGTCAGCCAGTCAGCCAGCCAGTCAGCCAGTCAGTCAGTCAGCCAGTCAGTCAGCCAGCCAGTCAGTCAGCCAGTCAGTCAGTCAGCCAGTCAGCCAGTCAGTCAGCCAGTCAGCCAGTCAGCCAGTCAGCCAGTCAGTCAGTCAGTCAGCCAGTCAGCCAGTCAGTCAGTCAGTCAGTCAGTCAGTCAGTTCATCGTCATACTCACTTGTTGTAAATCCAGCCCTCCCTGGGCCATATGGAAGAGGGGGTGTGACCCGTAGTCAGACGTCTCAAACACCTTCAAGCACAGAGGCAGAGAGACAGACAGACAGACAGACAGACAGGGGGTCAGACTCAGTACAGTCAAACTGTAGGATGTCACAGGCGCCAAAAATCTGCCTCTGGTCTCCCCTACATAAAACTAAGTCAAAAGACCAGGGGGTCAGGCGCACCTCAGTAAATATATTAAACAACCCACTGCAACGCAAGGTATCCTGTTCAGTGTCCCCTATCACCACCATCACATCACCCACTGCAACGCAAGGTATCCTGTTCAGTGTCCCCTATCACCACCATCACATCATTCTGATCATCTTTTCTCATCAACGTCAGAGATTTAACATCAAATAGATCATCGTTTGGCAGGAACATTAATCTAATTTTAAAAAGGGGCCATTTATGTAATTACATTAATACATTGATACAGTGGGGGGAAAAAAAAGTATTTAGTCAGCCACCAATTGTGCAAGTTCTCCCACTTAAAAATATGAGAGGCCTGTAATTTTCATCATAGGTACACGTCAACTATGACAGACGAATTGAGAAAAAAAAATCCAGAAAATCACATTGTAGGATTTTTTATGAATTTATTTGCAAATTATGGTGGAAAATAATATTTGGTCACCTACAAACAAGCAAGATTTCTGGCTCTCACAGACCTGTAACTTCTTCTTTAAGAGGCTCCTCTGTCCTCCACTCGTTACCTGTATTAATGGCACCTGTTTGAACTTGTTATCAGTATAAAAGACACCTGTCCACAACCTCAAACAGTCACACTCCAAACTCCACTATGGCCAAGACCAAAGAGCTGTCAAAGGACACCAGAAACAAAATTGTAGACCTGCACCAGGCTGGGAAGACTGAATCTGCAATAGGTAAGCAGCTTGGTTTGAAGAAATCAACTGTGGGAGCAATGATTAGGAAATGGAAGACATACAAGACCACTGATAATCTCCCTCGATCTGGGGCTCCACGCAAGATCTCACCCCGTGGGGTCAAAATGATCACAAGAACGGTGAGCAAAAATCCCAGAACCACACGGGGGGACCTAGTGAATGACCTGTAGAGAGCTGGGACCAAAGTAACAAAGCCTACCATCAGTAACACACTACGCCGCCAGGGACTCAAATCCTGCAGTGCCAGACGTGTCCCCCTGCTTAAGCCAGTACATGTCCAGGCCCGTCTGAAGTTTGCTAGAGTGCATTTGGATGATCCAGAAGAGGATTGGGAGAATGTCATATGGTCAGATGAAACCAAAATATAACTTTTTGGTAAAAACTCAACTCGTCGTGTTTGGAGGACAAAGAATGCTGAGTTGCATCCAAAGAACACCATACCTACTGTGAAGCATGGGGATGGAAACATCATGCTTTGGGGCTGTTTTTCTGCAAAGGGACCAGGACGACTGATCCGTGTAATGGAAAGAATGAATGGGGCCGTTGAATGAATGTATCGTGAGATTTTGAGTGAAAACCTCCTTCCATCAGCAAGGGCATTGAAGATGAAACGTGGCTGGGTCTTTCAGCATGACAATGATCCCAAACACACCGCCCGGGCAATGAAGGAGTGGCTTCGTAAGAAGCATTTCAAGGTCCTGGAGTGGCCTAGCCAGTCTCCAGATCTCAACCCTATAGACAATCTTTGGAGGGAGTTGAAAGTCTGTTTTGCCCAGCGACAGCCCCAAAACATCACTGTTCTAAAGGAGATCTGCATGGAGGAATGGGCCAAAATACCAGCAACAGTGTGTGAACCTTGTGAAGACTTACAGAAAACGTTTGACCTGTGTCATTGCCAACAAAGGGTATATAACAAAGTATTGAGAAACTTTTGTTATTGACCAAATACTTATTTTCCACCATAATTTGCAAATAAATTCATAAAAAATCCTACAATGTGATTTTCTGGATTTTTTTTCTTCTCATTTTGTCTGTCATAGTTGACGTGTACCTATGATGAAAATTACAGGCCTCTCTCATCTTTTTAAGTGGGAGAACTTGCACAATTGGTGGCTGACTAAATACTTTTTTCCCCCACTGTATAGGGAACCTCAGTCACAGGTCGCAAGCATCAAGCAATAAGCTGAGAAACATCCAGCCAATGTCCCAAATGGCACCCTAGTCCCTATCTAGTGCACTACTTTCGACTAGGGCCCATAAGGCTTTCATCAAAAGTAGTGCACTATATAGGGAATAGGGTGCCATTTGGAACGTAGAGGCAGATCCACTTTAATGCCATTGCAATTTATTTATTTTCTGCTCTGGAACCCAGGCAGAAAATGATGGCTGAATATTCATGAAGATGATTGATCTTGATATTATTGTATGCAACCGTGTGTGTATGTGTGTGTATGTGTACGCGTGTGTATGTGTTTGTATGTGTATGTGTGTGTATGTGTGTGTGTGTATGTGTTTGTATGTGTGTGTGTGTATGTGTGTGTGTGTATGTGTGTGTATGTGTGTGTGTGTATGTGTGTGTATGTGTGTGTATGTGTGTGTATGTGTACGCATGTGTATGTGTGTGTATGTGTGTGTGTGTACGCGCGTGTGTGTATGTGTGTGTGTGTGTGCAGGTGTATGGGTGTGTGTGGTGTGCGTACGCGTGATTCTAATGAGTAGTCATGCTACACTATGATGAATAAACATTAGGTTGAGTCCTCTTTGGTGTCCTCTGACTAAGCTTTGATGTAGTCAGTCATCCGTGTGTGTGTGTGTGTGTGTGTGTGTGTGTGTGTGTGTGTGTGTGTCCACAGGGCACCGATCAAATGGATGCTGGATAATTCAGAGTGGCAATGTGGGAGTGTGTGTGTGTGTGTGTGTGTGTGTGTGTGTGTGTGTGTGTGTGTGTGTGTGTGTGAGGAATGTGGAGTATGAGATATGCGTAGAAATGTTTTCGTACTGACAACAATAGAAAGGCAATATTAGAATGTCTTTAATATCTCAACAATAACATTTTATAGATAAATATGGACCAGGCCGAAATTACAGTGAATTAATACAGACCAGGGTTTAATATGCTATTCAGATATTTGAAAATACTTGGGATTGGGACTATTCTCTTGCTAATCGCACCTGAAGTACTTTGAATATTTAAATTCAATATCGCAACCTGGTGTGGAGGATGAGGAAGTTCAGGTGGTTATTGTGAGGTGGTCAAATATTATATTTCTATGGTCATGTGCTCTGATTCTTACCGGTTATGTGATGTTAAGGTTGATGTGATGTGATGCTATACTGTGTTCTATGTTGTGTTGCGTTACGTTATGGGTTCTGATCCTCACCTGGTTCCCGGCCATCATGACTGTTCCTGGGGAGGGGCTGGGTCGGTATGGAATAGTGGCCCCTTTCGGAGGTGACTAGATACAAGAGGACAAAACCAAACAGTATTAAAGACAGGGTAGCTTTTAGTAAAAACATCACAGTACAATTGAGGGCAACAACACACAATCAAATATAGTCGTACAGCCTAAAAAGGATAGATGAGTTGAAGAATGTTGGGACCACGTTTCAAAAACGTGGAAATCTTCTACATATTTTGAGCATTTCCTTTAGCCTGCCTGGAGTGTCAGATGGGATTAGAGCTAGGGACTAGATATATAAACACTAGATAGGATTAGAGCTAGGGACTAGATATATAAACACTAGATAGGTTTAGAGCTAGGGACTAGATATATAAACAGTAGATAGGATTAGAGCTAGGGACTAGATATATAAACACTAGATAGGATTAGAGCTAGGGACTAGATATATAAACAGTAGATAGGATTAGAGCTAGGGACTAGATATATAAACACTAGATAGGATTAGAGCTAGGGACTAGATATATAAACACTAGATAGGATTAGAGCTAGGGACTAGATATATAAACACTAGATAGGATTAGAGCTAGGGACTAGATATATAAACACTAGATAGAATTAGAGCTAGGGACTAGATATATAACCAGTAGATAGGATTAGAGCTAGGGACTAGATATATAAACACTAGATAGGATTAGAGCTAGGGACTAGATATTTAAACACTAGATAGGATTAGAGCTAGGGACTAGATATATAAACACTAGATAGGATTAGAGCTAGGGACTAGATATATAAACACTAGATAGGATTAGAGCTAGGGACTAGATATTTAAACACTATGAATATGGTCAATACAGGCTCCCTTTGAGGAGACTAGATACAAAACGACCAAAAAACTACAACTATACAGACAAAGTAGATGTATCTTTGAAACGCTTTGATTCTAAAATTACATTGAAAGTGCATGCTTGGATAGGGTCAGCGTTCTCTCCAGCAGAGATTCAGGTGGAATAACAATGAGTTACTAAATCCTTTGATTTCTCTGTTTTAGCATTTAGACTAATCCTCATAAGTGGTCTACTCACTGCGGTAGGCTAGTTCTTAATATTTGCAGATAAGAGGGTATACATTTTAGATATTGCATTACAGACGGACAGACAGATAGATTAGATTAGATTAGTATTACATTTATAGTAATATAATATAATATGCCATTTAGCAGACGCTTTTATCCAAAGCGACTTACAGTCATGTGCGCATATATTTTTACGTATGGGTGGTCCCGGGGATCGAACCCACTACCCTGGCGTTACAAGCGCCATGCTCTACCAATTGAGCTACAGAGGACCACATGTCGTAGTCTTGTGTGTTGTTTATCATACATCTTTTTTGATACTTGACGATTTCACACGTTTTGCTTAAAGTCATACTCCAGTCTCCTATCACCTGATTTACTTAACAAAAGGCAAATCTTACTAGGTGATCCAGGTATCCTCATGACATGGCACAAGTTGGGGGGGGGGGGGGGGCTTTCCTTTTTTGTTCTCTATTGTTCCCCAAGCAAGGCGGAGGCTGATGACATCAGAGGGCACCATCAGACCAACTCCTTAAATGACCTACTCCTTGAAGTTTGCACTTGTGTAAAAAAAAAACGCTATCTTGCTCAAAAAACATATACACTCAGTTTATTAGGTACACCACCCAGTTCATGAAAATGATTCGCTCCTACAGACAGTGAGTCACGTGGCCGTGACTTGTTATGTAAAGCAGGCAGACAGGCATCGAGGCATTCAGTTGCTGTTTGATTGAACGTTAGAATGGGGAAAAAGAGTGACCTAAGCGATATGGTACTATCGTCAGTGCCTGGAGCGCCGGATCCAGTATCTCAGAAACGCTTGGCCTCCTGGGCTTTTCACACACGACAGTGTCTAGGGTTTACAGAGAATGGTGCAACAAACTAAAAACATCCATTCAGCGGCCGTCCTGGGGGAGAAAACAGCTCATTGATGAGAGAGGTGGAAGGAGAATGGCAAGAATCACGCAAGCTAACAGGCGGCCCACAAACAGACAAATAACGGCGCAGTACAACAGTGGTGTGCAGAACGGCATCTAGGAACACACAACTCATCGGTCCTTGTCACGGACGGGCTGTCGCAGCAGACGACCACACCGGGTTCCACTCCTATCAACTAAAAACAAGAAGAAGCGGCTCCAGTGGGCACGCCATCACCAACACCGGACAACTGAGGAGTGGAAAAACATTTGCCTGGTCTGACGAATCTCAGTTCCTGTTGCGTCACGCTGATGGCAGAGTCATGATTTGGCGTAAACAGCATGAGTCCATGGCCCCATCCTGCCTGGTGTCAACGGTACAGGCTGGTGGCTGGTGGTGTAATGGTGTGGGGAATGTTTTCCTGGCACACGGTAGGTCCCTCTTGATACCAGTTGAGCAACGTTTGAAAGCCACACCTTGCAGAATCCATTCCCCGAAGAATGCAGGCTGTTCTGGAGGAAAAAGGGGGTCTGACCCGGTACTAGATTGGTGTACCTAATAATATTGTTTTTTAAACAGTAAAAATAGCTGGAGTCTGTCTTTAAATCAATTATGACCTTCATCTCTTACTGTGGCTGGTAATGATGTGGTGATGAAAACCAATCCTCTGGTGAAGCCATGAGCCATGCAAATAAACCACACTGCTATCGGCTAAGTGCACACTTTTGGAGATGTGTGGAGAACGCAGCCGAGTGTACAGTACCTCAAGAATTACAGTGCATATCAGTTTGACACACTGGATGATAGCGTCTTGGGTCCCAGATATCGTCACTCCTCTCTCTGTGGAGTTGGGCAGAAGGTCCCCAGCTACCTGTACTTGTGCCCCGGTGGTCTGTTGAGTGAGAAAATACACAGGTCATTTATCTGGAGCAAAACACAAGCTTAACTCCTTGTTGTTAACCTTTCACTTCTGGCTCATATTTACAATTGCAAACTGACACAGACCTTTCTCAACTGTCTAAAACAATTCTCCTCTCAAGTTCAAATAGTTCAAATAGTTCAAATAGTTCAAGAAGTTTACTTGCCATTTGCAGGTATTAAAAGTAATACATTGGATGTGTTTTGTTTGAGCTCTCTGTATAGTACATCCACATGTACAGTGACCTATCCTAAACAGAACATCTATTAAACGTGCTGAGTGGGTAAGATCAGGAAAAAATGTTCAGTCATATGTGCTAAAGTGCTAAAAGTTGGATAAAAACAGCTCTTCTCATCCCATTGCTCTGATCTGAAATAACTGACCAGGTGAAAGCCATCCTAATGATGAGCTTCCAACATATTGTTTTCACCTGTCAAATGTGAAAAAATCCACCTGTCATTTATACACAGATGCATAACAAACTGCATGATATGAATCAGACTTTAAACCTACTCTGTCCTCTCCTCAACTGCTCTCCTTCACTGTACTGATTTGAAAGAACTGACAGCAAGCCACCATCCTGTTTTCACAGGTCAATCAACTTTTACAATCAGTGCAGATGAAGGGGAGGAGACTAGGAGAGGACGGATGTTTAAGCGATTGGTAAAGAGAAACCCTCACCTCTCTGATCTCCTTGATCTTGGAGCCGCCCTTCCCGATGAGAGAGCCGCATTGGCTGGCAGGAATGACCAATCGCAGGGTGACGGGGGGCTTGCTGGTGACCGTGCCATTGGCTACCAGAGTTGTAAGGTCCTGGAGGGTACAAAGATGATTGGTTGTAGAAGGCCTGTGCCTCAAAACGTTTAGTGATTTAGCAGAAACTTTTAGCCAGAGCGACTTACACTCAGTGTATTCAACTAAGGTAGGTTAAAAGAACCACATACCAAAGTCATTGCGAGTGGGGATACGATAGGTAAATGCTGGTCAAGATGACGGCTGGCTGGTCATGTAAATACCATCCCTATACTAGTAACATTTAATCAATGTCTCCATCTCAGAGTTTAGTTTGCACGTCAACGGTCCTGAATCCTGCCAGTCAGAGAAAGAAAGGATCTGTGCCTTCCTCTATCCTATGTAGATCACACTGCTGGTGAAATATATTCATTTTCTTGAAACTT
>LR778262.1:6826811-6879311 GCA_902810595.1 Coregonus sp. 'balchen'
AAAAAGGGGTACTGGTAAGAACATACTAGGCTACCTCTTAAGCATTATTGAAGTTCATCTTCTGCTTCAAGAGTCGCTGAACATTTTCTATTGATCATGCCAGTACTTAGCCGAACCACTTGAAGGAACATGACAACGAAAGAGAAGTACATACTGATCTAGAAACCAGGCCGGTACTCACTGGAGCAGTGTCTGAATCTAGAGACCAGGCCGGTACTCACCGGAGCAGTGTCCGAATCTAGAGACCAGGCCGGTACTCACCGGAGCAGTGTCCGAATCTAGAGACCAGGCCGGTACTCACCGGAGCAGTGTCTGAATCTAGAGACCAGGCCGGTACTCACTGGAGCAGTGTCCGAATCTAGAGACCAGGCCGGTACTCACTGGAGCAGTGTCTGAACTCGAAGCGTAGGTGTGACCCTCTGAAGCGGTCTATGGGGATGGGTAATTTAACCAGCTCGCTCCAGCGAGGACTGTTGTTGTGGTAGAGGACAAAGGAGCGGTGTTCACTGATGTGGGCTTCACCATTCCCCAGGCTGATGCAGTCCTGAGGAGAACAGGTAAGTACACATTGATACAGACACACACGCATGCACAGACACAGACACACACGGACAGCATACAATTATATAGATTGTTTCATATATATATATATAGTAAAACAAATACTTCATGACAGATGTTACTAAAACGTTGGATTGTAAAAAAAATCTTGGTAGCTTAGCAAAGTAACTAAACTGAACAAAAATATAAACGCAACATGCCCCAATTTCAAAGATTTTAGTGAATTACAGTTCATATAAGGAAATCAGTCAATTGAAATAAATTCATTAGGCCCTAATCTATGGATTTCACATGACTGGGAATACAGATATGCATCTGTTGGTCACAGATACCTTAAAATAAAAGGTACGGGCATGGATCAGAAAACCAGTCAGTATCTGGTGTGACCACCATTTGCTTCATGCAGTGCGACACATCTCCTTCACGTAGAGTTGATCAGGTTGTTGATTGTGGCCTGTGGAATGTTGTCCCACTCCTCTTCAATGGCTGTGCGAAGTTGCTGGATATTGGCGGAAACTGGAACACGCTGTTGTACATGTCGATCCAGAGCATCCCAAACATGCTCAATGGGTGACATGTCTGGTATGCAGGCCATGGAAGAACTGGGACATTTTTAGCTTCCAGGAATTGTGTAGAGATCCTTGTGACATGGGGCTATGCAATATCATGCTGAAACATGAGGTGATGGCAGTGGAAGAATGGCACTACAATGCACAGTATCTCTGTGCATTCAAATTGCCATCGATAAAATGCAATTGTGTTTGTTGTCCGTAGCTTATGCCTGCCCATACCATAACCCCTCCGCCACCATGGGGCACTATGTTCACAACGTTGACATCAGCAAACCGCTCGCCCACACGACAGCATACACACTGTCATCTGCCTGGTACAGTTGAAACCGGGATTCATCCATGAAGAGCACACTTCTCCAGCGTGTCAGTGGCCATCAAAGGTGAGCATTTGCCCACTGAAGTCGGTTACGATGCCAAATTGCAGTCAGGTCAAGACCCTGGTGAGGACGATGGTCATGCAGGTGAGCTTCCCTGAGATGGTTTCTGACAGTTTGTGCAGAAATTCTTCGGTTTTGCAAACCCACAGTTTCATCAGCTGTCCGGGTGGCTGGTCTCAGACGATCCTGCAGGTGAAGAAGCCGGATGTTGAGGACCTGGGCTGGCATGGTTACACATGGTCTGAGGTTGTGAGGCCGGTTGGACGTACTGCCAAATTCTCTAAAACGACGTTGTGGTAGAGAAATGAACAGTAAATTCCCTGGCAACAGCTCTGGTGGACATTCCTGCAGTCAGCATGCCAATTGCACGCTCCCTCAAAACTTGAGACATCTGTGGCATTGTGTTTTAGAGTGGCCTTTTATTGTCCCCAGCACAAGGTGCACCTGTGTAAAGATAATGCTGTTTAATCAGCTTCTTGATATGCCACACCTGTCAGGTGGATGGATTATCTTGGCAAAGGAGAAATGCTCACTAACAGGGATGTAAAAAGCTGTGCACAACATTTTAGAGAAATAAGCTTTTTGTGCTTATGGAAAATGTCTGGGATACTTTATTTCAGCTCATGAAACATGGGACCAACACTTTACATGTTGCGTTTATATTATTTTGTTTAGTGTATAAAACATATTTGTAAGGTCGCCTGACATTTTACGGTCGTCAGGAAAAAACAACCTACTTTGAGTATCTCTCCATCTGCGTAAAGCACGTAGACGGTGACCTCGATGTTCTTCTGGACACTCTTGCCCCCCCTCTCAAAGTCTCCTCTCTCCAGGGTGAGGTACAGGTCGTTACGGATGTCACCTGGGATACAGACAGACACACCCAATTTACATGAAGTTGCTCAACTTTGGTCGCATTCGGTTGTCACCGTGCCTACCATTAAAAATGACTGAAATTAATTCACTTTCGGTAGATCGGTTGGTCAAAGTGGTATCTGGTGGATAGGCCCGGTAAGAGGTGATGCTATGGATTTTATTTGTTGTTGAAAGAAATCCCCCTTCTCTGTCTATGAGATAACAGTTATTCCGGCTGGTAGAGAGAGGCTGTGAGAGTAGAGTTTACACCCAGATCTTCCACCTCCAGAGTCCCATCCCTCTCGTTCACCTCCCCCCAAAACATGACCTTTTCCCTGTGTAAACACTCAGCTAATTGCCTTATCTCCACCACACCCTGGATGTGCTGCTAGATGCCTAAACGCATCATCGATCTTTTAGAAACTGTTGACCTATTTGCCCACACACATACAAACGTATGCATGAATACGCGCGCGCGCGCACACACACACACACACACACACACACACACACACACACACACACACACACACACACACACACACACACACGAACACACACACACACACACACACACACACACACGAACACACACACACACACACACACACACACACACACACACACACACACACACACACTGTGCTGCTCCTTCCTACTCCGCAGTAATAACCAGTGTTCTCATTTCTCTTTTTTGTCCTGCTTTTAAATACATTTTTGACCAAACAAACGTTTTAGATGAATGTTAAAAGCTCAATCCATCATTGTCTATGGGTGAGTTTAAACCAAGGCATCGACTGTGGGACTATGATGTGTGTGGATATTGTACATTAACTTCTAAGGAGATATTACCAAGAGTAGAATATCTCTATCTCTCTATCTCTCCGTTCTGTTATTAAATACTACATCAATGAATATTCTGCATGGATATGGCTTTGTTAAGAGAAGCTTTCCTTCCTTAGAGCTCAGTGAATTTGCTGCTGTTGTGAACGGCACTAACCATGAATATTGAAAAAGCTGGGAACAATGAGCAACCGTTGTCTGTAAGAGAAACGGTGTGTCTTGATTGGTGAGCTGTATCACAGACAGATTCTACAGTAAGAGGTGTTTTACATGTGTGCTTCTCAAGTAGCAATCACAGAAAACCACTTTTAGATGTTTTAGTGATGTATTAAAGATGAGGAAGCCACATTACTACAGTTGAACTACATTATTACATTCATATTACGACAGTCGAACTACATTATTACATAATATTACTACAGTTGAACTACATCATTACATAATATTACTACAGTTTAACTACATTATTACATAAATATTATTACAGTTTAACTACATTATTACATAATATTACTACAGTTTAACTACATTATTACATAATATTACTACAGTTGAACTACATTATTACATAATATTACTACAGTTGAACTACATTATTAGATAATATTACTACAGTTTAACTACATTATTAGATAATATTACTACAGTTTAACTACATTATTACATAAATATTACTACAGTTGAACTACATTATTACATAATATTACTACAGTTGAACTACATTATTACATAATATTACTACAGTTGAACTACATTATCACATTAATATTACTACAGTTGAACTACATTCTCACATAATATTACTACAGTTGAACTACATTATTACATAATATTACTACAGCTTAACTACATTATTACATTAATATTACTACAGTTGAACTACATTATTACATTAATATTACTACAGTTGAACTACATTATTACATTAATATTACTACAGTTGAACTACATTATTACATAATATTACTACAGTTGAACTACATTATTACATAATATTACTACAGTTGAACTTCATTATTACATTTATATTACTACAGTTTAACTACATTATCACATAATATTACTACAGTTGAACTACATTATTACATTAATATTATTACAGTTTAACTACATTATTACATAATATTTCTACAGTTGAACTACATTGTTACATTAATATTACTACAGTTGAACTACATTATTACATTAATATTACTACAGTTTAACTACATTATTACATTAATATTACTACAGTTTAACTACATTTTTACATAATATTACTACAGTTTAACTACATTATTACATAATATTACTGCAGTTGAACTACATTATTACATTAATATTACTACAGTTGAACTACATTATTACATTAATATTACTACAGTTTAACTACATTATTACATAATATTACTACAGTTGAACTACATTATTACATTAATATTACTACAGTTTAACTTCATTATTACATTAAAATTACTACAGTTGAACTACATTATTACATAATATTACTACAGTTTAACTACATTATCACATAATATTACTACAGTTGAACTACATTATTACATTAATATTACTACAGTTTAACTACATTATTACATTAATATTATTACAGTTTAACTACATTATTACATAATATTTCTACAGTTGAACTACATTATTACATTAATATTACTACAGTTGAACTACATTATTACATTAATATTACTACAGTTTAACTACATTATTACATAATATTACTACAGTTTAACTACATTAATATTACTACAGTTAGCTACATCTCCTAAGATATTAAACACATTTTAAGTGAGAATAGGCATTGGTCTGAAGCTGAAAAAGAAAGGTAAGTCACATGAGCGCCACAATGCCTACTCCACCCATGCTCCACCAAGGTACACCACAATGCCTCCTCCACCCATGCTCCACCAAGGTTTTCCAGCACACCGCTTTGACCTACTACAGTAGCTATGTTGGTCTAATTGTACTTCAGACAACGTGTAGTAGGCAGGTTGCTTAGGATTGAAACCTCAAACGGCCTTCTATAATAACATCACTAGTGTAACTAGCAAGCTCAGTCAGAAACAACAGAAACGCAGGAAGAGGAAAGCATAGGGTTATAAAGCCTTTAAGACAGCAGAAAGAAGAAGAAGAAGAAAGAAGAAGAAGAAGAAGAAGAAGAAGAAGAAGAAGAAGAAGAAGAAGAAGAGGAAGTTACCTTGGTAGTGAGTGTGCATACAGGAGTTTGACTTCAACCAATACGAGACGAGGTAAAGCCAAACGTCACAGGGAAGATGTGTCTCATTGGCACTTGCTAACCGTCTCACATTATGTCATACCTCAATATTAATGAATACAACAGATAAGGATAACAGATATCCTTACATCAGATATTGAGCATCCATATGGCTGTTTCGTAAACACAGGAGAATAGGCAGATAGACCATAAGATATGAAAGTTTTGGGGAAAATGCTCGCTTTGCTATTTTCAGAAGCCACATTGCGATACATTGTGCTATATGAATGTGACGGGCTGAGACAACCTCTATCCATTTGTCTGCTCCAGTGACAGTTTCCCAAAGACTAAACTGTTACCTGGACAACACAGGCAGACACAGGCAGTATGAGGGTTTAGGGTTTATCCAACAGGGCAGTGTAGTGTTTAGCGTGGATCTGAAATGGACTACTGAACACTATAGCCTGTTTAAATCTCCCTTCACTGATCTCTCTCTTTCTCTCTCTCTCTCTCTGTCTCTCTCTCTCACTCTCTGTCTCTCTCTCACTCTCGGTTCTCTCACTCACTCTCTGTTCTCTCACTCTCTGTTCTCTCTCTCTGTTCTCTCTCTGTTCTCTCTCTCTGTGTGCTCTCCCTGTGTGCTCTCTCTGTGGGGTTCTCTCGTGGTGTTCTCTCTCTAGGTTTCTCAATTTCTTTATTGGCATGGGAAACGTATGTTAACATTGCCAAAGCAAGTGTAGTAGATAGTTAACAAAAGTGAAATAAACAATAAATATTAACAGTAAACATTACACTCAGAAGTTCCAAAAGAATAAAGACATTTCAAATCTCATATTATGTATATATACAGTGATGTTCTCTCTCTCTCTCTCTGTTCTCTCTCTCTCTCTCTCTCTCTCTCTCTCTCTCTCTCTCTCTCTCTCTCTCTCACAATCTCTCTTTCTCTAGTTCTCCCCTGCCCCTCTCTCTCTCTAACTCACTTACTCAGTCTCTCTCTGTTTCTCCCCCTCTCTCTTACCTCTCTCTCTCCCCGCACACCCTTAAAACCCATCTAATCTTCTCCAAATACCACCTTGCCCATTTAAAGAATGTGAAAAGCCTCCACTCACTCATCCACAGTCCTCATGTGATTGCAAATGGAAACAGAGATACACTGTATACCCATAAGCATATAAACATCCGTGGCACAGAGGAGATTACCCTTTATGAGGAAAGATTGTATAGGAATGATGATGGTAATATGAATATGAATATAGCATGGCAAGTTAGACCGTGTCTCTGTTCCAATATCAACACTAGCATATCACTTAGGATGAAGCAATGCATTGGACATGCATTCTAAGTGTTAAGATAGTACGGACATTGTAACATAGTCTGTTCGCAGTTATGTGTTTATATAAATGCCGGAGAAGCTAGGCGGGAGGCTCCGTCTGTGGGTGCGTCCCAAATGGAACACTGTTCCCTATTTAGTGCACAAATGTTGACCAGAGCCCTATGGTCCCTAGAACCCTATGGTCCCTAGAACCCCTATGGTCCCTAGAACCCTATGGTCCCTAGAACCCTATGGTCCCTAGAACCCCTATGGTCCCTAGAACCCTATGGTCCCTAGAACCCTATGGTCCCTAGAACCCTATGGTCCCTAGAACCCTATGGTCCCTAGAACCCCTATGGTCCCTAGAACCCCTATGGTCCCTAGAACTATATGGTCCCTAGAACCCTATGGTCCCTAGAACCCCTATGGTCCCTAGAACCCTATGGTCCCTAGAACCCCTATGGTCCCTAGAACCCTATGGTCCCTAGAACCCTATGGTCCCTAGAACCATATGGTCCCTAGAGCCCTATGGTCCCTAGAACCCTATGGTCCCTATAACCCTATGGTCCCTATAACCCTATGGTCCCTAGAACCCTATGGTCCCTAGAGCCCTATGGTCCCTAGAGCCCTATGGTCCCTAGAACCCTATGGTCCCTAGAACCCCTATGGTCCCTAGAACCCTATGGTCCCTAGAGCCCTATGGTCCCTAGAGCCCTATGGTCCCTAGAACCCTATGGTCCCTAGAACCCTATGGTCCCTAGAACCCTATGGTCCCTAGAGCCCTATGGTCCCTAGAACCCTATGGTCCCTAGAACCCTATGGTCCCTAGAACCCTATGGTCCCAGGTCTAAAGTAGTGCACTATAAAGGGAATAGGGTTCCATTTGGGACGCACCATCCACAGTCTGCATCTCAGCACCGGATGACATATGGCTGCAATCCCATTGTGGATCGATGGTGTCTTGGTCTTAGTAGATTGGAACCCATTAATAAAGCTTTACGTTCCCATGACTCACACACACACACAAACATGTTGGCTCACACGCGCACAAACATGTTGGCTCACACGCGTGCACAAACATGTTCGCTCACACGCGTGCACAAACATGTTGGCTCACACGCGCACAAACATGGATTATTTCTGGTTATTTTCCAGGAGCAGGACGGAGTCGGTCAGGTACTACTGAAGCACCGGCATGACTTGTGAGTACTAGAGGGTAGATAGGCCATGTAGGGGTGACTTACAGCGTAAGAATGACGACTGGGTTTCAAACTATGGTGTTCTTCACGCTACAAGACAGTGTTAACCAGCTCAGCTGAAGCCTAGGCATTAGTTCTTTAGGTCTAGGCATTAGTTATAAAGGTCTCAGTGTGGTTCACTGAATCGCTAACCAAGGAATCAGCCAGACAGAGCAATGCAGAGGAAGAGTCAGGCTGGGTCACAGAGGGGCGGCACTTACACCAATTTACCTCCATCTCTATGGTGCAGGGGAGGGCATGGAGGAGGGTCAGATGGACACCATGGAGGAGGGGCCAGATGGACACCATGGAGGAGTGGCCAGATGGACACCAGGGGGGAGGGGCCAGATGGACACCAGGGAGGAGGGGCCAGATGGACACCAGGGGGGAGGGGCCAGATGGACACCATGGGGGAGGGGCCAGATGGACACCATGGAGGAGGGGCCAGATGGACACCAGGTTACACAGAAAGAGACACAGTAACACATGACAAATGGCAAAACACAGAATGACGGCTGTTGAAAGAGACTACTCTTACCAATTAAATTGGGCCAAGCTAAATTCAACTATAGCTAGGCTTGTAGTATGTAGCCAGATAAAGTGCTCTCATGAACTGCCAGCCACATAAAAGAATGCCACTATTTTGTTTCCCTCCATGTAATCAGAGGGCAAGACATTATTTCATCCCCAGATTGGATTGAGTCAGCCGAACCCTACTGCTACTCAGAACCTGGGTCCAAATACTATTTGAAATCATTCTAATACTTTGAGCGTTTGCTTTAGCCTGCCTGGAGTGCCAGATGTACAGGGTTTGTAATTTCCTATTGGTCTATTAATCCAGGCAAGCTTTATCAATCACAGATGAAGTGAAATGATTTCCAATACCATTTGAACCCAGGTCTGCTGCTACTTACCAACCATCGATCCCGTGGAGAAATTAAACATCCATAAATCTATGAATACTGAACCAGCCTCTCTGACCGATCAGTTATCCAGACCGATTGATGTATTGGCATTTCACTTCAACATGGGGGATTCGAACTGATTAGCTTTGCATGTGAATGAAGGCAGTAGGGCCCGAGTGTAACGCAATGAGGAGAGCTGGGAAGCGGATCCTTCTTTTCAGTTCTACATCTAGCCTGCAGCTGGACTGTTCACACACAAACTAACCAATAGTGAAATGCAATAATGGAATGAGGATTTAGAAGCTGAGTGGACTATTGATTTGAGGGTAAAGTGCAGACGACATCAACCATTGAGTAAGACCACTAGAGGAATGTGAACCACAACAGCGCACGTGACAGACGGACGCAAGGATGGACAGACAGAGATTATTTTTTTCAGACAGATAGACGGGCCCAGAATAGGGTTCAGACATCACATTGTCAGAAGAACCTCCTGGTCCTATTCTGATTCACCCTGAACTAGAGACAGGTGTGCAGCACCATGTACATTACACCTGCCCATCCACACTCTGCAGGCCTGACTTCCACACAAATACTGATTCTGTGCTTGTGTGTCGCAGGTGTCTGAAGTACCGCCGGAACCCTCATAGTAATTGTCCTAAGACTGTCCTAATAAAGTTGTATTCGATTGAATTGAATTAAGCTCCAGCAGCCCAGCCCTCACCTGGCATGATGACATCGGGGAAGCCCAGCTTGCGTGTCAAGGCCACGCCTCTATTGAAGATCATAGGGTTCTCCCTCCTTATCTGTTCCATCTCTCCTCGCAGCAGCTGGAGAGAGATGATCAGACCTGAGTAGAAGAAGACAGAGAGATGATCAGACCTGAGTAGAAGAAGACAGAGAGATGATCAGACCTGAGGAGAAGAAGACAGAGAGATTATCAGACCTGATGAGTAGAAGACAGAGAGATGATCAGACCTGAGGAGAAGAAGACAGAGAGATGATCAGACCTAACAAGAAGAAGACAGAGAGATGATCAGACCTGAGGAGAAGAAGACAGAGAGATGATCAGACCTAACAAGAAGAAGACAGAGAGATGATCAGACCTGAGGAGAAGAAGACAGAGAGATTATCAGACCTGAGGAGTAGAAGACAGAGAGATTATCAGACATGAGGAGTAGAAGACAGAGAGATGATCAGACCCACTGGGAACAGACATCATTTCAACATATATTCCACGTTGGTTCAATGTAATTTCAACCAGTGTGTGCCCAGTGGGGACCTAGGATGACGACAAAGATGAAGAAGAAGAAGAAGAAGAAGAAGAAGAAGAAGAAGAAGTATCCATTCAGGGGCCTTTTTCTGTTCAGATCTGATCAGACCGGGATGGAGTGGGGACAACAGACAAGACAGTTTCACTTAATTCAATTCAAGAAAACTTTGTTCATGATTGCCGTTTTTCTGGCAGCAAATGACCAGACATTTAGAGATGGTGCCAGCATAGATAAATAATGTGGCTGAGCCCTGCAGCGACTTCCTCCACTACTGCAGCCACTAAGGCATTCTGCTATCACTAAAACATTACCACTAGTGTGTGTGTGCGTGTGTTAGCATGTGTGTGTGCGTGTGTTAGCGTGTGTGTGTGTGTGTGCGTGTGTGTGTGTGCGTGTGTGTGTGTGCATACGTGTGTATCCGTGCATGCGAGCGTGTGTGTAAGACTACATGCTCCTGCAGAACCCAACCCTCCTCCCCTTAACGCCACATCTCCTACTAGAGTTATTTTAATACAGAGAGAGCGTTCTCATTCTGCCTGCTAATCTCAGGCTTTTTTCAATCATTTAAAGCACAAAAAGCCTGAGGTAATGTATCTGCAGTAGTTTAAAGGTTCATACATATTGCATGTGTCCCTGAGGATGCTAACAGCTAACTAACTCTGAGCAGCTGCAGAAACTCCCACGGATGTACGGAGCTGAGGAGAGGAGAGCTTTCTGTTTCAATCAAAAAAAAAAAAA
Source organism: Coregonus sp. 'balchen' (assembly GCA_902810595.1). Classification (NCBI taxonomy): domain Eukaryota; kingdom Metazoa; phylum Chordata; class Actinopteri; order Salmoniformes; family Salmonidae; genus Coregonus; species Coregonus sp. 'balchen'. Next base: position 6,837,696 of record LR778262.1, read on the forward strand.
AAAAAAAAAAAAAAAAAAAAAAATCCCCGCAGATCAGATCTGCAGTGGGTAAAAATAATTACCCACTAAATCAGCAGCTAGCTATAATGGTACGATGAAACGTTAGATAGAAAACAGTCAGACCTTGCCAAGTACACTGTGACGTGGTGACTGTGTGTTATGGGTAGATGGGGACTATGGTTATATGGTAAAGAATGTATATGAGGTCATTGAAGGGGGTGTAAGGCTCTGTCTGGAAACTGAACTAGCCTTCAAATCCTTTATTCCGTCCATCGTTGATTCCTCTCGCGTCCCTCTCAAAGCTCATTGGAGGAGGAGGTCCGAGGGGGAGGGACATTGGATCCTCTCCTCCAATGAGCTTTGAGAGGGACGGGGGACGGGGGACGGGGGGGCATTGAGCCTCTTTTCACGTCCTCTTGATGTACACAATATCAACTAAGAGAATGACATTCATATTGGGTAGGCTACCAATTACAGAGATTTTCAGAGTGAAGTGAAGTGGTGAGATTGTGTGTGTCCCCCTGTGAGGGGCTCGACAGAGGACGGGACACACACACATGCCAGCGTTTCGCTTATAAAACATTTAAGCAGCGGTGCCAAAGTTAGTAGGGGGGGGGGGGGGGGGTGCGGTGCGGTCTCTGACCAAACATTTTAAAGGCCCTCCTCTTGGTCACAGAAATAAAATGTTGCTGTTTTAAAGCTACTGTAGTTTCCTGCAATTCTACACATTCTGTCATGGGGCTGAGAGAAAAAAATGCAGTTTCAAAACACATTTCCTGCAATTCTACACATTTCACCATGGCTTATGCTGTGTTCTTATGCTATCTGAGTGACTCAAACATTATAACAAAATCAATGAGGGCCCAATGCCATGCCATTTTGAGAATTTTAGATTCTCCCTGGCTGTCGAGTTTTTATTTAGGTGATTGTTAGTTCTCAAAGATGAACTCATAAAAAATATATATATAGCTCCATTATCTTTTCTACAAACATTTGTCTGGCTTTTGTCGTTTAAGTTTAAACTGAAAATGTTTTACCATCCCAAAATACAATTAAAAAACACAGAGACTCCTTGGGGGGGCCTCAGTCCTCGGTGCTTCACTAGTATAGACCTTTTTAACAAGAGCGGAAGTGAATCCTGGAACCTCAAAGACCTTCCGGTGTGTTTATAAACAACAGCTGTTCCATCGCAGATGTAAACAGCTAGCTAGCTAACTTGATCTAGTTGTTTTCTCAAGATCAAAATGCTTTGACCATAGTATTTGCGGGTGGGATGGTCCCTACGACCGGGGACTAATCTATTTTACAAAATTAAAGATGAGAGATTTCCCAAAGAAGCATCACAGCGGGCTGCATTGCCTGCATGGACAGTAACGCTAGCGGCACGAAGTGGCGGCGCCAGGATGATGTGTAGCACACGGGAAGTTGTTTATCAAGTTAACCATCTATTCTAGGTAACGTCAACTAGCTAGCTAGCTACAAATAAATAGGATAGACAGCCATCCAATATTCATATTTTTTATGACACAAAACGTTAGTTTGATTTGTTAAAAAAAAAAAATATGTTAGCTACCTAGCTAGTAGCTAAGCTAGCTAGATAACAGATTTCCAGTCCCAAAGAGAGAACTATGAAAATACAAAAACACAATTGCAACAAAATATCAAACGTTATATATCACTTGAGAATAATGAATAAAGTTGTGGTCTAATTTCTATGTTTACTAACCACTGGTACAGAGACCTGTGATAAGCTGCTAAACCCTGTCCGCGGATTAAATTCCCAAAGAAAGTCCTGGAAAGACTGAAGGGTATATCTCCAAGGGGTTATACAGTGAGCTCCATAATTCATTGGACAGTGACACTTTTTTTGTTATTTTGGTTCTGTACTCTAGCACTTTGAGTTTGAAAGGATACAATGACAATGAGGGTGAAGTGCAGACTGTCAGCTTTAATTTGAGGGTATTTTCATATATATCGGATGAACTGTTTAGAAATGATAGCACCTTTTATACATGGTCCCCCCATTTTAAGGTACTACAAGTATTTGTTAAATTGGCTTCACAGATGTGTGTCGTTAGGCAGGTGTATTCATTTGTGTCGTTAGTGAATGCAGGAGAGCTGTTGATGAATAGCATTGATTCTAGACTTTGCTATTGCCTTTGGAGGTTGTTGTTGTGGTGTGACAACATGAGGAAGACAGCAGTGTCGATGCAAATGAAGCTGGCCGTCATAAGGCTCAGAAATGAAAATCAATCAATCAGGAACATTGCAAAAACCCTGGCCATGCCCAAGTCAACAGTTTGGTTCATCATTAACAAGAAAAAAACAACCGGTGAACTCAATTATGTCAAAAGACCCGGTAGACCGAGGAAGACCACTGTAGTGGATGACCGGAGAATACTCTCTATGGTGAAGAAAACCCCCCTGACAACAGCCCAACAGATCAAAAACACTCTCCTGGATGCAGGTGTAGATGTGTCAAAGTCTACCATACGTAGAAGACTACACCAGCAGGACTACAGAGGGTACACTACAAGATGCAAACCACTGATAAGCCTGAAGAACAGAAAGGCGAGATTACAGTTTCCTAAAAAGCACCTAAAAGAGCCCCAAGAGTTCTTGAAAAAAGTATTGTGGACAGATGAGACAAAGATTAACATGTACCAGAGTGATGGAAAGAGGAAAGTGTGGAGAAAAAAAAGAAATGCCCATGATCCAAAGCATACCACCTCATCCGTGAAACATGGTGGAGGGGGTGTTATGGCTTGGGCCTGTATGGCTGCCAGTGGAACAGGCTCACTTGTCTTCATCGATGATGTGACTGCAGACAGAAGTAGAACAATGAATTCTGAAGTCTATAGAAATATTTTATCTGCTCAGATAAAACCAAATGCCTCCAAACTCATTGGACGGCACTTCATCATGCAACAAGACAATGACCCTAAACATACTGCTAGAGCAACAAAGGGGTTTTTGATGGCCAAAAAGTGGAAAATCCTTGACTGGCCGAGTCAATCACCGGATCTGAATCCAATTGAACATGCATTTTACATGCTGAAGAGGAGACTGAAGGCAATAAGTCCCCAAAATAAGCAGGAACTGAAGATGGCTGCAGTACAGGCCTGGCAGAGCATCACCAGGGAAGATACCCAGCGTCTGGTGATGTCAATGCATCGCAGACTTCAAGCAGTCATTGCATGCAAAGGATATGCGACCAAATATTAACAATGATTACTTTATTCTACATTATGTTAAACTGTCCAATGTTTTTTGATGCCCGAAAAAGGGGGGGACCATGTACAAAAGCTTCTATAATTTCTAAACGGTTCATCCGATATGTATGAATATACCCTCAAATTAAAGCTGACAGTCTGCACTTCACCCTCATTGTCATTGTATCCTTTCAAACTCAAAGTGCTAGAGTACAGAACCAAAATAACAAAAAAATTGTCACTGTCCAATGAATTATGGAGCTCACTGTATATGCTATTGGTTTAATGTTAGAATTGGTTGACTACAAAAAATACTGTTAAAAGTAACAAGTGGCGAGTGGCGCAGCGGTCTAAGGCATCCCAGTGTTGCGGAGTTCGATCACAGGCTGCGTCATTACCAGCCGTGACCGGGAGTCCAATAGGGCGGTGCACGTTTGGCCCAGCGTCATCCGGGTTAGGGGAAGGTTTGGCCGGGGGGGGGGGGGGCTTTTACTTGGCTCATCACACTCTAACGACTCCTTGTGTTTCCCCCGACACATTGGTGCGGCTGTCTTCCGGGTTAGGCGAGCGGGTGTTAAAGAAGCGCGGCTTGGCGGGTCATGTTTCGGAGGACGCATGACTCGACCTTCGCCTCTCCCGAGCCCACTGGGGAGTTGCAGCGATGAGACAAGATCGTAATCACGAAATTGGGGAGAAAAAGGGGGTAAAAAAATTAAAAGGTATAAAAATAAATATAAAGTCAACCTTGCTCCCAGAGATTTAGTTACTGGGTAAGCAGGTTTCCAGCACAGCCCTGACCCACTAACCATTTACATAGGCGTTCTTTGTATGATATGGAATAAAGTGTTGATTATTTGAATTAAGATGTTAAGTCAGTAAAAGGAAGGCAACGTAACATACCATAGTTGGTGCTGGGAGCTGTGTACTTGGTGCTGGACTTTCTTATGATGTTTTCATGGATCTGGTACCCACTCATTCTCATTATTACATCTGGAAGAGAAGAAAAGGAGAGAGGAGAGATGAAGAAAGAAGAGGGGAGAGAAGGGGAGGGGAAGAGAAGAGAAAGAAAAGAGAGAGAGAAATAGAGAAAAAGAGAAAATTTTAAAAAAGAGCCCGATACAAAAAAAGAGGAAAGGCAGATCAAAAATACTATAATTAAATTTTAAGATAAAGAAAAAAAAATTTTTTGGGTTTTTGTTTTTTTTGGGGTTTCCCCCCTTTTTTCCCCCCCTCCCCTTTTTTTCCCCCCTTCCCCCGGGGGTTTGGGTTTTTTTTTAAAAAGGGGGAAGAGAGAGAGAAGAGAGAGACAACCCCGTTGCCAAAAGGGAAAAGGGGGAAACCGTGCCCAAAAAACATTGTAAAAACCAAAAATAATTGTCTGTTTTTTTATCTTCCACACTATTAGTGCTAAAAACAAATTTGAAACAGGGGCAAAACACTGTAACGGCTGATTATAAACACTTGACATTTTTTATTTTTTGAAACCATTGTGAGTGAAATTTTTACTGTTTTTTTAAAAATTTTTTTTTTGAAAAGAAAAAAGAAAAAGGGGGAAGGGGAGGGGAGAGAAGAGGGAAGGAAAAAAGGAGGAGCGAAAACAGAAAAAAGAGAGGGGAGAGAAGAGAGATAGAAAGAAAAGAAAGCAGATAGAAAAAGAAAAGAGAGGGAAAAGGCGCCCCCAAAGGGGTGGGAAGAGAGGCAGGAGAAGATCTCTTAAAAATTCCCCGGGGGGTTTCCTTTTTTAAATGAATATAGGGGAAAATAGGGAAATTTTGGTTTTACTGGAATCGTAAGAAAGGGAAAAAGCCCCCCCTTTTTTTAAAAAACCCTTTTTTTTTTCTTTTTTTCCCTTTTCCCCCTTTCCCTTTCCCTTCATTTTTTTCTTTTTTGTTTTTTAAAGAGAGAGAGATGACCCCTTGGTATTCTCTCCAGCAGTGGGAATATATCTATATGTTTTATTTTTCATTGTAAATTCCCCACATCCCATTACACGGTACAACATGAAGTGGATAGTGGATGCTATGCGTCATACAGTATGTGCTATGTTTTAAAGACATTATGGATAAAGAATAGAAAAAGTGCATTGTAAAAGTCTGTGTCTGTGGTATGGCAGTTCTCTGACACTTACTAAGGCTTGGAATAAAACGTCTCCCTGACACAATGTGTTTCCTAGGAAGATGTTCTGTGCACACTTTCCTATCTCTCCTGTAATGTAATGTAATGTCATGTCATGTCATGTCATGTAATTCTGTTCTATTCTACTCTGTTCTATTCTACTCTATTCTATTCTACTCTGTTCTATTCTACTCTGTTCTATTCTACTCTGTTCTATTCTACTCTATTCTGTTGTATTCTATTCTGTGCTGCAGAGCTGTCCTTGTCTTGCCCCCACTAGAGGTCCTCTCTGTACAGAGAGACCGTCTGCAGCAACAGATGTTGATGTGATGCGCATCCAGTCCATATCTGTCTGCTTCTCCCTGGCTTCATTCCATTTCATATATCTCTACGTTACTGGTTTATGTTCTGTCAAAATGTGATTGTTTTTATGTCTGTTGAAGGTGGACAACTGGTAGCCTATATAGGCCGACTTCCCACTGCCTGAACACTGTGTTTTATTTTTATTTTTTTTCTGTACAATGAATGAAACCAATATAATATAAATTGTGTGACTGAGTATCTAGAAATATGATACGAGCCCACAAAGATTAGTAAAATCATGTCTGGATGATAAAAAATGCTTACACTAGCACCTAGTTAATTCTTACACATAGCGATTGGCCCAATTCTCTATCTATACTGCATGACTCTGGAGTAGCCTAACCACCCCTATAGTTGATTCAGAACCTAGGTAGAGCTATGACCACCTAGTTGATGTAAAAACATAGATTCTGCTTCATCTGTCACTGTCCAAGACTACTGCAGTTGTCACGAATTCAGCCGAGGCTGCCCCCTCCTCCTTGCTCGGGCAGGTTTCGGCGTTCGTCGTCACCGGCTTACTAGCCCACTACCGCTCCATTTATCATCACTCCATTTGTCTTGTCTTGTCAATTACACACACCTGGTACTCATTCCCTCATTAGTCTGTGTATAAGTGTTCCCTCTGCCCCCCTTGTCCTTTGTGAGTGATTGTTTGTTGTGAGAGTGAGTAGTTCGGTTGAGCTACTCTTTACTTGTATGCAGCCGAGGTTGATTTTCCCTTGTGCTAGTTTCCTTCTGTCGTTATATGCGCTACATTATTGGACACTGAATAAACTCTTGATTTCTGTGTTTTACCTCCTGCGCCTGACTCCGTCATTCACACCTCATCACAGCAGTATTCAGCATCATTATCTGTCACTGTCCAAGACTACTGCAGTATTCAGCATCGTTATCTGTCACTGTCTGTCTGTCTGTCTGTCTGTCTGTCTGTCTGTCTGTCTGTCTGTCTGTCTGTCTGTCTGTCTGTCTGTCTGTCTGTCTGCATGTCTGTCCTCTAGCTGGTCTCTGGTTCACACACCACACACACACACACACACACACACACACACACACACACACACACACACACACACACACACACACACACACACACACACACAACATAAACACACACACACACAGAACATACACAACACACAAACACGGCCACTCTTCGCCGCATGATCTCAGTGATATGGATCTGTCCCGCTGAGAGTCCTGAGCGGGTGGGCTGGCTGTGCTGCATAGCACTCTGGGTAGGATCACTTACACCTTACTGGAAAGCAACAGAGTATATAAAAGTGTGAATGGTGGCATGCTGGGTAGGGGCTGGGGGTCAGAGTGTGTGTGTGTGTGTGTGTGTGTGTGTGTGTGTGTGTGTGTGTGTGTGTGTGTGTGTGGTGTGCGCATGTGTGTGTGTGTGGTGTGTTCATGTGTGTGTGTGTGTGAGAGAGAGGGGCAGCGGAGACTCCACAGACTGCCTCTCATCTCACCTCTGAAGCACACCAGCCAATATCCACTGCTGAGAAAAATATCATACAGTATCTAAACCAAATACCCACCACAGAGCCAATATCCACTCCTAAAAGAGAGTGTGATGCCGTATCTAAACCGGGGGGGCCGCAGTCGGTCTTCAACGAGGTCCGAAAGGCTGCACTGAAAATTGGTTACATTTCCTCGCCGTAAAAATGAAAATCCTCTAACCATCGTTTTTGCCATTTTTGATGCTCCCTGACTGTCTAGCTTTCATTTAGGTGATTATTAGCGAGCTGGACACAGTCAAGAAACTGTATGACTGGAGGTCCATTATTATTTCTACACAGTTTCCATTTGGTTTTAGTAATTTTAAAGTATATTGAAATGTTTTACTCAAACCACCTGTGGGCCGGATTGGCCCCCTTTGACACCCCTGATCTAAATACCCACCACAGAGCCAATATCCACGTGTGTTCTGACCAAGAAAAACTCTGGGCTCTGTCTCTTCTCTAAAACATCTCCTAGACCTAGGGTACCTAATCCTAATACCCAGATAGAAGATAAGGCTTTGCTACCAAATTACACCTGACCTTTCATAATCAGAGAGAGAAAGAGAGAGCGAGAGTGAAAGAGAGAGAGAGAGCAAGAGGGAGGGAGAGAGAGAGAGAAGAGAGAGGGGGGGGGGGGAGAGAGAGAGAGAGAGGAGAGAGGGGGGGAGCTAGAGAGGGGATGAGTGGTGGAGAGAGAGAGCGATTGAGGCGACGAGAGGATAGAGCGAGGAAATGAGAGAGAGAGAGAGAGAGAAGAGAGAGAGAGAGAGAGAGAAGAGAGAGCGAGAGGAGAGAGGGAGAGAGAGACGAAGCAACCGAGCGGGGCGAGAAAGTAAGGATGGGAGAGAAAAGAAAGAAGATAGAGATTAAGATAGAGATTGACAGAGTTCCCTCCAGCCCACTTCTCCACTTCAGCTGATTAGCTATTTGCCAGTATAATCACTTCACTGCCAGCCCCTGCTCTGAGCCAATCCCTTTGGTGACAATGGTAACAGAAGATTCAACCTGTTCTGGTCTGTCTTCCTCTCCCATTCTCCACAGGGCTATGATGTTGTATCTATATAGCCATACTTACACTAACGTTACCAGTCAAACGTTTGGACACACCTACTCATTCAAGGGTTTTTCTTTATTTTTTTACTATTTTCTACATTGTAGAATAATAGTGAAGACATCAAAACTATGAAATAACACATATGTAGTAACCAAAAAAGTGTTAAACAAGTCAAAATATATTTGAGATTCTTCAAATAGCCACCCTTTGCCTTGATGACAGCTTTGCACACTCTTGGCATTCTCTCAACCAATCCAGTCTCTGCTGTAGCCGGCTGCAACCGGGAGACCAATGGGGCGGCGCACAATTGGCCCAGCCTCGTCCAGGGTAGGGGAGGGAATGGCCGGCAGGGAGGTAGCTCAGTTGGTAGAGCATGGCGTTTGCAACGCCAGGGTTGTGGGTTCGATTCCCACGGGGGGCCAGTATGAAAAAACAAAAAAAGAATAATGTATGCACTAACTGTAAGTCGCTCTGGATAAGAGCGTCTGCTAAATAATGTAAAATGTAAAAATGTAAATGTAAACCAGCTTCATGAGGTAGTCACCTGGAATGCATTTAAATTAACAGGTGTGCCTTCTTAAAAGTTAATTTGTGGAATTTCTTTCCTTCTTAATGCGTTTGAGACAATCAGTTGTGTGTGTGGGGGGGGTATACAGAAGATAGCCCTATTTGGTAAAAGACCAAATCCATATTATGGCAAGAACAGCTCAAATAAGCAAAGAGAAACGACAGTCCATCATTACTTTAAGACATGAAGGTCAGTCAATACGCAACATTACAAGAACTTTGAACGTTTCTTCTAGTGCAGTCGCAAAAACCATCAAGCACTATGATGAAACTGGCTCTCATGAGGACCACCACAGGAATGGAAGACCCAGAGTTACCTCTGCTGCAGAGGATAAGTTCATTAGAGTTATCAGCCTCAGAAATTGCAGCCCAAATAAATGCTTCACAGAGTTCAAGTCACAGACACATCTCAACATCAACTGTTCAGAGGGGACTGTGTGAATCAGGCCTTCATGGTCGAATTGCTGCAAAGAAACCACTACTAAAGGACACCAATAAGAAGAAGAGACCTGCTTGGGCCAAGAAACACGAGCAATGGACATTAGACCGGTGGAAATGTGTCCTTTGGTCTGGAGTCCAAATTGGAGATTTTCATTTTCAATTGGAGACTATCATTTCTTTTTCAACAGGACAACAGGACAATGACCCAACACACCTCCAGGGAGAGTGATGGAGTGCTGCATCAGATGACCTGGCCTCCACAATAGTTTTGATGTCTTCACTATTATTCTACAATGTAGAAAATAGTAAAAAATTAAGAAAAACCTTTGAATGAGTAGGTGTGTCCAAACTTATGACTGGTGACGTACGTCAACATTTGTCACAAAGTGCTTTACATACCCTTAACGCTTAACAATTTCACTTGGGGAAAATGAGAAAGGAGAATGAAAACATTAACAACAGGCAGTTCCATAGTTAGTGTATCTCCTATTCTGACTTCGTCAGCCTTCAACTTCCCCTTCATTTCCATAGTAAACACATTATACCGTGTGACGGGGAACCATAAGGGTCTAATGAGCGAAACGGAGCAAGACTTAGCCATTTCTGTTGTGATTGCATTTTCCCAAAGAAAAAAAAAAGCCTTAGAAATGCACTTCTCCACAAAACAAATGCAACCAGATTGCTATGACATGGGCATAATCGTCTCACAATCTTAATGCGTTGATTTCTCTATGGCTAGAAGGAGTTTATCATTAGTTGTTTATTGCTGATTGGGAAATTGTGTTTCCTCTTCCATTATGTTTGAGTCTAATGGTGGATGGCTATTAGTTTGAGTCTAATGAGTGGATGGCTATCAGTACGTAGACTGAGTCTAATGGATGGTATGGCGCTATCAGGACGTGGGACTGAGTCTACTGGTGGATGGCTTATCAGGACGTGACTGAGGTCTAATGGTGGATGGCTATCCAGGACGTGACTGAGTCTAATGGTGGATGGCTATCAGGACGTTGACTGAGTCTACTGGTGGACGGCTATCAGGAGTTGAACTGAGTATAATGGTGGATGCCTATCCAAATCATCCAGCAGGACGTGACTGAGTCTAATGGTGGATTGGCTACATCAGGGACGTGACCTGAGTCAATGGGGATGGGGCTATCATGGACGTGACTGAAGTCTAATGGTGGGATGGGGCTATCAGGACGTTGACTGAGTCTAAATGGTGGGTGGCTATCAAGGACGTGACTGAGTCTAATGGTGGATGGCTATCGGACGTGACTGAGTCTAAAATGGTTGGCTGGCTATCAGTCCAGGAACCGTGACGGAGTCCTAATGGTGGGATGGCTATCCAATGGACGTGACTGAGTCTAATGGTGGATGGCTATCAGGACGTGACTGAGTCTAATGGTGGATGGCTATCAGGACGTGACTGAGTCTAATGGTGGATGGCTATCAGGACGTGACTGAGTCTAATGGTGGATGGCTATCAGGACGTGACTGAGTCTAATGGTGGATGGCTATCAGGACGTGACTGAGTCTAATGGTGGATGGCTATCAGGACGTGACTGAGTCTAATGGTGGACGGCTATCAGGACGTGACTGAGTCTAATGGTGGATGGCATACAGGACGTGACTGAGTCTAATGGTGGATGGCTATCAGGACGTGACTGAGTCTAATGGTGGAGGCTATCAGGACGTGACTGAGTCTAATGGTGGATGGCTATCAGGACGTGACTGAGTCTAATGGTGGATGGCTATCAGGACGTGGACTGAGTCTAATGGTGGACGGCTATCAGGACGTGACTGAGTCTAATGGTGGAGGCTATCAGGACGTGACTGAGTCTAATGGTGGACGGCTATCAGGACGTGACTGAGTCTAATGGTGGACGGCTATCAGGACGTGACTGAGTCTAATGGTGGAGGCTATCAGGACGTGACTGAGTCTAATGGTGGATGGCTAATCAGGACGTGACTGAGTCTAATGGTGGATGGCTATCAGGACGTGACTGAGTCTAATGGTGGATGGCTATCAGGACGTGGACTGAGTCTAATGGTGGATGGCTATCAGGACGTGACTGAGTCTAATGGTGGATGGCTATCAGGACGTGACTGAGTCTAATGGTGGAGGCTATCAGGACGTGACTGAGTCTAATGGTGGAGGCTATCAGGACGTGACTGAGTCTAATGGTGGATGGCTATCAGGACGTGACTGAGTCTAATGGTGGACGGCTATCAGGACGTGACTGAGTCTAATGGTGGATGGCTATCAGGACGTGACTGAGTCTAATGGTGGATGGCTATCAGGACGTGACTGAGTCTAATGGTGGACGGCTATCAGGACGTGACTGAGTCTAATGGTGGACGGCTATCAGGACGTGACTGAGTCTAATGGTGGATGGCTATCAGGACGTGACTGAGTCTAATGGTGGATGGCTATCAGGACGTGACTGAGTCTAATGGGTGGATGGCTATCAGGACGTGACTGAGTCTAATGGTGGATGGCTATCAGGACGTGACTGAGTCTAATGGTGGATGGCTATCAGGACGTGACTGAGTCTAATGGTGGATGGCTATCAGGACGTGACTGAGTCTAATGGTGGATGGCTATCAGGACGTGACTGAGTCTAATGGTGGATGGCTATCAGGACGTGACTGAGTCTAATGGTGGATGGCTATCAGGACGTGACTGAGTCTAATGGTGGATGGCTATCAGGACGTGACTGAGTCTAATGGTGGATGGCTATCAGGACGTGACTGAGTCTAATGGTGGATGGCTATCAGGACGTGACTGAGTCTAATGGTGGACGGCTATCAGGACGTGACTGAGTCTAATGGTGGATGGCTATCAGGACGTGACTGAGTCTAATGGTGGATGGCTATCAGGACGTGACTGAGTCTAATGGTGGATGGCTATCAGGACGTGACTGAGTCTAATGGTGGACGGCTATCAGGACGTGACTGAGTCTAATGGTGGATGGCTATCAGGACGTGATGAGTCTAATGGTGGATGGCTATCAGGACGTGACTGAGTCTAATGGTGGACGGCTATCAGGACGTGACTGAGTCTAATTGTGGATGGCTATCAGGACGTGACTGAGTCTAATGGTGGATGGCTATCAGGACGTGACTGAGTCTAATGGTGGACGGCTATCAGGACGTGACTGAGTCTAATGGTGGATGGCTATCAGGACGTGACTGAGTCTAATGGTGGACGGCTATCAGGACGTGACTGAGTCTAATGGTGGATGGCTATCAGGACGTGACTGAGTCTAATGGTGGACGGCTATCAGGACGTGACTGAGTCTAATGGTGGATGGCTATCAGGACGTGACTGAGTCTAATGGTGGACGGCTATCAGGACGTGACTGAGTCTAATGGTGGACGGCTATCAGGACGTGACTGAGTCTAATGGTGGATGGCTATCAGGATGTGACTGAGTCTAATGGTGGACGGCTATCAGGACGTGACTGAGTCTAATGGTGGATGGCTATCAGGACGTGACTGAGTCTAATGGTGGATGGCTATCAGGACGTGACTGAGTCTAATGGTGGATGGCTATCAGGACGTGACTGAGTCTAATGGTGGATGGCTATCAGGACGTGACTGAGTCTAATGGTGGATGGCTATCAGGACGTGACTGAGTCTAATGGTGGATGGCTATCAGGACGTGACTGAGTCTAATGGTGGATGGCTATCAGGACGTGACTGAGTCTAATGGTGGATGGCTATCAGGACGTGACTGAGTCTAATGGTGGACGGCTATCAGGACGTGACTGAGTCTAATGGTGGATGGCTATCAGGACGTGACTGAGTCTAATGGTGGACGGCTATCAGGACGTGACTGAGTCTAATGGTGGATGGCTATCAGGACGTGACTGAGTCTAATGGTGGACGGCTATCAGGACGTGACTGAGTCTAATGGTGGATGGCTATCAGGACGTGACTGAGTCTAATGGTGGATGGCTATCAGGACGTGACTGAGTCTAATGGTGGATGGCTATCAGGACAGTACAGCAGTGTGTGTGTGTGTGTGACTGCATGTCATGTGACTCACGTGTAGACTTTGAGCACAAAGTCCTTCTCCTCCTTCAGTTCTGAGATGGTCTGCAGTACGTCGCTCATGGACAACACCGCACAGCCGTATGGCCTTCTGTACTGGACGTGGGGGGGACCCTTCTTAGAGTCATTCAGCAGCATCCGACCTGCACACACACACACACACACACACAGTAAGAACAACGTAATATTGTAGTACATATATAGTACATACCAAGTCATGATATTTACATTTCAGTCATTTAGCAGACGCTCTTATCCAGAGAGACTTACAGTAGTGAGTGCATAAATGTTCATACTTTTATTTCATACTGGTCCCCCGTGGGAATCGAATCCACAACCCTGGCATTGCAAGCGCTATGCTCTACCAACTGAGCTACACGGGGGGAACAGTACTGTAAATAAATACATGCGAATGACTCAGCTATCTAATCACACCACTGCTTAGTCTGTCTGTCTGTCTGTCTGTCTGTCTGTCTGTCTGTCTGTCTGTCTGTCTGTCTGTCTGTCTGTCTGTCTGTCTGTCTGTCTGTCTGTCTGTCTGTCTGTCTGTCTGTCTGTCTGTCTGTAGTCACACCACTGCTTAGTCTGTCTGTCTGTCTGTCTGTCTGTCTGTCTGTCTGTAGTCACACCACTGCTTAGTCTGTCTGTCTTTATGTCTGTCTGTCTGTAGTCACATCAGCTTGTCTGTCTGTCTGTAGTCACAGCAGTTAGTCTGTCTGTCTGTCTGTCTGTCTGTAGTCACATCAGCTTGTCTGTCTGTCTGTAGTCACAGCAGTTAGTCAGTCTGTCTGTCTGTCTGTAGTCACACCACTGCTTAGTCTGTCTGTCTGTCTGTCTGTCTGTCTGTCTGTCTGTCTGTCTGTCTGTCTGTAGTCACACCACTGCTTAGTCAGTCTGTCTGTCTGTCTGTCTGTCTGTAGTCACATCAGCTTGTCTGTCTGTCTGTAGTCACAGCAGTTAGTCTGTCTGTCTGTCTGTCTGTCTGTCTGTAGTCACAGCAGTTCATCTGTGTGCCTGTCATATCCTAAACGTCACCTCAGGTGCTTGGTTCTGTACTTCTGGATCTGAGCAGACAGCTAGTGGTTCTGTACTTCTGGATCTGAGCAGACAGCTATTGGTTCTGTACTTCTGGATCTGAGCAGACAGCTAGTGTAGGGAAATAACTTTGAGCAGAAAGCTAGAGGAAGTGCTGTATACAATATGGTACTGGAGTAGCTTTACATGTAGAACCCTCTGTGGAAAGGGTTCTACATGGAACCCAAAATGATTCTACTTGGAACCTAAATAGTTCTACCTGGAACCAACAATGGTTCTTCAAAGGGTTATCCTATGGGGACAGCTGAAGAACCATTTTAGGTTCTAGATAGCACCTTTTTTTCTAAGAGTGTAGAGTTAGAGACTGGAGTAGGTTTACAGAGGAAGTGAATCAGTGGATAGAGAGAGGGTCTGGTATGCTCAACTGGTGTGTTCATGCCTTGTATAAAAACTGTCATTTGGGCTCAAACGTGGGCCAGCCGAGGAAAGATAACACAGAGTTACATGAGGCCACTTAGGATGTTGCTGTCATTGCGGGAGGAGAGGGACATCCCTCCCAAGCCTATTTCCTGAAATGACACAGCATACTGCTTTACACTCACTGAGACCAAATGAAATTCTAGACAGCATGTCTTACCAGTTCTGATGACTTGGGAAACGATATACAGGTCCCGCTTCATGTCCTTATTGCTTAGATCCTGCAGAGTAGAGGTTAACACATTAGTTAGTTATGTAAGGGAGGATGGAGGCCAGAGTAGAGGTTAACACATTAGTTAGTTATGTAAGGGAGGATGGAGGCCAGAGTAAAGAGGTTAACACATTAGTTAGTTATGTAAGGGAGGATGGAGGCCAGAGTAGAGGTTAACACATTAGTTAGTTATGTAAGGGAGGATGGAGGCCAGAGTAAAGAGGTTAACACATTAGTTAGTTATGTAAGGGAGGATGGAGGCCAGAGTAAAGAGGTTAACACATTAGTTAGTTATGTAAGGGAGGATGGAGGCCAGAGTAAAGAGGTTAACACATTAGTTAGTTATGTAAGGGAGGATGGAGGCCAGAGTAAAGAGGTTAACACATTAGTTAGTTATGTAAGGGAGGATGGAGGCCAAAATACCATTACGGAAACGATTGTTTGATGATCACATAAATGCTGATTGTGATGCTATTGGGGTGGCGGGGGTAAGTGTCTGGTTCTATTGTGGTGGAGGGGGTGGGTGTGGGGTGGAGGGGGTGGGTGTGGGGTGGAGGGGGAGGGTGTCTGGTGAGCTCACCGTGAAGAGAGCACACAGTCGGTCAACCTTTTCTGGATGTTTGGGACCTCCATTCTTGTTCAGTCTGACCATAAACTTCTCACTGAAATAAGAAAGAAAAAACTACTATTGCTACGTTTCATTTCCTGTGATGGGATGTCAGTCACAGCCGTTTAGTTCTAACCATTTAGAATCACCCACTACACACTTTGGATTCGAACAGTCATTGCCAGAAATAAAAACATGCAATATAATACAATACAAAATACATTTTCTAAACCAAACCATTATTGCTTCACAAAGATAGAGACCCTCTAAGAACAGCAGCATATTACATTACATATTAAAGGGGCAATCTGCAACAATTACAAAGGGACACCCTGCCACTGATTTGGTAAACATCTAAGGGATGGGTCTGGAGAAATGTAACCACTCTCAAACTCATGGACAGAGCTATGTGTCACGATCGTCAAAAGGAGTAGACCAATGCGCAGCGTGATATGAGTACATACTTTATTCTAAATTCACCACACGAACAAAAACAACAAAACGATACGTGAAGTCCTCGGTAACATACACAAACCAACACGGAACAAGATCCCACGAATCACAAGTGCACAAACAGCTGCCTAAGTATGGTTCCCAATCAGAGACAACAAGCAACAGCTGATTCTCGTTGCCTCTGATTGAGAACCACCCCGGCCAACATAGAAACACATCACCTAGAATATGAACATAGAAAACGAAACACAGACACTACACAACGAATCTACCACCCTGGCTCAACATACAAGAGTCCCCAGAGCCAGGGCGTGACACTATGGATGCAAGGACTGACCATATAGTGCATTCGGAAAGTATTCAGACCCCTTCCCTTTTTCCACATTTTGTTACGTTACAGCCTTATTCTAAAATTGATTAAATACATTTGTTTCCTCATCAATCTACACACAGTACCCCATAATGACAAAGCGAAAACAGGTTTTTAGAAATTTTTGCAAATGTAGTACAAAAAAACAAAAACAGAAATACCTTATTTACAGAAGTATTCAGACCCTTTGCTATGAGACTCGAAATTGAGCTCAGGTGCATCCTGTTTCCATTGATCATCCCTGAGATGTTTCTACAACTTGATTGGAGTCAATTGATCGGACATGATATGGAAAGGCACACACCTGCTTATATAAGATCCCACAGTTGATAATGCCAGAGCAAAAAGCAACCCATGAGGTCAAAGGAATTGTCCGTAGAGCTCCGAGACAGCATTGTGTTGAGACACATATCTGGGGAAGGGTACCAAAACATTTCTGCAGCATTGAACACAGTGGCCTCCATCATTCTTAAATGGAAGAAGTTTGGAACCACCAAGAGTCTTCCTAGAGCTTGCCGCCTGGCCAAACTGAGCAATCGGGGGAGAAGGGCCTTGGTCAGGGAGGTGACCATGAACCCCATGGTCACTCTGACAGAGCTCCAGAGTTCCTCTGTGGAGATGGGAGAACCTTCCAGAAGGACAACCATCTCTGCAGCAATCAGGCATTTATGGTAGAGTGGCCAGACGGAAGCCACTCCTCAGTAAAAGGCACATGACAGCCCGCTTGGAGTTTGCCAAAAGGCACCTAAAGAACTCTCAGACCATGAGAAACAAGATTCTCTGGTCTGATGATACCAAGACTGAAATCTTTGTTTTGAATGCCAAGCATCAAGTCTGGAAGAAACCTGGCACCATCCCTACGGTGAAGCATGGTGGTGGCAGCATCATGCTGTGGGGATGTTTGTCAGCGGCAGGGACTGGGAGACTAGTCAGGATCGAGGGAAAGATGAACGGAGCAAAGTACAGAGAGATCCTTGATGAAAACCTGCTCCAGAGCGCTCAGGACGTAACAAAATGTGGCCAGACGTAAAAAGTCAAGAGGTCTGAATAATTTCTGAATGCACTGTACATGATATCAAAATTATAGTTTTAACTAGGGATGTGACAAACGTACAACATTTCTTAACGTTTAAACTGCCTTTTTTACTGCCTTTTTTAACGTTTAAATGATAAGAAAAAACATAAAATGACGTGAATTCACAATTCAGATAATGGTCCTGCGTATGACCACTAGGGGGTACAGACCCCCTGGTTCGATTCCAGGCTGTATCACAACTGACCGTGATTGGGAGTCCCAAAGGGCAGCGCACAATTTGCCCGGCGTCGTCCGGGTTTGGCCGGTGTAGGCCGTCATTGTAAATAAGAATGTGTTCTTAACTGACTTGCCTAGTTAAATAAAGGTAAACAAAAAAATGAAGTCCCATGTACTGACCAATGAGAACATGGAGGAGAGGCACACAGCAGAGAACCTAAAACAACATTAACTACCATCGTGGCTGAGTGGATGGGTGACAGCAGTAAAGGTGAGCGCCGTCTGGTAGGTAGCCAGGACTGCGGTAGCTTGAACTGCACTGCCCCCTAGTGGTCATACGCAGGACCATTATCTGAATTGTGAATTCACGTCATTTTATGTTTTTTTTCTTCTTATTGTTTAAACATTAAGAAAATGCTTACATTTGTCACATCCCTAGCAAACACACACACACCTACACGCACACACACATGCGTGCACACACACACACACGCACACACACACACACACACACACACACAGACAGACTGACAGAAACACAAACACACGCAAACACTGTATGCACCGTCTACATTTTTTAAATATATTTATATTTTGTCAGATGCCTGCATGCGTGCGGCTCCTCAGTGACAAACAGAAAGCAAAGACAGCTAAAAGAAGACGACACCCATGAATCTTCATATTTACATACCAGATACTGTATGTTGGGTCCAGTAAGGACAAACCATCAGCAGGATATATAAATGTCGCCATACACCTTCTGTTGCATCTACACACCAACAGCAAGCTACTAGCCGATCTATTAATCTACACACCAACAGCAAGCTACTAGCCGATCTATTAATCTACACACCAACAGCAAGCTACTAGCCGATCTATTAATCTACACACCAACAGCAAGCTACTAGCCTATCTATTAATCTACACACCAACAGCAAGCTACTAGCCGATCTATTAATCTACACACCAACAGCAAGCTACTAGCCTATCTATTAATCTACACACCAACAGCAAGCTACTAGCCGATCTATTAATCTACACACCAACAGCAAGCTACTAGCCGATCTATTAATCTACACACCAACAGCAAGCTACTAGCCTATCTATTAATCTACACACCAACCGCAAACTACTAGCCTATCTATTAATCTACACACCAACAGCAAGCTACTAGCCTATCTATTAATCCACACACCAACAGCAAGCTACTAGCCTATCTATTAATCTACACACCAACAGCAAGCTACTAGCCTATCTATTAATCTACACACCAACAGCAAGCTACTAGCCTATCTATTAATCTACACACCAACAGCAAGCTACTAGCCGATCTATTAATCTACACACCAACAGCAAGCTACTAGCCTATCTATTAATCTACACACCAACAGCAAGCTACTAGCCGATCTATTAATCTACACACCAACAGCAAGCTACTAGCCTATCTATTAATCTACACACCAACAGCAAGCTACTAGCCTATCTATTAATGTACACACCAACAGCAAGCTACTAGCCTATCTATTAATCTACACACCAACAGCAAGCTACTAGCCTATCTATTAATCTACACACCAACAGCAAGCTACTAGCCTATCTATTAATCTACACACCAACAGCAAGCTACTAGCCTATCTATTAATCTACACACCAACAGCAAGCTACTAGCCTATCTATTAATCTACACACCAACAGCAAGCTACTAGCCTATCTATTAATCTACACACCAACAGCAAGCTACTAGCCTATCTATTAATCTACACACCAACAGCAAGCTACTAGCCTATCTATTAATCTACACACCAACAGCAAGCTACTAGCCTATCTATTAATCTACACACCAACAGCAAGCTACTAGCCTATCTATTAATCTACACACCAACAGCAAGCTACTAGCCTATCTATTAATCTACACACCAACAGCAAGCTACTAGCCTATCTATTAATCTACACACCAACAGCAAGCTACTAGCCTATCTATTAATCTACACACCAACAGCAAGCTACTAGCCTATCTATTAATCTACACACCAACAGCAAGCTACTAGCCTATCTATTAATTTACACACCAACAGCAAGCTACTAGCATATCTATTAATTTACACACCAACAGCAAGCTACTAGGCTATCTATTAATCTACACACCAACAGCAAGCTACTAGCCTATCTATTAATCTACACACCAACAGCAAGCTACTAGCCTATCTATTAATCTACACACCAACAGCAAGCTACTAGCATATCTATTCTATCCCACAAGCTAGATACGGGTGGCCAACGTTCTCATCGATGGGGCTGTAGTGGAACAGGTTGAGAGCTTCAAGTTCCTTGGTGTCCAGATCACCAACAAACTATCATGGTCCAAACACACCAAGACAGTTGTGAAGAGTGCACAACAAAGCCTATTCCCTCTCAGGAGACTGAAAAGATTTGGCATGGGTCCTCAGATCCTCAAAAGGTTCTACAGCTGCACCATCGAGAGCATCCTGACTGGTTGCATCACCGCCTGGTATGGCAACTGCTCGGCGTCCGACCGCAAGGCACTACAGAGGGTAGTGCGTACGGCCCAGTACATCACTGGGGCCAAGCTTCCTGCCATCCAGGACCTCTATACCAGGCGGTGTCAGAGGAAGGCCCTAAAAATTGTCAAAGACTCCAGCCACCCTAGTCATAGACTGTTCTCTCTGCTACCGCACGACAAGGGGTACCGGAGCGCCAAGTCTAGGTCCAAAAGGCTTCTTAACAGCTTCTACCCCCAAGCCATAAGACTCCTGAACAGCTAATCAAATGGCTATCCAGACTATTTGCATTGCCCCCCCCCCCCACCCCACCCCATCCCCCTCTTTATTTATTATTTATGCATAGTTACTTTAACTCTACCTACATGTACATATTACATCAATTACCTCGACTAACCGGTGCCCCCGCACATTGACTCTGTACCGGTACCCCCTGTATATAGCCTCCCTACTGTTATTTTATTTTACTGCTGCTTTAATGATTTTAATTTTTAATTTTTTACTTATCAATTTTTTACTTAACACTTTTTAAAATATTCTTAAAAAACTGCATCATTGGTTAAGGGCTTGTAAGTAAGCATTTCACTGTAATGTCTACACCTGTTGTATTTGGCGCATGTGGCAAATACAATTTAATTTGATTTGATTTATGATTCTGCAGAAGGAATTTCAGTGAATCAGTTCCTCTCTCACAGAGGGGAACAAAATAGGAAATTGTATGTTTGCAGGAAATATCTGTGAAGTATTCCGTTTCAATAGACTAAATTCTAAGTGGAATGATATTGTGAATATTGGAATAGAGCCTATGGTAACTGTACCCAACAGAGCGAGGTGGAATATGAGCCAGCCAATCAGTGTCCTAGGGGAATAGAATGCAGCGTAATGTCTCCTTCTAGATAGCAGGCGGTCATTAAATCCCCTTTTTTACCCAATCATCTCCACATTGTTATTTCTACTTCTTTGTTCTATGCAAAGGTTTGATGGGCCATTTTTCTAAAGTATGGCAGCTTCTTTTTGTATAATGATTGCTGCTCCAGGTGAAAGTACCAGCCACAAATGCAAATAACACACTTGTGGTTTTAACTAGTGCTCTGAAGTAGCTAGCAGGTGCTTAGCCAGAGATCCTAACAGAAACAAAAACCAGTTGACACTTTTGTGTAGCGATTGCTCCTGAGGTGCAATATGTTAATAACATACATATAGTTTGCACTCTAAGCTAGCTACTAGTTAGCAGGTGTTTAGCCAGGATGATAAATGGAAATAGTTTGAAGTCCTCTAAGGTAGCTGGCTGGTGCTTTGTCAGGCTGAGGTATGGATATTCTAACACACAAAGACACATGGAGAATCTCTCATCCCAGGGGAGATGAGCTGTGGGTAACAGTGATAGAGTCCCAGGCTCCATCCTATTCCCTATTTAGTGCACCACTTTTGACCAGAGTCCCTGTGGGCGGAACACCTCAAACTACACACTACAGCACATGAATCAAAGATGGCCGCCTAAAGTCTGCTAGCTCTCAAAATGCAGGCGCTTTTTATCAGTCTCTAAAACTAAAAAGATACTTTAGTTTTAGAGAATATTGAAGCTGTGGGCTACCAGGACGATTATTAATAATTGAATATGGGTTCACTGGAGAGTCTGGAGATATTGTTTTAATAACAACTGAATCTGGGTTCACTGGAGAACTACACAGGTAATACTGCACGCACCTCCAGGCTGAGAACTACACAGGTAATACTGCATGCACCTCCAGGCTGAGAACTACACAGGTAATACTGCATGCACCTCCAGGCTGAGAACTACACAGGTAATACTGCATGCACCTCCAGGCTGAGAACTACACAGGTAATACTGCATGCACCTCCAGGCTGAGAACTACACAGGTAATACTGCATCCACCTCCAGGCTGAGAACTACACAGGTAATACTGCATCCACAAGCTGTGTGACATGCACCTCCAGGCTGAGAACTACACAGGTAATACTACATGCACCTCCAGGCTGAGAACTACACAGGTAATACTGCATCCACCTCCAGGCTGAGAACTACACAGGTAATACTGCATCCACAAGCTGTGTGGCCTGCACCTCCAGGCTGAGAACTACACAGGTAATACTGCATGCACCTCCAGGCTGAGAACTACACAGGTAATACTGCCTGCACCTCCAGGCTGAGAACTACACAGGTAATACTGCATGCACCTCCAGGCTGAGAACTACACAGGTAATACTGCCTGCACCTCCAGGCTGAGAACTACACAGGTAATACTGCATGCACCTCCAGGCTGAGAACTACACAGGTAATACTGCATGCACCTCCAGGCTGAGAACTACACAGGTAATACTGCATCCACAAGCTGTGTGACCTGCACCTCCAGGCTGAGAACTACACAGGTAATACTGCATCCACCTCCAGGCTGAGAACTACACAGGTAATACTGCATCCACAAGCTGTGTGGCCTGCACCTCCAGGCTGAGAACTACACAGGTAATACTGCATGCACCTCCAGGCTGAGAACTACACAGGTAATACTGCATGCACCTCCAGGCTGAGAACTACACAGGTAATACTGCATCCACCTCCAGGCTGAGAACTACACAGGTAATACTGCATGCACCTCCAGGCTGAGAACTACACAGGTATGATACCCACACACGAACCTATTCACTCACAAAAGGGAAAGAGTGTACTAGCTATGGTTGCAAAGCTACCAGTAATTTACCAAAGTTACCGGAGTCTTCAGTAATTTTGGTAAATAATAGAAAATCTATGGCAATGTATCAAACATTTTGTAATTTATACTTCAATTACTTTTAAAATGTCACAGTTCTGCTACTCAACAGACGTGTCACCCATTGAGCATGTTTGGGGTGCTCTGGATCGACGCGTACGACAGCATGTTCCAGTTCCCGCCAATATCCAACAACTTCGCACAGTCATTGAAGAGGAGTGGGACAACATTCCACAGGCCACAATCAACAGCCTGATCAACTCTATGCGAAGGAGATGTGTTGCGCTGCTTGAGGTAAATAGTGGTCACACCAGATACTGACTGGTTTTCTGATCCACGCCCCTTCCTTTTTTTTGGTATCTGTGACCAACAAATGCATATCTGTATTCCCAGTCATGTGAAATACATAGATTAGGGTCTAAAGAATGTATTTCAATTGACTGATTTCCTTATATGAACTGTAACTCAGTAAAATATTTGAAATTGTTGCATGTTGCGTTCATATTTTTGTTCAGTATACTTATGCTAAAATGTTTATAATTATTTCTTATGGTTGTTGCATTGTCGAGAAGGAACGTGCAAGTAAGCACTTCGTTGGACGATGTATACCATGTGTATCCTGTACATACAACTAATAAAACTTGAAACTCATGGACAGGTTGTGAGTGGGAGGGACTGCCTGGCGAGGTGAGATGATAGATATTTGACAAGGAAAGATATACTTCAGCCCAAATTTATTTCAATATGCCTCCTTTGTAACGAAGACTCCTTGGTTACGAAGTCTCCTTGGTAACAAAGTCTCCTTGGTAACTACTGCACACATACAAACCCTCCACACACACAAACTGTTCACACACACACAAAACCTGCCCTACATCAGTGTCATTATATTAATTAGCTATTCATTGTGTTTTACGATAATTAAAACAACAACACATTATTTATCACTCATTAACAAAGCTATAGATAATTAATTAGTGCATTACTGTACGGCTGGTTCAACATCAAGGACTAATTGACAGGTAATGACGTTCTTAACGAAAGCAAAGTCCTTAACTGTTGGTAATGTAAACCTCAAAATATATTTATAGAATAAATGAAATCAATCCAAATGTAAACACCTATTTTCATCCGCAAAGAATCCAAACTGGAGCACGTGTTTTTCTATTCTGAATGCAGGTTATAGGAACAGAGACAGGATGCAGTGTTCTATAACCTTACCATATTTCCACTCCACCCGATCTGCTTGCCCTCCTTCAGGTCATATAGTACATGTGATTAGGGAACGAGCTGAACAGGTCCCCGGGTGATCCGTGAACAGACCACAACCACTAGCATTCTAGCACACTGCTGTGGAAACTGTAGCAATCCCGCCCACCTGACATGCTTGCTGTGTTAGCCCGCTGAGCTAAAGCCTAATGGTAGTTTATCCAACCAGCTATGTCACACACCTAGAAACCCTAGAATCCCTGATCCGATTCCCCTCCCTGAGATCGTAGAGAGAAGATGTCTGTGTTAAACAGACCCAAACCACCAGCATTCTAGTCTCAGCTTTATTGTAGCATTTCTATTGTAGCCTCTCTTCACCTGATCTGTTTCCCCTCCCTGAGGTCGTAGAGGGAGAAGAAGACGTCTGTGTCTTCACCCATGGTGTTGTAGGTGAAGCTCTTCAGGCTGACGAACAGGTGGTGAGGTACGGGGATACGACAGGGCTCTACACCGGGGCCCTGGCGCACACGGTCACCCTGTGGGGACGAGACACAAAAACAAAGCCACGGAGGTTACGTCTCCTGTCATGTTGTTAGCAGGGCAACGGCCTCTTCTGTAGGCCAAGCTGGGTCTTCGTCACCAGTTGGGTTAGCTGAGGGCCTGCATAATGTCATGTGATATGATAATACTCCCGCTTAATATCTGACGAACAATAAACATTGGCATTGGCACAGTTCCACATGGTGATCGTAATTGTCATGCAGTACTGACAGTGTGTGATAGCAACTGCTGAGAGTATGCTTTACCTGGGTTGTGCTTTGCTGGACACTGTGTCTGCTGGACAGATGCTGCAGCAACAAGAGAGAGAGAGAACAGAAGAGAGAGAGAGAGAGAGAGCTATGCCATCAAAAGGAACATACAATTCGACATACCAATTAGGATCTGGCTAAAAATACTTGAATCAGTTATAGAACCCATTGCCCTTTATGGTTGTGAGGTCTGGGGTCCGCTCACCAACCAAGAATTCACAAAATGGGACAAACACCAAATTGAGACTCTGCATGCAGAATTATGCTAAAATATCCTCAGCGTACAACGTAAAACCCAAAATAATGCATGCAGAGCAGAATTAGGCCGATACCCGCTAATTATCACCTACAGAGAGATGAACTTGGAGAAGAGTCCCCTAAGCAAGCTGGTCCTGGGGCTCTGTTCACAAACACAAACAGACCCCACAGAGCCCCAGGACAGCAAAACAATTAGACCCAACCAAATCATGAGAAAACAAAAAGAGAATTATTTGACACATTGGAAAGTATTAACAAAAAAACTAGAATGCTATTTGGCCCTAAACAGAGAGTACACAGTGGCAGAATACCTGACCACTGTGACTGACCCAAAATCAAGGAAAGCTTTGACTATGTACAGTGAGCATAGCCTTGCTATTGAGAGAGGAAACTGAGCTGCACTTCCTAACTTCCTGCCAAATGTATGACCATATTAGACACACATACTTCCCTCAGATTACACAGACACACAAAGAATTTGAAAACAAATCCAATTTTGTTAAACTCTAATATCTATTGGGTGAAATACCACAGTGTGCCATCACAGCTGCAAGATTTGTGACCTGTTGACATGTGACATTTCTTTATTCTTTTGTAACCTTTGTGAGTGTAATGTTTACTGTTATTTTTTAAAAGCTCAGACAACACCATTAGGCCTACTGTACCTGTTCTAGAGCTCAGACAACACCATTAGGTCTACTGTACCTGTTCTAGAGCTCAGACAACACCATTAGGCCTACTGTAACTGTTCTAGAGCTCAGACAACACCATTAGGTCTACTGTACCTGTTCTAGAGCTCAAACAACACCATTAGGCCTACTGTAACTGTTCTAGAGCTCAGACAACACCATTAGGCCTACTGTACCTGTTCTAGAGCTCAGACAACACCATTAGGCCTACTGTAACTGTTCTAGTTTAGCTGTTGTTATGGCTACACTGAATTTAGACTAAATATACTAAATATCTATTTTCTAAGCACAGCCTGGTTTCTGCATATTCCATACACCGGCAACAGGCATGACTCGTGTGCGACCATACACGCCCCTCCCCCCAGTCTCCTGGCTAAATTCCCCATCTGGCCTTCATACCACCATGGCCCCCTAATCATCCCCAGCTTCCAATTGGCACACTCATCCCCCCTCCTCTCCCCTGTAACTATTCCCCAGGTCGTTGCTGTAAATGAGAATGTGTTCTCAGTCACCTGGTAAAATAAGGGTAAAATAAAATAAATATACGTACAGTCCAGTGGTACCAACCATTTTGTATAACATTTACATTTTGGTTAATTAGCAGACGCCCTTTTCCAGAGCGACTTAGTCAGTAAGAAAAAACAACTACATATTACAGTTCAGTGGTCAGTGGTACCTACCATTTTGTTTAAGTCTCCACAGTGGTCAGTGGTACCGACCATTTTGTTTAAGTCTCTACAGTGGTCACTGGTCTGCCATTTTGTGTAAGTCTCTACAGTGGTCACTGGTCTGCCATTTTGTTTAACTCTCTACAGTGGCCACTGGTCTGCCATTTTGTTTAAGTCTCTACAGTGGTCACTGGTCTGCCATTTTGTTTAACTCTCTACAGTGGTCACTGGTCTGCCATTTTGTGTAAGTCTCTACAGTGGTCAGTGGTACCTACCATTTTGTTTAAGTCTCTAAAGTGGTAAGTGGTACCTAGCATTTTGTTTAAGTGTCAACAGTGGTCACTGGTCTGCCATTTTGTTTAAGTCTCTACAGTGGTCAATGGTACCTACCATTTTGTATAAGTCTGAGACGCTGATCTGGTCTGCATCAACCATCTCAAACTCCTTCCTGGGTACGAGGTCCAGGCCTAGGTGTCTGTTGAGGAGAACAATACAATGTCATAACCTCACATCTGCAGTAACATACTGCTATATGATAAATGGTAACAGTATGACGTAACGTCTGCAGTGAAACGGCCTGGAGGCTAGTGATAGCATTAGGCTAACAGTATGACATAACGTCTGCAGTGAAACAGCCTGGAGGCTAGTGATAGCATTAGGCTAACAGTATGACATAACGTCTGCAGTGAAACGGCCTGGAGGCTAGTGATAGCATTAGGCTAACAGTATGACATAACGTCTGCAGTGAAACGGCCTGGAGGCTAGTGATAGCATTAGGCTAACAGTATGACATAACGTCTGCAGTGAAACAGCCTGGAGGCTAGTGATAGCATTAGGCTAACAGTATGACATAACGTCTGCAGTGAAACAGCCTGGAGGCTAGTGATAGCATTAGGCTAACAGTATGACATAACGTCTGCAGTGAAACGGCCTGGAGGCTAGTGATAGCATTAGGCTAACAGTATGACATAACGTCTGCAGTGAAACAGCCTGGAGGCTAGTGATAGCATTAGGCTAACAGTATGACATAATGTCTGCAGTGAAACAGCCTGGAGGCTAGTGATAGCATTAGGCTAACAGTATGACATAACGTCTGCAGTGAAACGGCCTGGAGGCTAGTGATAGCATAAGGCTAACAGTATGACATAACATCTGCAGTGAAACGGCCTGGAGGCTAGTGATAGCATTAGGCTAACAGCATGACATAACGTCTGCAGTGAAACGGCATGGTGGCTAGTGAAAGCATTAGGCTAACAGTATGACATAACGTAACTGCAATTTACAATTACAAGCCAATAACTATTCAATTAATTCCTCCCTTTCCAATTCCCACTGTAAAACTGCTCTCTTGTGAAAGATGCGAATCTGGGAGTAACAGGGGTAGTCTGGGGAGAGTGGAGGGTTGAGGGTGTGGACTATGAGGGGGGAGTGAGCTCTGAGATGGTCCAGGGTCAATTTGATTTCTCTAGCTTCTCTGTTTACAATGGGACTATGTAAGGGCTGACATGTATATATAATGGACGTATTATCTCCTATAACCAATTAGCAGAGTAATTGGTTATAGGAGATATTGTGACACGATCATTTTGTGACGCAAAAATATTGGCAAAATGTATTGCTCAATAGAATAAAAATGGTCCTACAGGACATTATTCATCACGATCAGACGGGATTCTTAAAAGAAAGATATATTGGAGACAACATTAGACAACTACTAGAAATAATGGGAAAACTATGATAATGCAGGGAAATGCAGTGTAATCTTCATAGCAGATTTTGAGAAAGCATTTGATACACAGTACGTCTTGAATCTGTTTATAAGTGCCTGGATTATTTCAACTTTGGAGAATCCCTCATAAAATGGGCAAAAGTCATGTACAACAATCCTTTATGTAAAATAATAAATAATGGTTACTACTCTGAGAACTTTGAATTGTCAAGAGGCCTAAAACAAGGTTATGAATGTCTAGGTGGAGAGGTCAAGGTGGAGAGGTCAAGGTGGAGAGGTCAAGGTGGAGTGGTCAAGGTGGAGAGGTCAAGGTGGGGTGGTCATTTATGAATGTCAAGGAGATTCAGAGATTGATGTCAGGGAGTCAAGTGGAGATCAGGTGAGTGTCAATGATTAAGGTGAGGTAAGGTGAGTGTCAGAGGGTTGGTAATTTTGAACTAAAGGAATGGAGGTTAGTGAGGCTTTTATGAATTCTAGGAAGGTCAAGTGATTATTCATAGTCGAGGGTCAATGAATATGAGGGTCATATGAGTCGGTGAAGGTAATGATGAAATAATTAGAGGGTCAAGTGAAGTACAAGGTATTCATTATTTTAAAAGTCAGGAAGGTCAGGGTGATGTTGTGATGATTGCAACATCAGGTGAGTGGCTCTATGAGCTATTACTGAAGTTCTAGAAAGTGAATTCCAGTAAGTCACTGTCGGGGGTATGATCCCAATGAGTCAGTGAATTACATTTGAATGTAAAGAAGGTGTAACGAGCATCAATAAACTACATACTACTGTTAAGTACAGTATGATGGTAGTAAGTCTGTCCCCATTTTCACTGTGGTATTCCTGACACATACAAGTATTAACCTACAGTCATATAATATACGTACAGTACTGTGAGTGTAATGTCCACATTACTAACATATTACTACTCACTGTGTGTAGTGATATAAGTATGGACTACAGTCACTACGTTGAACCAAGTCACTGGTGATGGTCACCATATACAAGTATGTACTACAGTCACTATGTATTTAATAAGTCACAGGATGTAGTGCCCCATTCAACTAATGATTACTCAGTCAGGTCAGTCTACATATTACCTTCAGTACAGTATAACCTACAGTCACTGTGGTGTAGTGTCCCATCACTACAGTATTATAGTAAGTCACTACAGTTAACTACATGTCACTGTGGTGTAGTGTCCCCATGACTACAGTATTTACCTACAGTCACTGTGGTGTAGTGTCCCCATCACTACAGTATACCTACAGTCACTGTGTGGATGTAGGTCCCCATCACTACAGTATTACTACAGTCACTACAGTATACCTACAGTCACGTGGTGTAGTGTCCCATTACTCAGTACAGTATTCCTCACATCACGATGTGGTGTAGTGTCCCATCACTACAGTATTAACTACAGTCACTACAGTATAACCTACGTCACGTGGTGTAGTGTCCCCATCACTACAGTATACCTACAGTCACTGTGGTGTAGTGTCCCCATCACTACAGTAACAACCTACAGTCACGTGGTGTAGTGTCCCCCTCACTACAGTATATACCTACAGTCACTGTGTGTAATTAGTCCCATCACTACAGTATGCTACAGTCACTACAGTATAACCTACAGTCACTGTGGTGTAGTGTCCCCATCACTACAGTATTACCTACAGTCACTACAGTATTAACCTACAGTCACGTGTGTAGTGTCCCCACTCAGTCTACTAGTGAGTTCCAACACTACAGTTCAACTACGTCACGTGTGTAGTGTCCCATCACTACAGTATAACCTACAGTCACTGTGGTGTAGTGTCCCCCAAGTACTACAGTATTACCTACAGTCACTGTGGTGTAGTGTCCCCTCACTACAGTATTACTACAGTCACACAGTATAACTACAGTCACTGTGGTGTAG
Organism: Coregonus sp. 'balchen'; assembly: GCA_902810595.1. NCBI lineage: Eukaryota > Metazoa > Chordata > Actinopteri > Salmoniformes > Salmonidae > Coregonus > Coregonus sp. 'balchen'. The sequence goes on from LR778262.1 coordinate 6,867,934, forward strand.
TGTCCCCATCACTACAGTATTACCCAACTTACAGTCACTACTATCAGTAGTGGTGTGTCCACAATACAGTAACCTACAGTCACTGTGGTGTAGTGTCCCCATATAAGTATTACCTACAGTCACTGTGTAGTTCCCCAGTCATACAGTATAACCTACAGTCACTGTGGTGTAGTGTCCCCATCATACGTATACAGTCACTGGGTGTAGTGTCCATACTACAGTATACCTACAGTCATGTGGTGTAGTGTCCCCATCACTACAGTATAACCTACAGTCACTACAGTATAACCTACAGTCACTGTGGTGTAGTGTCCCCATCACTACAGTATAACCTACAGTCACTGTGGTGTAGTGTCCCCATCACTACAGTATAACCTACAGTCACTGTGGTGTAGTGTCCCCCATCACAAGTAACCTCAGTCACATATACCTACAGTCACTGTGGTGTAGTGTCCCCATCACTACAGTATAACCTACAGTCACTACAGTATTACCTACAGTCACTGTGGTTTAGTGTCCCCATCACTACAGTATACACCTACAGTCAACTACGTACGGGGTAGTTCCATCAGTTTACCTACAGTCACTGTGGTGTAGTGTCCCCATCACTACAGTATAACCTACAGTCACTACTACGTAATTTACCTACAGTCACTGTGGTGTAGTGTCCCCATCACTACAGTATAACCTACAGTCACTAAGTATTTCCTACAGTCACTGTGGTGTAGTGTCCCCATCACTACAGTATAACCTACAGTCACTACAGTATTCTACAGTCACTGTGGTGTAGTGTCCCCATCACTACAGTATAACCTACAGTCACTGTGGTGTAGTGTCCCCATCACTACAGTATAACCTACAGTCACTAGCGTATCCGTCACGTTGTAGTCCCCATCACTACAGTATACCTACAGTCACTACAGTATATAATCCTACAGTCACTACAGTATACCTACGTCACTGGTGGTTAGTGTCCCCATCACTACAGTATTACCTACAGTCACTGTGGTGTAGTGTCCCCATCACTACAGTATAACCTACAGTCACTACAGTATAACCTACAGTCACTGTGGTGTAGTGTCTCCCATCACTACCAGTATTACCTACAGTCACTACAGTATTAACCTACAGTCACTGTGGTGTAGGTCCCCATCACTATAGTATTAACTACAGTCACTACTACAGTATTACCTACAGTCACTACAGTATAACCTACAGTCACTGTGGGTGTAGTGTCCCCATCATACAGTATTACCACAGTCACTGTGGTGTAGTGTCCTCCATCACTACAGTATAACCTACAGTCACTGTGGTGTAGTTCCCCCATCAACATTACTACAAGTATTAACTACGTAGATTCACATACAGTATACCTACAGCGTGGTGTAGTGTCCCCTCATACAGTATACCTACAGTCATGTGGTGTAGTGTCCCCATCACTACAGTATAACCTACAGTCACTGTGGGGTAGTGTCCCCATCACTACAGTATAACCTACAGTCACTGTGGTGTAGTGTCCCCATCACTACAGTATAACCTACAGTCACTACAGTATTACCTACAGTCACTGTGGTGTAGTGTCCCCATCACTACAGTATAACCTACAGTCACTGTGGTGTAGTGTCCCCATCACTACAGTATAACCTACAGTCACTGTGGTGTAGTGTCCCCATCACTACAGTATTACCTACAGTCACTGTGGTGTAGTGTCCCCATCACTACAGTATAACCTACAGTCACTACAGTATTTCCTACAGTCACTGTGGTTTAGTGTCCCCATCACTACAGTATAACCTACAGTCACTACAGTATTTCCTACAGTCACTGTGGTGTAGTGTCCCCATCACTACAGTATAACCTACAGTCACTACAGTATTTCCTACAGTCACTGTGGTGTAGTGTCCCCATCACTACAGTATAACCTACAGTCACTACAGTATTTCCTACAGTCACTGTGGTGTAGTGTCCCCATCACTACAGTATAACCTACAGTCACTACAGTATTTCCTACAGTCACTGTGGTGTAGTGTCCCCATCACTACAGTATAACCTACAGTCACTGGTGTAGTGTCCCCATCACTACAGTATAACCTACAGTCACTACAGTATAACCTACAGTCACTGTGGTGTAGTGTCCCCATCACTATAGTATTACCTACAGTCACTACAGTATTACCTACAGTCACTACAGTATAACCTACAGTCACTGTGGTGTAGTGTCCCCATCACTACAGTATTACCTACAGTCACTGTGGTGTAGTGTCCCCATCACTACAGTATAACCTACAGTCACTACAGTATAACCTACAGTCACTGTGGTGTAGTGTCCCCATCACTACAGTATTACCTACAGTCACTACAGTATTAACTACAGTCACAGTGATGTAGAGTCCCCATCACTATAGTATTACCTACAGTCACTACAGTATTACCTACAGTCACTACAGTATAACCTACAGTCACTGTGGTGTAGTGTCCCCATCAATACAGTATTACCTACAGTCACTGTGGTGTAGTGTCCCCATCACTACAGTATAACCTACAGTCACTGTGGTGTAGTGTCCCCATCACTACATTATTAACTACAGTCACTACAGTATAACCTACAGTCACTGTGGTGTAGTGTCCCCATCACTACAGTATAACCTACAGTCACTGTGGTGTAGTGTCCCCATCACTACAGTATAACCTACAGTCACTGTGGTGTAGTGTCCCCATCACTACAGTATAACCTACAGTCACTACAGTATTACCTACAGTCACTGTGGTGTAGTGTCCCCATCACTACAGTATAACCTACAGTCACTGTGGTGTAGTGTCCCCATCACTACAGTATAACCTACAGTCACTGTGGTGTAGTGTCCCCATCACTACAGTATAACCTACAGTCACTGTGGTGTAGTGTCCCCATCACTACAGTATTACCTACAGTCACTGTGGTGTAGTGTCCCCATCACTACAGTATTACCTACAGTCACTGTGGTGTAGTGTCCCCATCACTACAGTATTACCTACAGTCACTGTGGTGTAGTGTCCCCATCACTACAGTATAACCTACAGTCACTGTGGTGTAGTGTCCCCATCACTACAGTATAACCTACAGTCACTACAGTATTACCTACAGTCACTGTGGTGTAGTGTCCCCATCACTACAGTATAACCTACAGTCACTGTGGTGTAGTGTCCCCATCACTACAGTATAACCTACAGTCACTGTGGTGTAGTGTCCCCATCACTACAGTATTACCTACAGTCACTGTGGTGTAGTGTCCCCATCACTACAGTATTACCTACAGTCACTGTGGTGTAGTGTCCCCATCACTACAGTATTACCTACAGTCACTACAGTATAACAGAAGGGTAAATGATGGTAAGTGAACTCACTCGTTGCCTTTTATCAATCAATCAATCAGTCAGGTAACTCACTCGTTGCCCCAGTCCAGGCGGACTGTGATGTGTCTCTTGACATCTCTGATCTGATCCTGGGTCAGGTGACCAGACAGCATCTGTCTCCGAAGGTCAAACAGCTCATTCATCACGTGGCGCAACTTGTAGAACAAGTCCACCTTGTGTTTCTATAGGAGAGAGGAGAGAGAGAAAAGAGAGAGAGAGAGAGAGAGAGAGAGAGAGAGAGAGAGAGAGAGAGAGAGAGAGAGAGAGAGAGAGAGAGAGAGAGAGAGAGAGAGAGAGAGAGAGAGAGAGAGAGAGAGAGAGAAAATATAATTACTTGACACATTGGAAAGAACTAACAAAAAAACAGAGCAAACTAGAATGCTATTTGGCCCTAAACAGAGAGTACACAGTGGCAGAATACCTGCCCACTATGACTGACCCAAACTGAGGGAAAGCTTTGACTATGTACAGACTCAGTGAGCATAGCCTTGCTATTGAGAAAGGCCGCCGTAGGCAGACCTGGCTCTCAAGAGAAGACAGGCTATGTGCACACTGCCCACAAAATGAGGTGGAAACTGAGCTGCACTTCCTAACCTCCTGCCAAATGTATGACCATATTAGAGACACATATTTCCCTCAGATTACACAGACCCACAAAGACCCACAAAACAAACCCAATTTTGATAAACTCCCATATCTACTGGGTGAAAAACCACAGTGTGCAATCACAGCAGCATGATTTGTGACCTGTTGCCACAGGAAAAGGGCAACCAGTGAATAACAAACATCATTGTAAATACAACCCATATTTATGTTTTTTTATTTTCCCTTTTGTACTTTAAATATTTGCACATCATTACAACACTGTATATGCACATAATATGAGATTTGAAATGTCTTTTGGAACTTTTGTGAGTGTAATGTTAATATTTATTGTTGTTTTTCACTTGCTTTGACAATGTAAACATGTGTTTCCCATGCCAATAAAGCCCTTAAATTGAATTGAATTGAGAGAGCGAGAGAGAGAGAGAGAGAGAGAGAGAGAGAGAGAGAGAGAGAGAGAATAATTAATATAATAATCAAGATAAAAGAGAGAAATACTTTTTATCTTTCTTTAATGAGATCCTCATTTGTTTAAAACCACTACAGAGAGAGAGAGACATCTTTAGAAAACCAAGTCAGAGATGACTGAACAGAAGTCATCTTCAGAAAGCCAAGTCAAAGATGACTGAACAGAAGCCATCTTTAGAAAAACAAGTCAGAGATGAGTTAACAGAAGTCATCTTTAGAAAACCAAGTCAGAGATGAGTTAACAGAAGCCATCTTTAGAAAACCAAGTCAGAGATGAGTTAACAGAAGTCATCTTTAGAAAACCAAGTCAGAGATGAGTTAACAGAAGCCATCTTTAGAAAACCAAGTCAGAGATTAGTTATCAGAAGTCATCTTTAGAAAACCAAGTCAGAGATGACTGAACAGAATAAATCCATATTTCTTGTCATTCTTCATTCTCCAATGTGTCACTGTCCCAATACTTTTGGAACTCACTGTACATTTTAACAGGAAACAATTTACCGTGTCTGGCTTAAAAATGTCTATTACCAACAAGTTTCAAGTTTTAATGTCACGTGAAATGCCTTTCTTGAAAGTTACTGGTGTTCTGGTATTCTGTCTTTAAATTAAATAACTCTAATCATCAGTCTCTGAGGCAGAACTACACATTGACTACAGACAGTACACTATTGTACAGGCTTTCCCAAGTCTAGCCTACTGTTAGGCTACTGAACTGTACAAAGCTACTGTAGCTATAACTGCGGTAGCATTGCATTACAGTTTTGGATGAGTCCTCAACAACAACAAAAATTCTAACTGTACTTGGAAGTCAGAGTCAACTTAGATTGTGTCCCAAATGGCACCCTATTCCCTACATAGTGCACTACTTTTGACCAGAGCCCTATAGCGCACAATAGGGAATTGCTTGCCATTTGGGAAGCATGCATAAACTTGAGTCTGAATCGCACGACCTCACATTAAGGACAACATTATGGTATTATTTCCCCTAGCGTCATAAAACAAACCATACTGTATATGAACACATCATTGTAGAGCAGCACAGCCACAAAAGTAACTCCTCTTATCAACTGTATTGCAAGAATTTGCTATGTGTTGTCTTAGGAATTCAACATTCTCTGTGTTGTCTTAGGAATTCAACATTCTCTGTGTCGTCTTAGGAATTAAACATTCTCTGTGTTGTCTTAGGAATTCAACATTATCTGTGTTGTCTTAGGAATTAAACATTCTCTGTAATGTCTTAAGAATTCAACATTCTCTGTGTCGTCTTAGGAATTCAACATTCTCTGTGTTGTCTTAGGAATTCAACATTCTCTGTGTTGTCTTAGGAATTCAACATTCTCTGTGTCGTCTTAGGAATTCAACATTCTCTGTGTTGTCTTAGGAATTCAACATTCTCTGTGTTGTCTTATGAATTCAACATTCTCTGTGTCGTCTTAGGAATTCAACATTCTCTGTGTCATCTTAGGAATTCAACATTCTCTGTGTCGTCTTAGGAATTCAACATTCTCTGTGTCGTCTTAGGAATTCAACATTCTCTGTGTCGTCTTAGGAATTCAACATTCTCTGTGTTGTCTTAGGAATTCAACATTCTCTGTGTCGTCTTAGGAATTCAACATTCTCTGTGTCGTCTTAGGAATTCAACATTCTCTGTGTCGTCTTAGGAATTCAACATTCTCTGTGTCGTCTTAGGAATTCAACATTCTCTGTGTTGTCTTAGGAATTCAACATTCTCTGTGTCGTCTTAGGAATTCAACATTCTCTGTGTCGTCTTAGGAATTCAACATTCTCTGTGTCGTCTTAGGAAATCAACATTCTCTGTGTCGTCTTAGGAATTCAACATTCTCTGTGTCGTCTTAGGAATTCAACATTCTCTGTGTTGGTCTTCCCAACCCCCATTGTCACACCTTTGAGAAGCAGGGTTTACATCGTGTAGGTCTCTAATTGGAAGTTAACTTTCCAGTAATACTATTGGTCAACAACTCAGGTTTTGAATCCAAACAACTCAGATGCTTATTAAAGGGTCCCAGATTCATTGTTCTTCCTCTTGTGTTCCTGACCTGCTGATATACTGGTGAGATCCTCTTTCTTTCTCTCTCTCTCTCTCCACCCCATGGACTTTTGGGCATGGCCTTTCAGACTATAGTTTCTCTCTCTCCCTCTTTGACCATGCTTAGAATAATTCCTGGTAATGCTTGTTAATAATGCCTTAAGCTTTATGCCTTGTATGTGAATCCATTCGTTTTACAAAGTAATTAAATACAGTGGTATTTAGAAACCATTCTCAGACATTTTTTCATTGCCTATTACTGTAACTCAACCACCCCATGCCTTCCAGCCCCTTTACCTTCCAGCCCCAGCCCCTTAAAGACCCAGTCCCTTCCAGACCTTACCCCTTCCAGCCCCAGATCCTTCCAGCCCCTTCCCTTCCAGACCATCTCCTTCCAGCCCCTTCCCCTTCCAGCCCCAGGACCTTCCAGCCCCAGACCCTTAAAGACCCAGTCCCTTCCAGACCCTACCCCTTCCAGACCATCTCCTTCCAGCCCCAGGGCCTTCCAGCCCCAGACCCTTAAAGACCCAGCCCCTTCCAGACCATCTCCTTCCAGCCCCAGGGCCTTCCAGCCCCAGACCCTTAAAGACCCAGTCCCTTCCAGACCTTATTCCTTCCAGCCCCAGATCCTTCCAGACCTTACCCCTTCCAGCCCCAGATCCTTCCAGCCCCAGACCCTTAAAGACCCAGTCCCTTCCAGCCCCTTCCCCTTCCAGCCCCAGGACCTTCCAGCCCCAGACCCTTAAAGACCCAGTCCCTTCCAGACCTTACCCCTTCCAGCCCCAGATCCTTCCAGCCCCAGCCCCTTCCAGACCATCTCCTTCCAGCCCCAGGTCCTTCCAGCCCCAGACCCTTAAAGACCCAGACCCTTCCAGCCCCAGCCTCTTCCAGACCATCTCCTTCCAGACCCAGACCCTTCCAGACCCTCTCCTTCCAGCCCCAGGCTCTTCCAGCCCCAGGTCCTTCCAGCCCCAGATCCTTCCAGCCCCAGACCCTTCGAGCCCCAGTGCCTTCAAGCCCTTTTACCTTCCAGCCCCAGTCCCTTCCAGCTCCAGAACCTTCCAGCCCCAGGTGCTTCCAGCCCCAGCCCCATCCTGCCCCATTCCCTTCCAGTGACTAACCAACAGACATACACCTCAAGCTAAACATCATAGTGCATCCCAAATGGCACCCTACACTACTTTTGATAGGGCTCTGGTCAAAATTAGTAGTGAAAGGGTGCCATTTGGAGGTCGGGACACATCCCTAACGCTGATACAGCTGATTCAGACCATGTTGTTGTTTGTAAGAGAAGACGTCTCTCCTATGATTTGTAAAATACAGTTTAAACAACGCCAACTCATTTAGCTGACCTCTGGGGCTGGTGTACTGTCGATTCTGAGGCCAGCACAGCCTTGCTTTAAAATGAGAATAAAACGGTGAAAACCTGCTCATGTAAAAACAAAATTAGCCAGAAGGTATTTGGAGTTAAATAAATTGTTTATGAACGTTGGTTGGTTGGCCCAGTTAAGAGGAACAAAACAACACACTGTAGATAGGCCTATTCACGGTGTATGGACAAAGACTACAACTGGCTCTGAGAATGTAACCAAAACCCTTCTGTTAAGACTGGGAAGAAGAGCTACTGCTGAAATACCAACACATTGCTGGTTTGATTGAATTTAGGTGTTGATCTTAATGTAAATCCAGGGACTGGTCAGCCACATTCAGCTTTTTATTCTAAGGGCTCAATGAGCAAGAACGTGTGTTAGCAAATATTTTGTTTAAACAGGTAGCAAAGTATTTACATGGGCATGTAGATAGACAGACAGGGTCGCCCACTCGTCAATGCATCGTCTTAACCATTAGACCAAGAAGACATCCTCAAGGTGTCTAGGGGCGACATTTGGGCTTACAAGTCTCAGGCAAGGCTACCTCTTCATAAGAGTGTGATTCCAAATGACCTCCGCTACACTAGCTTCCAAGCCAAGACTCAAATCACCTCTGCTACACTAGCTTCCAGGCCAAGACTTACACTCAAATCACCTCTGCTACACAAGTTTCCAGGCCAAGACTCAAATCACCTCGACTACACTAGCTTCCAGGCCAAGACTCAAATCACCTCGACTACACAAGTTTCCAGGCCAAGACTCAAATCACCTCGACTACACTAGCTTCCAGGCCAAGACTCAAATCACCTCGACTACATTAGCTTCCAGGCCAAGACTCAAATCACCTCGACTACACTAGCTTCCAGGCCAAGACTCAAATCACCTCTGCTACACAAGTTTCCAGGCCAAGACTCAAATCACCTCGACTACACTAGCTTCCAGGCCAAGACTCAAATCACCTCGACTACACTAGCTTCCAGGCCAAGACTCAAATCACCTCGACTACACTAGCTTCCAGGCCAAGACTCAAATCACCTCGACTACACTAGCTTCCAGGCCAAGACTCAAATCACCTCGACTACACTAGCTTCCAGGCCAAGACTCAAATCACCTCGACTACACTAGCTTCCAGGCCAAGACTCAAATCACCTCGACTACACTAGCTTCCAGGCCAAGACTCAAATCACCTCGACTACACTAGCTTCCAGGCCAAGACTCAAATCACCTCGACTACACTAGCTTCCAGGCCAAGACTTAGACTCTACAATAACTATGGTCTTGTTGCCGCGTCAATCCTATCCCCAGGAACTGGAACTGGGGGGGTCTGATCATGTTATAGATGGAGGAGGAGCCAATACCCAGGAACCACAGACACTGGGGGGTTCGTACATGATAGATATAGGAGGGCTTAATTACCACGGTGCAGATTCCTAACGGGCAGAACAGAACAGGACTCACTGATTGCTCTGCATTGTCTCTGATAGGGAGGGAGGGAGGGAGATGGAGGGAGGGAGGGAGGGAGGGAGGGAGGGAGGGAGGGAGGGGAGGGAGGGAGGGGAGTGGAGGGAGGGAGGGAGGGAGGGAGGGAGGGAAGGAGGGAGATGATGTGCGATGGGATGGATGAAGGAGGGAGGGAGGGAGGGAGGGAGATGGATGGGATGGGAGGGATGGAAGGGAGGGAGATGGAGGGGGGATGGGAGGGAGGATGGGATGGGATGGATGGGATGGATGGGATGGAAGGGAGGGCGGGAGGGGATGGATGATGGATGGGATGGGATGGGATGAAGGGAGGGAGGGAGGGAGGGGGGGAAGGGAGGGAGGGAGGGAGGGACGGGGAGGGAGGGAGGTGGTAGGGAGGGAGGACGGGGAGGGAAGGGAGGGCGTGGAGGTGGATGGGGAGGGGATGGAGGGCCATGGGAGGGGATGGATGGGATGGGAGGGAGGGAGGGAGGGAGGGAGTGGAGGGAGGGAGGGAGGGGATGGAGGGAGGGATGGAGGGATGGGAGGGAGGGAGGGAGGGATGGATGATGGATGAAGGGAGGGGAGGGAGGAGGGAGGGAGGGAGGGAGGGAGGGAGGGAGGGAGGGAGGGAGGGAGGGAGGGAGGGAGGGAGGGAGGGAGGGAGGGAGATGGAGGGAGGGAGATGGAGGGAGGGAGGGGAGATGGATGGATGGAGGATGGGATGAAGGGAGGGAGGGAGGGAGGGAGGGAGGGAGGGAGGGAGGGAGGGAGGGAGGTGTGACCAGATGCAGGTACCGTCTACTCTGAGAGGCTTGATTCAAGAGAATACGTTTGTAGACGGGACTCACAATTCACTGCTGAGGTGTGAAGAGCATTCACACAAATAAAAACAGAAACACTAAACGTACTTCAACAAATCAGGCACTCATTTAGAAACACAATTTCCTTCTTAACAGCTGGAGAGAGAAGCAGGCCTGCGTCAACCTGCGTCGGTCAATCAGGAGACAGAATGCCTGGCCTACATTATGAGTTTCTATGAAACAGCCTACGCACAGTAAATACTTGAGTTCAGTTAGTAGGCACTAAAATACATCTGGAAAAAACAATGGTGAAGGTGTGAAGTCATTACTTCATCTGCCTCGGTCTATAATCCAGAATGCAGTTACTGGCAGTATGGAGGTAGGTTACTGGCAGTATGGAGGTAGGTTACTGGCAGTATGGAGGTAGGTTACTGGCAGTATGGAGGTAGGTTACTGGCAGTATGGAGGTAGGTTACTGGCAGTATGGAGGTAGGTTACTGGCAGTATGAAGGTAGGTTACTGGCAGTATGAAGGTAGGTTACTGGCAGTATGAAGGTAGGTTACTGGCAGTATGAAGGCTAGGTTACTGGCAGTATGGAGGTAGGTTACTGGCAGTATGGAGGTAGGTTACTGGCAGTATGGAGGTAGGTTACTGGCAGTATGGAGGTAGGTTACTGGCAGTATGGAGGTAGGTTGTAGGCAGTATGGAGGTAGGTTACTGGCAGTATGGAGGTAGGTTACTGGAAGTATGGAGGTAGGTTACTGGCAGTATGGAGGTAGGTTATAGGCAGTATGGAGGTAGGCTACTGGCAGTATGGAGGAAGGTTACTGGCAGTATGGAGGTAGGTTACTGGCAGTATGGAGGTAGGTTACTGGCAGTATGTAGGTAGGTTATAGGCAGTATGGAGGTAGGTTACTGGCAGTATGGAGGTAGGTTACTGGCAGTATGGAGGTAGGTTACTGGCAGTATGGAGGTAGGTTACTGGCAGTATGGAGGTAGGTTACTGGCAATATGGAGGTAGGTTAAAGGCAGTATGGAGGTAGGTTACTGGCAGTATGGAGGTAGGTTACTGGCAGTATGGAGGTAGGTTACTGGCAGTATGGAGGTAGGTTACTGGCAGTATGGAGGTAGGTTACTGGCAGTATGGAGGTAGGTTACTGGCAGTATGGAGGTAGGTTACTGGCAGTATGGAGGTAGGTTACTGGCAGTATGGAGGTAGGTTACTGGCAGTATGG
>LR778262.1:6884311-6889810 GCA_902810595.1 Coregonus sp. 'balchen'
CTGAAACGCTGTTGGGTTTTTCACACTTAACAGTTTCCCGTGTCTATCAAGAATGGTCCAACACCCAAAGGACATCCAGCCAACTTGACACAACTGTGGGAAGCATTGGAGTCAACATGAGACAGCATCCCTGTGGAACGCTTTCGACACCTTGTAGAGTCCATTCCCCGATGAATTGAGGCTGTTCTGAGGGCAAAAGGGGGGGGGGTTGCAACTCAATATTAGGAAGGTGTTCCTAATGTTTTGGTACAACTCAGTGTATATCACACTCAGGCCACTCAGTGCATAGCCTACACATATCATCACGCCATCTTTCCATCTGCCATAATATGGCTGCAGACAGAAATAGCAGATCCTCTCTTCAATGCAGTGTTTGTTCAGTCAAGTAAAACGACACATTACAACAGGCAGCTTGAGTCCCTGGGGACTAGAGCAGAGCAAAGCCATTCACTAAATCAAATGTATTTTATAAAGCCCATTTGACAACAGCAGTTGTCACAAAGTGCTTATACAGATACCCAGCCTAAAACCCCAAACAGCAAGCAATGCAGATGTCTGTGTGACTGTGTGACTGTGTGTCGACTGTGGGACTGTGTGACTGTGTGACTGTGTGATGTGCGTGTGACTGGTGTGATGTGTGACTGTGTGTGATGTGTGGTGACTGTGTGACTGTGTGGACTGTGTGTATGTGTGACTGTGTGGCTGTGTGAATGTGTGTACTGTGTGACGTGTGTGTCGTGCTGGTGTGACTGTGTTGACTGTGTGACTGTGTGTCTGTGTGACTGTGTGTCTGTTGACTGTGTGGTTGTGTGACTGTGTTGTCTGTGTGACTGTGTGACTGTTGTGTGTCTGGTGTGACTGTGTGACTGGTTTGTGACGTGTGTGTGCGTGTGACGTCTGTTGTGTCGTGTGGTTGGACTGTGTGTCTGGACTGTGTGACTGGTGTGTACTGTGTGACTGTGTGTCTGGTGATGTCTTGTGACTGTGTGGCTGTGTGAATGTGTGTCTATGTGACTGTGTGTCTGTGCTGTACTGTGGACTGTGTGATGTGGGGTCTGTGTGACGTGTGTGTCTGTGTGACTGTGTGTCTGTGGCTGTGTGACTGTGTGTCTGTGTGACGTGTGATGTGTGACTGTGTGACGTGTGTCTGTGTGACTGTGGTGTCTGTGTGACGTGTGTGTCTGGGGTGTCTGTCTGACTGTGTGACTGTGTGTCTGTGTGACTGTGTGTCTGTGTGACTGTGTGACTGTGTGTCTGTGTGACTGTGTGTCTGTGTGTCTGTGTGTCTGTGTGACTGTGTGTCTGTGTGACTGTGTGACTGTGTGACTGTGTGACTGTGTGTCTGTGTGTCTGTGTGACTGTGTGTCTGTGTGACTGTTCTGACTGTGTGACTGTGTGTCTGTGTGACTGTGTGTCTGTGTGTCTGTGTGACTGTGTGTCTGTGTGTCTGTGTGACTGTGTGTCTGTGTGACTGTGTGACTGTGTGTCTGTGTGACTGTGTGTCTGTGTGTCTGTGTGTCTGTGTGTCTGGGTGACTCTGTGACTGTGTGACTGTGTGACTGTGTGTCTGTGTGACTGTGTGACTGTGTGTCTGTGTGTCTGTGTGACTGTGTGACTGTGTGACTGTGTGAGTGGATGGGTCTCATAATTCTAACATCTGACGCGGCGGCCATGGATCCGATCAGAGAGAAGCCCCAGAGCCATGCTTTCTTTGGAGGGGTAGATTGTGAATTTTGCTCAATTGGAAAGTAAATTTTCATATCAATGTGTTCACTGTTGTTTCTTGTTGAAGAGGCAGCAGATAACGTTAGCTTGGTATAGTTAACTTTCCTCTTCCTCCGTTTTGTAATTAATTTGTGGCTGTTTCTTTCTACCTGCCAAAATAAGTGAGTTAGATTTTGTTGGTGTACTGCCATATGTCGATAACACTGGTACGGGCTAGTAAATATCCCAAACCTAGCCAGTTAGACGGCGATAGCCGCAAGCTAAAACCGGAGAGAGAGAGAGAGGAGAGAATTCACTTTCTGTTTCATCTGCTGCCGGCATGCTAATGTTAACTCAAATAAAATGTTCCACATGTAATTCATGAAATTTGATATTGAATCTATAAATATTGTAATTGTGTCAATATGTTGTGAATATTGTAGAAAAATCCTCACAACCGTTTTCCATAGTGCCACTTGGTGTGCACCAGTTTACCACATATAGTAGACCACAGGCAATATGTTCCTCCCACCTGTGAGCCATAGAAAGGACGATCTTGCGTTCAGGGCTTTCCGGCAGTCTTCGTGGTTTTTATATGCAGGGAGCATAAATTGTACAATTGTAAACTAACAAAGAATTGTTCAAGTTACAACCCATTAGTTCATATACACCAACCAACTGACAAACTAGCTATAGCTCCTACTCTCCTCCGCCCTCTATTTGTGGATTCCTCCCTCCTTCCTTCTCTCCCTACCTCCTTTCCTGCTGAAGTGACTGACTCACACCATCACATCCACTCTCTTCCACCTACTCTCCATTTATGGTCTCCTGCTCCATCCCTCCCTTTGTCCCTCCAGAACCCCCATCCACGCCCTCACACTACCTCCATCGCAGCCCGAACCGCCCTCACACTCCCCCCGAATCCGCCCAACGCCCTCCCCAACCGGATATCGCCGTCACCTCCAGTCCCTCCCCCTTATCCCTCCCTCCCTCCCTCCCCCCTACATCCATCCCTCCCTCCATTCCCTCCCTCCCCCCCTCCACCTCCCTCCCTCCCTCCCTCCCCCTCTCTCCATCCATCCCTCCGTTCCAGTTAGACTTGAAGCCTACTCACAGAGGAGGACTGACTGATCATTACACTGATTAGATAGACGTCAACTTCAGTAGACAAGAGTGGAGGAGGAGGTGAGAAAACGGCCTTTCATCTCATTGACCCTGAACAACTGGAAATAATGGGATAAGCCATGAAGGTAAAGGGTAAATAAGTGGAAAAAAGTTAGGTTCACGAAAACTTGCCAACGTCAAAACTCCAAGAACTTCAAACATCTTATTAACAATGCTGCCAGAGTAGTCTACCTTTGAAATCACCTTTCCATTTGTAGCAAAACACCACCAGCTGCAGAACAATGGATACTTGACCTGTTTTGAACTGTTATGAATTGGTTACATAATGAAATGCAAAAAATAAAATTAAAATAAAAAACATATAAAAACGAGTTACTGAGATTATAAACCTGTTATTCTTTGGAGCGCTCAGTAAAACAAATATTGACTTTCTCTCTCGTAAAAGGTCTGTCTGCCACCACTCACTTAATCTACAGACAGACCACAGGCCTGACATATGTCTCTGCGTTAGGGTAGGACAGTAGAGGGAGGCCTGACATATGTCTCTGTGTTAGGGTAGGACAGTAGAGGGAGGCCTGACATATGTCTCTGCGTTAGGGTAGGACAGTAGAGGGAGGCCTGACATATGTCTCTGTGTTAGGGTAGGACAGTAGAGGGAGGCCTGACATATGTCTCTGTGTTAGGGTAGGACAGTAGAGGGAGGCCTGACATATGTCTCTGTGTTAGGGTAGGACAGTAGAGGGAGGCCTGACATATGTCTCTGCGTTAGGGTAGGACAGTAGAGGGAGGCCTGACATATGTCTCTGTGTTAGGGTAGGACAGTAGAGGGAGGCCTGACATATGTCTCTGTGTTAGGGTAGGACAGTAGAGGGAGGCCTGACATATGTCTCTGTGTTAGGGTAGGACAGTAGAGGGAGGCCTGAAATATGTCTCTGTGTTAGGGTAGGACAGTAGAGGGAGGCCTGATATATGTCTCTGTGTTAGGGTAGGACAGTAGAGGGAGGCCTGACATATGTCTCTGTGTTAGGGTAGGACAGTAGAGGGAGGCCTGACATATGTCTCTGTGTTAGGG
Source organism: Coregonus sp. 'balchen' (assembly GCA_902810595.1). Taxonomy (NCBI): domain Eukaryota; kingdom Metazoa; phylum Chordata; class Actinopteri; order Salmoniformes; family Salmonidae; genus Coregonus; species Coregonus sp. 'balchen'. The sequence continues at coordinate 6,888,213 of LR778262.1, forward strand.
TAGGACAGTAGAGGGAGGTGGAGATGGCTTGGCAGAGGAACAGCCATCTGGCTGGCTGGCACCGCCTCCATCTGGCTGGCTGGCACCGCCTCCATCTGTCCCCAATCCTCATCTGTTCTAGTCTGACTCTGGGCAGCTGCACGCGACCGCGCACACACACACACACACACACACACACACACACACACACACACACACTGACAGGACAGTCAGCAGTAGAATGACCGTTGGGGATGCCAGCTCACTGTGCCTCAACAGTCAAACAGTATGATGAAACAACATAATAAGTTAAAGACAGATTTCTGCCCTGACAACCAGACTGACAACATAGCCCACTCCTAAACAGCTATCTTCCCTGACAACCAGACTGACAACATAGCCCACTCCTAAACAGCTATCTACCCTGACAACCAGACTGACAACATAGCCCACTCCTAAACAGCTATCTGCCCTGACAACCAGACTGACAACATAGCCCACTCCTAAACAGCTATCTGCCCTGACAACCAGACTGACAACATAGCCCACTCCTAAACAGCTATCTGCCCTGACAACCAGACTGACAACATAGCCCACTCCTAAACAGCTATCTGCCCTGACAACCAGACTGACAACATAGCCCACTCCTAAACAGCTTGAGTATGCATTTAACACAGAACTTCCACAATATACACTGCATGGCCAAAAGTACGTGGACACCCCTTCAAATTAGTGGATTCGGCTATTTCAGCCACACCCGTTGCTGACAGGTGTATAAAATCGAGCACACAGCCACCCAATCTCCACAGACAGACATTAGCAGTAGAATGGCCTTACTGAAGAGCTCAGTGACTTTCAATGTGACACTGTCATGGGATGCCACCTTTCCAACAAGTTCCAACAGTTCCTAAAATGTCTGCCCTTCTAGAGCTGCACCGGTCAACTGTAAGTGCTGTTATTGTGAAGTGGAAATGTCTAGGAGCAACAACGGCTCAGCAGCGAAGTGGTAGGCCACACAAGCTCACAGAATGGGACCGCCGAGTGCTGAAGCGCGTAGCGCGTAAAAATCGTCTGTCCTCGGTTGCAACACTCACTACTGACTTCCAAACTACCTCTGGAAGCAACGTCAGCACAATAATTGTTTGTCGGGAGCTTCATGAAATGGGTTTCCATGGCCGAGCAGCTGCACACAAACCTAAGCTCACCATGTGCAATGCCAAGTGTCGGCTGGAGTGGTGTAAATCTCACCGCCATTGGACTCTGGAGCAGTGGAAACGCGTTCTCTGGAGTGATGCATCACGCTTCACCATCTGGCAGTCCGACGGACGAGTCTGGGTTTGGCGTATGCCAGGAGAACGGTACCTGCCCCAATGCATAGTGCCAACTGTAAAGTTTGGTGGAGGAGGAATAATGGTCTGGGGCTGTTTTTCATGGTTCGGGATAGGCCCCTTAGTTTCAGTGAAGGGAAATCGTAATGCTACAGCATACAATAACATTTTAGACAATTCGGTGCTTCCAACTTTGTGGCAACAGTTTGGGGAAGGCCCTTTCCGGTTTCAGCATGACAATGTGCACAAAGTGAGGTCTATACAGAAATGGTTTGTCGCGATCGTGTGGAA
>LR778262.1:6889910-6966457 GCA_902810595.1 Coregonus sp. 'balchen'
GCAGGTTCAATCAGCTCTGACAGCCTGGGCCCCCCGGCAATAAAATGTACTGCAGTTCACTCAGCTCGATCAGCCTGGGGCCTGGGTAATGAGATGTACTGGCAGGTTCACTCTGATCAGGCCTGGTCCCTGGCTATATGAGATGTACTGCAGGTTCACTCTGATCAGGCCTGGTCCCTGGCTATATGGGATGTACTGCAGGTTCACTCAGCTCTGATCAGGCCTGGTCCCTGGCTAAGAAAATGTACGCAGGTTCACTCTGATCAGGGCTGCAGGCGTGGCTAGTAGAGATCCCTGGTTAGAGAGGACACTGACGCACATCACAGCAATTAACACACACACAACACACTGCGGTTCACATCACACTGCATTAGCACACGCCACGCGCGCCCCACCCCACACACACACACACACACACCCCACAACACACACACCACACACCACACACACACAAACACCCCCACACACCACAACACAACACACACACACACACCACACACACACACCACACACACACACACACTCTTCAGAGTCTCATTTTAGGTAAGTTTTAACTCTGAATGTTTAAGACTAATTCCTGAAAAAGGCCAATAAAGTGAACTGAACTGAATGAATATAGCCCCTCTCCCTGTCCTCCAGCCCAGCCGGTCCTGTGATGTGATCCTGGGACATCGGCCCACGTCTCATCTTTTTCCACTGAGCCACTGAGGCAGAGAGGACTCTGACACAGGCTGGGACTTGGGAAATCCTAGATCTCGATCTCTTCAGGACAACACAGGGGAGGGGGCAGAGAGCCAGCCACACACTCTACAGGGAGGAAGCAGAGAGCCAGCCACACACTCTACAGGGAGGGAGCAGAGAGCCAGCCACACACTCTACAGGGAGGGAGCAGAGAGCCAGCCACACAATCTATAGGGGAGGGGGCAGAGAGCCAGCCACACACTCTTTTAAGGGGGGGGCAGAGAGCCAGCCACACACTCTACAGGGGAGGGGGCAGAGAGCCAGCCACACACTCTACATGGGAGGGAGCAGAGAGCCACCACACACTCTACAGGGGAGGGGGCAGAGAGCCAGCCACACACTCTACAGGGAGGAAGCAGAGAGCCAGCCACACACTCTACAGGGGAGGAAGCAGAGAGCCAGCCACACACTCTATAGGGGGGAAGCAGAGAGCCAGCCACACACTCTACAGGGAGGAAGCAGAGAGCCAGCCACACACTCTACAGGGGAGGAAACAGAGAGCCAGCCACACACTCTACAGGGAGGAAGCAGAGAGCCAGCCACACACTCTACAGGGGAGGAAGCAGAGAGCCAGCCACACACCTCTACAGTGGAGGAGCATAGAGCCAGCCACACACTCTACAGGGAGGGAGCAGAGAGCCAGCCAGCACACTCTACAGGGATGAAGCAGAGAGCCCGCCACACACTCTAACCAGGGAGGGAGCATAGAGCCACCACACACTCTATAGGGAGGAAGCAGAGAGCCAGCCACACACTCTACATGGAGGAAGCAGAGATCCAGCCACACACTCTACAGGGGAGGAAGCAGAGCCAGCCACACACTCTAAAAGGGGGAAGCAGAGAGCCAGCCACACACTCTTAAGGGAGGGAAACAGAGAGCCAGCCCCACACTCTAAGAGGAGGAAGCAGAGAGCCACCACACACCCTACAGGGAGGAGATAGAACACCACACACTCTACAGGGAGGAAGCAGGAGCCAGCCACACACTATATAGAGAGGGAGCAGAGAGCCAGCCACACACTCTACAGGGAGGAAGCAGAGAGCCAGCCACACACTCTACAGGGAGGAAGCAGAGAGCCAGCCACACACTCTACAGGGAGGACAGAGCCAGCCACACACTCTACAAGGAGGGAGCAGAGAGCCACCCACTCTACCCGGGAGGGAGCAGAGAGCCAGCCACACCCTCTAAAAGGGAGGGAGTAGAGCCAGCCACACACTCTACAGGGAGGAACGAGAGCCACCACACACTCTAAAGGTGGTGCAGAGACCACCACCACTCTAAAAGGGAGGGAGCAGAGAGCCAGCCACACACTCTACAAAGGGGAGGCAGAGACCCCACACCTCTACAGGAGGGAGCAGAGAGCCAGCCACACACTCTACAGGGAGGAAGCAAGGCCAGCCACACACTTCTACATGGGAGGAAGCAAGAGCCAAACCACACACTCTACAGGGAGGGAGCAAGAGCCAGCCACACACTCTATAGGGGGGGGGGCGAGAGCCACCACACCTCTACAGGGAGGGGGCAGAGAGCCACCACACACTCTACAGGGAGGAGCAGAGACCAGCCCAAAACTCACAGGGGAGGGGGCAGAAGCCAGCCACACACTCTACAGGGAGGAAGCAGAGAGCCAGCCCACACTCTACAGGGGGGGAAGCAGAGAGCCAGCCACACACCTCTAAAAGGGGGGAAGCAGAGAGCCAGCCACACCTCTACAGGAGGAAGCAGAGAGCCAGCCCACACCTTACAGGGGGGGAAACAGAGAGCCGCCACACACTCTACAGGGAGGAAGCAAGAGAGCCAGCCACACCACTCTACAGGGGAGGAAGCAGAGACCAGCCACACACTCTACAGGGAGGGAGCAGAGAGCCGCCACACACTCTAAGGGAGGGAGCAGAGAGCCAGCCACACACTCTACAGGGGGGAAGCAGAGAGTCAGCCACACACTCTACAGGGAGGGAGCAGAGAGCCAGCCACAAAACTCTATAGGGGGGAAGCAGAGAGCCAGCCACACACTCTAAGGAGGAAGCAGAGACCAGCCACACCTCTTTCAGGGGGAACAGAAGCCAGCCACACACTCTACGGGAGGAAGCAGAGAGCCGCCACACCTCTAACAGGGAGGAAGCAAGACCAGCCACACACTCTACAGGGAGAAGCAGAGAGCCAGCCACACACCCTACAGGGAGGGAGTAGAGCCAGCCACACACTCTACAGGGGAGGAAGCAGAGAGCCAGCCACACACTATATAGGAGAGGGAGCAGAGAGCCAGCCACACACTCTAAGGGAGGAAACAAGAGCCAGCCACACACTCTACAGGGGAGGAAGCAGAGAGCCACCACACACTCTAACAGGGAGGAAGCAGAGAGCCAGCCACACACTCTACAGGGAGGGAGCAGAGAGCCAGCCACACACTCTACAGGGGAGGGGAAGTCAGAGAGCCCAGCCACACACTCTAACAGGGAGGAAGCAAGAGCCAGCCCACACACTCTACAGGGTAGGGAGGATAGAGCCCAGCCACACACTCTACAGGGGAGGAAGCAGAGAGCCAGCCACACACTCTACAGGGGAGGGAGCAGAGAGCCAGCCACACACTCTACAGGGGAGGGAGCAGAGAGCCAGCCACACACTCTACAGGGGAGGGGGCAGAGAGCCAGCCACACACTCTACAGGGAGGGGAGCAGAGAGCCAGCCACACACTCTACAGGGGAGGAAGCAAGAGCCAGCCACACACTCTACAGGGGAGGAAGCAGAGAGCCAGCCACACACTCTACAGGGGAGGAAGCAGAGAGCCAGCCACACACTCTACAGGGAGGAGAGCAGAGAGCCAGCCACACACTCTACAGGGGAGGAAGCAGAGAGCCAGCCACACACTCTACAGGGAGGGGGCAGAGAGCCAGCCACACACTCTACAGGGAGGAGCAGAGAGCCAGCCACACACTCTACAGGGAGGAACAGAAGCCACCACAACTCTACAGGGGAGGGAGCAGAGAGCCAGCCACACACTCTACAGGGGGGGGCAGAAGCCAGCCACACACTCTACAGGGAGGGAGCAGAGAGCCACGCACACACTCTAACAGGAGGGGCAGAGAGCCAGCCACACACTCTACAGGGAGGGGCAGAGAGCCAGCCACAACACTCTACAGGGGGGAGTACCACCAACCTCTACAGGGGAGGAACGAGAGCCCGCCAACACTCTACAGGGAGGAAGCAGAGAGCCAGCCACCACTCTACAGGGGAGGGAGCGAGAGCCAGCCAACACTTACAGGGGAAGCAGAGAGCCAGCCACACACTCTCAGGGAGGAAGCAAAAGAGCCACACAACCTCACAGGGAGAAGCAGAGACCAGCCACAACCTAAAAGGGGAGAAGCAAGAGCAGCCACACCCTCTTACAGGGGAGGAAGCAAGAGAGCCAGCCACACACTCTACGGGGAGAACAAAAGAGCCAAACCACACACTCTACAGGAGACAGAGAGCAGCACAACACCACAGGAGGAGCAGAGAGCCAGCCCCACTCTACAGGAGGGAGCAGAGAGCCAGCCAACACTCACAGGGAGGAAGCAGAGAGCCAGCCACACACTCATAGGGGGAAGCAGAGAGCAGCCACAACTCTACAAAGGGGAGGGAGCAGAGAGCCAGCCACACACTCTACAGGAGGAAGCAAGAGCCAGCCACACACTCTACAGGGAGGGAGCAAAGCCAGCCACACACTCTACAGGGAGGAAGCAGGAGAGCCCGCCACAAAACTCTACAGGGAGGAGCAGAGAAACAAGCCACCACTCTACAGGGAGGGAGCAGAGAGCCGCCACAACACTCACAGGAGGAGCAGAGACCAGCCAACACCTACAGGGAGGGAGCAGGAGGCCAGCCACACACTCGACAGGGGAGGGAGCAGAGAGCCAGCCACACACTCTACATGGGAGGGAGCAGAAGAAGGCCAGCCACACACTCTACAGGGAGGGAGGATCGAGAGCCATCCACACAACTCTACAGGGAGGGAGCAAGAGAGCTCGAGCCACACACTCCTAAAGGGGAGGGAGACAGAAGACCAGCCACACACTCTACAGGGGAGGGAGCAGAGAGCCAGCCACACACTCTACAGGAGCTAGTCTGGATACCACATAAAACAGTCTAGAAATGCCCTGCCTCCCTGAGAGTGTGTGAGTGTGCTGTGTGTGAGTGTGTCCCATTGTGACGTGTGTGTGTGGGTGTAGTATAGCATGCATATGTATCCATGAGAGAGATTTACCTAGCAGACAGACGACACCTTGTCAGGATGAAAAGCTATATACTGATTTGAGTCGTGACACACACCATGTTTCCCGAGGGAGTGTGTGTCGTAGGGATGGGCATTTGAAATGAATTCACTATTCAGTCTAAAGAAAAAGAAAAACAATGGAGACTGCTCTGCTTGTTTCAGAAGAAGTGTGAGGAAGGGACAGGAGAGGAGAGGAGAGGAGCAGGGGTCGGTGTGTGTGGCAGAGAGGGAAAGAGAGAGAGAGAGAGAGAGAGAGAGAGGAAAAAGAGAGAGAGAGACAGAGAGAGAGAGACAGAGAGAGAGACAGAGAGACAGAGAGAGAGACAGAGAGACAGAGAGAAACAGAGAGAGAGAGACAGAGAGAGAGAGACAAAGAGAGAGAGAGAGAGACAGAGACAGAGAGAGAGACAGAGAGAGAGAGAGAGACAGAGAGAGACAGACAAAGAGAGAGAGACTGAGACAGAGAGAGAGAGAGAGAGAGACAGAGAGAGAGAGAGAGAGAGAGAGAGAGAGAGAGAGAGAGAGAGAGAGAGAGAGAGAGAGAAAAGGAGAGAGAGAGAGAGAGAGAGAGACAGAGAGAGAGAGAGAGAGAGAGAGACAGAGACAGAGACAGAGAGAGAGAGAGAGAGAGAGAGAGAGAGACAGAGACAGAGACAGAGAGAGAGAGAACCACAACTACATTCATATGAAACAACAGCCTACCTGTTGGTTGATCATTGTAGCCTATTCCTCATTTAGCCAACTTCCGTAATTTCAATTCCATTTTGTATTGATTAGAAATCTCCCACAATAACAACAAGCTACACAGTGAAAGTGTGTAGGATCCCTGTGTGTCTGTTTTATGAGGAGCACTCTGTTGTTTTATAAAGCATTTATAATATAATGGTCTATCCTTGTAGGCTATGAAGAAATGTCACATTGAAAATGGTATTTAATTTTAGACAAAGCCTTTTCATTGTTAAAATAGGCATATATTTTTTAATAATTAGTAGAATACTAACGTCCGTTCAGATATTCGAATAACTGTGCCCATTCCTAGTGTGTCGGTAACAATTAGCACTCAGTGCAGTGTGTGTATATGTGTGTGTGTGTGTGTGTATATATGTGTGTGTGTGTGTGTGTGTGTAAATAATGATTAGCGCCAGCACGCCATCAATGTAATGCACTACTTGACCAAAAGTATGTGGTCACCTGCTCGTCGAAAATCTCATTCCAAAATGATGAGCATTAATATGGAGTTGATCCCCCCTTTGCTGCTATAACAGGAAGGTTTTCCACTAGATGTTGGAACATTGATGTTGGACGATTAGGCCAGGCTCGCAGTCGGCGTTACAATTCATCCCAAAGGTGTTCGATGGGGTTGAGGTCAGGGCTCTGTGCAGGCCAGTTAAGTTCTTCCACACCAATCTCGAACAAACCATTTCTGTATGGACCTCGCTTTGTGCACGGGGGGCATCGTTATGCCGGAACAGGAAAGGGCCTTCCTCAAACTGTGTCCACAAAGTTGGAAGCACAGACCATTAATCCTCCTCCAGCTGTTAATCAGATTGGAGACATTAGGTGGTGTCTGTGTCTGGGCCAGTCAAGAGGAGTTAGGTGGTGTCTGTGTCTGGGCCAGTCAAGAGGAGTTAGGTGGTGTCTGTGTCTGGTCCAGTCAAGAGGAGTTAGGTGGTGTCTGTGTCTGGGCCAGTCAAGAGGAGTTAGGTGGTGTCTGTGTCTGGGCCAGTCAAGAGGAGCTCCACTGAATATTTTATTTAATTTTTTTATTTTATGTAATTTAGCAGACGCTCTTATCCAGAGCGACTTACAGGAGCAATTAGGGTTAAGTGCCTTGCTCAAGGGCACACATTTTTCACCTAGTCGGCTCGGGGATTAGAACCAGCGACCTTTCGGTTACTGGCACAACGCTCTTAACCACTAAGCTACCTGCCGCCCCGGAGGGGAGGGGTGGAGGGAGGGAGAGGTGGTGCGAATACGCAAAATATCACAGCTAACACATACACACACAAAGACACAAACACACAGAAACACACAAAGACACACACAGACACAGAAACACACAGACACAGAAACACACAAAGACACACACAGACACAGAAACACACAGACACCGCCAATTGCTACTGCTAGTGATGCTGGGCAAGGCTAGGATTAATGAGGCGACAAATGACGTCCTGTTTCTCCTTGAAGAGTGACTGAGTGAAATACTGTGTTAGAGTGTGTATCAGTACAACATTATGCTACTGTGGTCCTCTGTAGCTCAGCTGGTAGAGCACGGTACTTGTAACGCCAGGGTTAGTGGGTTCGATCCCCGGGACCACCCATACACAAAAAATTTATGCACGCATGACTGTAAGTCGCTTTGGATAAAAAGCGTCTGCTAAATGGCATGTTATTATTATTATAACATTATGCTGACTGACTGACTGACTGAGGGAAATACTGTGTGTTAGAGTGTGTAAGGGATGTTTTACATGCTGTGGCAGTGTGTGCAGTAGAAGTTTACAGTACTGCATTTGGCAATGTGTACATGTACAATACGAGCAGTGTGTGTGTGTGTGTGTGTGTGTGTGTGTGTGTGTGTGTTTGGTGCCAGCTCAGAAAAGCCCCTCTGTCCCTTAGCACAGCGCAGAGCCACTGAAACACAATCTGAAATATTAAACCAGTCAACAGCAACCTTGAAATCAATGTCATACTGCCAGAGAGAGAGAGATGGAGAGGAGGGGAGAGAGATGGAGAGGAGGGGAGAGAGAAAGACAGTGAGGGGAAGAGAGGGTTGGAGGAGGGGGGGGGAGCGAGAAAGAAAGAGAGAAAGAGAGAGAGGGGGATAGAGGAGAGAAAGGGTGAAAAGGATGGAGAGAGAGAGGGAGAGAGAGAAAGAAATAGGGTGGAGAGAGCGAAGGAGAGAAAGGGTGAGAGGGATGTAGAGGGGAAAGAGAGAAGAGAGAGTGAGAAGCGTGTGAGTGTATATGAGGAGGGAGTGGAAGAGAGACGGGGCAAACTGCTGATCACTGCAGTAAAGGAGTCTCTAGTCTAGAAAGAGGGGTTACCCCTCATGTTCTAATTCACTCTCTCTCTCTCTCTCTCTCTCTCTCTCTCTCTCTCCTCTTCTCCTCTCCTCTCCCCCTGCCTCCCTCCTCCTCCCTCCCTCCCTGCCTCCCTCTCCTCCTTCCCATCCTTCCCTACCTCCCTGCCTCTCTCCCTCCACCCCTCCCTCCCTCTCCTTTCACCTCTTCCTCCCTCCCTGCCTCCCTCTCCTCCCACCTCTCCCTCCCTCCCTGCCTCCCTCTCCTCCTTCCCACCCTTCCCGCCTCCATCTCCTTCTACCTCTCCCTCTCTCCACCTCTCCCTCCACCCCTGCCTCCCTCTCCTTTCCACCTCTCCCTCCCTCCCTCCCTGCCTCCCTCTCCTCCCACCTCTCCCTCCCTCCCTCTCCTCCCACCTCCCCTCCCTCCTCTGAATATTGATGTGTTTCCCTGTTTGATGTGTTCCAGTCTCTCCTCGCTTCTGCGTTGAAACTTTTTATCACGCTGTGTGTGTGTGTGTGTGTGTGTGTGTGTGTGTGTGTGTGTACAAACACTACATTACATGCTGTGTACAAGCTGCTACTCCACTTCAGAAACACTTGTACATACACACGCCAGATTCACACACATTTGTATTTCCCAAGAACCGTAAAGCACCCTTTACTGGCTCAAATAGCCGACTAATCAGCCTGTTACCAACCCTTAGCAAACTTTAGGAAAAATTGTGCTTAACCAGATACAATGCTATTTTACAGTAAACAAATTGACAAGACTTTCAGCACGCTTATAGCGAAGGACATTCAACATGCACAGCACTTGACACAAATGACTGATGATTGACTGAGAGAAACTGATAATAAAAACATTGTGGGAGCTGTTTAGTTAGACTTCAGTGCGGCTTTTGACATTATTGATCATAGTCTGCTGCTGTTAAAATGTATGTGTTATGGCTTTACACCCCCTGCTATAATGTGGATAAAGAGTTACCTGTCTAACAGAACACAGGGGGTGTTCTTTAATGGAAGCCTCTCCAACATAATCCAGGTAGAATCAGGAATTCCCCAGGGCAGCTGTCTAGGCCCCTTGCTTTTTTCAATCTTTACTAATGACATGCCACTGGCTCTGAGTAAAGCCTGTGTGTCTATGTATGCGGATGAGTCAACACTATACAAGTCAGTTACTACAGTGAGTGAAATCACTGCAACACTTAACAAAGCGCAGCAGTTAGTTTCAGAAAGGGTGGCAAGAAATAATTTTGTCCTGAATATTTCAAAAACTAAAAGCATTGTATCGGGACAAATCATTCACTAAACCTCAACTAAATCTTGTAATGAATAATGTGGAATGTGTGCAAGTTGAGGAGACTGAACTGCTTGGAGTAACCCTGGATTGTAAACTTATGGTCAAAACATATTGATGCAACAGTAGCTAAGATGGGGAGAGGCCTGTCCATGATAAAGAGCTGCTCTGCCTTCTTAACAACGTTATCAACAAGGCAGGTCCTACAGGCCATAGTTTTGTTGCACCCGGACTACTGTTCATTCGTGTGGTCAGGTGCCACAAAGTGGGACTTCGGAAAATTACAACTGGCCCAGAACAGGTCAGCACGGCATGTCAATCTCTCATGGCTAAAAGCGGAGGAGAGATTGACTTCATCACTACTTGTTTTTTAAGAAGTATTGACATGCTGAATGCACCGAGCTGTCTGTTTAAACTGCTAGCACACAGCTCGGACACCCATGCATACCCCACAAGACATTCCACCAGAGGTCTCTTCACAGTCCCCAAAGTCCAGAACAGACTATGGGAGGCGCACAGTACTACATAGAGCCATGACTACATGGAACTCTATTCCACATCAGGTAACTGATGCAAGCAGCAGAATCAGATTTTTAAAAAACTGTTAAAAATACACCTTATGGAACCGCGGGGACTGTGAAGAGACACACACACAGGTACATACACACATAACATACACACTATACACACACACGTACACCTGGATGGTGTGTTTTAGTAGAATAGAGGCCGGAGGGCACACACTTAATGTATTGTGAAATCTGTTGGAAAATGTATTTTAATGTTTAAAACTTGTATTTTAATGTATATTACTGCCTTAATTTTTGCTGGACCCCAGGAAGAGTAGCTGCTGCATTGGCAAGAACTAATGGGGATCCATAATAAACCCCAGGAAGAGTAGCTGCTGCCTTGGCAGGAACTAATGTGGATCCATAATAAACCCCAGGAAGAGTAGCTGCTGCCTTGGCAGGAACTAATGGGGATCCATAATAAACCCCAGGAAGAGTAGCTGCTGCCTTGGCAGGAACTAAATGGGGATCCATAATAAACCCCAGGAAGAGTAGCTGCTGCCTTGGCAGGAACTAATGTGGATCCATAATAAACCCCAGGAAGAGTAGCTGCTGCCTTGGCAGGAACTAATGGGGATCCATAATAAACCCCAGGAAGAGTAGCTGCTGCCTTGGCAGGAACTAATGGGGGATCCATAATAAACCCCAGGAAGAGTAGCTGCTGGCTTGGCAGGAACTAATGGGGATCCATAATAAACCCCAGGAAGAGTAGCTGCTGCCTTGGCAGGAAACTAATGGGGATCCATAACAAACCCCAGGAAGAGTAGCTGCTGCCTTGGCAGGAACTAATGGGGATCCATAATAAACCCCAGGAAGAATAGCTGCTGCCTTGGCAGGAACTAATGGGGATCCATAATAAACCCCAGGAAGAGTAGCTGCTGCCTTGGCAGGAACTAATGGGGATCCATAATAAACCCCAGGAAGAGTAGCTGCTGCCTTGGCAGGAACTAACGGGGATCCATAATAAACCCCAGGAAGAGTAGCTGCTGGCTTGGCAGGAACTAATGGGGATCCATAATAAACCCCAGGAAGAGTAGCTGCTGCCTTGGCAGGAACTAATGGGGATCCATAACAAACCCCAGGAAGAGTAGCTGCTGCCTTGGCAGGAACTAATGGGGATCCATAATAAACCCCAGGAAGAGTAGCTGCTGCCTTGGCAGGAACTAATGGGGATCCATAATAAACCCCAGGAAGAGTAGCTGCTGCCTTGGCAGGAACTAATGGGGATCCATAATAAACCCCAGGAAGAGTAGCTGCTGCCTTGGCAGGAACTAACGGGGATCCATAATAAACCCCAGGAAGAGTAGCTGCTGCCTTGGCAGGAACTAATGGGGTTAGTTACGCAAGCTCAAGTTCTCTGTTTTTTTGTCTTATTTCTTGTTTGTTTCACCCAAAAAAGTATTTTGCGTCTTCAAAGTGGTAGGCATGTTGTCTTACTCAAATGATACAAACCCCCAAAAAATCAATTTTAATTCCAGGTTGTAAGGCAACAAATTAGAAAAAAATGCCAAGGGGGGTGAATACTTTCGCAAGCCTAACTACGACATAAATACCTAACTATGTCATTAAGGCCTCCCGAGTGGCGCAGTGGTCTAAGGCTCTGCATCGTCAGTGCTAGCTGTGCCACTAGAGATCCTGGTTCGTATCCAGGCTCTGTCTTGGCCGGCCGCGACCGGGAGACCCATGGGACGGTGCACAATTGGCCCAGCGTCGTCCAGGGTAGGGGAGGGAATGGCCGGCAGGGATGTACAGTGGGGAAAAAAAGTATTTAGTCAGCCACCAATTGTGCAAGTTCTCCCACTTAAAAAGATGAGAGAGGCCTGTAATTTTCATCATAGGGACACGTCAACTATGACAGACAAAATGAGATTTTTTTTTCCCAGAAAATCACATTGTAGGATTTTTAATGAATTTATTTGCAAATTATGGTGGAAAATAAGTATTTGGTCACCTACAAACAAGCAAGATTTCTGGCTCTCACAGACCTGTAACTTCTTCTTTAAGAGGCTCCTCTGTCCTCCACTCGTTACCTGTATTAATGTCACCCGTTTGAACTTGTTATCAGTATAAAAGGTAAATGGTATAAAACAACCCCTTTGTTATGGCAAGCCTAAATAAGTTCAGGAGTAAAAATGTGCTTAACAAATCACATAATAAGTTGCATCGACTCATTCCGTGTTCAATGAAAGTGGTTAACATGATTTTTGAATAACTACTCCATTCTGATTGGTAAAAATCATAAAAGCAGACACTGAATATCCCTTTGAGCATGGCGAAGTTATTAATTACACTTTGGATGGTGTATCAATACACCAAGTCACTACAAAGATACAGGCGTCCTTCCTAACTCAGTGGCCAGAGAGGAAGGAAATTGCTCAGGGATTTCACCATGACTGACTGGTGACTTCAAAACAAGTTAAGAATTTAATGGTTGTGACATGAGAAAACTGAGGATGGATCAACAAACTTGTAGTTACTCCACAATACTAACCTAAATGATTGAGTGAAAAGAAGGAAGCCTGTACAGAATAAAATATTCAAAAACTTTCATCCTGTTTGCAACAAAGCACTAAAGTAATACTGCAAAAAATGTGGCAAAGATATACATATATAAGCGTTATGATTAGGGCAAACACAACACATCACTGAGTACCACTCTTCATAATTTCCAGCATGGTGGTGGCTGCATCATGTTATGGGTATGCTTGTCATCGGCAAGGACTAGGGAGTTGTTGTTTTTTTTGATACAAATTATGGAATATAGCTAAGCACAGACAAAATCCTAGAGGAAAACCTGTCTGTCTGCTTTCCAACAGACGCTTGGAGACAAATTCACCTTTCAGCAGGACAATAACCTAAAACACAAGGCAAATAATACACTGGAGTTGCTCACAAAGATGACATTGAATGCTCCTGAGTTGCCTAGTTACAGTTTTGACTTAAAAATCGGCTTGAAAATCTAAAGCCATTTTCAAGTCTTGCTATCTAACGATGATCAAAAAATCACCTTGACAGAGCTTGAATCATTTCAAAAAGAATAATGGGCAAATATTGTACAATCCAGGTGTGAAAAGCTCTTAAGACTTACCCAATAAGACTCACAGCTGTAATCGCTGCCAAAGGTGCTTCTACAAAGTATTGACTCAGGGGAGTGAATCATTATATAAATGAGATACTTCTGTATATCATTTTCACAAAAATTTTTTTTTTTTTTTTTCACATTGTCATTATGGGGTATTGTGTGTAGATGGGTGTGATTTATTTAATCCCTTTTGAATTCAGGCTATAACACAACAAAATATGGAATAAGGGAAAGGGGGGATACCTAGTCAGTTGTACAACTCAATTCAACTGAAATGTGTCTTCAGCATTTAACCCGACCCCTCTGAATCAGAGTTAATCGACATCCACGTCATCGGCGCCCGGTCAAGGAGTATGAATACTTTCTGAAGGCACTGTTTCTATTCTCTAGCGAAGGACGCAGCCGAGAAGGAGGGAGAGAGAAAGAAAGAGAGCGAGAGAGAGAAAGTGGGATGGAGAGGCAGAGAGAGAGAGAGAGGCAGAGAGAGAGAGAGAGAGAGAGGAGAGAGAGAGAGAGAGAGAGAGAGAGAGAGAGAGAGAGAGAGAGAGGAGAGAGAGAGAGAGAGAAAGAGACAGACAGAGAGAGAGAGTCGAGAGAGAGAGAGAAAGAGAGAGCGAAAGAGAGAAAAAAGTGGGATGGAGAGGCAGAGAGAGAGAGTGAGAGTGAGAGTGAGAGAGGGAGAGAGAGAGAAAGAGACAGAGAGAGAGAGAGAAAGAGAGAGAGAGAAAAAGTGGGATGGAGAGGCAGAGAGAGAGAAAGTGGGATGGAGAGGCAGAGAGAGAGAGAGAGAGAGAGAGAGAGTGAGAGTGAGAGTGTGCAAAGCTGTCATCAAGGCAAAGGGTGGCTACTAAAATATATTTTGATTTGTTTAACACTTTTTTGGTTCCTACATGATTCCATATGTGTTATTTCATAGTTTTGATGTCTTCACTATTATTCTACAATGTAGAAAATAGTAAAAATAAAGAAAAACCCTCGAATGAGTAGGTGTGTCCAAACTTTTGACTGGTACTGTATATATAAATATAAAACACTAATATATATTGATTAGAGTAGTATTCAACCCCCTGAGTCAATACATGTTAGAATCACCTTTGACAGCGATTCCAGCTCTGAGTCATTCTGGGTAAGTCTCTAAGAGCTTTCCACACCTGGATTGTGCAACATTTGCCAATTATTCTTTTCAAGGTTCTCCAAGCTCTGTCAAATTGGTTGTTGATCATTGTTAGAGAACCATTATCAGGTCTTGCCATAGATTTTCAAGCAGATTTAAGTCAAAACTGTAACTTGGCCACTCAGGAACAATCACTGTCTTCTTGGTAAACAACTCCAGTGTGGATTTGGCCTTGTGTTTTAGGATATTGTCCTGCTGAAAGGTGAATTCATCTGCCAGTGTCTGGTGAAAAGCAGACCGAACCAGGTTTTGATCTACGATTTTCCCATTCCGTTCATTTTTTATTCTAAAAACCTCCCCAGTCCTTAAGGATTACAAGCATGCCCATAACATGATGCAGTCACCACTGACGTACGAACGGACGGGGATACACTATATATACAAAGGTATGTGGACACCCCTTCAAATTAGTGGATTTGGCTATTTCAGCCACACCCGTTGCTGACAGGTGTATACAATCGAGCACACAGACATGCAATCTCCATAGACAAACATTGGCAGTAGAATGGCCTTACTGAAGAGCTCAGTGACTTTCAACGTGGCACAGTCATAGGATGCCACCTTTCCGACAAGTCAGTTCGTTAAAATTCTGCCCTGCTAGAGCTGCCCTGGTCAACTGTAAGTGCTGTTATTGTGAAGTGGAAACGTCTAGGAGCAACAACGGCTCAGCGGCGAAGTGGTAGGCCACACAAGCTCACAGAACGGGACCGCCGAGTGCTGAAGCTCGTAACACGTAAAAATCATCTGTCCTCGGTTGCAACACTCACTACTGAGTTCCAAACTGCCTCTGGAAGCAACGTCAGCACAACAACTGTTCGTCGGGAGCTTCATGAAATGGATTTCCATGGCCGAGCAGCCGCACACAAGCCTAAGATCACCATGCACAATACCAAGCGTCGGCTGGAGTGGTGTAAAACTCACCGCCATTGGACTCTGGAGCAGTGGAAACGCGTTCTCTGTAGAGATAAATCACGCTTCACCATCTTGCAGTCCGATGGACGAATCTGGGTTTGGCGGATGCCAGGAGAACGCTACCTGCCCAAATGCATAGTGGCAACTGTAAAGTTTGATGGAGGAGGAATAATGGTCTGGGGATGTTTTTCATGATTCAGGCTAAGCCCCTTAGTTCTAGTGAAGGGAAATCTTAACAGTACAGCATACAATGACATTCTAGACCAGGGGTGTCAAACTCATTTTAGCTCAGGGGCCACATGGAGGAAAATCTATTCCCAAGTGGGCCGGACCGGAAAAATCATGGTATATATAACTTAAAAACAACAACTTCAGATTGTTTTCTTTGTTTTAATACGATCAACATACAACATAAAGCTGGAGCCTGAGGACAGTGTGTCCAAAATAGTACAAGCACAACATCACTATTAATCATAAAACACGTCAAGTTTATTTGAAAATTCTAAAGAAAAAGAACACACAACACACATGCCTCAGTGATTAACATAACTGTTTCACAGACCACAGAACTATATCAGGGTGTCATTTCTCAGGCAGAAATGTAGATAAAAATAATGAAATCCTGTTCCCCAAACAAGTGCAAGAACCAGAGTCAAGAATAGGTTAATATACAAATAAAATAAAAACAATTAAAAAACATAGCACATCAACATAAAAAACATAAAAGCTGGAGCCTGAGGACAGTGTCCAAAGCACAACATCACTATTAATCATAAAACAACCTCAAGTTATTTGAAAGTTCTGAGGACAAAGAACACAACAAACAACACAATGCCTCAGTGATTCACAGAAGTATATCACAGATCACCAGAACTATTAGGGATTTTTGCAAAAGGGTGAAATTGTCCCTTTTTAAAAAAAACCCAAAATAAAAAAATCAAATAAAATTTCAAAAAAAAACAAAAGCCCATAAAAAATTTTAAAAAAAACAAAGGGAAAACCCTACCGCCCTTTTTACTTTAAAACCCTTTGCGCCCATTTGGGCCCAAATTTTTAAAGGGGGTGGGCCCCCAAAGGAATTTTAAAAAAACTTAACGAAAAATATGCTTAAAAATCGTGAAAATTTGGGGTAAAAATTTTTCCTTTCGGGTTTTTTTAAATCCCCCCCAAAAGAAATTTTTTTTTTTTTGGGGGGGGGCTAAAAAGGGCCTTTTTTTTCCCCTTTTTTCGGGGGAAGAAAAAAAAAGGCCCGCCCCCCCGGGAAAAATTTAAAATTGGAGGCCCAAAAGTGGGTTTTTTTTCGGGAAAGGGAAAGCGGGGTTCACTTGGATCGGTAAAAAAAAGAAAACCCCTTTATTTTCCTCTTTAAAAAACCCCAAAGCCTCCTGGTGCAAAATACAGTGAAAAGTCAAAAAATCACGTCCTCCATTTGCAGATTGCACTTTCTCTCTGAACTTTGTCACAACGCCTGCTTTTTTTCCCGATCATTGAGGGCGCACCATCTGTAGCCAGGCTGACAGCGCGGGACCAGTCCACTCCGACCCTGTCCAGCGCGCCGACGAGTGCGGTAAAAATATCAGCTGCTGTCGTTGTATCTGTCATCGGCACCAACTCCACGAACTCCTCGGTGACGGTCAATGTGTCATCAACTCCGCGGATGAAAATGGCCAGTTGTGCAACATCTGTAATGTCCGTGCTTTCATCAATTGCAACCGAAAACGCAATAAATGACTTTACTTTTTGCTTCAACTGGCTGTCCAAATCCACTGAAAGATCGGAAATCCTGTCTGCAACTGTGTTTCTTGTCAGGCTGATATTTGCAAAAGCCTGCCGCTTTTCAGGGTACACAATCTCCGCTGCCTTCATCATGCATGTTTTTACAAATTCACCCTCACTAAATGGTTTTGAAGCCACTGCGATTTCATTAGCAATGAGGTAGCTAGCTTTTCACTGCAGCGTCACTGATGTCTCAGCTGTGAGTAAACACAGACTGCTGTTTCTTCAGACCCGCCAACAGTTCATTCACCTTCTCTCATCTCCGCTGTCCTTGAAAGTTGTCATATTTGTCGGCATGAAGACTCACATAGTGGCGACGAAGGTTATATTCTTTCAGCACTGCAACATGCTCTGAACACACCAAACATACAGCTTTCTCATTCAATTCCGTGAAGAAATAGGATGACAATTTTTCTTGGAACACTCTGCACTCTGTGTCCACTTTTCTCTTTTTTGACAGAGACATATTGGGGCAATGATTTGACAAAGCACATAATGTTAAAAGTAGAAGCCGTAATAAATATCGCGGGCAAAACAAAGTAGCTCATTGGCTGCACGTGCTTGACCTACTTGCTCTGCCCCGGTATAAACAGTTTGCTTGCTTAACACAATTGCTATTGCGCCATCCAGTGGACGCAATTGGAACAGCAGTTTATTTTATAGAAAAATTGCAGCGCATTTTAATACTTTACAAAAATATTATTATATATATATATATTTTTTAATCATCTCGCGGGCCGGATTAAACCCGTTTGCGGGCCTGATCCGGCCCGCGGGCCGGACGTTTGACACCCCTGTTCTAGACGATTCTGTGATTGATGGCCCTGACCTCAACCCCATCGAACACCTTTGGGATGAATTGGAACGCCGACTGCGAGCCAGGCCTAATCGCCCAACATCAGTGCCCAACCTCACTAATGCTCTTGTGGCTGAATGGAAGCAAGTCTCTGCAGCAATTTTCCAACATCTAGTGGAAAGCCTTCCCAGAAGAGTGGAGGCTGTTATAGCAGCAAAGAGGGGACCAACTCCACATTATTGCCCATGATTTTAGAATGAGATGTTCGATGAGCCGGTGTCCGCATACTTTTAGTCATGTAGTGTCGATCCATAGTCCCCTCCCCGATTTCACCGGGGACAAGAAATACTCAGAAGGGGGCGGAGGGGGAGGCAGAGGTGAAAAGGGGGAAGAGGGCGAGGCAGGGGGGAGGAGGGGAAGGCAGGGGTAAAAAGGGGAAAGAGGGGAAGGCAGGGGGTGAGGCAGGGGGAGGAGGGGAAGGCAGGGGTGAGGCAGCGGGGAGGAGGGGAAGGCACGGGTGAGGCAGGGGGGAGATGGGGAAGGCAGGGGTGAGGCAGGGGTGAGGCAGGGGGGGAGGAGGGGAAGGCACGGGTGAGGCAGGGGTGAGGCAGGGGTGAGGAGGGGAAGGCACGGGTGAGGCAGGGGGGAGGTGGGGAAGGCAGGGGTGAGGCAGGGGTGAGAAGGGGGAGGCAGGGGTGAGAAGGGGGAGGCAGGGGGGAGGAGGGGAAGGCAGGGGTGAGGCAGGGGGGAGGGGGGTGGGGAAGGCAGGGGTGAGGCAGGGGTGAGAAGGGGGAGGCAGGGGTGAGAAGGGGAAGGCAGGGGTGAGAAGGGGAAGGCAGGGGTGAGTAAGTAAGTACCCTTGCGAGCCTTGGCTTGTGCGAGCCGGAACGACTCATAGGAGCAGGAGCATGTTTCCGTAGCGTGAGACAGCTTGATGTACCAGTACACCCCCTGGACAGGACACTAGTCTATCTCCTGTTTCTGTAGTGAGACAGCTTGATGTACCAGGACACCCCCTGGACAGGACACTAGTCTATCTCCTGTTTCTGTAGCGTGAGACAGCTTGATGTACCAGGACACCCCCTGGACAGGACACTAGTTCTCCTGTACACAGGGGACTCTCCCACAGTCCTCCTTTCCTTGAGAGAGAATAGATATACAGAGGGAGGGAGGGAGGGAGGAAGGGTGAGAGATAGGGGGAAGGAGGTAGAGAGGGAGGGAGAACACTCCCACAGTCCTCAGCTTCCTTGAGGAGAGGAGCATGGAGGGGGGGGAGCGAGGATATGGAGGGAGGAGAGAGAGATGGATGGGAGGTGAGAGGAGAGAGAGAGATATGGAGGGTAGGGGAGAGAGGGAGGAGGAGCAGAGGATGGAGGGAGGGAGAGAGAGATTGGAGGTAGGGAGAGAGAGATGGAGGGGGAGGAGAGATGAGGGAGTGAGAGAGAGATGGAGGGAGGGAGAGAGATGGAGGGAGGGAGAGAGAGATTGGAGGGAGGGAGAGAGAGATATGGAGGGAGGGAGAGAGATATGGAGGGAGGGAGAGAGATATGGAAGGGAGGGAGAGAGAGATATGGAGGGAGGGAGAGAGAGTTGGAGGACAGTTTTAGAGTCACTACAATGTCAATCGTAATCCAAACATTTTAGCTTTGTCTACGCCAGAGGTGTCCAACTCATTTTGCCCCAGGGGCATTTGGTCTTCAACGAGGTCCGGTGGGCCGCACTGAAAATTATTTTCTCGCAGCAGATATATATATATTTTTTCCTGACTGTCTAGCTTTCATTTCAGTGGTTATAAGTGAGCTGGACACACTCAAGAAACTGTATGAATGTCCATTATAATTTCTACACAGTTTCGTTTTGGTCTTAGTCGATTTAAAGTATATCGAGTTCATTTCCTGAATGAACCCCCCCCACCGGAATGGAACCAGCCCGCGGGCCGTACGTTTAACACCCCTGCTCTACTCCATTCCTCCCATAACCATTTAAACGTTTTATATGGGCTAGTCCTATGTGGAACGTTTTATATGGGCTAGTCCTATGTGGAAAGCTTTATATGGGCTAGTCCTATGTGGAAAGCTTTATATGGGCTAGTTCTATGTGGAAAGCTTTATATGGGCTAGTCCTATGTGGAAAGCTTATATGGGGCTAGTCCTATGTGGAAAGCTTTATATGGGCTAGTCCTATGTGGAAAGCTTTATATGGGCTAGTCCTATGTGGAAAGCTTTATATGGGCTAGTCCTATGTGGAAAGCTTTATATGGGCTAGTCCTATGTGGAAAGCTTTATATGGGCTAGTCCTATGTGGAAAGCTTTATATGGGTTAGTCCTATGGGAAAGCTTTATATGGGCTGTCCTATGGTGGGAAAGCTTTATATGGGCTAGTCCTATGTGGAAAGCTTTATATGGGCTAGTCCTATGTGGAAAAGCTTTATATATGGGTTAGTCCTATGTGGAAAGCTTTATATGGGCTAGTCCTATGTGGAAAGCTTTATATGGGCTAGTCCTATGTGGAAAGCTTTATATGGGCTAGTCCTATGTGGAAAGCTTTATATGGGCTAGTCCTATGTGGAAAGCTTATATTGGCTAGTCCTATGTGGAAAGCTTTATGGGCTAGTCCCGATGTGGAAAGCTTTATATGGGCTAGTCCTATGTGGAAAGCTTTATATGGGCTAGTCCTATGTGGAAAGGGAAATTACAGTAGTTTGCTTCCACTGTTGACTCGGAGAGGCTGTGAATGGAAACAAACTGTGAGTTGAGTTATGTGTTTGGACACTGCCCACCCCATACACCTGGCTAGCTGCTAGCCCTCCCCATACACCTGGCTAGCTGCTAGCCCTCCCCATACACCTGGCTAGCTGCTAGCCCTCCCCATACACCTGGCTAGCTGCCCACCCCATACACCTGGCTAGCTGCTAGCCCTCCCCATACACCTGCTAGCTGCCCACCCCATACACCTGGCTAGCTGCTAGCCCTCCCCATACACCTGGCTAGCTGCCCACCCCATACCCTGGCTAGCTGCTAGCCCACCCCATACACCTGGCTAGCTGCTAGCCCACCCCATACCACCTGGCTAGCTGCTAGCCCTCCCCATACACCTGGCTAGCTGCTAGCCCACCCCATACACCTGGCTAGCTGCTAACCCACCCCATACACCTGGCTAGCTGCTAGCCCTCCCCATACACCTGGCTAGCTGCTAGCCCCACCCCATACACCTGGCTAGCTGCTAACCCACCCCATACACCTGGCTAGCTGCTAACCCCATACACCTGGCTAGCTGCTAGCCCACCCCATACACCTGGCTAGCTGCTAGCCCACCCCATACACCTGGCTAGCTGCCCACCCCATACACCTGGCTAGCTGCTAGCCCACCCCATACACCTGGCTAGCTGCTAGCCCTCCCCATACACCTGGCTAGCTGCTAGCCCACCCCATACACCTGGCTAGCTGCCCACCCCATACACCTGGCTAGCTGCTAACCCACCCCATACACCTGGCTAGCTGCTAACCCACCCCATACACCTGGCTAGCTTGCTAACCCACCCCATACACCTGGCTAGCTGCTAGCCCACCCCATACACCTGGCTAGCTGCTAGCCCACCCCATACACCTGGCTAGCTGCTAGCCCACCCCATACACCTGGCTAGCTGCTAACCCCATACACCTGGCTAGCTGCTAACCCTCCCCATACACCTGGCTAGCTGCTAACCCACCCCATACACCTGGCTAGCTGCTAGCCCACCCCATACACCTGGCTAGCTGCTAGCCCACCCCATACCACCTGGCTAGCTGCCCACCCCATACACCTGGCTAGCTGCTAGCCCTCCCCATACACCTGGCTAGCTGCTAAACCCATACACCTGGCTAGCTGCTAGCCCACCCCATACACCTGGCTAGCTGCTAGCCCACCCCATACACCTGGCTAGCTGCTAGCCCTCCCCATACACCTGGCTAGCTGCTAGCCCTCCCCATACACCTGGCTAGCTGCCCACCCCCATACACCTGGCTAGCTGCCCACCCCATACACCTGGCTAGCTGCTAGCCCACCCCATACACCTGGCTAGCTGCCCACCCCATACACCTGGCTAGCTGCTAGCCCACCCCATACACCTGGCTAGCTGCCCACCCCATACACCTGGCTAGCTGCTAACCCTCCCCATACACCTGGCTAGCTGCTAGCCCTCCCCATACACCTGGCTAGCTGCTAACCCTCCCCATACACCTGGCTAGCTGCTAACCCACCCACCCCATACACCTGGCTAGCTGCTAGCCCACCCCATACACCTGGCTAGCTGCTAGCCCTCCCCATACACCTGGCTAGCTGCTAACCCACCCCATACACCTGGCTAGCTGCTAACCCTCCCCATACACCTGGCTAGCTGCTAGCCCACCCCATACACCTGGCTAGCTGCTAACCCACCCCATACACCTGGCTAGCTGCTAGCCCACCCCATACACCTGGCTAGCTGCTAGCCCACCCCCATACACCTGGCTAGCTGCTAACCCACCCCATACACCTGGCTAGCTGCTAGCCCACCCCATACACCTGGCTAGCTGCCCTCCCCATACACCTGGCTAGCTGCTAGCCCACCCCATACACCTGGCTAGCTGCCCTCCCCATACACCTGGCTAGCTGCTAGCCCACCCCATACACCTGGCTAGCTGCTAGCCCACCCCATACACCTGGCTAGCTGCTAGCCCACCCCATACACCTGGCTAGCTGCTAGCCCACCCCATACACCTGGCTAGCTGCTAGCCCACCCCATACACCTGGCTAGCTGCTAGCCCACCCCATACACCTGGCTAGCTGCCCACCCCATACACCTGGCTAGCTGCTAACCCCATACACCTGGCTAGCTGCTAGCCCTCCCCATACACCTGGCTAGCTGCTAACCCACCCCATACACCTGGCTAGCTGCTAGCCCACCCCATACACCTGGCTAGCTGCTAGCCCACCCCATACACCTGGCTAGCTGCTAACCCCATAACACCTGGCTAGCTGCTAACCCACCCCATACACCTGGCTAGCTGCTAACCCTCCCCATACACCTGGCTAGCTGCTAACCCACCCCATACACCTGGCTAGCTGCTAGCCCTCCCCATACACCTGGCTAGCTGCTAGCCCACCCCATACACCTGGCTAGCTGCCCACCCCATACACCTGGCTAGCTGCTAGCCCACCCCATACACCTGGCTAGCTGCTAACCCTCCCCATACACCTGGCTAGCTGCTAGCCCACCCCATACACCTGGCTAGCTGCTAACCCACCCCATACACCTGGCTAGCTGCTAGCCCACCCCATACACCTGGCTAGCTGCTAGCCCTCCCCATACACCTGGCTAGCTGCCCTCCCCATACACCTGGCTAGCTGCCCACCCCCATACACCTGGCTAGCTGCTAGCCCTCCCCATACACCTGGCTAGCTGCTAGCCCACCCCATACACCTGGCTAGCTGCTAGCCCACCCCATACACCTGGCTAGCTGCTAGCCCTCCCCATACACCTGGCTAGCTGCCCACCCCATACACCTGGCTAGCTGCCCACCCCATACACCTGGCTAGCTGCTAGCCCACCCCATACACCTGGCTAGCTGCTAGCCCACCCCATACACCTGGCTAGCTGCCCCACCCCATACACCTGGCTAGCTGCTAACCCACCCCATACACCTGGCTAGCTGCTAACCCTCCCCATACACCTGGCTAGCTGCCCACCCCATACACCTGGCTAGCTGCCCACCCCATACACCTGGCTAGCTGCTAACCCACCCCATACACCTGGCTAGCTGCCCACCCCATACACCTGGCTAGCTGCTAGCCCACCCCATACACCTGGCTAGCTGCTAGCCCTCCCCATACACCTGGCTAGCTGCTAGCCCTCCCCATACACCTGGCTAGCTGCCCACCCCATACACCTGGCTAGCTGCCCACCCCATACACCTGGCTAGCTGCTAGCCCACCCCATACACCTGGCTAGCTGCTAGCCCACCCCATACACCTGGCTAGCTGCCCACCCCATACACCTGGCTAGCTGCTAACCCTCCCCATACACCTGGCTAGCTGCTAGCCCTCCCCATACACCTGGCTAGCTGCTAACCCTCCCCATACACCTGGCTAGCTGCTAGCCCTCCCCATACACCTGGCTAGCTGCTAGCCCTCCCCATACACCTGGCTAGCTGCTAACCCACCCACCCCATACACCTGGCTAGCTGCTAACCCACCCCATACACCTGGCTAGCTGCTAGCCCACCCCATACACCTGGCTAGCTGCTAGCCCACCCCATACACCTGGCTAGCTGCTAACCCACCCCATACACCTGGCTAGCTGCTAGCCCACCCCATACACCTGGCTAGCTGCCCTCCCCATACACCTGGCTAGCTGCTAGCCCACCCCATACACCTGGCTAGCTGCCCTCCCCATACACCTGGCTAGCTGCTAGCCCACCCCATACACCTGGCTAGCTGCTAGCCCACCCCATACACCTGGCTAGCTGCTAGCCCACCCCATACACCTGGCTAGCTGCTAGCCCACCCCATACACCTGGCTAGCTGCTAGCCCACCCCATACACCTGGCTAGCTGCTAGCCCACCCCATACACCTGGCTAGCTGCCCCACCCCATACACCTGGCTAGCTGCTAACCCCATAACACCTGGCTAGCTGCTAGCCCTCCCCATACACCTGGCTAGCTGCTAACCCACCCCATACACCTGGCTAGCTGCTAGCCCTCCCCATACACCTGGCTAGCTGCTAGCCCACCCCCATACACCTGGCTAGCTGCTAACCCCATACACCTGGCTAGCTGCTAACCCACCCCATACACCCTGGCTAGCTGCCCACCCCATACACCTGGCTAGCTGCTAGCCCCACCCCATACACCTGGCTAGCTGCTAGCCCACCCCATACACCTGGCTAGCTGCTAGCCCTCCCCATACACCTGGCTAGCTGCTAGCCCTCCCCATAC
The DNA here is from genome assembly GCA_902810595.1 of Coregonus sp. 'balchen'. Classification (NCBI taxonomy): domain Eukaryota; kingdom Metazoa; phylum Chordata; class Actinopteri; order Salmoniformes; family Salmonidae; genus Coregonus; species Coregonus sp. 'balchen'. Next base: position 6,914,493 of record LR778262.1, read on the forward strand.
ACCTGGCTAGCTGCTAGCCCACCCCATACACCTGGCTAGCTGCTAGCCCACCCCATACACCTGGCTAGCTGCCCCTCCCCATACACCTGGCTAGCTGCTAGCCCTCCCCATACACCTGGCTAGCTGCCCACCCCATACACCTGGCTAGCTGCTAGCCCTCCCCATACACCTGGCTAGCTGCTAGCCCTCCCCATACACCTGGCTAGCTGCTAGCCCACCCCATACACCTGGCTAGCTGCTAACCCACCCACCCCATACACCTGGCTAGCTGCCCACCCCCATACACCTGGCTAGCTGCTAGCCCTCCCCATACACCTGGCTAGCTGCTAGCCCTCCCCATACACCTGGCTAGCTGCTAGCCCTCCCCATACACCTGGCTAGCTGCTAGCCCTCCCCATACACCTGGCTAGCTGCCCACCCCATACACCTGGCTAGCTGCTAGCCCTCCCCATACACCTGGCTAGCTGCTAGCCCTCCCCATACACCTGGCTAGCTGCTAGCCCTCCCCATACACCTGGCTAGCTGCCCACCCCATACACCTGGCTAGCTGCTAGCCCACCCCATACACCTGGCTAGCTGCTAGCCCACCCCATACACCTGGCTAGCTGCTAGCCCACCCCATACACCTGGCTAGCTGCCCACCCCATACACCTGGCTAGCTGCTAACCCACCCCATACACCTGGCTAGCTGCTAGCCCACCCCATACACCTGGCTAGCTGCTAACCCACCCCATACACCTGGCTAGCTGCTAGCCCACCCCATACACCTGGCTAGCTGCTAGCCCACCCCATACACCTGGCTAGCTGCCCACCCCATACACCTGGCTAGCTGCTAGCCCTCCCCATACACCTGGCTAGCTGCTAGCCCTCCCCATACACCTGGCTAGCTGCCCACCCCATACACCTGGCTAGCTGCTAGCCCACCCCATACACCTGGCTAGCTGCTAGCCCACCCCATACACCTGGCTAGCTGCCCACCCCATACACCTGGCTAGCTGCTAGCCCTCCCCATACACCTGGCTAGCTGCTAGCCCACCCCATACACCTGGCTAGCTGCTAACCCACCCCATACACCTGGCTAGCTGCCCACCCCATACACCTGGCTAGCTGCTAGCCCTCCCCATACACCTGGCTAGCTGCTAGCCCTCCCCATACACCTGGCTAGCTGCTAGCCCACCCCATACACCTGGCTAGCTGCCCACCCCATACACCTGGCTAGCTGCTAGCCCACCCCATACACCTGGCTAGCTGCTAACCCACCCCATACACCTGGCTAGCTGCTAGCCCACCCCATACACCTGGCTAGCTGCTAGCCCACCCCATACACCTGGCTAGCTGCCCACCCCATACACCTGGCTAGCTGCCCACCCCATACACCTGGCTAGCTGCTAGCCCTCCCCATACACCTGGCTAGCTGCTAACCCTCCCCATACACCTGGCTAGCTGCCCACCCCATACACCTGGCTAGCTGCTAACCCTCCCCATACACCTGGCTAGCTGCTAACCCTCCCCATACACCTGGCTAGCTGCCCTCCCCATACACCTGGCTAGCTGCTAGCCCTCCCCATACACCTGGCTAGCTGCTAGCCCACCCCATACACCTGGCTAGCTGCTAGCCCACCCACCCCATACACCTGGCTAGCTGCTAGCCCACCCCATACACCTGGCTAGCTGCTAGCCCTCCCCATACACCTGGCTAGCTGCTAACCCACCCCATACACCTGGCTAGCTGCTAGCCCACCCCATACACCTGGCTAGCTGCTAGCCCACCCCATACACCTGGCTAGCTGCTAGCCCTCCCCATACACCTGGCTAGCTGCTAACCCACCCCATACACCTGGCTAGCTGCTAGCCCACCCCATACACCTGGCTAGCTGCTAGCCCACCCCATACACCTGGCTAGCTGCCCACCCCATACACCTGGCTAGCTGCTAGCCCACCCCATACACCTGGCTAGCTGCTAGCCCACCCCATACACCTGGCTAGCTGCTAGCCCACCCACCCCATACACCTGGCTAGCTGCTAGCCCACCCCATACACCTGGCTAGCTGCTAGCCCACCCCATACACCTGGCTAGCTGCTAGCCCACCCACCCCATACACCTGGCTAGCTGCTAGCCCACCCCATACACCTGGCTAGCTGCTAGCCCACCCCATACACCTGGCTAGCTGCTAGCCCACCCCATACACCTGGCTAGCTGCCCACCCCATACACCTGGCTAGCTGCTAGCCCACCCCATACACCTGGCTAGCTGCTAGCCCACCCACCCCATACACCTGGCTAGCTGCTAGCCCACCCCATACACCTGGCTAGCTGCTAGCCCACCCCATACACCTGGCTAGCTGCTAGCCCACCCCCATACACCTGGCTAGCTGCTAGCCCACCCCATACACCTGGCTAGCTGCTAGCCCACCCCATACACCTGGCTAGCTGCCCACCCCATACACCTGGCTAGCTGCTAGCCCACCCCATACACCTGGCTAGCTGCTAGCCCACCCCATACACCTGGCTAGCTGCTAGCCCACCCCATACACCTGGCTAGCTGCTAACCCACCCCATACACCTGGCTAGCTGCTAGCCCACCCCATACACCTGGCTAGCTGCCCACCCCATACACCTGGCTAGCTGCCCACCCCATACACCTGGCTAGCTGCTAGCCCACCCCATACACCTGGCTAGCTGCCCACCCCATACACCTGGCTAGCTGCCCACCCCATACACCTGGCTAGCTGCTAGCCCTCCCCATACACCTGGCTAGCTGCCCTCCCCATACACCTGTTTATGGTCAATCAGACCAAATGGAAACCCATGTTATCTGTACAAGTACAAGCTGTAATAACACTAATCAAAACCTTTCTAATGCTTTCAGCGTTTGCTTTAGTCTACTTGGAGCGCCCAGTTGGCAGGGATTATTCCATTGGTTTCATTGTGCCAGGCAAGCTCAATCAAGCGCAGATGAAGTAAAAATACATTATTTTGAATGATATTTGAACACAGGGCTGCTCGGCAGTTGAGGAAACTTTCCTTGTCAGATAAAAGGGAAATAAATAGATACTTTAACTCAGTGAGTGTGTGTGTGTGTGTGTGTGTGTGTGTGTGTGTGTGTGTGTGTGTGTGTGTGTGTGTGTGTGTGTGTGTGTGTGTGTGTGTGTGTGTGTGTGTGTGCGTGCGCGTGATATTACAGTGCATTCTGAAAGTATTCAGACCCCTTTACTTTTTCCACATTTTGTTACATTACAGCCTTATTCTAAAATTGATTAAAATGTTTGTTTTTTCCTTATCAATCTACACACAATACCCCATAATGACAAAGCAAAAACACATTTTTAGAAATTTTAGCAAATTTATAATAATAAAATAAACGGAAATATCACATTTACAGAAGTATTCAGACCCTTTACTCAGTACTTTGTTGAAGCACCTTTGGCAGCGATTACAGCCTCGAGTCTTCTTGGGTATGACGCTACAAGCTTGGCACACCTGTATTTGGGGAGTTTCTCCCATTCTTCTCTCAAGAGATCCTCTCAAGCTCTGTCAGGTTGGATAGGGAGCATTGCCGCACAGCTATTTTCAGGTCTCTCCAGAGATGTTAGATCGGGTTCAAGTCTGGTATCTGGCTGGGCCACTCAAGGATATTTAGAGACTTGTCCCGAAGCCACTCCTGCGTTGTATTGGCTGTGTGCTTAGGGTCGTTGTCCTGTTGGAAGGTGAACCTTCACCCCAGTCTGAGGTCCTGAGGGCTCTGGAGCAGGTTTTCATCAAGGATCTCTCTGTACTTTGCTCCGTTCACCTTTACCTCGATCCTGACTAGTCTCCCAGTCCCTGCGCGCTGAAAAACATCCCCACTGCATGATCCTGCCACCACCATGTTTCCCCATATGGATGGTGCCAGGTTTCCTCCAGACGTGACGCTTGGCATTCAGGCCAAAGAGTTCAATTTTTGTTTCATCAGACCAGAGAATCTTGTTTCTCATGGTCTGAGAGTCCTTTAGGTGCCTTTTGGCAAACTCCAAGTGGGCTGTCATGTGCCTTTTACTAAGGAGTGGCTTCCGTCTGGCCACTCTACCATAAAGGCCTGATTAGTGGAGTGCTGCAGAGATGGTTGTCCTTCTGGAAGGTTCTCCCATCTCCACAGAGGAACTATGGAGCTCTGTCAGAGTGACCATCTGGTTTTTGGTCACCTCCCTGACCAAGGCCCTTCTCCCCCAATTGCTCAGTTTGGCCGGGCGGCCAGCTCTATGAAGAGTCTTGGTGGTTCCAAACTTCTTCCATTTAAGAATGATGGAGGCCACCGTGTTCTTGGGGACCTTCAACGCTGCAGGATGTACCTGAGCTCAATTTAGAGTATCATAGCAAAGGGTCTGAATACTTATGTAAAGAAGGTATTTCTGTTTTGTTTTTTTGTAATACATTTGCAAAAATGTCTAAAACCGTGTTTTCGCTTTGTCATTATGGGGTGTTGTGTGTAGATTCCTGAGGGAAATGATTTATTTAATCCATTTTAGAATAAGGCTGTAACTTAACAAAATTTGGAAAAAGTCAAGGGGTCTGAATACTTTCCGAAGGCACTGTATATATTATTAAGAACAGATCCAGTACTTGAACAGCGCCGGAGAAGATAGCTGCCGTTTTACAGCCCTCTAACCAACCCTCTAACCAACCCTCTAACCAACCCTCTAACCAACCCTCTAACCAACCCTCTAACCAACCCTCTAACCAACCCTCTAACCAACCCTCTAACCAACCCTCTAACCAACCCTCTAACCAGCCCTCTAACCAGCCCTCTAACCAACCCTCTAACCAACCCTCTAACCAACCCTCTAACCAACCCTCTAACCAGCCCTCTAACCAACCCTCTAACCAACCCTCTAACCAACCCTCTAACCAACCCTCTAACCAACCCTCTAACCAACCCTCTAACCAACCCTCTAACCAATTGTACTATTATGTGTGTTTTTCCGCGTTATTTGTAATTTATTTTGTACATAATGTTTCTGCCATCGTCTCTTATAACCAAAAAGAGCTTCTGGATATCAGGACAGCGATTACTCACCTCGCATTGGACGAAGATTTTTTCTTCAACGAGGCGGCCGCGAAGGATATCATACAGACACCCGACAAGGCCCAAATCCCCGTCATTCGCGTGAGGAAGAGACGGAGATATCGCGGACGCAGATCCGGGTGCCTTGAAAGGATCCGACGGCGAGCGAGTAAACTGCCTCTTCCATCAATCCTATTAGCCAACGTTCAAGCTTTGGAGAATAAAATGGACGATTTAAGATTACGGTTATCCTACCAACGGGACATTAAAAACTGTAATATCTTATGTTTCACGGAGTCGTGGCTGAACGACAACAATGATAACATTCAGCTAGCAGGCTATACGCTACATCGGCAGGACAGAACGGCTGACTCTGGTAAGACAAGGGGTGGCGGTCTGTGTATATTTGTAAACAACAGCTGGTGCACAAAATCAAATACTAAGGAAGTCTCGAGGTTTTGCTCGCCTGAGGTAGAGTATCTTATGATAAGCTGTAGACCACACTATTTACCAAGAGAGTTTTCATCTATATTTTTCATAGCTGTCTATTTACCACCACAAACCAATGCTGGCATTAAGATTGCACTGAATGAGTTGTACAAGGCCATTAATCAACAGGAAAACGCTCATCCAGATGCAGCGCTCCTAGTGGCCGGGGACTTTAATGCAGGGAAACTTAAATCCGTTCTACCTAATTTCTACCAGCATGTTAAATGTGCAACCAGAGGGAAAAAAACTCTAGACCACCTTTACTCCACACACAGAGACGCATACAAAGCTCTCCCTCGCCCTCCATTTGGCAAATCTGACCATAACTCTATCCTCCTGATTCCTGCTTATAAGCAAAAACTGAAGCAGGAAGCACCAGTGATTCGGTTAATAAAAAAGTGGTCAGATGACGCAGATGCTAAGCTACAGGACTGTTTTGCTAGCACAGACTGGAACATGTTCCGGGATTCTTCAGACAGCATTGAGGAGTACACCACATCAGTCACTGGCTTCATCAATAAGTGCATCGATGATGTCGTCCCCACAGTGACCGTACGTACATACCCCAACCAGAAGCCATGGATTACAGGAAACATCCGCACTGAGCTAAAGGGTAGAGCTGCCGCTTTCAAGGAACGGGACTCTAACCCGGACGCTTATAAGAAATCCCGCTATGACCTCCGACGAACCATCAAACAGGCAAAGAGTCAATACAGGTCTAAGATTGAATCATACTACACTGGCTCTGACGCTCGTCGGATGTGGCAGGGCTTGAAAACTATTACAGACTACAAAGGGAAGCACAGCCGCGAGCTGCCCAGTGACACAAGCCTACCAGATGAGCTAAACCACTTCTATGCTCGCTTCGAGGCAAGCAACACTGAAGCATGCATGAGAGCACCAGCTGTTCCGGATGACTATGTGATCACGCTCTCCGTAGCCGATGTGAGTAAGACTTTTAAGCAGGTCAACATTCACAAGGCCGCAGGGCCAGACGGATTACCAGGACGTGTACTCCGAGCATGTGCTGACCAACTGGCAAGTGTCTTCACTGACATTTTCAACATGTCCCTGACTGAGTCTGTAATACCAACATGTTTCAAGCAGACCACCATAGTCCCCGTGCCCAAGAACTCTAAGATAACCTGCCTAAATGACTACCGACCCGTAGCACTGACGTCTGTAGCCATGAAGTGCTTTGAAAGACTGGTCATGGCTCACATCAACAGCATAATCCCAGAAACCCTAGACCCACTCCAATTTGCATACCGCCCCAACAGATCCACAGATGATGCAATCTCTATCGCACTCCACACTGCCCTTTCCCACCTGGACAAGAGGAACACCTACGTGAGAATGCTATTCATTGACTACAGCTCAGCATTCAACACCATAGTGCCCTCTAAGCTCATCACTAAGCTAAGGATCCTGGGACTAAACACCTCCCTCTGCAACTGGATCCTGGACTTCCTGACGGGCCGCCCCCAGGTGGTAAGGGTAGGTAACAACACATCTGCCACACTGATCCTCAACACGGGGGCCCCTCAGGGGTGCGTGCTCAGTCCCCTCCTGTACTCTCTGTTCACCCATGACTGCATGGCCAGGCACGACTCCAACACCATCATTAAGTTTGCCGACGACACAACAGTGGTAGGCCTGATCACCGACAACGATGAGACAGCCTATAGGGAGGAGGTCAGAGATCTGGCCGTGTGGTGCCAGGACAACAACCTCTCCCTCAACGTGACCAAGACAAAGGAGATGATTGTGGACTACAGGAAAAAAAAGAGGACTGAGCACGCCCCCATTCTCATCGACGGGGCTGTAGTGGAACAGGTTGAGAGCTTCAAGTTCCTTGGTGTCCACATCACCAACGAACTATCATGGTCCAAACACACCAAGACAGTCGTGAAGAGGGCACAACAAAGGCTATTCCCCCTCAGGAGACTAAAAAGATTTGGCATGGGTCCTCAGATCCTCAAAAAATTATACAGCTGCACCATCGAGAGCATCCTGACTGGTTGCATCACCGCCTGGTATGGCAACTGCTTGGCCTCTGACCGCAAGGCACTACAGAGGGTAGTGCGTACGGCCCAGTACATCACTGGGGCAAAGCTTCCTGCCATCCAGGACCTCTATACCAGGCGGTGTCAGAGGAAGGCCCTCAAAATTGTCAAAGACTCCAGCCACCCTAGTCATAGACTGTTCTCTCTGCTACCGCACGGCAAGCGGTACCGGAGTGCCAAGTCTAGGTCCAAAAGACTTCTCAACAGCTTCTACCCCCAAGCCATAAGACTCCTGAACAGCTAATCATGGCTACCCGGACTATTTGCACTGCCCCCCAACCCCATCCTTTTTTACGCTGCTGCTACTCTGTTAAGTATTTATGCATAGTCACTTTAACTCTACCCACATGTACATATTACCTCAACTACCTCAACTAGCCGGTGCCCCCGCACATTGACTCTGCAACGGTACCCCCCTGTATATATAGCCTCCCTACTGTCACTTTATTTTACTTCTGCTCTTTTTTTCTCAACACTTTTTTTGTTGTTGTTTTATTCTTACTCTTTTTGTTTAAAATAAATGCACTGTTGGTTAAGGGCTGTAAGTAATCATTTCACTGTAATGTCTGCACCTGTTGTATTCGGCGCATGTGACCAATAAAATTTGATTTGATTTGATTTGAACTCCCTCTAAACCCTGGTAGGCAGAGACAAGCCCTGTAACAAGCTCAAAGTGCCTGTCAAAGTGCCCCGCTCCGGAGCCCTGTGGATTACAGTCGCACCATTTTGCTCCTCTCAACCATTTCACCCAGGAGAAACCACAACTTCATTTTGGCTCTTCGGTGCTTCTCATTCTCATTCCCCTCTTCTCTTCTATCCATTTGTCTCACTTCCATCCCTTATTCTGTCTCTTCTACCGTCAAGACCGTGTATTATTTCTCCATCTCTCCTGATCTCTACTAGATGTATGGCCGGTTGCAGAACCAAAAAATGCTAAGAAATGCTTCCTTTTTAACAAACTGTCAGTGTTTCATCATAAACACAAGATATATTTCCCCTCACTAAATATCACAGGCTTCCTCTCTTATTTCTAATATTCTCTGTAAGCCTCAGTGTTCTCTGAGCTGCATGTGAATAGTACTGACTTCTGGCTCTGTGTCTTTGGCTGTCTTCGTGCAAAGCTGACATTGCTCACATTTTTGCAGAAATATGAAGAGTTTTAAAATAATTGGCACAGCAAGAAAGACCTCATTTGACCCTAACCCTGACCCTAACCCTGACCCTAACCCTGACCCACATACATGATTTATGCTGGAGTAGTAAGGAGGGGGGAGAGAGAGAGAGACAGAGAGACAGAGACAGACAGACAGAGAGAATGTATGACCATATTAGAGACACATATTTCCCTCAGATTACAGAGATCCACAAAGAATTCGAAAACAAACCCAATTTTGATAAACTCCCTTATCTACTGGGTGAAAAACCACAGTGTGCCATCACAGCAGCAAGATTTGTGACCTGTTGCCACAAGAAAAGGGCAACCAGTGAAGAACAAACACCATTGTAAATGTTTATTTATTTTCCCATTTGTACTTTAACTATTTGCACATTGTTACAACACTTTATATATACAGAATATGACATTTGAAATGTCTTTATTCTTTTGAAACTTCTGAGTGTAATGTTTACTGTTAATATTTATTGTTTATTTCACTTTTGTTTACTATCTACTTCACTTGCTTTGGCAACGTTAACATACGTTTCCCATGAATTGAATTGAATTGAGACAGAGACAGAGACAGAGACAGAGACAGAGACAGAGACAGAGACAGAGACAGAGACAGAGACAGAGAGAGAGACAGAGAGAGAGAGAGAGAGAGAGAGAGAGAGAGAGAGAGAGAGAGAAACCAGGAAGTCCAGAACAGGGCAGCACGGCTGGCCTTTAAACGTACACCGAGAGCTAATATTAATGATATGCATGTCAATCTCTTATGACTCAAAGTGGAGGAGAGATTGACTTCATCACTACTTGTTTTTGTAAGAAGTTTTGACAAACGGAATGCACCGAGCTGTCTGTTTAAACTACTAGCACACAGCTCGGACACCCCACAAGACATGCCACCAGAGGTCTCTTCATAATCCCCAAGTCCAGAACAGACTATGGGAGGTGCACAGTACTACATAGAGCCATGACTACATGGAACTCTATTCCATATCAAGTAACTCATGCCAGCAGTAAAATTAGATTTAAAAAAAACAGATAAAAATACACCTTATGGAACAGCGGGGACTGTGAAGCAACACAAACATAGGCACAGACACATGATAACATACGCACTATACACAAACATACACATGGATTTTGTGTTGTAGATATGTGGTAGTAGAGTAGTGGCCTGAGGGAACACACTGAATATGTTGTGAAATCTGTTGTGGAATGTAATGTGATGTTTTAAAAATGGTATATAACTGCCTTAATTTTGCTGGACTTCAGGAAGAGTATAATGGGGATCCATAATAAATACAAAAAATACAAATACAAGTCCGACATCCTGTCAACGACAAGATAGTACCAGGAAGTCCCAACGTCCTGTCAAACACCAGATAGTACCAGGAAGTCCCAACGTCCTGTCAAACACAAGATAGTACGCCTCCCGAGTGGCGAAGTGGTCTAAGGCATCGCAGAAGCTAGCTGTGCCACTAGAGATCCTGGTTCGAGTCCAGGCTCTGTCGCAGCCGGCCTCGACCGGGAGACCCATGGGGTGGCACACAATTTGCCCAGCGCCGTCCAGGGTAGGGGAGGGTTTGGTTGGCAGGGATGTTCTTGTCCCATCGTGCACTAGCGACTCCTGTGGCGGGACGGGCGCAGTGCACGCTGAGGTGTACAGTGTTTCCTCCGGCACATTGGTGCGGCTGGCTTCCGGGTTAAGCGGGCACTGTGTCAAGAAGCAGTGCGGCACGGTTGGGTTGTGTTTCGGAGGAGGCACGGCTCTCGACCTTCGCCTCTCCCGAGTCCATACAGGAGTTGCAGCGATGGGACAATACTGTAACAAACAATAGGATACCACGAAATTGGGGAGAAAAAGGGGTAGAAACATCAAATAAAAATATATTGTCACCTAGCATCAACTCAACAAAAAAGGGGGTAAAATACCAAAAAATATCCCAACGTCCTGTCAAACACCAGATAGTACCAGGAAGTCCAAACGTCCTGTCAAACACCAGATAGTACCAGGAAGTCCCAACGTCCTGTCAAACACCAGATAGTACCAGGAAGTCCCAACGTCCTGTCAAACACCAGATAGTACCAGGAAGTCTCAACGTCCTGTCAAACACCAGATAGTACCAGGAAGTCCAAACGTCCTGTCAAACACCAGATAGTACCAGGAAGTCCAAACATCCTGTCAAACACCAGATAGTACAAGGAAGTCCCAACGTCCTGTCAAACACCAGATAGTACCAGGAAGTCCCAACGTCCTGTCAAACACAAGATAGTACAAGGAAGTCCAAACGTCCTGTCAAACACCAGATAGTACAAGGAAGTCCCAACGTCCTGTCAAACACCAGATAGTAGAAGGAAGTCCAAACGTCCTGTCAAACACCAGATAGTACCAGGAAGTCCCAACGTCCTGTCAAACACCAGATAGTACCAGGAAGTCCCAACGTCCTGTCAAACACCAGATAGTACCAGGAAGTCCCAACGTCCTGTCAAACACCAGATAGTACCAGGAAGTCCCAACGTCCTGTCAAACACCAGATAGTACCAGGAAGTCCCAACGTCCTGTCAAACACCAGATAGTACCAGGAAGTCCCAACGTCCTGTCAAACACCAGATAGTACCAGGAAGTCCCAACGTCCTGTCAAACACCAGATAGTACCAGGAAGTCCCAACGTCCTGTCAAACACCAGATAGTACCAGGAAGTCCCAACGTCCTGTCAAACACCAGATAGTACCAGGAAGTCCCAACGTCCTGTCAAACACCAGATAGTACCAGGAAGTCCCAACGTCCTGTCAAACACCAGATAGTAACGATACAGAGACTCCAGCAGCAGCAGCTCCTGTTTCTCACCATCTCCCAACAACAAACACACACCGACTGAAACTAATGCACTGAGAGATCGTCTGCTACATGTTAACAGGCCCGGGGAATCAATCAATCAATCAATCAATTTTATTTTATATAGCCCTTCGTACATCAGCTAATATCTCGAAGTGCTGTACAGAAACCCAGCCTAAAACCCCAAACAGCTAGTAATGCAGGTGTAGAAGCACGGTGGCTAGGAAAAACTCCCTAGAAAGCCTCTCTCTCACAGACCTCAGCCACTCCCACAAACCCACACGACAAAACACATACACAGATGTACACACACACACACACACACACTCACACACAGGAGTCACACACACATGACAAACACAGAGAACATCCCTTTTCCATTTTATTCAGAATATCATTCACACACAGGCACATGGCACACACACACACACACACACAGCAAGGAAAGAGAGACTACTAGCAGCTAATTCAAAGCAAAATGTTTGCAGCAGAGCAATCAAGGAACAAAATGTCCTGTTCTGTTCTGTTCATCAAATGTTAATTACTTCCAAGCGTGCGTGTGTGTGCCAGCGTTTCAGTTAGCCGGCTTTTGCAGATTAAAAAAAAATTTGCCAGACAAAGAAAATTGTAGCTGGCCAAATTGTCCGAGAGTACACCCCGATTTCGCGCTTCAGCACCATTCTCTCACTCCTTGAGCCACTGCCTTATCAGCTGAGGAGATAGAGCGAGAGAGGAGCCTAGGCCTTGGCTACTGTTGACTGTGAAGTTGGCCTTTTTCATTAAAACAAAAGTTAAGAGGAAAATGAGTGTGCTCATAGTATAAAATTACAAGGGGAAGTTTTAATATTGTAGTGGACAAAGATGAATCCATCAGTTTAAGCCAGAGATATGTTTTTTGCATTGGATGGGGTCTCAATCCACCGCACCCGCTGATGTCGAACTTCCGTATTTCTGCAGTGAAAAAGGTGTCAGAGCTAGAGCGGTGTATGTCAGACCATGAGACGTCACGAAAATCGGTCTTCTCACATAATCGTCTGTAGCGTCCGAACGGTTTGGCCTACAAACTATTATGACCTCTCTATGGAAAGATGACTCTGAACGGTTTGACCTCCAAACTATTATGACCTCTCTATGGAAAGATGACTCTGAACGGTTTGGCCTACAAACTATTATGACCTCTCTATGGAAAGATGACTCTGAACGGTTTGACCTAGAAACTATTATGACCTCTCTATGGAAAGATGACTCTGAACGGTATGGCCTACAAACTATTATGACCTCTCTATGGAAAGATGACTCTGAACGGTTTGGCCTACAAACTATTATGACCTCTCTATGGAAAGATGACTCTGAACGGTTTGGCCTACAAACTATTATGACCTCTCTATGGAAAGATGACTCTGAATGGTTTGACCTCCAAACTATTATGACCTCTCTATGGAAAGATGACTCTGAACGGTTTGGCCTACAAACTATTATGACCTCTCTATGGAAAGATGACTCTGAACGGTTTGACCTCCAAACTATTATGACCTCTCTATGGAAAGATGACTCTGAACGGTTTGACCTCCAAACTATTATGACCTCTCTATGGAAAGATGACTCTCTCACAAACACGTTGGTTTTGCTCTACGACCCCCACAAGCGCCTTGGGACTCGTCTGAAGTCAGTACATGTCGGTTGTTTTGCCCACAGGCCTCACAAGACTTGTCTGAAGGTCCCCCAGTACCAGTTGAATAAAAATTAATAGAAGTACATATGGAGACTGTTTTGTTCCAAAAACATATACAGTTGAAGTCGGAAGTTTACATACACTTAGGTTGGAGTCATTAAAACTCGTTTTTCAACCACTCCACAAATGTCTTGTTAACAAACTATAGTTTTGACATGTCGGTTAGGACATCTACTTTGTGCATGACACAAGTAATTTTTCCAACAATTGTTTACAGACAGATTATTTCACTTATAATTCACTGTATCACAATTCCAGTGGGTCAGAAGTTTACATACACTAAGTTGACTGTCCCTTTAAACAGCTTGGAAAATTCCAGAAAATGATGACATGGCTTCAGAAGCCTCTGATAGGCTAATTGACATCATTTGAGTCAATTGGAGGTGTACCTGTGGATGTATTTCAAGGCCTACCTTCAAACTCAGTGCCTCTTTGCTTGACATCATGGGAAAATCAGAAGAAATCAGCAAAGACCTCAGAAAAAAATTTGTAGACCTCCACAAGTCTGGTTCATCCTTGGGAGCAATTTCCAAACGCCTGAAGATACCACGTTCATCTGTACAATCAATAGTACGCAAGTATGAACACCATGGGACCACACAGCCATTATACTGCTCAGGAAGGACACGCATTCTGTCTCCTAGAGATGAACGTACTTTGGTGCGAAAAGTGCAAATCAATCCCAGAACAACAGCAAAGGACCTTGTGAAGATGCTGGAGGAAACAGGTACAAAAGCATCTATAGCCACAGTAAAACGAGTCCTATATTTACATTTTAGTCATTTAGCAGACGCTCTTATCCAGAGCGATTTACAGGAGCAATTAGGGTTAAGTGCCTTGCTCAAGGGCACATCGACAGATTTTTCACCAAGTCAGCTCGGGGATTAGAACCAGCGACCTTTCGGTTACTGGCACAACGCTCTTAACCACTAAGCTACCTGCCGCCTATATCTACATAACCTGAAAGGCCGCTCAGCAAGGAAGAAGCCACTGCTCCAAAACCGCCATAAAAAAGCCAGACTACGGTTTGCAACTGCACATGGGGACAAAGATCTTAGTTTTTGGAGAAATGTCTCCTCTGGTCTGATGAAACAAAAATTGAACTGTTTGGCCATAATGACCATCGTTATGTTTGGAGGAAAAAGGGGGACGCTTGCAAGCCGAAGAACACCATCCCAACCGTGAAGCACGGGGGTGCCAGCTTCATGCTGTAGGGGTGCTTTGCTGCAGGAGGGACTGGTGCACTTCACAAAATAGATGGCATCATGAGGAAGGAAAATTATGTGAATATATTGAAGCAACATCTCAAGACATCAGTCAGGAAGTTAAAGCTTGGTTGCAAATGGGTCTTTCAAATGGACAATGACCCCAAGCGTACTTCCAAAGTTGTGGCAAAATGGCTTAAGGACAACAAAGTCAAGGTATTGGAGTGGCCATCACAAAGCCCTGACCTCAATCCTATAGAAAATGTGTGGGCAGAACTGAAAAGGCGTGTGCGAGCAAGGAGGCCTACAAACCTGACTCAGTTACACCAGCTCTGTCAGGAGGAATGGGCCAAAATTCACCCAACTTATTGTGGGAAGCTTGTGGAAGGCTACCCGAAATGTTTGACCAAAGTTAAACAATTTAAAGGCAATGCTACCAAATACTAATTGAGTGTATGTAAACTTCTGACCCACTGGGAATGTGATGAAAGAAATAAAAGCTGAAATAAATAATTCTCTCTACTATTATTCTGGCATTTCACATTCTTAAAATAAAGTGGTGATCCTAACTGACCTAAGACAGTGATGAAAGAAATAAAAGCTGAAATAAATCATTCTCTCTACTATTATTCTGGCATTTCACATTCTTAAAATAAAGTGGTGATCCTAACTGACCTAAAACAGGGAATTCCTACTAGGATTAAATGTCAGGAATTGTGAAAAACTGAGTTTAAATATATTTGGCTAAGGTGTTTGTAAACTTCCGACTTCAACTGTACATGTTTCTTTGGCCAAATTAAGTTCCAACTTCAATGTTGTAATTACCGCAATATAATAGCCTGTTCATATTTTCCCTATAAACTTGACTTAACTTTTAGTTTGTGAAGGTTTGGTGCGGTGTGGCTTTTATTAAGCTTTAGCAACTGCAGGCCTATGATATGAAGGCAGTGCACAGCGTCAGTTGAACTTGAGGTAAGGAAGAATGTTTTAGGCCTACCAGTTACTATAATCGAACAATATAATCCTTATCTTTATAAAGTATTCTGATCATTTCATCTCATTATACGCATATAATTTCTCCCAAACTCTTTGAAGATCCTAGATTAATTCAGCTCAATCTCAAGCTATAAAACAAATCTAACCGCAAAAAAAACCAGTCTCAACGTCAACAGTGAAGAGGCGACTTCGGGATGCTGACCTTCTAGGCAGAGTTGCAAAGAAAAAGCCATATCTCAGACTGGCCAATAAAAATAAAAGATTAAGATGGGCAGTCTGAGATATGGCTTTTTCTTTGCAACTCTGCCTAGAAGGTCAGCATCCCGAAGTCGCCTCTTCACTGTTGACGTTGAGACTGGTGTTTTGCGGGTACTATTTAATGAAGCTGCCAGTTGAGGACCTGTGAGGCATCTGTTTCTCAAACTAGACACTAATGTATTTGTCCTCTTGCTCAGTTGTGCACACCTCTTTATATTCTGGTTAGAGCCAGTTTGCGCTGTTCTGTGAAGGGAGTAGTACACAGCGTTGTACGAGATCTTCAGTTTCTTGGCAATTTCTCGCATGGAATAGCCTTAATTTCTTAGAACAAGAATAGACTGATGAGGTTCTGAAGAAAGTTATTTGTTTCTGGCCATTTTGAGCCTGTAATCGAACCCACAATTGCTGACGCTCCAGATACTCAACTAGTCTCTAGAAGGCCAGTTTTATTGCTTCTTTAACCAGCACAACAGTTTTTAGGTGTGCTAACATAATTGCAAAAGGGTTTTTTAATGATCAATTAGCCTTTTAAAATAATAAACTTGGATTAGCAAACACAATGTGCCATTGGAACACAGGACTGATGGTTGCTGATAATGGGCCTCTGTACGCCTATGTAGATATTCCATTAAAAATCAGCCGTTTCCAGCTACAATAGCCATTTACAACATTAACAATGTCTACACTGTATTTCTGATCAATTTGATGTTATTTTAGTGGACCAAAAAATTGCTTTTCTTTCGAAAACAAAGATATTTCTAAGTGACCCCAAACTTTCGAACGGATGTGTATATGGCAAGGTAAACGGTCCCGGATAAAATTTACAAAGAGGGAAAAACGTAGGAGGAATATCCGTACCAAACTTTAAATTGTATTTCTAGGCACTAGCATTTCGCCCCATCCTAAATTGGTTAAGACATGATTCTTCTTCTTCCCCTGGCTGAGTATAGAGAGAAATATGGTGTCTCCTATTGCCCTGGAAGAGGTGGTCTCCACTGATATAGCTCAGCTGGTGGTCCTCTGTAGCTCAGCTGGTAGAGCACGGCGCTTGTAACGCCAAGGTAGTGGGTTCAATCCCCGGGACCACCCATACACAAAAAATGTATGCACGCATGACTGTAAGTCGCTTTGGATAAAAGCGTCTGCTAAATGGCATATTATTATTATATATCCCTTAAACAACGTAAACTACGCTTTGGTCTTTTTTATTGCTCACACAATTTCTATTTTGTGCAAAATTTAAAAACAATGTAACTGGGAATCAAAATGGCGTGCCCATACTCCAATATTTTCGCAATGCCTTTTGCATCCCCCCAATGGTCCAAATGTGGAATCCGTACCCTTACCGATATCATGGACAGTAATGGTTTGAGAAAATTCATCAACAGGCAATTCCTTTTTTTCTATATTTACAATTTAGGTCAGCTGTGCTGGCCAATGGAATCCCTTGGGAAACCCAACTGCCGAACAATCCAATGATGGGATTTATAAATAGATTATCTGGGATCCCGAAAGGACTGATCTCTACATATAAACAACTTTTGGAAAGCTCATATTCTGAGCTAGCCATTAAAAAAGTCCACATATCTAATTGAATCTGAACAACACTTTAACTGAAACAGAATATAGAAAATATGACCTTGGCATCCCGTAATCCCAACCATCAATTTATACGTTCAGTTTATTCACAGGAAACGTTTTACGATGAAACTGTTCACCGTGTCCCCTAAATCAGGTGGGCACATTCTTTCATATGATGTGGGAGTGCCCTGCAGTTAAATGCTTCTGGGGCGAAATTACTAAATACATTTTGAACTGCATGAATTTAAATATTCAATGCTTTGCATCTACTATGTTACTTAATGATGATAGCCCCTTGAATCTCTCAGTCAAATCAGAGAAGATTACTGCGGGCAGGCAGCACTGCTGCGGAAAACATGTTGGCTCTAAGATGGCATCCACCTCACTCTCTCCCAATTAACCAGTGGATACAGTTACTATTAGAAGTTATAACATTAGAATGATCGACAGTGAGAAATGAATGGTGCTAGTCAAGGAACAATTGAGGCCTGGGCAAATATACTTGACTCTAAAGAACAATCTCAGCTAAAAGCCCCACACATACAAACCAATTATACATATTTATTTAGGCTTTTGTATGTGGAGATAAAATGAACAATTAAATTTCTCATTACTTTACTTACAGCATTTTTTAAATAAGACATAACAATATTTGATCAAATATGTGAAAAGTCCGGACTGGGCTTAAAGGATCCTGAATGTACCCTTTAAAGACAATGGGTGTTCCAAATAAGTCTACCTCTTGAATAATACCTTTTTATTAATTTCCAAATATTCAAAACTTACAAATGGACATTTGTTATGTAAAACTATATTATATTAATATCCCCCAAAAGTTGTATAAATAAATTGATCATTATTATTCATGAATGGACTTGCTTCCATTCAGCCACAAGAGCATTAGTGAGGTCAGGCACTGATGTGGGGCGATTAGGCCTGGCTCGCAGTCGCCGTTCCAATTCATCCCAAAGGTGTTCGATGGGGTTGAGGTCAGGGTTCTCCCTCCACCAAACTTTACAGTTGGCACTATGCATTCGGGCAGGTAGCATTCTCCTGGCATCCACCAAACCCAGATTCGTTCATTGGACTGTCAGATGGTGAAGAGTGATTCATCACTCCAGAGAACGCGTTTCCACTGCTCCAGAGTCCAATGGCGTCAAGGTTTACACCCCTCCAGCCGATGCTTGGTATTGCGCATGGTGATCTTAGGCTTGTGTGCGGCTGCTCGGCCATGGAAACCCATTTCATGAAGCTACTGATTAACAGTTCTTGTGCTGACGTTGCTTTCAGAGGAAGTTTGGAACTCGGTAGTGAGTGTTGCAACCGAGGATAAATCATTTTTACGCACTACGCACTTCAGCACTCGGCGGTCCCGTTCTGTGAGCTTGTGTGGCCTACCACTTTGCCGCTGAGCCGTTGTTGCTCCTAGACGTTTCCACTTCACAATAACAGCACTTACAGTTGACCTGGGCAGCTCTAGCAGGGCAGAAATGTTACGAACTGACTTGTTGGAAAGGTGGCATCCTATGACGGTCCTATAAGTTGAAAGTCACTGAGCTCTTCAGTAAGGCCATTCTACTGCCAATGTTTGTCTATGGAGATTGCCTGGCTGTGTGCTCAATTTTATACACCTGTCAGCAAAGGCTGTGGCTGAAATAGCCGAATCCACTAATTTGAAGGGGTTTCCACATACTTTTGTATATATAGTGTATCATTCAGTGGACACCTTAAAGCCAATTTATGCTTGATCTGAAAATGTGGTCAGAGGTTCAGTATGGAGGGTGAGATGCAATTGCGGAGCCTCCGCAGGCATACAGAGACCAAATTGAGCTCAGTAATAATGCGGATTGACATTATTGGTTGACAGTAGGTGGGGGCGGGAGGTCCTGTATAAACACAAACTCACTTACTTAATATGAAGTGGACACACTCAAGGACACACTGCTGTAATAACATGAAGTGAAGGGGGCTGAAGGACACACTGATGCAATAATATGAAGTGGGGGGCTCAAGGACTCACTGCTGTAATAAACTGAATGTGGGGGTTCAAGGACACACTGATGTAATAATCTGAATGGGGGGGCTCAAAGGGGGGGGGGGGGGCTCAAGGAAACACTGATGTAATAATATGAAGGAAGTGGGGGGGCTCAAGGACACACTGTTGTAATAATATGAAGGAAGTGGGGGGGGGGGCTCAAGGACACACTGATGTAATAATATGAAAGAAGTGGGGGGGAGGCTCAAGGAAACACTGATGTAATAATATGAAGTGGGGGGGGCTCAAGGAAACACTGATGTAATAATATGAAGTGGAGGGGCTCAAGGACACACTGTTGTAATAATATGAAGTGTGTGGGGGGGGGGGGGGGGGGCTCAAGGAAACACTGATGTAATAATATGAAGGAAGTGGGGGGGCTCAAGGACCCACTGTTGTAATAATATGAAGGAAGTGGGGGGGGGGGCTCAAGGACACACTGATGTAATAATATGAAAGAAGTGGGGGGGGGCTCAAGGACACACTGATGTAATAATATGAAGTGGGGGGGGGGGGGCTCAAGGAAACACTGATGTAATAATATGAAGTGTGTGTGGGGGGGGGGGGCTCAAGGAAACACTGATTTAATAATATGAAGTGGGGGGGCTCAAGGAAACACTGGTGTAATAATATGAAGTGGGGGGGCTCAAGGACACACTGATGTAATAATATGAAGTGTGTGTGGGGGGGGGGGGGGGGGGGCTCAAGGAAAAACTGATGTAATAATATGAAGTGGGGGGGGCTCAAGGAAACACTGATGTAATAATATGAAGTGGGGGGGGGCTCAAGGACACACTGATGTAATAATATGAAGTGGGGGGGCTCAAGGACACACTGATGTAATAATATGAAGTGTGTGTGTGGGGGGGGGGGGCTCAAGGAAACACTGATGTAATAATATGAAGTGGGGGGGGGGGCTCAAGGAAACACTGATGTAATAATATGAAGTGGGGGGGGGGGGCTCAAGGACACACTGATGTAATAATATGAAGTTGGGGGGCTCAAGGACACACTGATGTAATAATATGAAGTGGAGGGGCTCAAGGACACACTGATGTAATAATATGAAGTGTGGGGGAGGGTGGGCTCAAGGACACACTGATGTAATAATATGAAGTGGGGGGGGCTCAAGGACACACTGATGTAATAATATGAAGTGGGGGGGGGGGCTCAAGGACACACTGATGTAATAATATGAAGTGGGGGGGCTCAAGGACACACTGTTGTAATAATATGAAAGAAGTGGTGGGGCTCAAGGACACACTGATGTAATAATATGAAGTGGGGGGGGGGGGGCTCAAGGACACACTGATGTAATAATATGAAGTGGGGGGGGGCTCAAGGACACACTGATGTAATAATATGAAGTGGGGGGGGGGGCTCAAGGAGACACTAATGTAATATGAAGTGGGAGACAGACACGCACGCACACACACATACTGTTGGAAGGTCATCCGTACTAGACCGTACCGTGGACAACCACCTGATAGAGGAGATGATTCAATCACCCTGACAGCATCTAATAAAATGGACTCATCTGCCCAAGCACGGACACACACACACACTACCAAAGGGACTCATCTGCCCAAGCACGGACACACACACACTACCAAAGGGACTAATACATCAGGAGTTTGCTGCGGAAGCCTAGAGATCGATGATGTCTACAAAGAGAGATATCCCAGCTAGCTAGGCCTCTCCATTCTGACTCTAATCCACCGAGAAGTAGATAAGAGTTAGAATGAGTCTGTCTCTCTCTCTCTCTCTCTCTCTCTCGCTCACTGCACAGTAGACCAGACACATCATGGGTGGGCTGCACCAACATGGTTTAAATCAGCGGTTCTCAAACTATGGGTCACGACCCCATGTGAGGTCACCTGATATGAAAATCGGGTCTCGGGAGAATATCCCAAAATCCTAAAAAATAGAAAAGATATATTATAATATCGTCTTCGTATCTCACAATCATTATAATGTGGTTAACCTTATAAATATAAAGGAAAAGGAAACCACACTGTTGCAGAGACTAAGATATTACCGGTCGCAATATGGTGAACACAGATCACACTGTTAACCCTAGAACCGCCATAGGCCAACGCCCACTGACGTTTGATTTTGTAAATAAACTAAATCTCCCCCCCCCCCCCAAAAAAAAAAAAAAGCCATGTCCTGCTCCCTCCCTGACTTTTCCTAAATGTTTGTATTTTACACCGCTCATTTATCGACATTTTGAAATCACAAACAAAAAAGTATTTAGAGCCCTTTTTACCAGATTTTATTCTTCACACCTATTCCTAACTTACTACCGCCAAGACAATGTGCTGTAGGACGCGTATCTCTCTACTCACTGAATGAATTACAAATGGATGAATAGGCGATAATTGTGCACCTTACTTCACAATTTAATTTAAATTAGGCCTAACTGAATGATGAGGAGGGTGAAGAGGTGGATTTAATTTAGAAAGACAATAGTGTAATGATGAGTTTGTGTTATGCCTGTTTATCAGCAGCAAATAATTTGACCACGTTCCTTGCAGATTGATACCATTCTCTTTTACGTTGTAGTTTGTAAAAAGAAGCAGGACTGTTTTATTTACTGTTTCTCTATTACTAATCTAACGTATTGTAAGGTATCTAATTGATTGGAAGGTAAACGACAACATGCTATGTATTGCAGCAAGCCTTTACAATAATTCAAAACATATCCTTGACTCTATCCAAGTTGATGAGCGGGAAACAAAACGATGCCAGTCAGTATGCACAGCCGGCCCATCGATACTACACCTAAACTATACCGAAACTAATTTCAAAACATAATAATAGTTAGCCTATAGACAAGATTAAATTGACAATAATCTGACGAGTGACAATATTAGGCCTATCAGTTGTCAGATTGTCCATGAAGAGATGGACGCATCTTGTAATTGACAGATGCAGGGAAAGGAGCATCACTTTATCAAATCCTCCTTCAGAGTCACATGCAGGTAAAACATTTTGATTTCTATATAGTATCAGAAAGAGCATATTCTGCAGTTTCTATGACACTTACCTTTGTCAAATAACTCTCAAAATTCAAGAGGTGGAGCTCTATTTCCAAATTTCACTTTTCTCAACAATATCCGTGCTATCCATGCATTCAGCACATGACCACTCGCGCGGCAGCATTGCTCTGGCTACTAAGCAAAAACTAGTAACGTAATAAACTTAAAATATAAAATATGCGATTCTGTCGTCAATGGATGAATGGGCGATAGAATCCAGATAGAAACTGATAATGGTGCATGTGACTTCAACAAACTGAATGATGAGGAGGGTGAAGAGGGTGATCGAAATTGATTGATCTGAATGATGAGGAGGGTGAAGAGGGTGATTGAATTTAGAACAATAGTCAAATGATGATGAAGAATTGTGGGTGGTCTGATTATTTTATTATGAAAGGCTGGACATGGTGTTACATTTCCCCTGGGAGAGTCAAATCAGACACTGAGTACAACATACACTGTGTGTAGTTCACAATGGCAAGCCCAACCAAACGATTGGACCCACTGACAGCATTAGAAATTCTGCAAAATCTAGAGGGGGTTGGAGTCGGATGGAGGATCGGATATTGAGCTTGAAATCGATGTTTGCTGATGAAGAGTCTTCATCTGATTCTGATGTTGACTTCGAGCCTCCGCTTTCGATGCCTGAGCCTCACCGCAGAAAAACTAGAACAGAGCCAACTGAGACAGTGATCCCAACTGCCACGGTGAGACAGGAGTCTCGGGGGGATGGCGCGGTTTGGGTTGGAAAGAGTGACCAGTTTATGTGACATGCAAATGTTGCAGCACATCAGAGATTGTGCGGTCTCTCACGAGCACAGAAAAGGAACCAGCACGTGGGACATGTCTATGGATGAACTCAAAGCATTTATTGCACTCTTGTATGTCTGCGGGGCATACGGCAGAAAGAGCATGGATGTGGAGTCATTTTGGTCTGATAGGGATGGGGTGGACTTTTTCCGAAAGACCATGCCACGGAACCTCTTCAGAGAGACCATGCCCACAACCTCTTCAGAGAGACCATGCCAGGCAACCTCTTCAGAGAGACCATGCCACGGAACCTCTTCAGAGAGACCATGCCCACAACTCTTCAGAGAGACCATGCCACGCAACCTCTTCAGAGAGACCATGCCACGCAACCTCTTCAGAGAGACCATGACCACAACCTCTTCAGAGAGACCATGCCACGCAACCTCTTCAGAGAGACCATGCCACGCAACCTCTTCAGAGAGACCATGACCACAACCTCTTCAGAGAGACCATGCCAGGCAACCTCTTCAGAGAGACCATAACCACAACCTCTTCAGAGAGACCATGCCAGGCAACCTCTTCAGAGAGACCATGCCACGGAACCTCTTCAGAGAGACCATGCCCACAACCTCTTCAGAGAGACCATGCCACGCAACCTCTTCAGAGAGACCATGCCACGCAACCTCTTCAGAGAGACCATGACCACAACCTCTTCAGAGAGACCATGCCACGCAACCTCTTCAGAGAGACCATGCCACGCAACCTCTTCAGAGAGACCATGACCACAACCTCTTCAGAGAGACCATGCCAGGCAACCTCTTCAGAGAGACCATGCCAGGCAACCTCTTCAGAGAGACCATGACCACAACCTCTTCAGAGAGACCATGACCACAACCTCTTCAGAGAGACCATGCCAGGCAACCTCTTCAGAGAGACCATGCCAGGCAACCTCTTCAGAGAGACCATGCCAG
The DNA here is from genome assembly GCA_902810595.1 of Coregonus sp. 'balchen'. Classification (NCBI taxonomy): domain Eukaryota; kingdom Metazoa; phylum Chordata; class Actinopteri; order Salmoniformes; family Salmonidae; genus Coregonus; species Coregonus sp. 'balchen'. Next base: position 6,938,656 of record LR778262.1, read on the forward strand.
GCAACCTCTTCAGGGAGACCATGCCACGCAACCTCTTCAGAGAGATTATGCGACAACTGCGGCAGGTGCACACCAAACAAGGCCCATGAAAACTGTGTTCAGTGCAACCGATTTGTTTGTGGGGCTTGCTCACACAAAGCCCCGAAGCTGTGAGCTGACTGTGGACCCCAAGCATAAAGAGAAGACCAGATCGATTCACGTGTAAAGACACGGGCATAACATCACAACACAGTGTCCTATACAATCAACAAATTGACTTTTATATATCTTGTCATTAATATATTTACACAAATATTTCTTCATGCAACTAATCCTTTATAATAGTTGATGCACTATTTATCAAGCGTTGGCGTTTATGTTGGCTGCACCTTGTGGTCTGATGCTAAAGGGGATGCCCAGGCAACGTTCTCTAGCGCTACTTACAGGCTGACAGGCCAGGCGGTTCTAGTGCTAAACGAAGAATTTATGCTATTGCTAGCAATCAAGAGGAAACTGACTGAACGACTCAAAAACTCCCCAGCTTATGCTCTCCAGATGGACGTTAGCTGTGAGGGCGGAGATGCCACGTGCATCGACTTTTGTTCGCTATACATGGTCGGGAGATGCTATTCACGAGGACATATTGTTCTGTCTCACGATTCCCGAGCATGAAACGGCACAGGGGATGTTCAGTGTGCTGCCTGGCTATATTGACGAAAAACACAGAATGTGGGCTTTTGCACAGATTGGGCTCCATCTGCAGTGCCTTGCGAAAGTATTCACCCCCCTTGGCATTTTTCCTATTTTGTAACCTTACAACCTGGAATTAAAATAGATTTTTTGGGGGGTTTGTATAATTTGATTTACCAACCACTTTGAAGATGCAACATATTTTTTTGTGTGAAACAAACAAGAAATAAGACAAAAAAACTGAACTTGAGCGTGCATAACTATTCACCCCCCCCCCCCCCCAAAATCAATACTTTGTAGAGCCACCATTTGCAGCAATTACAGCTGCAAGTCTCTTGTGGTATGTCTCTATAAACTTGGCACATCTAGCCACTGGGATTGTTGCCCATTCTTCAAGGCAAAACTGCTCCAGCTCCTTCAAGTTGGATGGGTTCCACTGGTGTACAGCAATCTTTAAGTCATACCACAGATTCTCAATTGGATTGAGGTCTGGGCTTTGACTAGGCCATTCCAAGACATTTAAATATTTCCCCTTAAACCACTCAAGTGTTGCTTTAGCAGTATGCTTATGGTCATTGTCCTGCTGGAAGGTGCACCTCCGTTCCAGTCTCAAATCTCTAGAAGACTGAAACAGGTTTCCCTCAAGGATTTCCCTGTATTTAGCGCCATCCATCATTCCTTCAATTCTGACCAGTTTCCCAGTCCCTGCCGATGAAAAACATCCCCACAGCATGATGCTGCCACCACCATGCTTCACTGTGGGGATGGTGTTCTCAGGGTGATGAGAGGTGTTGGGTTTGCGCCAGACATAGCGTTTTCCTTGATGGCCAAAAAGCTCAATTTTAATCTCATCTGACCAGAGTACCTTCTTCCATATGTTTGGGGAGTCTCCCACATGCCTTTTGGCGAACACTAAACGTGTTTGCTTATTTTTTTCTTTAAGCAATGGCATTTTTTCTGGCCACTCTTCCGTAAACCCCAGCTCTGTGGAGTGTACGGCTTAAAGTGGTCCTATGGACAGATACTCCAATCTCCGCTGTGGAGCTTTGCAGCTCCTTCAGGGTTATCTTTGGTCTCTTTGTTGCCTCTCTGATTAATGCCCTCCTTGCCTGGTCCGTGAGTTTTGGTGGGCGGCCCTCTCTTGGCAGGTTTGTTGTGGTGCCATATTCTTTAAATTTTTTAATAATGGATTTAATGGTGCTCCGTGGGCATAGTTTCTGATATTTTTTTATAACCCAACCCTGATCTGTACTTCTCCACAACTTTGTCCCTGACCTGTTTGGAGAGCTCCTTGGTCTTCATGGTGACGCTTGCTTGGTGGTGCCCCTTGCTTAGTGGTGTTGCAGACTCTGGGGCCTTTCAGAACAGGTGTATATATCCTGAGATCATGTGACAGATCATGTGACACTTAGATTGCACACAGGTGGACTTTATTGAACTAATTATGTGACATCTGAAGGTAATTGGTTGCACCAGATCTTATTTAGGGACTTCATAGCAAAGGGGGTGACTACATATGCACGCACCACTTTTCCGTTATTTATTTTTCAGAATTTTTTTTAACAAGTTATTTTTTTCATTTTACTTCACCAATTTGGACTATTTTGTGTATGTCCATTACATGAAATCCAAATAAATATCAGGTTGTAATGCAACAAAATAGGAAAAACGCCAAGGGGGATGAATACTTTTGCAAGGCCCTGTATGGTGGGGCGGTGGGCAGGCCTCTGCACTCTAGTTATGAATGTGTCTCCCTTATGGACGCATTGTATGCTACACCGAGAGCAACTGGCGGCAAAAGAGCTGAGCACAGAACTCAGAGATATACTGCAGCAGGTAATTTCGAATTGTAAACTACATCAAACCACATCCACTGCGCTAACACATGTTAACAAAACTAGGTGGAGATATGGGAACAGAGCACGACAATGTTGGTGGTTATCGAGGTGGAGTGTTGGAATGATTTTTCGCAATGAGAGAGGAACTGTTGTCATTCTCAATGGATGTAAAAAAAATGCTGACTTGGTTGACTTTCTGTGTAATGAAAATAAGAATGTGTCTCCTTTATACGTAACAGACATATTTGGGAAACTGAATGAACTGAACGCAAGCATACAGGGGAAATCTGCACACACACCCATACACACAAACACACACACACACACACACACACACACACACACACACACACACAGCAGTGCTAACCTGGGTTGAGAGGGCGGTTGAGAGGGTGGTGGGAGGCTGGGTGAACAGTGCCGAGTGGGAGGATGATCGCAGGCCATGTGCTCTCCTGACAGGCTGGTCCTGATGGGGGAGAGGAGAGAACAACAGTGAGAACGGTGACAGAACCGTCAGAACAGTGACAGAACCATCAAAACAGTGACAGAACCGTCAGAACAGTGACAGAACCGTCATAACAGTGACAGAACCGTCAGAACGAATGCATGCCCTATGTACATAGACATGGAATCACTGGTCACTTTAATAATGTTTACATACTGTTTTACTCATTTCATATGTACAGTATATACTGTATTCTAGTCAATGCCACTCTGACATTGCTCGTCCTAATATTTATATATTTCTTAATTCCATTCTTTTACTTTTAAATGTGTGTGTATTGTTGTGAATTGTTAGATATTACTACACTGTTGGAGCTAGGAACACAAGCATTTCACTACACCCACTATAACATCTGCTAAATATGTGTATGTGACCAATAAAATTGGATTTGATTTGAGGGCTGTGGGAGTTGACCAATCAAGTTCAAGTAAAGATTTTTTTATATCCACTTCAAAATCTATTGTCAAAACATGCGCTCACATTCCGGTTCAGAATATGGTTCAAACGTTCCTTCCCAGGGTCTGAGACTTGGTTCGTCAGCCCATGCACTGCCGAAGTCATGGTAAAACTCCTTGTATGCTAATTCTATCTAACTGGAGTTGTGTTGTGATTATGAGGGGGTCCCTGATTAATTTGCTATCACAAAAGGGGTCCCCAGCCCCAAAACGTTTGAGAAGCCCTGCTTTAGATAAAGTTGAATATCCCTTTAAAACAGAGCTAGTGGTGGTGTTACAAGAATATTCCTTCTCATCAGAGCCACAAAATCAAACCAACATCAAACAAGCCTGTTAGAGGAGATTTGACTCCAATGGCAATAAAAAAGTTGCCACGCGATCGTAAAAGAAGATTTTATCGTTCGCACTTTTTGGTCTCATAAAAGTACTGTACTAGCAGATAGTACTAGAGTGGTGATGAGAAGGGGTCTAAAGAAGTTGTTGATAACTTGAATGCTGACTAAAACTGTAGAATGCTGACTAAAACTGTAGAATGTTGACTAAAACTGTAGAATGCTGACTAAAACTGTAGAATGTTGACTAAAACTGTAGAATGCTGACTAAAACTGTAGAATGTTGACTAAAACTGTAGAATGCTGACTAAAACTGTAGAATGCTGACTAAAACTGTAGAATGTTGACTTGTAGAATGTTGACTAAAAACTGTAGAATGTTGACTTGTAGAATGTTGACTAAAAACTGTAGAATGTTGACTTGTAGAATGTTGACTAAAACTGTAGAATGCTGACTTGTAGAATGCTGACTAAAACTGTAGAATGCTGACTAAAACTGTAGAATGCTGACTAAAACTGTAGAATGTTGACTAAAACTGTAGAATGCTGACTAAAACTGTAGAATGTTGACTAAAACTGTAGAATGCTGACTAAAACTGTAGAATGTTGACTTGTATAATGTTGACTAAAACTGTAGAATGTTGACTTGTAGAATGTTGACTAAAACTGTAGAATGTTGACTTGTAGAATGTTGACTAAAAACTGTAGAATGTTGACTTGTAGAATGTTGACTAAAAACTGTAGAATGTTGACTTGTAGAATGTTGACTAAAAACTGTAGAATGTTGACTTGTAGAATGTTGACTAAAAACTGTAGAATGCTGACTAAAACTGTAGAATGTTGACTAAAACTGTAGAATGTTGACTTGTAGAATGTTGACTAAAACTGTAGAATGCTGACTAAAACTGTAGAATGTTGACTAAAACTGTAGAATGTTGACTAAAACTGTAGAATGTTGACTTGTAGAATGTTGACTAAAACTGTAGAATGCTGACTAAAACTGTAGAATGCTGACTAAAACTGTAGAATGTTGACTTGTAGAATGTTGACTAAAACTGTAGAATGTTGACTTGTAGAATGTTGACTAAAACTGTAGAATGTTGACTTGTAGAATGCTGACTAAAACTGTAGAATGTTGACTAAAACTGTAGAATGTTGACTAAAACTGTAGAATGCTGAATAAAACTGTAGAATGCCGACTAAAACTGTAGAATGCTGACTAAAACTGTAGAATGCTGACTAAAACTGTAGAATGTTGACTAAAACTGTAGAATGTTGACTAAAACTGTAGAATGTTGACTAAAAACGGTAAAATGTTGACTTGTAGAATGTTGACTAAAAACTGTAGAATGTTGACTTGTAGAATGTTGACTAAAAACTGTAGAATGCTGACTAAAACTGTAGAATGCTGACTAAAACTGTAGAATGTTGACTTGTAGAATGTTGACTAAAACTGTAGAATGCTGACTAAAACTGTAGAATGCTGACTAAAACTGTAGAATGTTGACTTGTAGAATGTTGACTAAAACTGTAGAATGTTGACTTGTAGAATGCTGACTAAAACTGTAGAATGTTGACTAAAACTGTAGAATGTTGACTAAAACTGTAGAATGCTGACTAAAACTGCAGAACAACCCAGGAGCCACATCTACCTCCCCAGAGACAGACACCACCAGGCCCCAGAACAACCCAGGAGCCACATCTACCTCCCTGGAGACAGACAGCACCAGGCCCCAGAACAACCCAGGAGCCACATCTACCTCCCCAAAAACAGACACCACCATGCTTCAGATGGCCCAGTCTCTACTGAAAAGACTTGCTTCTAGTCTACATAAAAACAAGAGTAAAGGTGAAAGTATACTGTAGCTACCTCACAGTCCAACAAAGGTGCAAGACTAGAAGAACAGGCGGGATATGTGATTGAAGGGTATTCATCCCCAGTCCTAAAATCAGTGAGTATTACATGAACCGTTGTAACAGACCCCGAGCCATTAACCTCGACCCCAGCTGGACCCCTAAGCTCTTTTGAAGATCTGGGAAGACCGGTGTAATTAAAAGCATGACAGCCCAGTGTGTCAGATGAACTGAGTTCCCCGTCTCTCTGCAGGCGTGAGTGGAGTTCACTAAGTGTATGCTACATGCTATACGTGTCACACTCCCTAATGACATGTCACAGAAACAAATTAGCAATGGCTATCATCCTATCAATTTACTGATTAACTCATGGCACGACACACTAATATGGTAATGCTAGTAAACTAATCTATGTCTGACCCATATCAAATCAAAATCACATTTTATTGGCCACATGCGTCGAATACAACAGGTGTAGACCTTACAGTGAAACGCTTACTTACAAGCCATTAACCAACAATGCAGTTTTAAGAAAAAAATAGATAAGTATAAAATTTAAATTAAAACTAATTAAAGAGCAGCAGTAAAATAAAATAACAGTAGGGAGGCTATATACAGGGGGTACCGGTACAGAGTCAATGTGTGGGGGCACCGGTTAGTCGAGGTAATTGAGGTAATATATACATGTGGGTAGCGTTAAAGTGACTATGCATAAATAATAAACAGAGTAGCAGAAGTGTAAAAGAGGGGGTGGGGGGTGGGGTGGGGTGGGGGGACAATGCAAGTAGTCCAGGTAGCCATGATTAGCTGTTCAGGAGTCTTACGGCTTGGGGGTAGAAGCTGTTGAGAAGTCTTTTGGACCTAGACTTGGCACTCCGGTACCGCTTGCCGTGCGGTAGCAGAGAGAACAGTCTATGACTAGGGTGGCTGGAGTCTTTGACAATTTTTAGGGCCTTCCTCTGATACCGCCTGGTATAGAGGTCCTGGATGGCAGGAAGCTTGGCCCCAGTGATGTACTGGGCCGTACGCACTACCATCTGTAGTGCCTTGCGGTCGGAGGCCGAGCAGTTGCCATACCAGGCGGTGATGCAACCAGTCAAGATGCACTCGATGGTGCAGCTGTAGATCCTTTTGAGGATCTGAGGACCCATGCCAAATATTTTCAGTCTCCTGAGGGGGAATAAGCTTTATCGTGCCACAATAATCTCCTTTATCTTGATCACGTTGAGGGAGAGGTTGTTATCCTGGCACCACACGGCCAGATCTCTGACCTCCTCCCTATAGGCTGTCTCATCGTTGCTGGTGATCAGGCCTACCACTGTTGTGTCGTCAGCAAACTTAATGATGGTGTTGGAGTCGTGCCTGGCCACACAGTCATGGGTGAACAGGGAGTACAGGAGGGGACTGAGCACGCACCACTGACGAGCCCACGTGTTGAGGATCAGCGTGGCAGATGTGTTGTTACCTACCCTTTCCAACTGGGGGCGGCCCGTCAGGAAGTCCAGGATCCAGTTGCAGAGGGACGTGTTTAGTCCCAGGGTCCTTAGCTTAGTGATGAGCTTTGAGGGCACTATGGTGTTGAACGCTGAGCTGTAGTCAACGAATAGCATTCTCACGTAGGTGTTCCTCTTGTCCAGGTGGGAAAGGGCAGTGTGGAGTGCAATAGAGATTGCATCATCTGTGGATCTGTTGGGGCGGTATGCAAATGAAGTGGGTCTATGGTTTCTGGGATAATGGTGTTGAGCCTTTCAAAGCACTTCATGGCTACAGACGTGAGTGCTACGGATTGATAGTCATTTAGGCGGGTTATCTTAGTGTTCTTGGGCACAGGGACTATGGTGGTCTGCTTGAAACATGTTGGTATTACAGACTCAGTCAGGGACATGTTGAAAATGTCAGTGAAGACACTTGCCAGTTGGTCAGCGCATGCTCGGAGTACACGTCCTGGTAATCCGTCTGGCCCTGCGGCCTTGTGAATGTTGACCTGCTTAAAAGTCTTACTCACATCGGCTACGGAGAGCGTGATCACATAGTCATCCAGAACAGCTGTTTCTCTCATGCATGCTTCAGTGTTGCTTGCCTCGAAGCGAGCATAGAAGTGATTTAGCTCATCTGGTTTGCTCGTGTCACTGGGCAGCTCGCGGCTGTGCTTCCCTTTGTAGTCTGTAATAGTTTGCAAGCCCTGCCACATCCGACGAGCGTCGGAGCCGGTGTAGTAGGATTCAATCTTAGTCCTGTATTGACTCTTTGCCTGTTTGATGGTTCGTCGGAGGGCATAGCGTGAATTCTCAGAAGCGTCCGGGTTAGAGTCCCGCTCCTTGAAAGCGGCAGCTCTAGCCTTTAGCTCAATGCGGATGTTGCCTGTAATCCATGGCTTCTGGTTGGGGTATGTACGAACGGTCACTGTGGGGACGACGTCATCGATGCACTTATTGATGAAGCCAGTGACTGATGTGGTGTACTCCTCAATGCCATCAGAAGAATCCCAGAACATATTCCAGTCTGTGCTAGCAAAACAGTCCTGTAGCTTAGCATCTGCGTCATCTGACCACTTCCTTATTAACCAAGTCACTGGTGGTTCCTGCTCACACATGTTGCAGCGATGGGTCCTTTCATCACGAGTCTTTGTGGGTTTAATGGTTGATTTATTTATGATGCCATGTGCTAATCCTACAGTATGTGCCAATGCTAGCAAACGTTAGTAAACTCACCGCAAGGCTCACTGCCTGCCCTCCATGACACCTACAACACCAGGTGTCACAGGAATGTCAAGAAGATCATCAAGGACCTGTTTACGAAGCATGTGACAACTAACATTTGATTTGAGACACCCCCAAGAGACTTCAGGCACTCCCAAGAATCACTGTATAATGCGAACCTTGTGTATCACACATCATGTTGTGGCTTTGGGTCCTGTCCAGCCTTCTCAGGTTGCCCCTCTCCCTCTCTCTTCCCAACGTTCTCTAGCAGCTTGACACGGTCAACTCAGCACCATTTGATCCGGACACACATAACACTCCATCTGATCCCAGCCCAGACACACACAGGAACTCCATCTGATCCCAGCCCAGACACACACAGGACCAGGGTAATTTCAGACCCATATGTGGGCCCAGGGGCCCAAAGAAAACTTCTCCTCTTGCTGTGGCTCAGTCTACACATTCCCCTGCTAGCAGGACCAGCATGTTGTTAGCTTGTTACAGCTACAGTCAGTCAGCAGGACCAGCATGTTGTTAGCTTGTTACAGCTAGAGTCAGTCAGCAGGACCAGCATGTTGTTAGCTTGTTACAGCTAGAGTCAGTCAGCAGGACCAGCATGTTGTTAGCTTGTTCCAGCTAGAGTCAGTCAGCAGGACCAGCATGTTGTTAGCTTGTTACAGCTAGAGTCAGTCAGCAGGACCAGGATGTTGTTAGCTTGTTACAGCTAGAGTCAGTCAGCAGGACCAGCATGTTGTTAGCTTGTTACAGCTACAGTCAGTTAGCAGGACCAGCATGTTGTTAGCTTGTTACAGCTAGAGTCAGTCAGCAGGACCAGCATGTTGTTAGCTTGTTACAGCTAGAGTCAGTCAGCAGGACCAGCATGTTGTTAGCTTGTTACAGCTAGAGTCAGTCAGCAGGACCAGCATGTTGTTAGCTTGTTACAGCTACAGTCAGTCAGCAGGACCAGCATGTTGTTAGCTTGTTACAGCTACAGTCAGTCAGCAGGACCAGCATGTTGTTAGCTTGTTACAGCTACAGTCAGTCAGCAGGACCAGCATGTTGTTAGCTTGTTCCAGCTAGAGTCAGTCAGCAGGACCAGCATGTTGTTAGCTTGTTCCAGCTAGAGTCAGTCAGCAGGACCAGCATGTTGTTAGCTTGTTCCAGCTAGAGTCAGTCAGCAGGACCAGCATGTTGTTAGCTTGTTCCAGCTAGAGTCAGTCAGCAGGACCAGCATGTTGTTAGCTTGTTACAGCTAGAGTCAGTCAGCAGGACCAGCATGTTGTTAGCTTGTTACAGCTACAGTCAGTCAGCAGGACCAGCATGTTGTTAGCTTGTTACAGCTAGAGTCAGTCAGCAGGACCAGCATGTTGTTAGCTTGTTACAGCTAGAGTCAGTCAGCAGGACCAGCATGTTGTTAGCTTGTTACAGCTACAGTCAGTCAGCAGGACCAGCATGTTGTTAGCTTGTTACAGCTAGAGTCAGTCAGCAGGACCAGCATGTTGTTAGCTTGTTCCAGCTAGAGTCAGTCAGCAGGACCAGCATGTTGTTAGCTTGTTACAGCTACAGTCAGTCAGCAGGACCAGCATGTTGTTAGCTTGTTACAGCTAGAGTCAGTCAGCAGGACCAGCATGTTGTTAGCTTGTTACAGCTAGAGTCAGTCAGCAGGACCAGCATGTTGTTAGCTTGTTACAGCTAGAGTCAGTCAGCAGGACCAGCATGTTGTTAGCTTGTTACAGCTAGAGTCAGTCAGCAGGACCAGCATGTTGTTAGCTTGTTACAGCTAGAGTCAGTCAGCAGGACCAGGATGTTGTTAGCTTGTTACAGCTAGAGTCAGTCAGCAGGACCAGCATGTTGTTAGCTTGTTACAGCTACAGTCAGTCAGCAGGACCAGCATGTTGTTAGCTTGTTACAGCTAGAGTCAGTCAGCAGGACCAGCATGTTGTTAGCTTGTTACAGCTAGAGTCAGTCAGCAGGACCAGCATGTTGTTAGCTTGTTACAGCTAGAGTCAGTCAGCAGGACCAGCATGTTGTTAGCTTGTTACAGCTAGAGTCAGTCAGCAGGACCAGCATGTTGTTAGCTTGTTACAGCTAGAGTCAGTCAGCAGGACCAGGATGTTGTTAGCTTGTTACAGCTAGAGTCAGTCAGCAGGACCAGCATGTTGTTAGCTTGTTACAGCTAGAGTCAGTCAGCAGGACCATGATGTTGTTAGCTTGTTACAGCTACAGTCAGTCAGCAGGACCAGCATGTTGTTAGCTTGTTACAGCTAGAGTCAGTCAGCAGGACCAGCATGTTGTTAGCTTGTTCCAGCTAGAGTCAGTCAGCAGGACCAGCATGTTGTTAGCTTGTTCCAGCTAGAGTCAGTCAGCAGGACCAGCATGTTGTTAGCTTGTTACAGCTAGAGTCAGTCAGCAGGACCAGCATGTTGTTAGCTTGTTACAGCTAGAGTCAGTCAGCAGGACCAGCATGTTGTTAGCTTGTTACAGCTAGAGTCAGTCAGCAGGACCAGCATGTTGTTAGCTTGTTACAGCTAGAGTCAGTCAGCAGGACCAGCATGTTGTTAGCTTGTTCCAGCTAGAGTCAGTCAGCAGGACCAGCATGTTGTTAGCTTGTTACAGCTACAGTCAGTCAGCAGGACCAGCATGTTGTTAGCTTGTTACAGCTAGAGTCAGTCAGCAGGACCAGCATGTTGTTAGCTTGTTACAGCTAGAGTCAGTCAGCAGGACCAGCATGTTGTTAGCTTGTTACAGCTAGAGTCAGTCAGCAGGACCAGCATGTTGTTAGCTTGTTACAGCTAGAGTCAGTCAGCAGGACCAGCATGTTGTTAGCTTGTTACAGCTAGAGTCAGTCAGCAGGACCAGGATGTTGTTAGCTTGTTACAGCTAGAGTCAGTCAGCAGGACCAGCATGTTGTTAGCTTGTTACAGCTAGAGTCAGTCAGCAGGACCAGGATGTTGTTAGCTTGTTACAGCTACAGTCAGTCAGCAGGACCAGCATGTTGTTAGCTTGTTACAGCTAGAGTCAGTCAGCAGGACCAGCATGTTGTTAGCTTGTTCCAGCTAGAGTCAGTCAGCAGGACCAGCATGTTGTTAGCTTGTTCCAGCTAGAGTCAGTCAGCAGGACCAGCATGTTGTTAGCTTGTTACAGCTAGAGTCAGTCAGCAGGACCAGCATGTTGTTAGCTTGTTACAGCTAGAGTCAGTCAGCAGGACCAGCATGTTGTTAGCTTGTTACAGCTAGAGTCAGTCAGCAGGACCAGCATGTTGTTAGCTTGTTACAGCTAGAGTCAGTCAGCAGGACCAGCATGTTGTTAGCTTGTTACAGCTACAGTCAGTCAGCAGGACCAGCATGTTGTTAGCTTGTTACAGCTAGAGTCAGTCAGCAGGACCAGCATGTTGTTAGCTTGTTACAGCTAAAGTCAGTCATGCATGCATACATACATGCATTTTACGTATGGGTGGCCCCGGTAATAGAACCCACAACCCTGGCGTTGCCCCATGCTCTACCAACTAAATCAGTGTCAGTAGATTCAACAGCTGCATTCCCTCCAAAACCTCCAAAACCTGGGGCAAAGTCATCTTGTAGGTGACAGTCAAAACTGTTCGCTGCTCTGGCACCCCAATGTTGGAACAAGCTCCCTCACGACGCCAGGACAGCGGAGTCACTCACCACCTTCCGGAGACATTTGAAACCCCACCTCTTTAAGGAATACCTGGGATAGGATAAAGTAATTATTCTACCCCCCCCTGGCTATAAGGTGAATGCACCAATTAGTAAGTCGCTCTGGATAAGAGCGTCTGCTAAATGACGTAAATGTAAATGTAGGTTAAGCACTCGTACGTTCTGCAGTTTAGCCTAACTTCCACTGTTAGGGGGACAGTTGAGGGGAGGCTGTTACACTGTTCCCTGAACAGGACGTTACAATGCAGTGAGATGCTGCTGGGCTGGCCTGTGAGATGCAGTGAGATGCTGCTGGGCTGGCCTGTGAGATGCAGTGAGATGCTGCTGGGCTGGCCTGTGAGATGCTGCTGGGCTGGCCTGTGAGATGCAGTGAGATGCTGCTGGGCTGGCCTGTGAGATGCTGCTGGGCTGGCCTGTGAGATGCAGTGAGATGCTGCTGGGCTGGCCTGTGAGATGCTGCTGGGCTGGCCTGTGAGATGCTGCTGAGATGCTGCTGGGCTGGCCTGTGGCCTGTGGCCTGTGCTGACATAAGATGCCATAATAAAACTGTTTGTTCTCTTCTGTTCTGTCAGTGACGCGTGTGCGTGCGTTTCTAATGAAACCAACTTTGACCATGATGCTGAGGACTAAGATGTCTAGTTTTTGGCAAAGTATCTTATTTTAAATACATTTTACATTTTTCACCAGAATTTTGTACATTTTCAACCCAAATTCTCATTACCGAAATGCATCCGGATTAAATTCTCTGGTCATTTTATTCAATTTTACTTTAGAAAAACCTAACATTTAAAAGATATGTTGCTGTAGTTTGTCCATAAATCATACAAATTGTCAAAACTAGTTGAAGTATAATATATATTATTACCTACAAACAATGTGTCTCATTACCGTAACACTTAACTTAAATAAAGTTTTATTCACTGATGCATCATCTAGAGGTGTAGTAGAAGTAAAGTAAATGTATTCTCTTATGAATGAGGTTCATATGAGGCCTTCAGAATGAGGTTCATATGAGGCCTTCAGAATGAGGTTCATATGAGGCCTTCAGAATGAGGTTCATATGAGGCCTTCAGAATGAGGTTCATATATTCAAACATCACCTTTACCCCAGTTGGCCTTCTCATTACCGCAACGGCTAAAAAGCTCAAATTGGGAAAAGGTCCGATTTAATTTTTTATATTTTCCTTGTTATGTTTAACTCAGGCCTTTTCATTAGGGGAGGAATGTTATTGTTTTTTATTAGAAACCTATTTGTTTATTACTGTTGCGGTAATGAGAATTTTTGTGGAAATAGTGATAAATGCATAATATCTGACAAAAAATAATAATAATTTATTAAATAGATAAGTAAAGATTCTAATCTCAGTGATCCAAGAGGACATTTCGTGAAAAATGACAACGAATATTTGGGTCAAATGTCAGTTTCACTAGAATGACCCGTGTGTGTGTCTTCCTGGCTCAAACAGGGTCCAGTACACCAGTACAGGGGACGTAACACTGCTTGGAGGAACAGAGAGGCAGTGGAATGGACAGAAAAGCTCTCCTCTCTCCTCTCATCGTGTCTACAGAAGGAGAGGAGAGGAGAGAGACGGATGACAGGCTATCTGGATGGTGAGAGGAGAGGAGAGACTGAGACAGCTTCTGGATGTGAGAGGGAGGGAGAGAGACAGATGACATAGTCTATCTTGATGGGATAGGATAGGAGAGAGAACGGATGACCGGCTATCTGGATGGGTAGAGGGAGGAAGAGACATATGAACCATGCATCCTGGATGTTGAGGATAGGAAGGAAGATACTGATGACAGGCTATCTGGATGTGGATGAGAGGAGAGATACGTATGACAGCATCGGATGGTGAAGGGGGGAGAGAGACGGATGACAGGCTATCTGGATGGTGAGAGGGGAGGAGAGAGACGGATGACAGGCTATCTGGATGGTGAGAGGGGAGGAGAGAGACGGATGACAGGCTATCTGGATGGGTGAGAGGAGAGGAGAGAGACAGATGACAGGCTATCGGATGGTGAGAGGAGAGAGCGATGACAGCTCTCTGGCTGGTGAGAGGAGAGAACGGATGACAGGCTATCTGATGGTGAGAGAGAGGAGAGATACGGATGACAGTCTATCTGAATGGTGCGAGGAGAGGATAACGGATAAAACAGGCTACTGGATGGTGAGGAGAGGAGAGAGACGGATGACAGGCTATCTGGATGGTGAGAGGAGAGGAGAGAGACGGATGACAGGCTATCTGGATGGTGAGAGGAGAGAGACAGATGACAGGCTATCTGGATGGTGAGAGGAGAGGAGAGAGACGGATGACAGGCTATCTGGATGGTGAGAGGAGAGGAGAGAGACGGATACAAGGCTATCTGGCTGGTGAGAGAGATATAGCGACGGATGACAGGCTATCTGGATGGGGAGAGGAGAGGAGAGAGACAGATGACAGGCTATCTGGATGGGGAGAGGAGAGGAGAGAGACAGATGACAGGCTATCTGGGATGGTGAGAGAGAGAGAGAGACGATGAGAGGCTATCCGGATGTGAGAGAGAGAAGAGAACGGATGAACAGGCGATCTGGATGGTGAGGAGTGGAGGAGAGAACGGATGACGGCTATCGTGATGGTGAGATGGTAGGATAGAGACTGATGACAGGCTACTGGTGGTGAGAGGAGAGGAGAGAGACAGATGACAGTGCTAGCTGATGGTGAAGGAGAGGAGAAGAGACGATGACAGGCTATCTGGATGGTGAGAGGAGAGAGCGGATGACAGGCTATCTGGATGGTGAGAGGAGAGAGACGGATGACAGGCTATCTGGATGGTGAGAGGAGAGAACGGATGACAGGCTATCTGGATGGTGAGAGGAGAGAGACGGATGACAGGCTATCTGGATGGTGAGAGGAGAGAGACGGATACGGCTATCTGGATGGTGGAGGATAGATACGGTGACAGGCTATCTTGATGGGCATGAGAGAGACGGATGACAGGCTATCTGGATGGTGAGAGGAGAGGAGAGAGACGGATGACAGGCTATCTGGATGGGGAGAGGGAGGAGAGAGACGGATGACAGGCTATCTGGATGGTGAGAGGGAGGAGAGAGACGGATGACAGGCTATCTGGTTGGGAGAGGAAGGAGAGAGGCCGATGACAGGCTAATCTGGATGGTTAGAGGAGAGAGACGATGACAGGCTATCTGTATGGTGAGAGGATGAGACTGATGACAGGCTATCTGTAGGGTGAGAGAGAGGAGATAGACGGATGACAGGCTATCGAGGTGAGAGGGATGAGAGAGACGGATGACAGGCTATCTGGAGGTGAGAGGGAGGAGAAACGGATGACAGCATCTGGATGGTGAGAACAGATGGACAGGCTATCTGGATGGTGAGAGGGAGAGGAGAGAGACAGATGACAGGCTATCTGGATGGTGAGAGGAGAGGAGAGAGACGGATGACAGGCTATCTGGATGGTGAGAGGAGAGAGACGGATGACAAGGCTAGCCGGATGGTGAGAGAGAGAGACGGATGACAGGCTATCTGAGGGTGAGAGAGAGAGACGGATGACAGGCTATCTGGATGGTAAGGAGAGCGACGGATGACAGGCTATCTGGATTGGGATATGAGAGAGACTGATGAACAGTCTATCGGATGGTGAGAGAGAGAGGGACGGAACACAGTGTGTCGTATGGTGAGGAGAGGAGAGGGACCGGAACACAGTGTGTCATATGGTGGAGGAGAGGGACCGGAACACAGTGTGTCGTATGGTGAGAGAGGAGAGGGACGGAACACAGTGTGTCGTATGGTGAGAAGGAGAGGGACGGAACACAGTGTGTCGTATGGTGAGGAGAGGGACCGGAACACAGTGTGTCGTATGGTGAGGAGAGGGACTGGAACACAGTGTGTCGTATGTGAGAGGAGAGGGAGGAAGTGGTATGGTGAGGAGAGGACGGAACAGTGTGCGTATGGAAGAGGAGAGGGAGAAGGAGGGAGAGAGGAGAGGAGGAGAAGGGAGGAGAGGAGTATGGAGGAGAGGAAGGAGAGTGGGTATTGAGGGGGAGGAGAGGAGGGAGGAAGGGAGGAGGAGGGAGGGAGGAGAGGAGAGGAGAGGAGAGGGAGGAGGAGAGGAGAGGAGAGGGAGGAGGGAGGGAGGAGAGGAGAGGGGGGACCGCGAACACAGTATGTAGTGTAGTGAGGAGAGGAGAGGGACTGGAACACAGTGTGTCGTATTGAGAGGAGAGGAGAGGAGAGGAGAGGAGAGGAGAGGAGAGGAGAGGAGAGGAGAGGAGAGGAGAGGAGAGGAGAGGAGAGGAGAGGAGAGGAGAGGAGAGGAGAGGAGAGGAGAGGAGAGGAGAGGAGAGGAGAGGAGAGGAGAGGAGAGGGACCGGAACACAGTGGGAGTGGCCGTACTAAGTGGTACAGAGCACAGCTGCAGCTGGGGGAAATTCAACTGCCACTTTCAATGTTGATCACATAATTGCAACTCGCTACAAGCAACCAGCAAGCCGCACGGCCGTAGTCTTGCATGCACCATGACTGGGAAAGAGATGAAATGACAGAAGAAGATGCGTTTGTTTGTAACCCTACAAAACGACACGACAGAATAAATGAATGCATAGTTGTAGTGCAAATTGAGACTACTATGGAGTGAGAATGAGAGATATAGGCCTAGATACGGCAGTGTTGCAACACAGAAATAACTCCATCTCTCTCAACTGTCATTTGGAATAGAACTTTGAAGTCAAATCAGGATTGTTCTGTCACTACCACATTTGGAATACAACTTTAGAAGACATACTGTCACTGAAGCGTCTGTCGCTATATCACATTGTCATGGAGAGTGAAGATGTGAAGACGTATTCGGATGATGTGAGTGGTATAGCCTATTTAAGCCTAAAGGATGATCAGTGAACTACTTCGGTATCTTCAGTTTCCTTCTTGTGCCATCTCACTTCTCAAGTGGTTCGTTTTTTAAATGCTGCCAAAAAATGTTGGTGCTACAAAAGCCTAAAACCTGTGTTTGTTGTTTTCTCACGGCGTTGGAGGGTATGAGCTATTCAGCTTCATAATCATCTCCTCTACTATGTATTGTTCCTTTCCTCCACAAGGGGGCAGTAAAGAGACACATGTTCAGTGTGACGCTCCATTGTCAAGCACGCAACAGATCCAACAAAATACATTGTTGGCCTACAGATTCCTAAATAAAATAATTAATATCACACAGTCAGTCAGTCAGTCCCTTCCATCTGTCAGTTGTTATACATGCAGCTCCTCTCGTGCTACAGAAGCTCAGGCACCCTATTCCCTATACAGTGCACTTGGGCCCTGGTCAAAAGTAGTGCACTATATAGGGAATAGGGTGCCATAGGGCTCTGGTCAAAAGTAGTGCACTATATAGGGAATAGGGTGCCATTTGGGACAGTAAATCTACATGCTGGCTGGGGTTGCGTTAAGACAAACTGCATCATGACTGCCTTGAGTGAGCGAGCCATGTTCTGCTTCACGGTCACTAAGGAACAGTAGCACATACAGTGAGGGAAAAAAAGTGTTTGATCCCCTGCTGATTTTGTACGTTTGCCCACTGACAAAGAAATAATCAGTCTATAATTTTAATGGTAGGTTTATTTGAACAGTGAGAGACAGAATAACAACAACAAAATCCAGAAAAACGCATGTCAAAAATGTTATAAATTGATTTGCATTTTAATGAGGGAAATAAGTATTTGACCCCTCTGCAAAACCTGACTTAGTACATGGTGGCAAAACCCTTGTTGGCAATCACAGAGGTCAGACGGTTCTTGTAGTTGGCCACCAGGTTTGCACACATCTCAGGAGGGATTTTGTCCCACTCCTCTTTGCACATCTTCTCCAAGTCATTAAGGTTTCGAGGCTTCAGCTCCCTCCATAGATTTTCTATGGGATTAGGGTCTGGAGACTGGCTAGGCCACTCCAGGACCTTAATGTGCTCCTTCTTGAGCCACTCCTTTGTTGCCTTGGCCGTGTGTTTTGGGTCATTGTCATGCTGGAATACCCATCCACAACCCATTTTCAATGCCCTGGCTGACGGAAGGAGGTTCCCAGCCAAGATTTGACGGTACATGGCCCTTTGATGCGGTGAAGTTGTCCTGTCCCCTTAGCAGAAAAACACCACCAAAGCATAATGGTTCCACCTCCATGTTTGACGGTGGGGATGGTGTTCTTGAGGTCATAGGCAGCATTCCTCCTCCTCCAAACACGGCGAGTTGAGTTGATGCCAAAGAGCTCCATTTTGGTCTCATCTGACCACAACACTTTCACCCAGTTCTCCTCTGAATCATTCAGATGTTCATTGGCAAACTTCAGATGGGCATGTATATTTGCTATCTTGAGCAGGGGGACCTTGCGGGCGCAGCAGGATTTCAGTCCTTCATGGCGTAGTGTGTTACCAATTGTTTTCTTGGTGACTATGGTCCCAGCTGCCTTGAGATCATTGACAAGATTCTCACGTGTAGTTCTGGGCTGATTCCTCACCGTTCTCATGATCATTGCAAGTCCACGAGGTGAGATCTTGCATGGAGCCCCAGGCCGAGGGAGATTGACAGTTCTTTTGTGTTTCTTCCATTTGCGAATAATCGCACCAACTGTTGTCACCTTCTTACCAAGCTGCTTGGCGATGGCCTTGTAGCCCATTCCAGCCTTGTGTAGGTCTACAATCTTGTCCCTGACATCCTTGGAGAGCTCTTTGGTCTTGGCCATGGTGGAGAGTTTGGAATCTGATTGATTGATTGCTTCTGTGGACAGGTGTCTTTTATACAGGTAACAAGCTGAGATTAGGAGCACTCCCTTTAAGAGTGTGCTCCTAATCTCACCTCGTTACCTGTATAAAAGACACCTGGGAGCCAGAAATCTTTCTGATTGAGAGGGGGTCAAATACTTATTTCCCTTATTAAAATGCAAATCAATTTATAACATTTTTGACATGCGTTTTTCTGGATTTTGTTGTTGTTATTCTGTCTCTCACTGTTCAAATAAACCTACCATTAAAATTATAGACTGATCATTTCTTTGTCAGTGGGCAAACGTACAAAATCAGCAGGGGATCAAATACTTTTTTCCCTCACTGTAGGCCACAAGTGCTTTATGTTCACCAAAGACCCTCCATATCAATATTGTAAAATGACAAAGTGTCATTTAAGGCATGTGTGTGTGTGTGTGTGTGTGTGTGTGTGTGTGTGTGTGTGTGTGTGTGTGTGTGTGTGTGTGTGTGTGTGTGTGTGTGCTAACAAATACATGGATGGTAACACAGAGAACAGCTGTGGCTTGACTGTAAACTGAGAGAGATCTGGGGAGAGATCTGGGGAGAGATCTGGGGCCATCTTGCTCTAATATATCCATGGAACATTAATATTTCAAAATTGTTTACTGACAACTGAGTTTTGGATCATCCTCTCTGGGTGATGTGGAGTTCCTGTTCCAGACTTTTAAAGCAACAGTGTACATGACTAACTACATATTTCAAATGTTGTGTAAACTCACACACTAGTTTATCTTGAAGAAAGGTAAATAAATGCAAAAACCTATCCTATATTTATATTTGAAGATTGTTTTTGTTTTTTTACTCTGGGGTGCCACATACTGAAAATTGTATTTCTTTATATAATTTTTTTTGTTTCATCCCATAAAGATACATAATTTTTTTCCGAGTTAATGGTATTTCAGAAGTTGACATTTATTTAGTCACAAAACACTTAATAACACCAGAGAGTGTGAGAGAGAGAAGGATGGGCTGTTGTGCATAAGACAGCAGGCCTAAGTGATGCTGAACAATAGAAAGGAAAGATAGTTATTTTTTCTCATCTCACATGTTCTACTCAAAATAATGATCTTATAGTAGCCTAAAATATAAATGTTAATATTAGGCCTAATTGCTTGCTTTAGCGTTCCTGTGTTGCTCATTTGTGCTTGCTTTAATATCGCCGTGTGTCATTTGAATAATTGCTACAGTTTACAGATATGTAGAGTAGTGTCAAGCAGGAGTTAAGGTCTGAGAGATAATTAGAATATCGTGATCTGCTGACTGCAAACATCTAGAATACTGATGAGCAAGAACAGAACAGCCAGCTCGCCCATACCTCCTCGGTATCACCTTGCTTCCATGATGACTACAGGCTTATGTAAACAGAAGAGTAGTCGAGGCCTATCCTCTAAAAGCATTTGAACAGAAAATGTGTAGCCCAGAAAACAGGGGAATAAAACGTACGCATTGTTTTGCAAATATATTTTGTACCTACTTTTACCAACATTCAGGATACGTTTAGGATAATTGTGTGTTTTTCAGAAATGTAGAGTACACAATATACAGTGGATCAGTATTGATACTGGTGTTGTATTTTGGATGAGAATATAGGTGAGGTGAGAGAGGAGAAGAAACCGTACCTGTCGTGTCAAGAGGTCTGTCTGAAAGGCACGAGGAAATAGTGCTAAGCTCACGCCTTTACGCGCAGAGAGGGAGAGAGAAGGAAGGAGAGAGAGAGAGGGAGAGGGAAGGAAGGAGAGAGAGAGAGGGAGAGGGAAGGAAGGAGAGAGAGAGAGGGAGAGGGAAGGAAGGAGAGAGGAGGGAGAGGGAAGAGGGAAGGAAGGAGAGAGGGAGAGGGAAGGAAGGAGAGAGAGGAGAGGGAAGGAGGAGAGAGAGGGAGAGGGAGGAAGGGAGAGAGAGACTGGGAAGGAGGAGAGAGAAGAGAGGAGGGAGAGAAATGAGGAGAGAGAAGAGAGGGAGAGAGAAGGAAGGAGAGAGAGAGAGAGGCGAGGGGAGAAGAAGGAAGGAGAGAGAGAGGGAGAGGGAAGGAAGGAAAGAGAGAGAGGGAGAGGGAAGGAAGGAGAGAGAGAGAGAGGGAGAGAGAAGGAAGGAGAGAGAGAGAGGGACGAGGGAGGAGAGGAAGAGAAGGAGGAGAGAGAGAAGGAGGAGAGGAGAAGGAAGGAGAGAGAGAGAGAGGGGAAGAGAGAGAGAGAGAAGGAAGGAGAGAGAGAGAGGAGAGGGAGGAAGGAGAGAGAGAGAGGGAGAGAGGGAGAGAGAAGGAAGGAGAGAGAGAGAGAGAGGGAAGGAAGGAAAGAGAGAGAGGGAGTGGGAAGGAAGGAGAGAGAGAGAGAGAGAGAGAGAGAGAGTGGGAAGGAAGGAGAGAGAGAGAGAGAGAGGGAGAGCAAACGAACAACACATTTTCTCTTAAACCAACCTCTCGAGCTGTGAGTGGTACAGAAGATGCTCTCGTGATTCGTGATCTTCATTCTGATAAACATTCTCTTCCCGCCAAGGTGACTTTGCCTCCGCGCCCAAACTTCCCGACTTCTGTCCTCCAATAGTGTCCATCCTTCAAAACTATGGATATGCCTCTCACAAACGAAACGGCCCGGAGAAGCTTAACCTACAAGTAATAGTCCGTATCGAAAACACGGTGAAATAGACAGAGAAATACCTACATCGAAACTTTTTTGGGGACATTCTTTTTTTTTCTGTGTGTCTGCCTGCTCTCTCTGTGTTGGATTGTGTGCACTGTGATCCCTGCCGACCGTTGCTGCTGTGTGTATGTTAACCCAAGGAGACTCGTAGTGTCAGGGTGGTCCGCGACCGAAGGTGTGCTGCGATGAAGGTACTCTTTTGGACCATTGTGATCCTCGCCCAGGGCATTCTACGAACGGTAAGAGAAAACCGGATAACGGAAAGTTACTGAACCGTAACCTATTGAATAACAGAAAGTGCATTTTTTGTTTAGAAAACGTAACCCATAGGATAGTCACTAATTTGTAGAGTAACCAAAACCTCCAACAAGGAACTGAACCCCAAAAGCACGATACCATTTTTATGGTAAGACACTATAGAAATGTTAGGTTGGACTCAACTCCAAATAAAAATACTAGAGAATACGATACATTAGGCTATAGGCCTATTTGACATTCCACCTGTGACATATGGTGATGGACGACCAGCCTCTGTTTTTGATTAGCTCAACAAACTTTTGTCAAGTTATTGCGGGGTTTTTGATATGTTCCTTGTATTTCATGATGAAGCAGCATGTCTCCGAGAATAGTGTTTTACCAGTTCATTAGAAAGGTATGAGCTGATGTTTTCGGGAATAAAGGAATTTGTAAAGCGAGCGCATCACATCGCTTCTATTCAGCGCTGCCCTGCATGCGTTCACGCGCACACCCTGCCACGCGCGGAGCAGCAGACAGACACACAGCTCGAGTCTCTTATGAGTTCATAGCTAGCCTCGCGCCTTGCTGACTCAATTATGCCGTCTGAGCGTTTCCCTTACCCCCACTTAAGCATCCCGCCCGTTATCTATTTATCTATTTGCGCTCGCAGCAACTTCCTTGAATTTTTCTTCTGAAGTTAAACATGCCCGCAGCTTGTTTTATGTTTTATCTCAACATCACTATTCTAAGCAAAGAGTTTGTGGATTTATTATCGTTGGGGTGTACTTAGTATCTAGTGTGTGTGTGTGTGTGTGTGTGTGTGTGTGTGTGTGTGTGTGTGTGTGTGTGTGTGTGTGTGTGTGTGTGTGTGTGTGTGTGTGTGTGTGTGTGTGTGTGTGTGTGTGTGTGTGTGTGTGTGTGTGTGTGACTTTTTTCATGTCCTGAATTTGTTCAAATGCTATTTTAAGCTTTATGGTTAGGTTTAGGGTAAAGGGGTAAACGAAGGTTCTGTGAGAACACTCTTGGAACTCTGGAGGAATATGTAAGGGATAATCAACGAGGGGCTATGCGTTCTATGGACGCGCTACCCGAGTGGAACTGACCTTCCACAGAGTTGCATTATTTTCCAGAGAACGCATAGAGCCCCGAGTTGATTATCCCTTTTATACCATGGCTATAATTTAACACGTTTGCCGCCACACATTTTTTAATTTTCTGGTACAAATGTGTTCAACGTCCACTGAAGTAGCTAGCAAGTTGACTAGATGGCTACAGTAGTTGCCATGATAACCAAACAAACATACTTGCTAGTTTAGCTAACTAAACCATCAGTCCTAGCTTGCTATTATGAAAATCGAATTCAACAATACCAATACCGTTTTCAATTCGACTTTTGGTTTCAAAAGCAGCTCAAACAAAAACATGTAAAAATGAACGATAGCCATTGAATTTTACCATGCAAGGATACAGTGCTTCACAGGGAAATAATGCATGCTCTAGAATGCCCTTCAAGCCAATCAGAAAGGAGTATTCAACAATGCCATGGTATAATAGTCTTTATTAGGGAATGCTGAAATAAGTTATTTGCCTTTGATCCATAAACCATTCAATCATCACACAGTTCACATGTGACCATGGATATATGATCTCCTTGATGTGACCTACTTCTCACATGAGTTCACCATTTGATCTGTGTCATAGGAAGAGTCATTACCAATTCTATACACCAACCTTACTATATAGAGATAGGAAATCAACACCTTCTCAATACATAAGAGATACAGTGCATTACACAAACAGTGTAACACACAATAATGTAGGCCTATGAAATGACAATATTAAAGCAGCATTCAGCAGTTGAAACAATAACAAAGCAGCCTCCCCACCCCTGGCTCGGTAAAAAGCTGAGGGATGGGCCTGGATACATTTTATCACTCTCAAATACATAGACAGAGCTATGGATGCAAGGACTGAACATCCATAATATACAAATTATAGTTTTAACCATGCTTTGAGGCTATGTAGTGTTTGTTTACATTTTATGTGTTTACAAACAGAGTTAAAAGCTTATATTTTGGGCTCTGATGGGGTATGAAAGCTGAACTAAGCTCATGAGGCATTTATAACCTATATTCTTCAAGAATCAATGGGTACATATCATTAATTAATGCGTCCAAAATGGATGTAGCAACTGCTGATTGCCCCTTCACATCGACGGGGCTTTAGTGGAGTGGATCGAGAGTTTCAAGTTCTTTGGTGTCCACATCACCAACAACTTATCATGGTCCAAACACACCAAGAAAGTCGTAAAGAGGGCACGACAAAGCCTTTCCCCCTCAGGAGACTGAAAAGATTTTGCATGGGTCCCCAGATCCTCAAAAGGTTCTACAGCTGCATCATCGAGAGCATCCAGACCGGTTGCATCACCGCCTGGTATGGCAACTGCTCTGCCTCTGACCGTAAGGCGCTACAGAGGGTAGTGTGTACGGCCCAGTACATCACTGGGGCCAAGCTTCCTGCCATCCAGGACCTCTATACCAGGCGGTGTCAGAGGAAGGCCCTAATTGTTTTCAAAGACTCCAGTCACCCAAGTCATAGACTGTTCTCTCTGCTATGGCAAGCGGTACCGGAGTGCCAAGTCTAGGTCCAAAAGGCTCCTTAACAGCTTCTACCCCCAAGCCATAAGATTGCTGAACAATTAATCAAATGGCCACCCAGACTATTTGAATTGACACCCCCACTCCTTTGTTTTTACACTGCTGCTACTAGCTGTTTATTATCTATGCCTACATGTACAAATTACCTCGACTAACCTGTACCCCCACACATTGACTCGGTACCGGTACCCCCTGTATATAGCCTCATTATAGTTATTTTATTGTGTTACTTTTTATTTATTTATTTTTTACTTTAGTTTATTTAGTAAATATTTTCTTAACTCTATTTTCTTAAAACTGCATTGTTGGTTAAGGGCTTGTAAGTAAGCATTTCAAGGTAAGGCCTACACCTGTTGTATTCGGCGCATGTGACAAATACAATTTGATTTGATTTGATTTGATTTACGGTGTGAATATTGAGATGCCATACCCCACATTTAATTTTTTTATTTTTTTATTCTCTTTTATCACACTATTGTTATCATTGATGTCGTTATTTTTATGACTGCATTACATTGCCATAATTCTGGTGATTTTGTATATTTATCATAAAATGAAAACATGAATCAGAGAAAAGAAACAACAGACTCAATCCAACCTCGTGCTTAGTACCTACCCTGACAGCAGTAGCTTTCTGGCTATTTTTAAAACAACTTAAAAGCAGCCTTAAAACAAGTCTTTCTATTTAGTGTGGAATCCGACATTAGAATCACTTGTGACAAACCTTAGCGTTAGGACTAGGAGGGCTATGAGCGAGACTGCTGAGGGGATGATATTCCAGCAACATTACTGTGTGTTTTTGTGTGTTTTTGTGTGTTTTGTGTGTGTGTGTGTGTGTGTATGTATGTATGTGTGTGTGTGTGTGTGTGTGTGTGTGTGTGTGTGTGTGTGTGCTTACAGATGTGTACTCCAGTGGAGGCTGCTGAAGGGAGGACGGCTCATAGTAATGCCTGGAAGGGAGTCAATGGAATGGTATCAACCACATGGAAACATCGTTTGATGCCACTCCATTGACTCCATTCCAGCCATTATTATGAGCCGTCCTCCCCACAGCAGCCTCCACTGGTGTACTCCTCAGATATGTTGGAGTGTTAAAAACATCCTGTCATCTGGCAGATTGAGGATACACCAGCTATTGTGACAGATGACACACTTAATTATTTTGAAGATTTGAATACAAACTGAAACAGTTTACTTTTCATTTATACCACAGCATTGTTGAATACTCATTTCTGATTGGTTAGAAGGGCATTCTAGAATGGACATTAAAACCAGATAACGGGACAGTTGGAAAAGATATCTGGACACCTTGCAGTCATGACACAATAAGCGCCTACACATGCAGACTGTACTTGCTACAAAGTTACAGAGAGCTAAACTAACAACCACACTAACCCAAATTGGATAAAGTGTAAACGCAGGTCCAACGAGAAAAAAGCTTTAGCCAGCTAGCTAGCATTGATTTGTTTTTGCAGAGACATATTTTGCTGGAGCATCTGATGAGTGATGAACATGAATTTATCTGGTCCTTACTGTTGCAGTCATGACGCAAGTGGCGCTATGCTGTCAAATATTCCCACGTTTCTAGTTTGACCAGCTGTTTTCAGCAACTGATATGTTTTAATTCGGTCGGTTGTCATATTGGCAGGTTTGCTAGCAACAAACTATTTAGCTAGCTTCTAGCCTAGTGTTTGATATGCAATGTGATCTCCTCGTAATGAGCGGTGTCGAGTGTCCTGACGAGAAGGCTAACTTCTTCTAGCTATGTCAAAATCGGGCATTATCAGCTCATTGTTATGGATGTATCCAAATTAATATCAATAGAAAACAGCTACTTTGCTGTTATTCTGGCTGCAGAGGTCGTGACTGTGTTGGCCGTAGCAAGCTGGCTAGCTAGCAAGCAAGGGATAAGAACGTTGCCAGCGAGCATGGCAACGGAACATAAAGAACGAACAACTGGGTCACGTCCGTAAATATCAAACTAATCGAACCAACAATTAGGTCGCATCTCTAGCAACCAAAAGATGAGAAAGTATGAATTTGCTTATAAAAATGAAAATATCTATGAAAAAAATGTCCACCTCTTCTTCTGCGTCGTCCATTATTTCCAAGGTAATGTACGGAAGGTCGGCGTTTATCCCTTACTTAAATGCTCCCTGTACCCTCCTCTTAGATTAGAGTCCAAATTAAGTGCAACTTTGTGTCTTGAAACAATATTCTCTTTAGTGTATTCTCTTTTATCTGTATAGGGAACATTTAGTAATTGATAGGGTGAAATCAATGTATTATTATTAGCCTATGGCTCTGTGAGTATTCCATGAGAGAGTTATGTGGAGAGGGTGAACGAGACAGAGAGAGGAGAGGAGAGGAGAGGAGAGGAGAGGAGAGGAGAGGAGAGGAGAGGAGAGGAGAGGAGAGGAGAGGAGGGAGAGGAGGAGGAGAGGAGAGGAGAGGGAGAGGAGAGGAGAGGAGAGGAGAGGAGAGGAGAGGAGAGGAGAGGAGAGGAGAGAAGGAGAATGGGTGTGAAACAATGAGAGAGTGCTTAGTCTCCAGGCACTCCAAAGCATTGAGCATTGAAGAGGGATCATCAAAAATGTTCATGGTGGATGTAAAACAGCCCATCGGCCATCAGCCCATCGGCCATCAGCCCATCCTCAAACTCACCCTTAGCTTCAACCTTATTGGCTAAGCTGGAATTATACGTTTTAAATATTTTATGAGTAGTATTAAAATATGATGATTGTTATTATTAGATTTCATGACCCTTTCATTTTACATATCTAATATTACATAATAGAATAGTAGAACAATAATAGATAACATTTAACACTGCACAAGACAGATAAACAATACAATAATAATAATATTCAGAAAAAAAGATAGAAACATGATTTCCCTTCTCTTTGTGCTCTCTGTCAGTAATAATAATAATATGCCATTTAGCAGACGCTTTTATCCAAAGCGACTTACAGTCATGCGTGCATACATTTTCGTGTATGGGTGGTCCCGGGGATCGAACCCACTACCCTGACGTTACAAGCGCAGTGCTCTACCAGCAGAGCTACAGAGGACCACAGTACAAAATAAGGTATCATCTCACCTTGATCCAATCCCCGTATCTATTTATCAGCTTTATAAAACAACTAGCTGCCTGAACCCCCAGGGATATTACAGTTTTTCTCCATTGGTTTGGCTCATTTCTTGAAACAGAAATTACATTCTCAAAACTCTAAGATCATTTGGCAAAACAGTCTTACAGTTCAGCACAACACTATAGCTCACTTGCAAAAGCTCATATCTCTCCTAAAACTGTTCACTCATGCTTCAAAACTAAATTCCTTTCCCATATAAGGAGTCAGTGCCACGAAAATGGCAAAGATCCTTCTCAATTGCTTTGGCTCATTTCTTGAAACAGACCGGACGTTCTCAACACTCTTGGTGCTTTAGCCAAAATAACGGGA
>LR778262.1:6966557-7049057 GCA_902810595.1 Coregonus sp. 'balchen'
TTTTTAAATTTGGGCCAAACTTTTTTTTCCCGAAGTAAAATCCCTTTTAATTTACATGGGGGGAATTTTAGTCCCTTTTTTTTAAAGTTTTTGTTTTTTTTTTAAAAAGCAGGTTCCACCAATCACGGGAGGTTCCCATGTTCAAAAGAGGCGGCATCCCTCCAAGTCTAGAATCTTCACTAACTCAACCCACGCTCCCGAACAGACCGGGTTCAAACCTTTATCTGGGGTTTGAATGAGATCCCGGGTTTTAATGGCCCAATTAGAAAAGCCCCAAATACTGAAACCCCCGCCCACATGGCGGCGGCACTCAGCAGGTTAGAGGAACGTAAAAGCATTGGATTTCCAATTTTTTAAAAAACCCAGGTTGCTGTTCGACAACAGAAACCCTAAACCAAAAGCCGAAATTAATAAGAGAAGAAGGTTTTGGGGGAAAAGCACTCTGAAATCATATTTTTACCAAAAAAACCCAAATTACTTCACATAAAAATAGTTAAGACACTAAAATACCCTTAAGAAAAAATAGTTTACTTAACAAGATTTTGAAAAAGTAATTCAACAGAAAGACTTCGTGATTTTTATAATTCAAAATCGAAAGTCTAGACTGCAAACTGCAAGCCCAAACCCGGGGCCGGGTGTTAACAAAATGTAAAATTAAAACAAAAATAGGTTTCAGTGAAAATTTTGGGCAGGTCGGAAAAAAAAGGGAAATTTTTGTTATTTCCCCCAATTTTTTTACTTTTTGAAAAAAAAATACGCTTAGTTCCCAGTTTTGCCACACACAAATGGCAAAAAAAATTTAAACTACTGAAAAACTCCCAAAGTTTTGAATTTAGAGTCCCACAAGCTCAGCAAAGGTTTTTAATTTACCAGTTAAACCCACAGAAGAATTTCCCTGAGTCATTTAATAAACGGTTTTCATGGAAGGACATTTTTCAATCAAGTTTTTTGTTTTTGTTTTTTCAAGCGTTTGTTACTTTTCGTTTAACTTGCGAGGGTCCATCGTTTCGTAGGGGGGGCACTCAAAATGTTAATCAGGACGCCCAACCCCGTTCCGGAGAGTACCGCCTTTGGTTTTGTCCAACCTAATTAGCACACCCCATTCACATAGCAGGTTGATGAGAGAATCAGGTTTCTAAACCCGGGGGGGAGCGAAAAACTACAGGAGGGGGAGCTTCCCGGAACAGGGTTTGGTTAAACCCCACCTAAGTTTATGGGAATTTACCTATTACAAAATTACAAAAAAAATCGGTTGGTTTTTAACTAAATTGAAAAACAAAAAATATAATAATCCCCGCGGGTTCAAAGGTTTTACAAGACATTACATAATTGAACTTCGTAAGTCACTAGCGGTACCCCCGTTTTCAAGCCGCACTTAGAGGCTGCTGCCCTAGTACATAGAAGGAATCCCCGGCACTTTTAAATGGAACATAGTCATTTTTAATGTTTACATCGCTTTATCATTTTTTGTATAACGGTTTTTTAGCCCTGGCTCATCCTATTTAAATAAGCTGATAAACCTTTTCACAAACTGTCCATACACACCATTATATACATTACTGTAACAGAGCATCGGAAAGTATTAAGACCCCTTTTCTTTCTCCTCTCACTTTTCCATATTTTGTTACGTTAAAGCCTTATTCTAAAATTGATAAATAGATTTTTTTTTCTACACACCTACCCCATATTTACAAAGCAAAAAAAAAAACAGTTTTGGGAAATTATGCCTATGTACTACAATAAAAAAAAGACATATCACATTAAATAAGTATTAGACTCTTTAATCAGACTTTGTTGAAGCACCTTGGCAGTGATTACAGCCTTGAGGCTTCTTGGGTATGACGCTAAAAGCTTGGCACACCTGAATTTCGGGAGTGAGTTCTCAGATTCTTCTCTGCAGATTCCTCTCAAGCTCTGTCCAGGTGGATGGGGAGCGTCGACTGCATAGCTATTTCAGGTCTCTCCAGAGATATTAGATCGGGGTCAAGTCGGGCTCTGGTGGGGCCAGTCAACGACAATCAGAGACCTGTCCCAAAGCCATCCTGAGTTGTCTTGGCTGTGTGCTTAGGGTCGTTGTCCTGAGGGAAGGTGAATCTTCGCCCCAGTCTGGGTCCTGAGTGCTCTGGAGGAGGTTTCATCAACGATTTCTCTTTACTTTGCCATAAGTTCATCTTTCCCTTGATCTGACTAGTCTCCCAGTCCCTTGCAGCTGAATGTGAAAAAAATCCACACAGCATGAGCTTGGCACCACCATACTTCACCGTAGGGATGTATGCCAGGTTTTCCTTAAGACGTGACGCTTGGCATTCA
Organism: Coregonus sp. 'balchen'; assembly: GCA_902810595.1. NCBI lineage: Eukaryota > Metazoa > Chordata > Actinopteri > Salmoniformes > Salmonidae > Coregonus > Coregonus sp. 'balchen'. Next base: position 6,968,868 of record LR778262.1, read on the forward strand.
GGCCGAAAGAGTTCATCTGGTTTCATCAGAAAGAGAATCTTCTTCTCATGGTCTGAGTCATTTAGGTGCCTTTGGCAAAATCCAAGTGAGCGTCATGTGCATTTTACTGAGGAGTGGCTTTCTGTCGGGCCACTCTACCATAAAGGCCTGATTTGGTGGAGGCTGCAGAGACAGTTGTCCTTCTGGAAGTCTCCCATCTCCACGAGGAACTCTGGAGCATCGGCCAGAGTGACCATGGGTTTCTTGGTCACCTCCCTGACCAAGGCCCTTCGCCCCGATTGCTCAGTTTGGCCGGGGGGCCAGTTCTAGGAAGAGTCTTGTTGGTCCAAACTTCTTCATGTAAGAATGAGGAGGCCACTGTGTTCTGGGGACATTCAATGCTGCAGAAATGTTTTAGAAAATTTTTGGTAACCTTCCCAGATCTTGCCCTCAATACAATCCTGTCTCGGAGCTCTAACGACAATTACTTTGACCTATCAAAGGCTTATGGTTTTACTCTGACATGCACTGTAAACTGTGGGACATTATATAGACAGATGGGTGTCTTTCCACATAATGTCCATCAATTGAATTCCACAGGTACACTCCAATCCAGTTGTAGAAAACATCTCAAGATGATCAATGGAAACAGGATGCACCTGAGCCAATTCGATCTCAAGCAAAGGGTCTGATTACTTATGTAAATAGGTATTTCTGTTTTAATTTGTTATACATTGCACAAATTTCTAAAAAATTGGGGTTTTTCACTTTGTCATTATGGGGTATTGTGTGTAGATTGATGAGGGAAAAAACAACTTTATAATTTCAGAATAGGCCTGATAACGTAACAAAAATGTGGAAAGATGAAGGGGTCGAATACTCGCAGAAGGGCACTTATATACAGACACTTTCATGTAGTCTTGGATTATATAGGAGGATCAGCCACCCGATCTAAGTCTATAACTGAGTAGACAAAAACATTTAAGGACAACTGCTCTTTCCATGACATAGAAGACCAGGTGAATCCCAGGTGAAAGCTATTGATCCCTTCTGATGGCACTTGTTAAAAATCCACTTCAATCATGTTAGCTGAAGGGGGGAGGAGGGGGGAGGAGGAGACAGGTTAAAGAAGGATTTTTAAGCCATTGAGACAATTGAGACAGGATTGTGTATGTGCCATTAAGAGGGTGAATGGACAAGAAGACAAAATATTGAAAAGTGCATTTGAACGGGGTATGCTATGGTAATAGGTGCCAAGAACTTGCAACGCTGCTGTGGTTTTCATGCCTCGACACAAGTTTCCAATGGTATCAAGATTGGTCCACCACCAAAGGAAACCAGCCAACTGACACCAACCTGTGGGACAAAAAAAAAAAGCATTGGAGTCTGACTGGGCCAGCATACCTGTGGAATGCTTTCGAACACCTTGTATCGTCATGCCCTTGACGAAATCAAGGCTGTCCTGAGGGGAAAAGGGTGGGGGGGGGGGGGGGGGGGGGTGGCGTAACGTTTTGTTATCTAAATAGACAGTTACTTACCGTCACTTTCATAATGGAACACTATCACTTTAAATAATGTTTAACATACTGCTTTACTCATTTCATATGTATATACTGTATTTTAGCCATGGCTCATCCTAATATACTACTGCTGTATAAACCTTTTCACAAACTGTCCATACACACCATTATATACATATACTGTATACAGAGCATTCGGAAAGTATTCAGACCCCTTGACTTTTTCCATATTTTGTTACATTACAGCCTTATTCTAAAAATGATAAAATAGTTTTTTTTTTTCTACACACAATACCCCATAATTACAAAGCAAAAACAGTTTTTTGGGAAATTTCTGCTAATGTACTACAAATAAAAAACAGACATATCACATTTACATAAGTATTCAGACTCTTTACTCAGTACTTTGTTGAAGCACCTTTGGCAGTGATTACAGCCTTGAGTCTTCTTGGGTATGACGCTACACAAGCTTGGCACACCTGTATTTGGGGAGTTTTCTCAGATTCTTCTCTGCAGATCCTCTCAAGCTCTGTCAGGTTGGATGGGGAGCGTCGCTGCATAGCTATTTCAGGTCTCTCCAGAGATATTAGATCGGGTTCAAGTCCGGGCTCTGGCTGGGCCAGTCAACGACAATCAGAGACTTGTCCCAAAGCCACTCCTGAGTTGTCTGGCTGTGTGCTTAGGGTCGTTGTCCTGATGGAAGGTGAATCTTCGCCCCAGTCTGAGGTCCTGAGTGCTCTGGAGGAGGTTTTCATCAACGATTTCTCTGTACTTTGCTCCGTTCATCTTTCCCTCGATCCTGACTAGTCTCCCAGTCCCTGCCGCTGAAAACATCCCCACAGCATGATGCTGGCACCACCATACTTCACCGTAGGGATGGTGCCAGGTTTCCTTCAGACGTGACGCTTGGCATTCAGGCCGAAGAGTTCAATCTTGGTTTCATCAGACCAGAGAATCTTGTTTCTCATGGTCTGAGTCCTTTAGGTGCCTTTTGGCAAACTCCAAGCGAGCTGTCATGTGCCTTTTACTGAGGAGTGGCTTCTGTCTGGCCACTCTACCATAAAGGCCTGATTGGTGGAGTGCTGCAGAGACGGTTGTCCTTCTGGAAGGTTCTCCCATCTCCACAGAGGAACTCTGGAGCTCTGCCAGAGTGACCATCGGGTTCTTGGTCACCTCCTTGACCAAGGCCCTTCTCCCCGATTGCTCAGTTTGGCCGGGCGGCCAGTTCTAGGAAGAGTCTTGGTGGTTCCAAACTTCTTCCATTTAAGAATGATGGAGGCCACTGTGTTCTTGGGGACCTTCAATGCTGCAGAAATGTTTTGGTAACCTTCCCCAGATCTGTGCCTCAACACAATCCTGTCTCGGAGCTCTACGGACAATTACTTTGACCTCAAGGCTTGGTTTTTACTCTGACATGCACTGTCAACTGTGGGACCTTATATAGACAGATGTGTGCCTTTCCAAATCATGTCCAATCAATTGAATTTACCACAGGTCCTCTCCAATCAAGTTGTAGAAACATCTCAAGGATGATCAATGGAAACGGGATGCACCTGAGCTCAATTTCGATTCTCATAGCAAAGGGTCTGATTACTTATGTAAATAAGGTATTTCTGTTTTTAATTTGTTATACATTTGCACAGATTTCTAAAAATCTGTTTTCACTTTGTCATTATGGGGTATTGTGTGTAGATTGATGAGGGAAAAAACAATTTAATCAATTTCAGAATAAGGCTGTATAACGTAACAAAATGTTGAAGGGGTCTGAATACTTTCCAAAGGCACTGTATACACACACTTTCATGTTAGTCTTTGGATTATATAGGAGGATTCAGCACCTGATCTAAGTCTATACACTGAGTAGACAAAACATTAAGGACACCTGCTCTTTCCATGACATAGACTGACCAGGTGAATCCAGGTAAAAGCTATGATCCCTTTTTGATGTCACTTGTTAAATCCACTTCAATCAGTGTAGATGAAGGGGAGGAGACAGGTTAAAGAAGGATTTTTAAGCCTTGAGACAATTGAGACATGGATTGTGTATATGTGCCATTCAGAGGGTGAATGGACAAGACAAAATATTTAAGTGCCTTTGAACGGGGTATGGTAATAGGTGCCAAGAACTGCAACGCTGCTGGGGTTTTCACGCTCAACAGTTTCCCATGTGTATCAAGATTGGTCCACCACCCAAAGGACATCCAGCCAACTTGACACAACTGTGGGAAGCATTGGAGTCAACATGGGCCAGCATCCCTGTGGAATGCTTTCGACACCTTGTAGAGTCCATGCCCTGACGAATCGAGGCTGTCCTGAGGGAAAAAGGGGGGGGGGGGGGTGTCCTTAATGTTTTGTATACTCAATATACAGTATATTTATCATTTATAATATATATATTTATATTGTATTTATATTCCGGACTCTGACATTTCTTAATTTTTTTTTTTTTTGTATTTGTGTTTATTGTTTTGTATTGTTAGGTATGCTGCACTGTAAGGAGCTAGAAACATAAGCATTTCGGTACACCTGCGATAACATCTGCAGAATATATGTACGCGATCAATACAATTTGATTTGAGGTAACATAATATAAGTATTCCGGTGCTCTGTCATTATAACCAAACTAAAGTCTGGATTCATTCTCCAGTCATGACACAAAGTCTGACAAGGAGCAAATTTGAAAACTTTGAAATAACTTTATTGCAGACAGTTTATAGGACGGTGGCACAAAGATTAAACAGCTTGTTGTTGCCGTTGTGTTTGGCGGAGGCGAGTTAGGCTGTAGTTGCTACTACACTACTACAGGAGCTGAGGAAACATACTGTACATCGTCCATATTGGCTTTTCCTCCTGCTCCCATGTCTTTGCATGTCTTTCTCCGTGCCGATGAGGATGAGGTTAGTTAAGGTGGTGTTGATACCAGGGGGTGTAGTGGAGGGTCAACGCAACTAAGTGCAGTTTACCCACCTTTTTTATTTAGCCAAACAGTGCATTGAAAGTAAAGGGAGCGCTACTTTTTTCACTGCGACCGGCGATCAGTTTACCCACCTACAGTATGTTTTTACCACTGGTTGTTACTACGGGGGGTAAGTAAGGAGAACATGAGGAAAAGCTGGTGTCCTTTCACGGTGTTTCTGGTTCTGGTCTCTGTGTTTGGCTCAGGCTGGGCTGGGTTTGGGTTTGGGTGTTGGAGGATACAGTACCAGAGCGGTTAGGTCCAAAGATGGTTCAGGTAACTGAGTTGGGTTCAGGCCGATTGGGATGGGGGCTGGATGGGCTCTAGACTGGGTCCTTGGGGCTGGTGGGTTCTAGGTTCAGTGTTCGGTGTTCTGGGCTGACTGGGTCCTTGGGGCTGGGTGGGTTCTAGGTTCAGTGTTCTGGGCTGAATGAGCCCTTGGGGCTGGGTGGGTTCTAGGTTCAGTGTTCTGGGCTGAATGGATGTCAGAGGGATGTATAGTTGTTGGGTCTGAAGATGCGGTCGAACTCATTGAGGATGAGCTCCACGGCCTGGTTCTGGTAGACCATGTTGATGGCCATGTTAACATTGTCCCTCTCCGGACGCATCAGGGTGGGACCGAACACTATGCCGATGTTCTGGGTCGACATCCGGTTAGAGTCAGAATGTTCCATCACCCTGGGGGAGGGAGAGAGAGAAGAAGAGAGAAAGAGACAGACAGGGACAGAAAGAGAGAGAGATTACTGGTGGTACACTATGGTTACGGGGTCTACAGTGGATTAGCCTGACTCCATCTGTGTCATTCCAGTGACCACCAATGACACACGGCTTCATCTCAGTGGTCACTGTTGAGAGACTGCTTGTTCATTTGTATTATTCCTGTTGATTCACAGAGCAGCAGAAGAGTGGCTACACTGGTGCTTATTCACGGGACATTGGTGTGTGTGTGGACCATGTGTGTGTGTGTGCGTGCGTGTACGTGTGTGTGTGTGTGTGTGTGTGTGTGTGTGTGTGTGTGCAAGCGTGTGTGTGTGATTGGACACATACACAGGAATGGGTTAAAGCCACAGTATGAGGCATTCTTTGAAAAATGCCATTCCCACCGAGCCACAGAGATCCCAGGGGAAGAGCCACAGAGATCCCAGGGGAGGAGCCACATAGGCAGCCAGCAATTGCTAAAAACGTCCACATTAAAAAAGGAGAGAAAAGAGCGGGAAAAATTGGGGGGAAGGGGTGAAAAAGGGGCAGGGGGCCCCCTTTTCCTTGGGGGCGGGGTGGTGTTGCTTTCCTTCCCAACAGCCAGGATCCCAGGGGAAAGGGGGGAAGGGGAAGGGGGGGGGGAAAAAGGGGCCCGGGGGGTTTTGGCCGGGAAAGGGGAGTTGGTCAAGGGTTTTTGAGAAGGAGGGGAGGGGGGGAGGGAAGGTAGTTGGAAAGAAAAAAATACAAAAAGGAGCCAAAAAAAAGACACCCTTTTCCGGCTCCTAGCCCCCGGCCCCTTTGCCCCCCCCCCGCACCCCCCCCTTCCCCCCCTTTTTTTCCGGGGAAATTCCGCGTATGTTGTTTAAAACCCCCAATAAAAAGGGACCCGAGAGCGCCCCGAGGTGAAATAGCTAAAAGTGGGTTTAAGAAAGGAAAAAGAGAGAGGGGAGGAAAAAAGGAGAAGAAAAGATCTACCGATACACATTGACTGCAGACATACTGACTCGCTAGGATACACCAAACTGGCACAACATCAGACTCAGGAACACAACAAGTCCTTCTTTTAGACCTGTGGACCAGGCAACAACAGTAGTACAGGAAGCAGAACCAATGTTTATTATTGTCTTTAACTTCTCCTAAATCCTTCACTCTTTCACCCTCATAGTCCTCTCTGAAATATAACCCTGGTACCCACAGCCCTTGCTCACTAAGACTTCTTCACACTGTTCATTCACATGCTGGATGACAACTGCTTAGAACGAGGGTACTACCCCCTCTGGTGGTCAGTCGTATTACCTGCCGCATATTATTTTTCTACAAACAGTAAAAGCTGATTCTGAAACAACAGATGTACATATGAAGGACATTCAGCACAATTGAAAGATGGTGAAATGGAATTAGATTGTGGTTAGATGTGTCAGATTTTTGAGGGTACACTGGGTATTGTGACAGGGTCTTTGAACCCTTGGAGGTGCGGTGTCTCGTACCGTTTGAGATGGCTGAACATGAACCTCATGGTGTCTTGGTTGGGAGGAGGCATGCTCAGTACCAGCCACTTCAGACGGTCCACTTTATCCAGGTAGTCTGACATCTCTGGAACACACACACAGTAGGACACACTCATTACACTCCAGATCAGAACCTTCTAACTCTAGGTAGGTAGGTAGGTAGTTAGTTAGTTAGTTAGTTAGTTATTAGTTAGTAGTTAGTTAGTTGTTTAGTTAGTTAGTTTTCAGTTTGCTAGGGTAGTTAGGTAGGTAGGTAGGTCGTATTAGTTCCGTTTGGCTAGAGGTAATGTATGTAGGAGGTAGGTAGGTTAGTCGGTCTGTCGGTAAGGCAGGCAGCAGGCAGTTAAGTTAGTTAGTTAGTTAGTTTAAGGTAGTTAGATTAGTTCGTAGTTAGTTAGTTGTATTAGTTTAGTTTTAGTTAAGTTTTAGTTTAGTTCGTTAGGTCGGTAGGTAGGTCCGGTCGTAGTCGGTCCGTCGGTCGTTAGGTAGTAGGTAGGCGGTTCGGTACGGTAGGTAGGTAGGTAGAGTAGGTGTTATTATTAGTCGTTTCGTTTGCTAAGTTCGGTAGGTATGTCGGTAGTTCGGTAGGTCGTTTCGCGTTTCTTTCGTTTGCAGGTAGGTAGGGTAGTCGGTAGTAGCAGTTAAGTTAGTTTCGTTAGGTATTAGTTCGTTGTTAGTTCGTTCGGTCGGTCCTGTCGGTCGGTCGGTCCCGGCGGTCGGTCGGTTCTGGTCGGTCGGTCGTTCGTTCGTTCGTTCGTGTCAAGTTTCGTTCGTTGTTCGTTCGTTCGTTCCGTTCGTTCGTTTTCGTTTGCTCGTCGTCGTTCGTTTCGTTCGTTTGGGTCGGTCGGTGCTGTAGGTCGTTTAGTTTGCTCACGGTCGGTATTACTTTCGTTTGCGCAGGAGTCGGTCGGTCGTTAGTTCGTTATTTAGTTTGTTTAGTTAGTTGAGTTAGTTAGTTGTTTAGTTAGTAGTTGTTCATTAGTTCGTTTAGTTAGTTCGTTAGTTTGCTATTCGGTAGGTAGGTACTGTAGGGAGGTCGGGTATGAAGAAGGTAGGTAAGGTACGGTCGTGGTAGGTCGGTAGGTAGTAGGTCGTGTAGGTAGGTAGGTAGGTAGGTTACTGTAGGTAGGTAGTCAGGTAGGTTAGGCAGTTTAGTTTCATTAGTTAGTTCGTTTGCTAGTTTGCTAGTTTTAGGTAGGTAAGGTAGGTAGGTAAGTATGTAGGTAGGTAGGTAGGTAGGTAGGTAGGTAGGTTATGGTATGTAGGTAGGTAGGTAGGCTAAGGTAGGTAGGCAAGTGCAGGTCAGTTAGTTCGTTAGTTAGTTTAGTTTGTGCTAGTTAGGTAAGGTAGGTCAGGTATTAGGTAGGTGGTAGGGTAGGTATGGTATGGTAGGTAGGTAGGTCAGGTATAGGTAGGTATACGGTAGGTAGGTAGGTAGGTAGGTACAGTGGGGAAAAAAAGTATTAGTCCAGCCACCAATTGTGCAAGTTCTCCACTTAAAAAGATGAGAGAGGCCTGTAATTTTCATCATAGGTACACGTCAACTATGAAGACAAATTGAGAAAAAAATTTCCAGAAATCACATTGTAGGATTTTTAATGAATTTATTTTGCAATTATGGTGGAAAAATAAGTATTTGGTCACCTACAAACCAGCAAGATTTCTGGCTCTCACAGACCTGTAACTTCTTCTTTAAGAGGCTCCTCTGTCCTCCACTCGTTACCTGTATTAATGGCACCTGTTTGAACTTGTTATCAGTATAAAAGACACCTGTCCACAACCTCAACAGTCACACTCCAAACTCCACTATGGCCAAGACCAAAGAGCTGTCAAGGACACCAGAAACAAAATTGTAGACCTGCACCAGGCTGGGAAGACTGAATCTGCAATAGGTAAGCAGCTTGGTTTGAAGAAATCAACTGTGGGAGCAATTATTAGGAAATGGAAGACATACAAGACCACTGATAATCTCCCTCGATCTGGGGCTCCACGCAAGATCTCACCCCGTGGGGTCAAAATGATCACAAGAACGGTGAGCAAAAATCCCAGAACCACACGGAGGGGACCTAGTGAATGACCTGCAGAGAGCTGGGATCAAAGTATCAAAGCCTACCATCAGTATCACACTACGCCGCCAGGGACTCAAATCCTGCATGGCAGACGTGTCCCCCCGCTTAAGCCAGTACATGTCCAGGCCCATCTGAAGTTTGCTAGAGTGCATTTGGATGATCCAGAAGAGGATTGGGAGAATGTCATATGGTCAGATGAAACCAAAATATAACTTTTTGGTAAAACTCAACTCGTCGTGTTTGGAGGACAAAGAATGCTGAGTTGCATCCAAAGAACACCATACCTACTGTGAAGCATGGGGGTGGAAACATCATGCTTTGGGGCTGTTTTTCTGCAAAGGGACCAGGACGACTGATCCATGTAAAGGAAAGAATGAATGGGGCCATGTATCGTGAGATTTTGAGTGAAAACCTCCTTCCATCAGCAAGGGCATTGAAGATGAAACGTGGCTGGGTCTTTCAGCATGACAATGATCCCAAACACACCGCCCGGGCAACGAAGGAGTGGCTTCGTAAGAAGCATTTCAAGGTCCTGGAGTGGCCTAGCCAGTCTCCAGATCTCAACCCCATAGAAAATCTTTGGAGGGAGTTGAAAGTCTGTGTTGCCCAGCGACAGCCCCAAAACATCACTGCTCTAGAGGAGATCTGCATGGTTGAATGGGCCAAAATACCAGCAACAGTGTGTGAAAACCTTGTGAAGACTTACAGAAAACGTTTGACCTGTGTCATTGCCAACAAAGGGTATATAACAAAGTATTGAGAAACTTTTGTTATTGACCAAATACTTATTTTCCACCATAATTTGCAAATAATTCATTAAAAAATCCTACAATGTGATTTTCTGGAAAAAAAATTCTCATCTTGTCTGTCATAGTTGACGTGTACCTATGATGAAAATTACATACCTCTCTCATCTTTTTAAGTGGGAGAACTTGCACAATTGGTGGCTGACTAAATACTTTTTTTCCTCACTGTAGGTAGGTAGGTAGGTAGGTAGGTAGGTAGGTAGGTAGGTAGGTAGGTAGGTAGGTAGGTAGGTAGGTAGGTAGGTAGGTAGGTAGGTAGGTAGGTAGGTAGGTAGGTAGGTAGGTAGGTAGGTAGGTAGGTAGGTAATAGAAAGGGTATATACTCACTGACAGTCTCTAATATGTCTGTGAAGAAGCCGTAAGGAACCAGGGGTTCAGGAAGCTCTCTGAAGAACAGCTTTAGGGCTCCTGTGATGACATGGATGTCCTCCCATTCACTCTGGTCCAGGTTCAACTTCTCTATTGGAGTAAGGAGAGAGGGGTGGAGGGAGGGGAAAGAGGGTGGAGGGAGGGAGGGAGGGATTGGGTAGCGAGGTAGGTAGAGTGCGGGAGGGCAGGTATGGAGGAGGAGGTATGGAGGGGGGAGGGAGGGAGGAATAGAGGGGTTGGAGTAGGGAGGGAGGGGTGGAGGGAGGGACGTGTGAATTTGACTGTTAAAACGCTCTCAGTACTTTGATTGACAGGTCGGCCGGCAGGCTCGTAGGCTGGTACGATAGCAGAAAGAAAGAAACTGTGAAAGGGAAGCGATAGTCTGAGGGCAGCCAGAAAGGCAAACACAATACGACCCTCCTGAACAATGTTTCAAAACAATGTTTCAAAAGTGCCACAAATACATTTGTACACTCAATAACGGTGTTTCTTCAAGAGTTTGATTTAAGGTTCTATCTGCTGTCCAAATGAGTATCGCAAAACATTGGTCAGGTGAGCTGGGCTAAGGCGTTTCACAAAACACAAGCTGCAGTACTCTGTTTTAGCCACTTTGTGACACCAATGGACTGTGTAAAGCACACACACGCCACTTGGATTTATAGTTTACTCAAACAAAATTTGATGCAAAGACAACACAATAGACAAATGGAAAGCTTCAAGACAAACAAACATGTGTTTTTGCATGTATGCAGTGAGTACAGTGCACACAGATATGCAGATAGGCATTTGGATGAAAACCGTGAGTGGCCTTGGCTCTACAGTCTTCACCTGTCGGTCTACCTTGTACCAACTCCGCAGGGAACATATAACGTCCGTCTGTAGTCACCGCTCGCTCTGCAATAAAACAACCAACAGTCATTTAGCTTACCAGGTCAAGCAGGTCTGAATCAGGATATCCTCGTTCAGAGTGGAATCCTAAATTATGTCCATTATAAAGCACTCTGGGCTTTAAAAAAATGTAATGTGTAGTGTAGGATGCATTTCAGAACATGCCCCCTTCCTCCTCCCTCCTCCCTCTCTTCCTCCCTCTCCCCCTTCCTCCTCCCTCTCCCCCTTCCTCCTCCCTCCTCCCTCTCTTCCTCCCTCTCCTCCTCCCTCCTCCTCCCTCCTCCCTCTCCTCCTCCCTCTTCACTCTCTTCCTCCCTCCTCCTTCCTCCCTCTCCTCCTCCCTCCTCCCTCTCTTCATCTCCTCCTCCTCTCTTCCTCCCTCTCTTCTCCATCTCCTCCTCCCTCCTCCCGTCATCTTCCTCCCTCTCTCTTCCTCCCTCTTCCTATTCCCTCCTCCCTCTCTTCCTCCCTCTCCTCCTCCCTCCCTCCTCCCTCTCGTCTCCGTTTCTCCTCCTCCCTCTCTTATTCCTCCTCTTTCTCTTCATCCCTTCCTCCTCCTCCCCACTCCTCCTCACCTCCCCCCCTCTCACTTCTCGCTCTTCCTCCCTCCTCCTTCGCTGGCGCCTCTCCTCCTCCCTCCTCCTCTCTTCCTCCCTCTCCCTCTCCTACTCCCTCCTCCTCTCTCCTCCCATCTACTTCCTCCCTCTCCCTTTTCCGCCTCTCTTCCTCCCTCCTCCCTCTCTTCCTCCTCCTTCTCTTCATCCCTTCCTCCTCCTCCCTCTCCTCCTTCCTCCTCACTCTCTTCCTTACTCCCTTCCTCCCTCCTCCCCTCCCTCCCTCACCATGGTTGACTAGGAAGCGTAGTTTCTGGATGACCGCCAGGTTCCCACTCACTCTGTAGATACCGTCTGTCTCCAGACCTGAATCACAACACACAGGTAGGAAATGTAACCCTGGCAACACACATCAGTAGACTATAACCCTGGCACACACACCGGTAGCTACAATGTAACCTGGCACACGAACACACCGGTACTACATGTAACCCTGGCAACAACACACCGGTACTACATGTAACCCTGGCAACAACACACCGGTACTACATGTAACCCTGGCAACAACCACAGACGGTTAAAACCCTTAAAACCCATAAAATCCTTATCAATAATAAACCAGTTCAAGGTGTTGTAAACGTGCAGTGAACATTCTCATCTCTTCCACAAAATATTTGTTTGCCTACAGCCACACGGAACCCAGAGGGGAGTGCCAGAAGCTGTACTGTACCCATTGTTTAACGTCTATGGCCTGTACCTCTCCTCTCCACAGCCTCAGTGCAGAGCCTGCGAAGCTAGGTCACCGTGTTCTTCTCCTCTCTCAGCACAGCATCTCAAGTATGACAGCCAAACACCTTGTCTGAAAATAACAACAACAACAACAGCATGGTTTAGAAGACTAAAGATGATTTTGGTCTAAAGCGACTTGGCAGTCAACACTCACAAAACTGAGATCTGAGGTCGTGAGAGCCACGGACACATTCATAGATTAAACCAAACCACAATCCTCCACTTATTATTATTATTCAATGAAAATAAACACCACAGAAATGTCAAGGAATTGAATTGATCTCTGCAGTTCCCGACTTGACTGGCCACTACTCTTCAAGTGATTTAGCATTTAGAATGACATCACTGAGCGGGAGATCCTACTTCCACTCTCAGTCAATTTCCATGTAGTCATCTTTGATGTCATGGAACCTAAGTGACATTCAACGAAGGCGAGATGTTAGGATTTACCCCTCTAAGTGATCTCAGTCTCCCCTGATAGATCTCAGTCAGAAAGAGATCTAAGGACAGAGACAGACAGAATAGGAGAGAGCGAGAGAGAGAGAGAGGAGAGAGGAGAAAGAGAGAAGTGAGGAGAGGACGAGAGATAGAGAGAGAGCATACTATCGCTTTCGAGCTACGAGAGAGAGGATAGGATAGCTAGGTGGCGATGACGCTCTTCATCTCTCTATATCTAAATCTCTCTAAGCGCTACTAGTACTCGCTCTTATCTGCGCTTTGCGCTGATATCGACGATTAAGGTCTTGCTAAGTACGCCTCTTCTCTCTCCTCTCGCTCGCTCCGTCTCTGCTCCTCTCGCCGCTCTCTCTCTCTGCGCTCTCGCTCTCTCTCTTCTGCTCGTCTCTCTGCTCTCTCCTTCTTTCTCTCCTCTCTCTCCTCCTTTCTCTACTTCGTCCTCTCTCTCTACTCCGGCTACGTCTCTGCCCTCTCTCCTCGAGCTCTTTCTCCTACTCTCCCTCCTCCTCTCTCTCCCTCTCTACCTGTGGTCTCCTACTTCTCTCTCTCCTTGTGCCTTCTCTCTCTCATCCCCCTCTAACCCCGCTACCGTCATTTAACCATACCTCAGCCCTTTATGAGTCCTTTCTTTTCTTTCTCCTTTAGGATCTGTAGCCGTGAGGTTCTCCCTTGGAGGATGAACCTCTTCAGTCTCTCCGAAACAAAAACATACCCCGGAACAATACGCTTACTTACTTTCTTATTCCTTCTTTCTTTCCTCACCTGAATTTCTCTCACCACGTTGGAACAGAACGAGGGACTGCACCGGGAAGTGGGGCCAAGAGGGAGAGAGAATGATAACGGAGGGCTTTCCTTCTTTCACTCCTCCGGTCTTTCCTTGCATCCGTCTTGTCCTGCTTTTCTCTCCTTCTCCCGGGTCCTTCTCTCTTTGACATGGTTCTCTCCTAGCTCTACTTTCCGCTCTCTCTGTCCTTCCCCCTTTCCATTCTCTTTTCGCTCCGCCGTTCTCGCCTGCTCGCTGCCGAGTTGTTTCTCTCCGGTCGCCTCGCTTTGTTCTTAACTTTCTCGCCGTCGCCCGTGACCGCTCCGTTCCGTCGCTCGTGCCGGGCCGCGCCGGACCGGCCGTGCCGGCGCGCGGTGGCCGGGGCGCGTCCGGCGCCGTGCGGCGCGCGTGGACGGGGGGCGCGCCTAGCACGGGCGTGCCCCGGGGTGCCCTGCCGGCCGCGGGCCCGGCGCAGCCGGCGCCAGTGCGGCGCGCGTGCAGGGGGGCCCCGCCCGGATGACGTGCAGGGCGCGTGAATGGGGAGAGATGGGGCTTGCACTCAGTAAAACAGAAGAACACAGAAAAATGATAGACTCACAACTTTTATGTCATTTTAGAGAAATGTGAAATGTCTCTTTTTGCTTTTTACCCCTGTGAGACACACACATACACCACAGGAGGAAGCACACGGGCAGCCACAGCACAGCAACAGTACCCTTGGATGGAGGAGATGGAGGAGAGACTCACGTGATGCTTTATATACCCCTCCTCTGTCCTCCTCGTCTCCACTGGGGTCCAACATATCTACACTACCCGCCCTCCTCAGAGAGTACAACAGGACATTGTCCAGGGGATTCTCCCGATCCTATAGAAGAGAAGAGAATTTGAACTTGTACCAGACGACTTTGTTAACTATCTGTAAGCACCCTGATGAAAGCTAGACGCTAAAATAAGTTGGTGTTTGATCATTATGAAAGGTTTTTAATGAACTTCCATTGTCCTCCTAGAGTAGCTGAATACAGGCTGCTGAGAGGAGGACGGCCAATATTAATGGCTGGAACGGAGCGAATGGAATGACATCACACACATGGAAACCATTCCACTGATTCCACTCCAGTCATTACCACGAGCCCGTCCTCCCCAGCTAAGGTGCCACCAACATCCTGTGGCTGAATATCTGTTGCAAATAGTTCTAGAGCTCATGCACACACACACACACACACGCGCACACACACACACACACACACACACACAAACACACACACAGTGTGTGAGACTCACCAGTCTGTCGATGACACTGTGGATGGTGTTGAACCACTCTCTGATCAGTGAGTCTGTCTCTGACTGCAGTAGGAACTCATTCCCTGTCACTGTCCTCAGCTACCACACAAACAGACCGTGGGTTAGTCCCAAATCACAAACTACTTCCCAGGTAGTCTACTACTTACTACTACTTCTTCCAAAAATTCAATTTCCATTCAGTCAATTCGGGAAATGAATTCAAATTACAATTCAGGAATTACAAAATTTGCATTGAGAATGAATGCCGATTTTCAATTCTTGAACTGGAATTTTAAGGCATGTATTGAATTGACTGAGTTGAAATTGAATTGTCTCGAACCCTGGTGCTCATCGAGTACTGCTACAACACATAGCCTAACCCTGGTGCTCATCGAGTACTGCTACAACACATAGCCTAACCCTGGTGCTCATCGAGTACTGCTACAACACATAGCCTGACCCTGGTGCTCATCGAGTACTGCTACAACACATAGCCTAACCCTGGTGCTCATCGAGTACTGCTACAACACATAGCCTAACCCTGGTGCTCATCGAGTACTGCTACAACACATAGCCTAACCTGGTGCTCATCGAGTACTGCTACAACACATA
Source organism: Coregonus sp. 'balchen' (assembly GCA_902810595.1). NCBI lineage: Eukaryota > Metazoa > Chordata > Actinopteri > Salmoniformes > Salmonidae > Coregonus > Coregonus sp. 'balchen'. Next base: position 6,984,117 of record LR778262.1, read on the forward strand.
GCCTAACCCTGGTGCTCATCGAGTACTGCTACAACACATAGCCTAACCCTGGTGCTCATCGAGTACTGCTACAACACATAGCCTAACCCTGGTGCTCATCGAGTACTGCTACAACACATAGCCTGACCCTGGTGCTCAATGAGTACTGCTACAACACATAGCCTACATTCAGATACTGAGCTTCCTCTCAATAGGAGGTGAGAATGTTTTTTTCTCTCACAGAAAACCACTAAAACGGTTCTCTCTCAGTGAGACTTAAATAGACACATTTGACTTCCCTAAAATACAGGGTGAAATAAAGTGTCTTAAAAATGTCATTGAAATTTTATACAAACAAGAAAATGATGGTTTGAGTGACATCCCTGCCTCCTGGTGTGTGACTGACCTTGAAGACGTTCTTCTTGCTGGACAGGTCATTGGTCCACTGCACCACAGCTCCTCTCAGGTCTACACTGCTCTCCGGACGACTGTTGCCTGGTTTCTGGATACCAACACACAAAATAAGAAATCAGTCTTGAGACGTTAAAAAAAACAACAACAACAACAGTTATTTCAACTCGATCTATGATAGTTAAAACTCAATGACTGTCTTACCCAGCTGGAGGGGGTCTGTGATTTAGGATCCTTGAAGAACACCAGACTGTTCCCAACCAGAACCACCCACGACGGATTCCAGTTTTTCCTAAAACACACACCAGGAGAACACACACACACACAGGGTTCCAAACCTCTACAGCAGATACAGGATGTAGAAGGTTATATCCTCCTCGTATCACGGACAGTCTACCTCAGTTTCCTGCCTCCCTCTGCTATCTTGGTCTTATTCAGCAGACCTGCTTTCTCCAGCTCCTGAGGATGGAAGAGGTGGGGGAGATTAACTGGTGATACAGAGGGATAATTCACAGGCTGCTCTGATGACTACGTTGGTGCACACAGTAAGTGAACTGAAAACACATTGTAATTTACAGCAACAACCCAGGGGGAAAGAGTTGCCAAATGTCACTAGAAGCATGGACGGACAGTGGGACAGGGGTTACAGTTGGGAGACAGCGGAGGCAGAGGGACAGTTGGGGACATTGGGGACATTGGGTTGTGAGTCTCACTGGTGTGGAGCTGTCATTGCTGTCTGGAGAGATGTCTGGAGAAGGAGGCTCCACCACCACACTGGTCCCAGGGTAGGAGCAGTCTCTGCACTGCCGGCCAAGCTAGGAACAACACATACATGTTAGGTCTTGACAAATATCTCGTGGATAGATTCTCACGGACACATGAAACGGTGAGAATCTGTCAAGGCCCATGTAGAATTATGTGATTCCAAGCACCAGTAATTCCTGGTTTTGGGTTTTTGTCATTGATTATTTGGACGAATCAGGATTGGGCAAAGGCGGTGCTTAAACTGGTGCTGTGATTTTTAAGCCCATATGGATAATAAACGGTTTCCACTAGTTAATACAGCCACAAAGTCAGAATTGGCTCTATCGTAAACATTGATGAAAACAAATATGTATTTTTTGGCCATGATAAACACGTGAAATTAGCGGAAGGGAGGGGTTTGGCCTAGAGTTTCCGTTTGTGAGGGAGAAGACTTTGCTTCCTTCCTTTGCACAAAGGTAATCACAATTGTTAACACCATTCCCCCCAGAAGTAAAACAGGAATTGACTATCTGGACAACAATATGTGTGTGTCTGCGTCATTCTGCTAGCATGTGTCTGTCTACCTGGCTCTGTGTGTGTGTGTGTGTGTGTGTGTGTGTGTGTGTGTGTGTGTGTGTGTGTGTGTGTGTGTGTGTGTGTGTGTCTGTGTGTGTGTGTGTGTGTGTGTGTGTGTGTGTCTGTGTGTGTGTGTGTGTGTGTGTGTGTGTGTGTGTGTGTGTGTGTGTGTGTGTGTGTGTCTGTGTATACCTTGCCGTTCTCGGGCAGTATTATGGCTCGTGCGTGGCTGAGCTGCTCTGTCCCATGATGCAGTAGGGCAGAGTGACGTCGCTGGACAACCCCCTGAGACTCTTCTGTACTGAAAGCTGTGGTGCTGATGGTGTCTGAGGACACTGCTCTCTGCATGCTCTACAGGGCAGGAACACAGAGAGGGGCAGGTCAGCTACTCTGTGTATATCAGTGGAGGCTGCTGAGGGGAGGACGGCTCATAATAATGGCTAGAATGGAGTGGAATGGGTAGAATGGAGTGGAATGGGTAGAATGGAGTGGAATGGAGTGGAATGGGTAGAATGGAGTGGAATGGAGTGGAATGGGTAGAATGGAGTGGAATGGGTAGAATGGAGTGGAATGGGTAGAATGGAGTGGAATGGGTAGAATGGAGTGGAATGGAATGGTATCAAACACATGAAAACCATGTTTTTGATACCATTCCATTAGCTCCATTCCAGACATTATTAGAGGATATGTAAGAAAGTAATTAAAGGATGCTGATTGATTCTGATAGCACCGTTGGAGAAATTAGTTTATGTAGATATTATTGTTGTATTGTTAAACTTTTAGTTCCTTGTTTTGTTGCCAGGAAGTTATTTCCCCTGTACACATTCCATTAATCTCTACATTCCATTCCATTCAAATCTCACCTGAACCAGCTCCCAGCCACTGTCAGCATTCTGCCCACCGTACAGGAAGTCTGGAGAGAGCTGAAGAAGAGGAAGAACACTATTTCCTTACAGTCCACAGTCCATTTGTATTTTGCTTCACTACAAAGGCAAATTACAGCAAACACTGGTCTAGAATGACCAACACATTACGCAACACAAAAAAGCATAAATACACTTTTCTTTCCAAACATGTCAGTTGATACTATATTTCACAATGACCAGACAAATCTGAAAAATCCCTGAGAATGCTCACCTCACCACAGTTCAGTAATAGTATTTAGTATTTCGTATTTATTAGGATCCCCATTAGCTGTTGCCCATAGTGAAAAGCACAGATAGCTTTATCACAGCTGAAATCTATAACTTGTTGACGTGTATATTGTTGTCACAAACTGGGACACATAGACGTACTGTACAGTCAGTCATACTAGTCTGTTATCTAGCAAATGTGAAGACACAAGCACTAACGTGAGACTACACTCTTACAAAAAAGGGTTCCAAAGGGGTTCTTTAGCTGTCCCCATAAGAGAACCCTTTTTGGTTCCAGGTAGAACTATATTTGCTTCCAGCTAGAACCCTTTTGGGTTACAGGTAGAACTATATTTGCTTCCAGCTAGAACCCTTTTTGGTTCCAGGTAGAACTATATTTGCTTCCAGCTAGAACCCTTTTGGGTTCCATGTTGAACCCTCTGTGGAAAGGGTTCTACGTGTAACCGAAAAGGGTTCTACCTGGAACTAAAAAGGGTTCTTCAAAGGGTTCTCCTATGGGGACAGCCGAAAAACCCTTTTAGGTTCTAGAGAGCACCTTTTTGTCTAAGAAAGTAGAAGCTAACTGATGAAATATACATTAGCTAGTGCTGTGTTACACTCACGCTCCCTCACACACAGTCACACACACACACACACACCATCCACACACACAATAAAAAAAACGGAACTTACAGTCACACTGTTCATCAGTAGCCTATATCACCTGTATCAGAGTCCAGATGAAAACCAAACCAAACTATAAAACGAATGTTCCCTTGGTAATCAATACGAGAGTCAGTCCACGCCACTGTCAGATGTAGTGTACCTTCCTGACAATGCACCTTTTCATCTGAACAAAGGAACCACAACCTGAAATTCACCTCTCTCTGTCCTTCTCTCTCTCTCACGGCACAAACTTCCTCTTTCTATATGGAACCTAACATTAACATTATCAGCATGTACCATCGCTCTCACTATGCACAACCAGGAAGCCATGTGCCTAGACTGAGCATCCCAAATGGCACCCTAGGCTAAGGGTCAAAAGTAGTGCACTATATAGGGAACAGGGTGCCATTTGGGACGTACCCAGATACATTATCATATCAACAATATAAGACCGCTAACAGTAACAACAAGGACAACAGTATAATTATCTACAGAGACCTTATTTTAATTCACTGACTGCTCTTATCTTTGTAGTCACCATGGTGACACTAGCACTACGGGTCAGTTGGAGTTGAAGTTGGATGAAGCCCAGACACAATCCCACTTTACAACACTGTGTGGTTACTCATGTAAGTACACTATAACAACTGTTGTAATTGCTCATTGTTACACTGTACAACCCACGGTTCCTACTCACCTGGCACACTGTAGAATAGATAGGCATACGTAGTATGGATTTAGCGCCACCTTGCCCACTGATAAGCTAGGTCGAATTTTAACTATCCAACACTATCAGATCTCCACAAGCGCCTAGCGTGTCAGGGCTTGTTTCTGGGCAGGGCCAAAGTGTTATCCTGACAACCTGTGGAGTCTTGGTGTCCATAAAGCTCTGGTTCAGTGTCTGGGTAGCGTTCCTTGTCTACATTATATCAACACGCATCAACTTCTTACTGTTACCGAGATAAGCTAAACGCCAAGCCATTTCAGAGGAATTAACAAATGAATGAATAAATGGTAGCACTTTATAATAACTCCACATAATAAAGCATTTATAATGGATTAGTAAATAGTTTATTCATAATTTATTAATCACTACTCCCACATTTGTAAATGTTAGTAACCTAGTTAATCACACATTTATAAACAACTTTTAGTATTTAATAACGATTCATAGGATCATTCATAAGATCTTTAATATAGGTTCTTATAAACCATTTACTAGTTAAGTATTTTTGTGTGGCCTCATCTAAAGTGTGGGCTATTTATACTTTATAAATACTTTATAACTGTTTTGAGTGACCAGTGTGATTTCTCACAAAAAGATGTACATGCCATTGGTAGACATTCCAGCAGTACCTGATGCTCCTTAATGTCTCAAAATGGCCCCTAGAACATATCAATGGTTAAACAATGAGCACACAACACATGATGTTACGGAAATATATTCAACATTTTAATTCCAAAACAGTAACACTGTTGTAGTAGTGTGATGTGTAACTTTAGTAAAGTAACGGTTTCAGTCCGAAGACGCTAACTATACCTGTTAGAAATTGGGATTTCCGGTTTGCAAAGTCTCCACACACGCAAAATACCATTTCTAAACTAATTTCACCACATGTGCGAAGCTGTCGAAGTTTAAGCACCGCCTTCGCCCAATCCTGGTACGTCCAAATAATCTGTTTACGAAAACTCAAACATCGGAATGCTGATGCTCGTTTTCCTTGTGAATTCCATCCTGTCACGATAGATTATTCGGTTTATGCGCAAAATTTGTCCAGGAGAGATTAGGAGCAGTCCATAGACTGCTCACAAAGTAAGGAAACAAATATGTGAATACATTTATTTCACTGAACTCTCCCATTACGAGTTACTACCTTTAAAAGGGCCCGGGTAAAGGTGCCGCCAAAAAAAGCCACGTGTGAAAATATTCTGCCGCTAAAATACTGAAGCACTGGAAGCATTTAAAAGGTTATACCATTACCATTTCTACCTGCAAATCATCCATGTAACATACCTCAATCACAAATCAGTAGCAATAAAGGAATAAAACCCCACTAGAGAAAACATTTCCGGTCCCGCCGGCTGTTGTGTGCAGGCTACATCTCCCTGTTTCATTAGTTCATGGTCACGAGGTTGACAACACTAGCAACACATTCACATTACAACACTTAATGAAGTCCTTGTAACAGTTTTTTATTTTTTTTTTTTTTACGTCAGATACTGTGAGGAAAACGAGGCTGTAGGTGGACCTACCCTGTTCATGTTGCCATGTGGACCTACCCTGTTCATGTTGCCATGTGGACCTACCCTGTTCATGTTGCCATGTGGACCTACCCTGTTCATGTTGCCATGTGGACCTACCCTGTTCATGTTGCCATGTGGACCTACCCTGTTCATGTTGCCATGTGGACCTACCCTGTTCATGTTGCCATGTGGACCTACCCTGTTCATGTTGCCATGTGGACCTACCCTGTTCATGTTGCCATGTGGACCTACCCTGTTCATGTTGCCATGTGGACCTACCCTGTTCATGTTGCCATGTGGACCTACCCTGTTCATGTTGCCATTCTCTGTGCCTGAGATGGGGAGAGACAGGTGGTTGGCATCCCTTGGGACCGTCTGTGGCTGCATCGGACTAGCCTGTAGCAGGGAAGAGAGTATAGGTGTTAGTTTGAAAGCACATCTGTCCTACTATTTGTCATTGCTGGCAACGTTTAAAAAAAGTGTTGATAGACTCTATTGTCCCCAAAAATAGTTGTACTGTTTCACAATACGTGTACTGTTCAAATTAACATAGGACCCTGTGATCTGAATATCTGTAAATTAACATAGGACCCTGTGTTCTGTAAATTAACATAGGACCCTGTGATCTGTATATCTGTAAATTAACATAGGACCCTGTGATCTGTATATCTGTAAATTAACATAGGACCCTGTGATCTGTATATCTGTAAATTAACATAGGACCCTGTGATCTGTATATCTGTAAATTAACATAGGACCCTGTGATCTGTATAACTGTAAATTAACATAGGACCCTGTGATCTGTATATCTGTAAATTAACATAGGACCCTGTGATCTGTATATCCCTGTTATGTCTGTTACCCGTTCACGGGCTCTGCGGGGGGGTTTCCAGGACCTCTCCTTGGTAACGGTGTTGACATAGAAACATCGCCCCATGGAAGGGTCCGAGTATTGCTCCCATAGGTCCAGCACCTGCAGGGGCACAACGGAAATATGTATTGGACTTTTTTGTGTCATTTTGTGTACTTTTTTGTGTCTTCCTCAATAGCTTTATGTATGCACATCATCTTTGCTAAGTGCATTTTTTAAATTACTGTTTGAAAGGACTCTCAATCAAACTTAAAATGTATTAGTTATTTTAAGTTAAAAACATTTAAAGTTAAAAACATGACATTTCCATCGTCAACGGCCTTCATCAGAATCAAACTGTGAAATACAACAAACAAAATGACCTGCAGGGGTCGCTGGCCGGGGGCGGGGCTGGGAGGCTCCACTTGGCTCCGCCTCTTCACCTGGTGGATGGCGGAGTATAGAGGAGACTCCAGGAGAGACTGCTGGGAAATGTAGGACTGGGGAGACACCTGGTGGGGGAGAGAGAGGAGGTTATACTGTATAAGGTCAATAACAGGTTACATGACGTTGGACACAGTTTGATGGGGAAAACGTTAGGTTAGGGTGTGTGTGTGTATGTGTGTATGTGTGTGTGTGTATGTATCATACAGTTTAGTATAGTCTACAGGTCTCACGTGCCACTCAGCCCCAGCTGTCATTAATAGAATGACTACCGTTACATAACATGGGGATAAAGCTGCATCGTATAGCCTCATCACTACAGCTTTCATGGAAAGATGATTTACCATATTACAGATTTACTTTTCAATCTATTTCAGTGCAACAGATGGCCTCCTATAGCCTGCATTATGTTACGTAGCAGTCAGTTCACTAGAGCATGTAAATGAAGGTTTTCTACAAGCTCAGTCCTTAGGCCTCGCTGACTACATGTTGAGGTGGATGGGTATCCGTCTTTCTCTCGGTTTCTTTCATTCTCTTTTCGGTTTCTCTCTCGCTCTCACTCTCGCTCTCGCTCTCTCTCGCTCTCTCGTCTCTGTCCGAGAGCTCTCTCCCTCCATCCTCTCTCTCTCTCTCTCGCTCTCTCTCTCGCTCTCCGTCGCTCCACATCCATCTCTATCTCTCTCTGTCTCTCCCTCTCTCTCCCTCTCCCCCTCTCTCTCTCTCTCTCTCTCTCTCTGTTTTCTGTTGAAGCCACATCCTCTTCAGTTTGTGGTTCTTCTTAACTGCCCACTGACGCACGCACGCACGCACACACACACACACACACACACACACACACACACACACACACACACACACACACACACACACACACACACACACACACCACACACAACACACACACACACACACACACACACACACACACACACACACACACACACACACACACACACACACACACACACACAGGCCTATAATACATTACACTCACCTGAGACCAAACTAGTTGGTACTGGTAATAAATAAATAAACTAGTTTGGTAATAAATAAATAAACTAGTTTGGTAATAAATAAATAAACTAGTTTGGTAATAAATAAATAAATAAACTAGTTTGGTAATAAATAAACTCATTTGGTAATAAATAAATAAACTAGTTTGGTAATAAATAAACTAGTTTGGGTAATAAATAAATAAACTAGTTTGGTAATAAATAAATAAATAAACTAGTTTGGTAATAAATAAATAAATAAACTCATTTGGTAATAAATAAATAAACTAGTTTGGTAATAAATAAATAAACTAGTTTGGTAATAAATAAATAAATAAACTCATTTGGTAATTAATAAATAAATAAACTAGTTTGGGTAATAAATAAATAAATAAACTAGTTTGGTAATAAATAAATAAATAAATATACTCATTTGGTAATAAATAAATAAACTAGTTTGGTAATAAATAAATAAACAAACTAGTTTGGTAATAAATAAATAAATAAACTCATTTGGTAATAAATAAATAAACTCGTTTTGTAATATCACATAATACTGCATCTCTATAAATACTACAAGTACCTACCAATATGTACATAGCTAGCTCAATTACCTCATACCCCTGCACATCGACTCAGTGCTGTTTGTTATTAGTTATTCCTCGTGTCAGTATTTCATTTTTTATTTTATTTGTATCTTTAACTCTGCATTGTTGGAAAAGGACCCATCAGTAAGCATTTCACTGTTAGTCTACACCTGTTGTTTACCAAGCATGTGACGAAAAATATTTAATTTGATTTTGAACTAGCAATGGAGGCTGGATTCAAGTTCAAGTTCAAAACAATGTAATTGTTCACTCAACTGTGTTTAAATGCATGTTTGTGCAACAATCCATTTTTTACGCTTTTTTTCTCCTCAGTTGGTAGTTCCAGTCTTGTCCCATCGCTGCAACTCCCATACGGACTCGGGAGAGGCAAAGGTCGAGAGCCATGCGTCCTCCGAAAACACAACCCGGCCAAGTCGCGACCCGCACTGCTTCTTGACACACTGCTCGCTTAACCCGTAAGCCAGCCGCACCAATGTCTTAACCCGTAAGCCAGCCGCACCAATGTGTCGGAGGAAACACCATACAGCTGGCCACCGAAGACAGCGTTTCATGCGCCCAGCCCACCACAAGGAGTTGCTAGAGCGCGATGGGACAAGGACATCCAGGCCAGCCAAACCCTCCCCTAACCTGGACGACGCTGGGCAAATTGTGTGCCGCCTCATGGGTCTCCTGGTCGGCTGCGACACAGCCCGGGATCGAACCCGGGTCTGTAGTGACGCCTCTAGCACCGCGATGCAGTGCCTTAGACCGCTGCGTCACTCGGGAGGCCCCGCAACAATCCTTTTATGTATGGGGGGAGGAAGGGAGGGGTTGTGTGTGTGTGTGTGTGTGTGTGTGTGTGTGTGTGTGTGTGTGTGTGTGTGTGTGTGTGGTGTGTGTGTGTGTGTGTGTGTTTCCTGTATCTTAACCCGATGTAACCTGTGAGGAGAGGAGGTGTCTGTGGTTTTCTGGAAATTACGTGTTTTTCCACACTGCTGTTTTACCTTCAACTGACACAAAACACCTAAAGCTGACTCTAACCTCCCCTCTCACTATAGGCCTGATCTGTTTAAACCCTTGTATAATGTGTGTGTGTGTGGGTCGGTGCTTGCATGCATGCATGCATGTATTCATGTGTGTGTGTGTCCGTGCGTACATTTATGCATTCTGGGAGATGGCAAGACTTTTATCTGGGCCATTTTGGGAGATGGCAGGACTTATATCTGGGCCATTCTGGGAGATGGCAGAACTTTTATCTGGGCCATTCTGGGAGATGACAGGACTTTTATCTGGGCCATTCTGGGAGATGACAGGACTTTTATCTGGGCCATTCAGGGAGATGGCAGGACTTTTATCTGGGCCATTCTGTTTTATCTGGGCTATTCTGGGAGATGACAGGACTTTTGTCTGGGTTATTCTGGGAGATGACAGGACTTTTATCTGGGCCATTCTGGGAGATGGCAGGACTTTTGTCTGGGTTATTCTGGGAGATGGCAGAACTTTTATCTGGGCCATCCTGGGAGATGACAGGACTTTTATCTAGGCCATTCTGGGAGATGGCAGTAACTTTTATTGTGGCTTATATTAAAGACAGCATTAACATTCCAATGTGAGGAATGTTCTATGAGCTGGGCTTCGTCCCAAATGACACCCTATTCCCTATTTAGTGTTAGGGCCCATAGGGCCCTGGTCAAAAGTAGCACACTATATAGGGAATAGGGTGCCATTTGGGATGAAGCCCGATGTCTTTGAGGTGGTGTAGTGGCCAACGCTCCTCGAACCAGTCCGGCCAGCTGTGTGTGTGTGTGATGCAGTGTGTGGAAAATAGCGGCTTGTGACGTGGATGTTGCTCTAATCCTGCTTACTGAGCTTAAAGACACGAGGGAGAAAGGCCTTCAGAGAGAAAGAGAGAGAGAGAGATGGAGGGAGGGAGGGAAGGAGGAAAGGAGGGAGGTAGAAAGGCCCTCTGAGAGAGAAGGAGAGAGATGGAGGGAGAGACGGGGAGAGCTCTTGGACAGAGATATGAGGGAGAAAGGCCCTCAGAGAGAGAGAGAAAGAGAGAGAGAGAGAGAGGAGAGAGGAGAGAGAGAGAGAGAGAGGACGAGAGAAGAGAGAGAGAGAGTATGGAAGGGAGAGAGGGGGTGTAGAGCTCTCGGACAGAGACTACGAGAGCGGAGAGGAGAGGAGAGAGCGAAGAGCGAGAAGAGAGGAGACGAGAGCGAGAGCGAGAGACGAGAGAGAGAAGAGGAGCAGAGAGCGAGAGAGAGAGCGAGAGAGAGAGAGAGAGAGAGAGGGATAATAAGCGAGATAGTAGAAAGAGAGATGGCGTGTACAGAAAGAAAAAAAGGCTAGATGTCAACTCTGTTCAATATCAAACAATCTTGTTGACCTCACAGGACAGTGGTTTGGATCCTAGTTGACTCACAGGACAGTGGCTTTTGGATCATGTTGACTCACAGACAGTGGCTTTTGGATCATGTTGACTCACAGACAGTGGCTTTTGGATCATGTTACTCACAGACAGTGGCTTTTGGATCATGTTGACTCACAGACAGTGGCTTTTTGGATCATGTTGACTCACAGACAGTGGCTTTTGGATCATGTTGACTCACAGACAGTGGCTTTTGGATCATGTTGACTCACAGACAGTGGCTTTTGGGATCATGTTGACTCACAGACAGTGGCTTTTGGATCATGTTGACTCACAGACAGTGGCTTTTGGATCATGTTGACTCACAGACAGTGGCTTTTGGATCATGTTGACTCACAGACAGTGGCTTTTGGATCATGTTGACTCACAGACAGTGGCTTTTGGATCATGTTGACTCACAGACAGTGGCTTTTGGATCATGTTGACTCACAGACAGTGGCTTTTGGATCATGTTGACTCACAGACAGTGGCTTTTGGATCATGTTGACTCACAGACAGTGGCTTTTGGATCATGTTGACTCACAGACAGTGGCTTTTGGAACCTCTGCTCTCTTATCTAACTTGGCAGTGGCTGATTCTGGTTTTCCAGTGAACGGATACTTGGCTCTAACGAAAAGCCAAATTGTTTATTTTCTATCACAAACCAACATGTTTGTTTCACGACAACCTTCATCATCTGTACCCGATGAGGGATAATCTTGGTGTTTTACCTAATCTCACGTGCGTGCTGGCCAGCTACTCGATGTAATGTCATACATTTACATTTTTACATTTTAGTCATTTAGCAGATGCTCTTATCCAGAGCGACTTACAGTTAGTGAGTGCATACATTCTTTTTTTATTTTTCATACTGGCCCCCCGTGGGAATCGAACCCACAACCCTGGCGTTGCAAATGCCATGCTCTACCAACTGAGCTACATCCCTGCCGGCCATTCCCTCCCCTACCCTGGACGACGCTGGGCCAATTGTGCGCCGCCCCATGGGTCTCCCGGTCGCGGCCGGCTACAACAGAGCCTGGATTCGAACCAGGATCTCTAGTGGCACAGCTAGCACTGCGATGCAGTGCCTTAGACCACTGCGCCACTTGGGAGTCATAAACAGTCTATCATGAGAGATTAGGGATAGTTGTTATTATATCGTCTGATCATTATTCCATGCATGACAGCGATAGAAGAGTTGGCTACAGCACATACGCTATCGAAGTTCCCACTAGTCTATCCCTTGTCCTGTCTGAGTGTGTCTTCTTCAGTGGTGTAGTGCACATTTTTTTAGGTGCGGGAGCGCAACTGTTTTTTAAAATGACATAATTTCTCAATAGAAATGTGTACCGACAGATGCAGCCTATTGAATATCATTCTAGAATATGACAGATGTAGCCTATTGAATATCATTCTAGAATATGACAGATGCAGCCTATTGAATATCATTCTAGAATATGACAGATGTAGCCTATTGAATATCATTCTAGAATATGACAGATGCAGCCTATTGAATTTCATTCTAGAATATGACAGATGCAGCCTATTGAATATCATTCTAGAATATGACAGATGTAGCCTATTGAATATCATTCTAGAATATGACAGATGCAGCCTATTGAATATCATTCTAGAATATGACAGATGCAGCCTATTGAATATCATTCTAGAATATGACAGATGTAGCCTATTGAATATCATTCTAGAATATGACAGATGTAGCCTATTTAATATCATTCTAGAATATGACAGATGTAGCCTATTGAATATCATTCTAGAATATGACAGATGTAGCCTATTGAATATCATTCTAGAATATGACAGATGCAGCCTATTGAATATCATTCTAGAATATGACAGATGCAGCCTATTGAATATCATTCTAGAATATGACAGATGTAGCCTATTAAATATAATTCTAGAATATGACAGATGTAGCCTATTAAATATCATTCTAGAATATGAATATGCATAAAATGCATCCTCCAATTGCAACGTCTGCCTGTGCCCACAACATATTGTCTCTAATGTTTAATACCCCCAATCACCAAGTTAGGCATCTCTAACTTCAAAATAGGCCAATATCACTGTCAATCGTGAATGATAATTCTTCACATTTTACCAGTGAAATGACAAAACTGCATCTCCACGCCAATCGTTTGATTGATCTCAATTAGTGTCATGGGAATATGCATTTAGATCTTCTGGAATTACGGTTTGGTGAGCGAATTAGAGAAGATAGTGTTAACAAACTATTAGCCTTTCTTGTATTTTGTCTCAATCAAAGCATATATCCTGCCTATTGACTTTTGGCACATGAGAAAAGAAATGTGACTATTCAGCTTCGGCTAACCATCCTAAAATCTCACTAGAAATTAGGTGTTTTTGGTGTAACAGTCATGTTATAGGCCTACTATGCTATGCTATTATATTCGGTTCTGTTATGTAAAATACTCATTCATCATTATGTGATCTCAGCTTCAGAAATAATTTTCCAGAAATATTTTTACCAGCTCCGTGTCTTCTCAAATTGGAAAAAGGTGAGGGTGCGGCAGCACTATATCCCTGGTCTTGTTCCAAACTATCTTAATTACAGTAGCATAGCTCTCGCCCCTGTCCTGTCCTGTCCTGTGTATGTCTGTGTGTGTCCTGTCTCTGTGTGTGTCCTGTGTGTGTGTGTATGTTTATGTGTCTCTCTCTCTGTGGGTGTCCTGTCTGTGTGTGTGTGTCCTGTCCTGTGTGTGTGTCCTGTCTGTGTGTGTGTCCTGTGTATGTCTGTGTGAGTCCTGTCTCTATGTGTGTCCTGTGTGTGTGTGTGTGTGTGTCCTGTCCTGTGTGTTTGTGTCCTGTCTGTGTGTGTGTCCTGTCCTGTGTGTTTGTGTGTTGGCCCTCTTGGCCCACTCTTACCTGCAGATGGCTGTTTCTGCGGGTGGCCTCGGCCACGTCCCACTGGCTAAGGGACCTGGCAACACCCCCGATGGGTGTGCGCCGTCCACTCAGTCCCATCCCGACCCCCATCTCCCCCACCTCGATCTCCTCGTAAGGGTTCTGGGGCAGGTTGCTGAAGCTCTTAGCTGGAGGACCACAATCGATTATTGTTTAATTGTCCTGTTGTCTCCGGCTGCTGCAGCCTTCTATGTACTAAGTAGCGGCTATTTTGAAGAAGGGTCTTGTAGCACTGACTGTAATATGTGGTTGCTATTCCCTACTAAACGTAGTTTAATGCACCGACTGTAAGTCACTCTGCAGAAGAACGTCAGCTAAATGACTAAAAGGAAATAAAAAAGAATGTATAAAATAAATCAAATCAAATCAAATCTTACTACGGGGGATGGGGGCCGAGGGGCCCATGGAGGTCTGGGGGCCCCCAGGGACCAGCAAGTGTCCTGGGGAGGAGGTGGCGGTGTAGGAGGGGAGGGCAGGGAGGGGCATGGTGGGGACACCCCCTCCTCCCAGACTGGGGGTAGGGCTGTGGCTGTTGACTCCCCTAAAGGCACTGTGAGAGTTGAGGTCCTCCATTGACCGACAGAAGGTTTTGGGCACTGTGGAGGAGGAAGAGAGGAGGAGGAGGAGAGTGAGAAAAGATCTCTTTGTGTTTTTACACACCAATTACATGTTTTGTATTACCAAAGGGACCATGGAGATCAATTGACCATGGGCCACACACGCATGGGATACCCCACCCCCTCCCCCTCACACTAACGTACCTGAGTACTGGTTGTTAGAGCAGAGAGAGAGAGATGACTGTAGCTGCAGTCTCATGTTGGCATGGTTACACATGCTGTTGTTGGCATTTTGTTGTTGTGCTACTGATGACAGAGGAGCGATGGGTACCTCCACTACGTACGTAGCCGGGACATACAGGGGCTTGGCTTTACTGGCTGCCCCGATCCTCCGCACCTGGTAATAATAAGAAATGACACACCTGGTAATAATAAGAAATGATACTCCTGGTAATAATAAGAAATGATACTCCTGGTAATAATAAGAAATGATACTCCTGGTAATAATAAGAAATGATTCTCCTGGTAATAATAAGAAATGATTCTCCTGGTAATAATAAGAAATGACACACCTTGTTATAATAAGAAATTATACATCTGGTAATAAATAATACATAGAAAAATAAATTATTCATGCCATTGAGAGGTACAAGCAGTTTTAGCCAAAGTAACAGTACAGTACAGTGAATGCATAGGCTAGATATAAAAACATTCACTCAGCCCCCCTTCCAGCATTTGGGGAACATCCCACGCTGTTCACACCCCTCTTGAGAGAACATTTTGTAGGTTTAAAGCTTATTTCCTGCAATTCTACACATTTTGCCATGTCTAATGTGTATTCATGTCATATTTGAGTGACACAAACATTACTACAAAATCTATGGCCTAAAATCCCTAGCTAAATTTTTTTTTATCTGATATGGGCTAGTTGATCTGGAAATTTATGACAAGTTATAAATAGCTCTCTAAGGTATGCAATGACCGACATGACAAGAGGAAAACTGATGATCCACAACCCAATTTCGAAATTGCACCATGTGCATTCTACTATTACAACTTTCGAGAGTAAGTTGGAAGCCGGACTTAGTTCCAAAAAAAAAAAAAAAAAAAGCCTGCCTACACAAAGTTTGGGAAACACAAATTCCTCTGACCACATGGATTTTGTTCTTGGTTAAGAGGTTGTGTTACCACGTGGGACACGCGGGTTTCAAATCGCACCGGTCACACTAGCATCATAGTCTATGCCAACTGAGCCACACAGTCAGGACCTCCTTACCTGCCACCAGTCAGTGTTAGTCTTCCTCAGCAGAATAAAGCGCTCCCCCTCTCGGATGCAGACATGTCGTCCGTCTGCCCCGCGGTACTGATAGTCATACTGCGATTCCAGCACCACCGTGCCCCTGGGGACACCACACCCCACGGACACGCTCACACCGCTGCTCACACTGCCACTGCTCTCCCTACTGGACACACTGTCCACACTGGTAGTTCTCCCCCTGGTGGAGGCAGAGGGCATGGCGGGTGAGGCTACCATGGAGCGACGCCAGCTTCCTGACAGCATGGCGGATGCTAGCTCTGACTTGGCCCGGCTGGGGCTCAGTGGGGGGTGATTTGGGTGAGAGGATAGGTGACAAGGGTGATGGTGGGGATGGTAGGGACGCTGGCACAGGGCACCGACGACAACTGGAGCGAGGCCAGCGCCATGCTCTGAAACACAAACAAACAGAACAGAACTGGGTTAGTGTGAAAATGGGATATCTATGGCAAGCATCACAGATCCATCCATCTGATAATCTCAGAGCCCTTTATTCATCTTAGAACTATTCAGCAAATGTTACAGATACACACCATTCACTCTCATAAAAAACACCAAGTAGTAATTGTTTTATAAAGCAATTGTATTCTAAAAAAAAGAGGGTATTGCCATTTATTTGCAATCATTCATTTGTTTAATCACTCACACGTTTAGAGAGAGAAATAAAAACAGTTGTTCGACCGACCAGAAGCCAAACACACACACACCCCTGCCCTGACCATTCTCCCTTACAAAGCCAACAGAACATCCCTCTGAGAGTAGTCTTAGTACCAGAGAGACTGATAGGCACAGAGGGAATTAAGAGAGCGAGAGAGAGGGAGAGATACATGTTGTCCCCGTGGATGTGCTGCGATGCTCCCTCTTACCCTCTGACTCCTGACTGCTGAGCCACCATTAGCCATGACCGTGAGAGAGGCCAGCTCTGAGCTCCTCTACTCATCACACCCTCACGTGCAGATGCACGCACACACACACACACACACACACATGTACACACACGTACACACTCACACACACACACACAGCTCCGTGGCCGTGCCTTCAGACCAAGGCAGGCTCGGTGGCAGAGAGAGGAGAAGGGGGAGGAGGGCGGTGGATTCTCTCTCTCTTTCTCTCTCTCATTTAATTTTCAATTTATGCTTTATTGGCATGGGAAACATATGTTAACATTGCCAAAGCAAGTGAAGTAGATAGTAAACAAAAGTGAAATAAATGTCAAATATCATAAAAAAATATTTTATATATGCAGTGTTGTAACAATGTGCAAATAGTTAAAGTACAAATGGGAAAATAAATAAACATAAATATGGGTTGTATTTACAATGGTGTTTGTTCTTCACTAGTTGCCCTTTTCTTGTGGCAACAGGTCACAAATATTGCTGCTGTGATGGCACACTGTGGTATTTCACCCAGTAGATATGGGAGTTTATCAAAATTGGGTTTGTTTCTGAATTCTTTGTGGATCTGTGTAATCTGAGGGAAATATGTGTCTCTAATATGGTCATTCATTTGGCAGGAGGTTAGGAAGTGCAGCTCAGTTTCCACCTCATTTTGTGGGCAGTGTGCACATAGTCTGACTTCTCTTGAGAGCCAGGTCTGCCTACGGCGGCCTTTCTCAATAGCAAGTCTATGTTCACTGAGTCTGTACATAGTCAAAGCTTTCCTTAAGTTTGGGTCAGTCACAGTGGTCAGGTATTCTGCCACTGTGTACTCTCTGTTTATGGCCAAATAGCATTCTAGTTTTCTCTGTTTGTTTGTTAATTCTTTCCAATGTGTCAAGTAATTCTCTTTTTGTTTTCTCATGATTTGGTTGGGTCTAATTGTGTTGTTGTTGTTGTCCTGGGGCTCTGTGGGGTCTGTTTGTGTTTGTGAACAGAGCCCCAGGACCAGCTTGCTTAGGGGACTCTTCTCCAAGATCATCTCTCTGTAGGTGATGGCTTTTTAATGGAAGGTTTGGGAATCACTTCCTTTTAAGTGGTTGTAGAATTTGTCTCTCAGATCGTTCACAGCTTTGTGGAAGTTACCTGTGGCGCTGATGTTGAGGCCGAGGTATGTATAGTTTTAACCGCACACTTGTTGTTTGTGTACATGGATTTTATAATGTTGTATGTTTTTCCCCCAACACCACTTTCCATCAATTTGTATAGCAGACCCTCATGCCAAATTGAGTCAAAAACTTTTTTGAAATAAACAAAGCATGAGAAGACTTTGCCTTTGTTTTGGTTTGTTTGTCAATTAGGGTGTGCAGGGTGAATACGTGGTCTGTCGTACGGTAATTTGGTAAAAAGACAATTTGACATTTGCTCAGTACATTGTTTTCACTGAGGAAATGAACTAGTCTGCTGCTAATGATAATCATGTATATTTTTTTTGCTGTTTGTTCTTTGTTATAGGCCCAGAAAGATTGGAGAAGTGGTTTACCCATACATCTCCATTTTGGATAGATAGCTCTTCGTGTTGTTGTTTGTTAAGTGTTTTCCAATTTTCCCAGAAGTGGTTAGAGTCTATGGATTCTTCAATTGTGGTCCTCTGTAGCTCAGCTGGTAGAGCACGGCGCTTGTAACGCCAAGGTAGTGGGTTCGATCCCCGGGACCACCCATACACAAAAATGTGTGCACGCATGACTGTAAGTCGCTTTGGATAAAAGCGTCTGCTAAATGGCATATTATTAATTACATTGAGCTGATTTCTAACGTGCTGTTCCTTCTTTTTCCGTAGTGTATTTCTGTATTGTTTTAAAGATTCACCATAGTGAAGGCGTAGGCTCAGGTTTTCTGGGTCTCTATGTTTTTGGTTGGATAGGTTTCTCAATTTTTTCTTAGGTTTTTGCATTCTTCATCAAACCATTTGTCCTGTTGTTACTTTTCTTCGGTTTTCTGTTAGAGATTTTTAGATTTGATAGGGAAGCTGAGAGGTCAAATATACTGTTTATGTTTTCTACTGCCAAGTTTACACCTTCACTATTACAGTGGAACATTTTGTCCAGGAAGTTGTCTAAAAGGGATTGAATTTGTTGTTGCCTAATTGTTTTTTGGTAGGTTTCCACACTACTTTCCTTCCAACTATAGCATTTCTTAATATTATTAAGTTCCTTTGGCTTTGATGCCTCATGATTGAGTATTGCTCTGTTCAAGTAGACTGTGATTTTGCTGTGGTCTGATAGGGGTGTCAGTGGGCTGACTATGAACGCTCTGAGAGACTCTGGGTTGAGGTCAGTGATAAAGTAGTCTACAGTACTACTGCCAAGAGATAAGCTATAGGTGTCCCCTCGAAGCCTACCATTGACTATGTACATACCCAGGGTGCGACAGAGCTGCAGGAGTTGTGACCCAATTTTGTTGGTTATGTTGTCGTAGTTGTGCCTAGGGGGGCATATGGGGGAGGGAATGCTGTCACCTCCAGGTAGGTGTTTGTCCCCCTGTGTGCTGAGGGTGTCAGGTTCTTGTCCAGTTCTGGCATTTAGGTCGCCACAGACTAGTACATGTCCCTTGGCCTGGAAATGATTGATTTCCCCCTGTCTTCATTAAAGTATGGGGATTCTAGTGGGTGGATATATGTAGCACACAGCAGGACATCTCTCTCTCTCTCTCATAATCCACAGCACAGCAGCGTATTAACAAAGCACAATAATCTGTGACCCGACTCATGCCTTGGAGAATTACCGTAAAACCCTCCATACTGACTCATGCCTTGGAGAATTACCGTAAAACCCTCCATACTGACTCATGCCTTGGAGAATTACCGTAAAACCCTCCATACTGACTCATGCCTTGGAGAATTACCGTAAAACCCTCCATACTGACTCATGCCTTGGAGAATTACCGTAAAACCCTCCATACTGACTCATGCCTTGGAGAATTACCGTAAAACCCTCCATACTGACTCATGCCTTGGAGAATTACCGTAAAACCCTCCATACTGACTCATGGCTTTTTCTCCTTATGAGGATGCTTCCCACAGACAAGCCCCGCCCCCTGTCACTCAAGCAGCTCAGCTCCTCCTCCTCTCTGTTAGTCACTATTAGTGTGTGCATGACTGTTCGGTCATGCTGTCAACCCATTGGTCCAAACAAGAATGACGCGGCTTTCCACTTTGTTTGTTAATATAAGTCATTCTATTTCTAGGATTCCAACAGTTAACCCAAATGTTTTGATCTATATCGCATGTCAAAGCGCAATCGCAATATTGGATTTAAAAAAATCGCACTTTGAAAGTTTGTGTGTATGTGTTCTGTTGTAGTGTACACCTGAACCAGCTGACAAGAGTAAGCACAGCAGGTATAGCATGAAAGCTGATGGGATTCCCAACTACCTCACACATCCACAGTCCTTCTGCTACCCTGCATGGATCCACAAATGGAACAATTCATTAAATGGAACAATTCATTTCATGGTACAATTCAGTTTGGATCCATGCTATAGTGCTGCATCTATCTATTGACTATGTCTGTCTGTGTGTCTGTCTACAGTCAGGTAAAAAATTATTGGCACCCATAATAATCTCTTTCTCTGAGGAATTGTATTAGTATAAAATAATATAGTTTCCCTTTTTTGCATACAATATAGCTCAGTATTTGTATGATTTATTTTATATAGTATTTATTGCTCATATTTATCAAGGGTGCCAATCATTTTGAACCTGACTTTCTATCTATCTACAGTGCTTTCAGAAAGTATTCATACCCCTTGACTTATTCCACATTTTGTTGTATTACAGCCTAAATTCAAAATGGATTAAATAGATTTTCTTTGTGCAACATTTGCCCATTAGTCTTTTCAAAATTCTTCAAGCTTTGTCAAATTGGTTGTTGATCATTGCTCCGCAACTATTTTCAGGTCTTGCCATTGATTTTCAAGTAGATTTAAGTCAAAACTGTAACTCGGCCACTCAGGAACATTCACTGTCTTATTGGTAAGCAACTCCAGTGTATATTTGGCCTTGTGTTTTAGGTTATTGTCCTGCTGAAAGGTGAATTAATCTCCCAGTGTCTGGTGGAAAGCAGACTGAATCAGATTTTCCTCTAGGATTTTGCCTGTGCTTAGTTCCATTACGTTTCTTTATTATTATGAAAAAGTCCCGACTCCTTAATGATTACAAGCATACCCATAACATGATACAGCCACCACTATGCTTGAAAATATGGAAAGTGGTACTCAGTGATGTGTTACATTTTAGTCATTTAGCAGACGCTCTTATCCACAGTGAGTGCATACATTATTTTTGTATTTTATTTTTCATACTGGCCCCCCGTGGGAATCGAACCCACAACCCTGGCGTTGCAAACACCATGCTCTACCAACTGAGCTACATCCCTGCCAGCCATTCCCTCCCCTACCCTGGACGACGCTGCGCCAATTGTGCGCCGCCCCATGGGTCTCCCGGTCGCGGCCGGCTACGACAGAGCCTGGATTCGAACCAAGATCTCTAGTGGCGCAGTGCCTTAGACCACTGCGCCACTCGGGAGAACGAGTGGTGTAATGGATTTGCCCCAAACATAACACTTTGTATTCAGGACAAAAAGCTAATTGCTTAGCCAAATTTTTTGCAGTATTACTTTAGTGCCTTGTTGCAAACAGGATGCATGTTTTGGAATGTTTTTATTCTGTACAGGCTTCTTTCTTTTCCCGTCTGTCAATTAGGTTAGTATTGTGGAGTAACTACAATGTTGTTGATCCATCCTCAGTTTTCTCCTATCACAGCCATTAAACTCTGTATCTGTTTTAAAGTCACCATTGGCCTTATGGTGAACTCCTTGAGCGGTTTCCTTCCTCTACGGCAACTGAGTTAGGAAGGACGCCTGTATCTTTGTAGTGACTGGGCGTATTGATACACCATCCAAAGTGTAATTAATAACTTCACCATGCTCAAAGACATATTCAATGTCTGCTTTTTACATTTTTACCCATCTACCAATAGGTGTCCTTCTTTGCGAGGAATTGGACAACCTCCCTGGTCTTTGTGGTTGAATCTGTGTTTGAAATTCAATGCTCGACTGAGGGACCTTACAGATAATTGTATGTATGGGGTACAGAGATGAGGTAGTCATTCCAAAATCATGTTAAACAATATTATTGCACACAGAGTGAGTCCAACTTGTTATGTGACTTGTTAAGCACATTTTTACTCCTGAACTTATTTAGGCTTGCCATAACAAAAAGGGTTGAATACTTACTGACTCAAGACATTTCAGCTTTTATTAATTTATAAAAATGTCGAAAACATAATTCCACTTTGACGTTATGGGGTATTGTGTGTAGGCCAGTGACAAAAAACATCTAAATGTAATCCATTTTAAATTCAGGCTGTAACACATCAATCTATACTCCATCTATCTACACTACATGACCAAAAGTATGTGGACACCTGCTTGTCGAACATACAGTGGCTTGCGAAAGTATTCACCCTCCTTGGCATTTTCCTATTTTGTTGCCTTACAACCTGGAATTAAAATATATGTTTTGGAGGTTTGTATCATTTGATTTACACAAAATGTCTACCAACTTGAAGATGCAAAATATTTTTTCTTGTGAAACAAACAAGAAATAAAACAAAAAAACAGAATACTTGAGCGTGCATAACTATTCAGGCCCGCAAACGGGTTTAATCCGGCCCGCGAGATGATAAAAAAATAAAATAATAATAATAATAATAATAATTTTGTAAAATATAAAAATGCGCTGCAATTTTTCAATAAAATAAACTGCTGTTCCAATTGCGTCCACTGGATGGCGCAATAGCAATTGTGTTAAGCAAGCAAACTGTTTATACCGGGGCAGAGCAAGTAGGTCAAGCACGTGCAGCCAATGAGCTACTTTGTTTTGCCCGCGATATTTATTACGGCTTCTACTTTTAACATTATGTGCTTTGGCACCCTCATTGCCCCAATATGTCTCTGTCAAAAAAGAGAAAAGTGGACGCAGAGTGCAGAGTGTTCCAAGAAAAATGGTCATCCTCCTATTTATTCACGGAATTGAATGGGAAAGCTGTATGTTTGGTGTGTTCAGAGCATGTTGCAGTGCTGAAAGAATATAACCTTCGTCGCCACTATGTGAGTCTTCATGCCGACAAATATGACAACTTTCAAGGACAGCGGAGATGAGAGAAGGTGAATGAACTGTTGGCGGGTCTGAAGAATCAGCAGTCTGTGTTTACTCACAGCCGAGACATCAGTGACGCTGCAGTGAAAGCTAGCTACCTCATTGCTAATGAAATCGCAGTGGCTTCAAAACCATTTAGTGAGGGTGAATTTGTAAAAACATGCATGATGAAGGCAGCGGAGATTGTGTGCCCTGAAAAGCGGCAGGCTTTTGCAAATATCAGCCTGACAAGAAACACAGTTGCAGACAGGATTTCCGATCTTTCAGTGGATTTGGACAGCCAGTTGAAGCAAAAAGTAAAGTCATTTATTGCGTTTTCGGTTGCAATTGATGAAAGCACGGACATTACAGATGTTGCACAACTGGCCATTTTCATCCGCGGAGTTTGATGACACATTGACCGTCACCGAGGAGTTTCGTGGAGTTGGTGCCGATGACAGATACAATCACAGCAGCTGATATTTTTTACCCGCACTCGTCGGCGCGCTGGACAGGGTCGGAGTGGACTGGTCCCGCGCTGTCAGCCTGGCTACAGATGGTGCGCATTATTTTTATCTACATTTCTGCCTGAGAAATGACACCCTGATATAGTTCTGTGATCTGTGAAACAGTTCTGTTAATCACTGAGGCATTGTGTGTTTGTGTGTTCTTTGTCCTCAGAACATTCAAATAACTTGAGGTGTTTTATGATTAATAGTGATGTTGTGCTTTTGGACACTGTCCTCAGGCTCCAGCTTTATGTTTATATGTTTTTATGTTGATGTGCTATTGTTTTTAATTGATTTTATTTTATTTGTATATTTAACCTATTCTTGACTCTGTGGTTCTTGCACTTGTTTTGGGGAACAGGATTTCATTATTTTTATCTACATTTCTGCCTGAGAAATGACAACCCTGATATAGTTCTTTGATCTGTGATATACTTCTGGAAATCCACTGAGGCATTGTGTGTTTGTGTGTTTCTTTGTCCTCAGAACTTTCAATAACTTGAGGTGTTTTATATTAATAGTGATGTTGTGCTTTGGGACACTGTCCTCAGGCTCCAGCCTTTATGTTTATATGTTTTTTATGTTATGTGCTATTGTTTTTAATTGATTTTATTTTATTTGTATATTTAACCTATTCTTGACTCTGTGGTTTCTTGCACTTGTTTTGGGGAACAGGATTTCATTATTTTATCTACATTTCTGCCTGGAAATGACACCCTGATATAGTTCTGTGATCTGTGATATACTTCTGTGAATCACTGAGGCATTGTGTGTTGTGTGTTCTTTGTCCTCAGAACTTTCAAATAACTTGAGGTGTTTTATGATTAATAGTGATGTTGTGCTTTTGGACACTGTCCTCAGGCTCCAGCTTTATGTTTATATGTTTTTATGTTGATGTGCTATTGTTTTTAATTGATTTTATTTTATTTGTATATTTAACCTATTCTTGACTCTGTGGTTCTTGCACTTGTTTGGGGAACAGGATTTCATTATTTTTATCTACATTTCTGCCTGAGAAATGACACCCTGATATAGTTCTGTGATCTGTGAAACAGTTCTGTTAATCACTGAGGCATTGTGTGTTTGTGTGTTCTTTGTCCTCAGAACTTTCAAATAACTTGAGGTGTTTTATGATTAATAGTGATGTTGTGCTTTTGGACACTGTCCTCAGGCTCCAGCTTTATGTTTATATGTTTTTATGTTGATGTGCTATTGTTTTTAATTGTTTTTATTTTATTTGTATATTTAACCTATTCTTGACTCTGTGGTTCTTGCACTTGTTTGGGGAACAGGATTTCATTATTTTTATCTACATTTCTGCCTGAGAAATGACACCCTGATATAGTTATGTGATCTGTGAAACAGTTCTGTTAATCACTGAGGCATTGTGTGTTTGTGTGTTCTTTTTCTTTAGAATTTTCAAATAAACTTGACGTGTTTTATGATTAATAGTGATGTTGTGCTTGTACTATTTTGGACACACTGTCCTCAGGCTCCAGATTTATGTTGTATGTTGATCGTATTAAAACAAAGAAAACAATCTGAAGTTGTTGTTTTTAAGTTATATATACCATGATTTTTCCGGTCCGGCCCACTTGGGAATAGATTTTCCTCCATGTGGCCCCTGAGCTAAAATGAGTTTGACACCCCTGTCCTAGACGTTTCCACTTCACAATAACAGCACTTACAGTTGACCAGGGCAGCTCTTTCAGGGCAGAAATTTGACGAACTGACTTGTTGGAAAGGTGGCATTCTATGACGGTGCCACGTTGAAAGTCACTGAGCTCTTCAGTAAGGCCATTCTAGTGCCAATGTTTGTCTATGGAGATTGCATGGCTGTGTGCTCGATTTTATACACCTGTCAGCAACGGGCGTGCCTGAAATAGCCGAATCCACTAATTTGAAGGGGTGTCCACACATACACTATACTGTATTTACGAAATTATCTATCTATCTATCTATCTAACTATGAGCCTCTTCACACTTACTAGTCTTTTTGTAAAAATACCTTCATCTTATTACCATATTTTATAATATTATTCAAATGTAAACTTGTGTACTTGCTACATCTCAGCCGCTACCTCCGGAGGTACGACACTCGCCCAACAGTTGCCCCCCTTGGAGCAGGGCAGTGTGAACTGTCCTAGATGTAGCGTGTGACATAGTAAGAAATCAGCTGTAAAAAACGGGGGGCTATGATGGAACCAGATTATTTTTTATAATCAGGTCATATGGTTTTATAAATAAATCCTGGAAAAACTCCTGGCCCTAGGGAGGATGAAAACATGAAAACCCTTTACACAGACAAAGAGACAACAACTGCGATTGGACAAAAACTAACAGGGCTGAGCTTGCAGTATGCAGGGTTGCATGTGTAGGCCTTCCCAGCTAGCACATTTGGTTCCTCTGAAGTTGTGGGAACGTATGTTTTTGGTTTCCCATTGGTTCTGGGAACGAAATCATACGTTTCCTGACCATTCTTTTTTTACGTTCAGAGAACAGACGTGAAAATGTAGCCTATTTTGGGAATATAATTTTTGGGTTGCAGGGAGGTTCTGAGAGTGTTTTTACTATGGTTCCCTAAAAGTTTTCCTGGGAGGTTTTATTAACGTTCTGAGAATGGAAATTCTAGGTTATTAGAAGGTAAATACATAACGTTCTGAGAACATGTTTCAATAAGACTTTTAATAACACTGCAGGCTTAGCTTGGATTAACTGTAAACTTGAAGCACTGATATGATACATGGATATTCATTTGCTTAGGCATTAATCATGCAAACACATACTTTTTTATTGTGGCATGGCGTCAGTGAGTTTCAAACTTATGATCTTCTGTTCTCTAGCCATGGAATTAGTCCACAAGCACTCATTTAAGATCAGGTGTGGCCATTAGTGAGCACGGCCAACACACCTGAACACACTTAACAAGATAGAGGATAGAGAGAGTTTTGTTAACTTCTAAGAACGGAATGTGTGTTTTTAAATAACATTCTTAGAACGTTCTTTAAATGTTACTAATGTTTTCTTGTGGTTTTTATGGAAAGTTTTCTTAATGTTCTGAAAACATGGCTTTAAATAGAACCACGAGGAAACCTGCAGAAAATGTCATGCTGAAGTACTGAAATGTGTTGTTTCTTAACGTTCTCGGTACAATTTGATAACATTACTTTAAATAGAACCACGAGGAAACCTGTAGGAAACGATATGCTGAAGAACTGAAATTCCCCCCTAAGAAACATATGGTTCTCAGAACGTAATGTGCTAGCTGGGTATCCTGCACCATTCCAAGAACTTGTGGGAAGGTTGTATACAAAATAACCATAGGCTACCATGCTCTCACCAAGCTCTAAGAAACATATAGTTCTCAGAACGTTATGTTCTAGCTGGGTTTGCATCTGTAATTAAAAAGATACTCATACAGTATGTCAGCACTATAGTGTTGATTGATTAATTCCAGTCAATAATTTTGGATTAAAAAAGGCCTAGGTAGCCTAGCAACAAGAAATGTCATGAAAACATGACGTTAAGTACCCAGATGGGATCAGAGCGGTTTCTCTAGGCTACATGCAGCTGGGCGAGAAAATAAACACTTTAATTTTCACATACATGCCTGTGAATCGATTCATTATTCAAGAGTGTAATATATTTTAGAATAAAAAAGTTTCTGTCATTGTTGAATAGTTTGTGCTTAACTGGCTAGTAATGGCTCAATTTGAGCTGCGGACCAAGAATGTTGCTTTGCCAGCCACAACGAAAGTTAAAGGCAAGGACGTAATGTGAATTGAAAAGTATAATTCTCCGTCGCCAGCCCACTCCTCAGACTCTCCTTCATAGTGGTAGTGGGACATAGGGCCCACGTCTAGACTTTTATCAGAGCTCTAGCCGTGGAGCTAGAAAACATCAAGATGCAGAATAGAACAGAACAGGCACAGGACAAGTACGAAAACAGGAAACCGCTTTCAGAGCGGCAGAACACAAAGTGTACGTTGAGGTCGTCTCGTTCGCCTCATCCCTTCTTACCACCGTCTTATCTCTCGACACTGGCGGCCATTGCTATGTCTTTCCCTCTTAATTACCACAATGAGTGAAATTAGGACATGACTCACCCTGTTATGACCATGTTGGCCAATATGAATAGGTTATAGCATGGAGAGAGACAGAGATAGGTTGGCCAATATGAATAGGTTATAGCATGGAGAGAGACAGAGATAGGTTGGCCAATATGAATAGGTTATAGCATGGAGAGAGAGAGAGAGAGAGAGAGAGAGAGAGAGAGAGAGAGAGAGAGACAGGTTGAGACTACTCTCTCGTGACAGACTATTTATATAAATGCAGTTGGCCAATGTGTGCGAGATTTGGTTCTGGGTTCTGAAAATAGATACTAAAGTCCTACACCCAGAGAAACACCCAGAGAAACACCCAGATAGTGCATGACTGTGTGTATATTTAGCGCATGCATACATGTGAGAAAAAGACGTAGACCTACTCACCATGTCTGTGGTCAGTCTTGATGTCAGCTGGTCAGCTCCAATGAGTCATACAGAAGAAGAGGAGGAGGATCTATGATGCAATCTGCCTCAGTAACCACCCAGCTGGCCAGTCAACAGTCAACCTTCCAAACCAATTAAGACACATTGGACTGGTCAGTCACACGTTAGCCTAGAGTCTGATCACTGGCAGATGGGATAGGATTAGGGGACTACCCAATGAGGAGTTAAGGAGGCTAGTGGCAATGCCAACACACACACATACCAAGGCACACACGAACGCACGCACGCACACACACACCATCTCACTCTTAATCGTAGTTGACTGATCTTGGATCAGCTCAGTGAACTCCAAGTCACCCTGTGCTACCCTCCCATAAAGCACCAATTTACCTAGAGAGAGAGAGAGAGAGAGTCCAACTAAATACACCAACTAATGCATGTAGGGCAGAATTAGGCCCTTTGAGGAGAGGAGAGGAGAGGAGAGGAGAGGAGAGGAGAGGAGAGGAGAGGAGAGGAGAGGAGAGGAGAGGAGAGGAGAGGAGAGGAGAGGAGAGGAGAGGAGAGGAGAGGAGAGGAGAGGAGAGGAAGAGGGAGAGAAACAGAGAGAGACACTAGCCAGGCCTCTGGCCCACAGTCCCGTGCCGCGTGCAGCCCCAGCACAGCACAGCTCTCCGTAAATTGGTTCGCCTCATTGATCATTGATCCATGCTCACAGCTATGAGCTGATTGGCCAACAGAACTGGACCTTACAGCTCTAACATCCTTACAACTCTAACTAACTCCAACTAGAACAAAGAACACAAAGCAATGAACATTTGGGAAAGTAATGTGATGTGTCACTGCCACTCTGAAATCACATCAGATTTATGTGATGTGGTGGTATGAACATAGAAATAAAACTGGAAACCCCATTCCAGTCAATGGGTCTGTGATGGAAGTCTAATTCTATGGGTATGTGTGAGTCGTCCTTGGTTATCACGCCAGACTCATAGACCCACAGAGACACAATGTATTATCTTACTTCATTTCTATTGGCTGATCTTTCAGAGAGGAGGAAGTAGAAGAGGAAGATAGTGAATTAGGAACTTCAAAAGGAATTTCTCACACACACAGACACACACACACACAGACACACACAGGCACATTCATGCGCACACAGGCACACACACAGGCACACATACACGTTCTTTCGTCCTAACTGCTAGACTGGAGCTGCTGTTTTACCCTTCTGATGTGCCAGGGATCATGGATTAGATTAAATTACGCTATGCAGTTTGTTTAGTTTAGTTTTATCCATCCATACTGGATAAACACCAATATTAAATTGATAATTGTCAAAGGATCAACAGTGGCCCCTCCCTGCCCTGCCACCCTGCAACGACACTCACCCCAATTTGGATACAAACACGTGACTGTGTGCTTGCCTCACCCATGGTGGTATATAGAGTGAATCTCTCCCATGGTGGTATATAGTGGGAATATCTCCCATGGTGGTATACAGAAGCCTTCAGAAGGAATTCAGACCCCTTGACTTTTTCCACATTGTTACGTTACAGCCTTATTCTAAAATGGATTAAATAAATAAATTCCTCAGCAATCTACACACAATACCTCATAATGACAACGCGAAAACAGGTTTTTAGAAATGTTTACAAATGTATAAGAAATTAAAAACAGAAATAACTTATTTACATAAGTATTCAGATCCTTTGCTATGAGACTCGAAATTGAGCTCAGGTGCATCCTGTTTCCATTGGTCATCCTTGAGATGTTTCTACAACTTGATTGGAGTCCACATGTGGTAAATTCAATTGATTGGACATGATTTGGAAAGACACACACACCTGTCTATATAAGGTCCCACAGTTGACAGTGCATGTCAGAGCAAAAACCAAGCCATGAGGTCGAAGGAGTTGTCCGTAGAGCTCCGAGACAGGATTGTGTCGAGGCACAGATCTGGGGAAGGGTACCAAAACATTTCTGCAGCATTGAAGGTCCCCAAGAACACAGTGGCCTCCATCATTCTTAAATGGAAGAAGTTTGGAACCACCAAGGCTCTTCGTAGAGCTGGCCGCCCGGCCAAACTGAACAATTGGGAGAGAAGGGCCTTGGTCAGGGAGGTGACCAAGAACTCGATGGTCACTCTGACAGAGCTCTTGAGTTCCTCTGTGGAGATGGGAGAACCTTCTAGAAGGACAACCATCTCTGCAGCACTCCACCAATCAGGCCTTTATGGTATTGGCCAGACGGAAGCCACTCCTCAGTAAAAGGCACATGACAGCCCACTTGGAGTTTGCCAAAAGGCACCTAAAGACTCTCAGACCATGAGAAACAAGATTATCTGGTCTGATCAAACCAAGATTGAACTCTTTGGCCTGAATGCCAAGCGTCACGTCTGGAGGAAACCTGGCACCATATCAATACTCAGTTAGTTGTGGTGCTGGTGACGTCAATACTCAGTTAGTTGTGGTGCTGGTGACATCAATACTCAGTTAGTTGTGGTGCTGGTGACGTCAATACTCGGTTAGTTGTGGTGCTGGTGACATCAATACTCAGTTAGTTGTGGTGCTGGTCGCATCAAGCCTCAGTTAGTTGTGGTGCTGGTGACATCAATACTCGGTTAGTTGTGGTGCTGGCAACATCAATCCTCAGTTAGTTGTGGTGCTGGCAACATCAATCCTCAGTTAGTTGTGGTGCTGGCAACATCAACCCTCAGTTAGTTGTGGTGCTGGTGACGTCAATACTCAGTTAGTTGTGGTGCTGGCAACATCAATCCTCAGTTAGTTGTGGTGCTGGCGACATCAACCCTCAGTTAGTTGTGGTGCTGGTCGCGTCAATACTCAGTTAGTTGTGGTGCTGGTGACGTCAAAACTCAGTTCGTTGTGGTGCTGGTCGCGTCAATACTCAGTTAGTTGTGGTGCTGGTCGCGTCAATACTCAGTTAGTTGTGGTGCTGGTGACGTCAAAACTCAGTTCGTTGTGGTGCTGGCAACATCAAGCCTCAGTTAGTTGTGGTGCTGGTCGCGTCAATACTCAGTTAGTTGTGGTGCTGGTGACGTCAATACTCAGTTAGTTGTGGTGCTGGCAACATCAAGCCTCAGTTAGTTGTGGTGCTGGTGACATCAATACTCGGTTAGTTGTGGTGCTGGCAACATCAATCCTCAGTTAGTTGTGGTGCTCGCAACATCAATCCTCAGTTAGTTGTGGTGCTGGCAACATCAACCCTCAGTTAGTTGTGGTGCTGGTGACGTCAATACTCAGTTAGTTGTGGTGCTGGTCGCGTCAATACTCAGTTAGTTGTGGTGCTGGTGACATCAATAATCAGTTAGTTGTGGTGCTGGTGACATCAATACTCAGTTAGTTGTGGTGCTGGTGACATCAATACTCAGTTAGTTGTGGTGCTGGTGACATCAATACTCAGTTAGTTGTGGTGCTGGTGACATCAATACTCAGTTCGTTGTGGTGCTGGCAACATCAAACCTCAGTTAGTTGTGGTGCTCGCAACATCAATCCTCAGTTAGTTGTGGTGCTGGCAACATCAACCCTCAGTTAGTTGTGGTGCTGGTGACGTCAATACTCAGTTAGTTGTGGTGCTGGTCGCGTCAATACTCAGTTAGTTGTGGTGCTGGTGACATCAATAATCAGTTAGTTGTGGTGCTGGTGACATCAATACTCAGTTAGTTGTGGTGCTGGTGACATCAATACTCAGTTAGTTGTGGTGCTGGTGACATCAATACTCAGTTA
Source organism: Coregonus sp. 'balchen' (assembly GCA_902810595.1). Taxonomy (NCBI): domain Eukaryota; kingdom Metazoa; phylum Chordata; class Actinopteri; order Salmoniformes; family Salmonidae; genus Coregonus; species Coregonus sp. 'balchen'. The sequence goes on from LR778262.1 coordinate 7,015,789, forward strand.
GTTGTGGTGCTGGTGACATCAATACTCAGTTCGTTGTGGTGCTGGCAACATCAAACCTCAGTTAGTTGTGGTGCTGGTGAAATCAATACTCAGTTAGTTGTGGTGCTGGCGACATCAATACTCAGTTAGTTGTGGTGCTGGCGACATCAATAATCAGTTAGTTGTGGTGCTGGTGACATCAATACTCAGTTAGTTGTGGTGCTGGTGACGTTAATTCTTAGTTAGTTGTGGTGCTGGCAACATCAATCCTCAGTTAGTTGTGGTGCTGGTGACATCAATACTCGGTTAGTTGTGGTGCTGGCAACATCAATCCTCAGTTAGTTGTGGTGCTGGTGACGTCAATACTTGGTTAGTTGTGGTGCTGGCAACATCAATCCTCAGTTAGTTGTGGTGCTGGTGACGTCAATACTCAGTTAGTTGTGGTAATGGCGACATCAATACTCAGTTAGTTGTGGTGCTGGTCGCGTCAATACTCAGTTAGTTGTGGTGCTGGTGACATCAATACTCAGTTAGTTGTGGTGCTGGCGACATCAATACTCAGTTAGTTGTGGTGCTGGTGACGTTAATCCTTAGTTAGTTGTGGTGCTGGCAACATCAATCCTCAGTTAGTTGTGGTGCTGGTCGTGTCAATACTCAGTTAGTTGTGGTGCTGGCGACGTCAATACTCAGTTAGTTGTGGTGCTGGCGACATCAATACTCAGTTAGTTGTGGTGCTGGTGACGTCAATCCTCAGTTAGTTGTGGTGCTGGTCGTGTCAATACTCAGTTAGTTGTGGTGCTGGCGACGTCAATACTCAGTTAGTTGTGGTGCTGGCGACATCAATACTCAGTTAGTTGTGGTGCTGGTGACGTCAATACTCAGTTAGTTGTGGTGCTGGCGACATCAATACTCAGTTAGTTGTGGTGCTGGTGACATCAATACTCATTTAGTTGTGGTGCTGGTGACATCAATACTCAGTTAGTTGTGGTGCTGGTGACGTCAAGGATGTGGCTGCAAGTCTGCAACTACAGCACGTACTCCCTTAATGTGATCACTATGTTGTCGCAGAAAATGGAAATTGTAGCGTATTCGAGGTTTAAAAAGACTTCTAAAGTTTGTAATTTCCACTTTAAAATGTCAGACTTGATTTATCCTAATGGAAAAATGTATCAAACCTTACAAAAATGTATATTAATTGATCAACAGTGGTCGCTCCCTGCCCTGCAATGACACTCCCTCCTATTTGGATACAACGTGACTGTGTTCTCGCCTCGCCCATGGTGGAGTGGAATATAGCCTAGTGTGAACATAGTCACAACTGGCTGGGCTGGTGTAACTAGAAAAAACGGCCTTTCACCATTTCTGCGCTCTCTGCTGTGTGAATCATTGATGAGAAACTGAAACACTGATACACTCTCTGGGGGCTGATGCGTCCAAAATGCCACTTTATTCGCTAAATAGTGCACTCTCTTTTGAACAATAGGGTTCCATTTCAGGTCAATCTGGGTCCCTGTCAGAGACTAGTTGCTATAGCCTGTCATAATGAAGGTGTGTTTTTGTGTGTGTGTGTGTGTGTGTGTGTGTGCTGTGTGTGTGTGTTCGTGAGAGAGAGAGAGAGAGAGAGAGAGAGAGAGAGAGAGAGAGAGAGAGAGAGAGAGAGAGAGAGAGAGAGAGAGAGAGAGAGAGAGAGAGAAAGAGAGGGTGGATCTGCTCAATACATTTTGTTAAACTGTAGCACACAAGTCATTATTGCAAATCCATGATGCAATCATTCTCAGCCTGTGGCTGTTACTCAATAAGGACTAAATGACTTGACTGATTTGCTAAACACCTTTGTAGCATGTGACTTTCTGGAAATATTCTCCAAACCTCACTGAATTATTCAGAAATAGGTTGATATTCATTTTAAAGTTGTTGTTTTTCGCTTTCCATATATTTGGATTTTGTAGTGAGACTTGTGTTTGAAAAACAGATTAATATAATATAAAAATGTAAGCCATAACTGCATTTTTACGTAGGTTTATGCAATGTGTTGTAATATATAATCTTTACTAATGCTTTTTAAAATTCCCCAGCAGGGCCATAACAGGGTCAGGGCATGCACACTTTTTTTCAGGACCATTAGGCCAGCTTAGCATTACAATAAGGCTTCGTCCCAAATGGCACCCCATATAGCGCACTACTTTTGACCATAGCCCTATGGGCCCTGGTCAAAAGTAGTGCACTAAATAGGAAAAAGGGTGCCATTTGGGAGAAAACCTAATTCATCCTGACATCACTTTACCTTTCATTGTATGTTTTGTTGTTAAAATGGAAACAGGACGGACTGTCAGGTTGTAGCTCTTACTGTTGTATGTTGTATAAATCTCAGTTCTCAAGACATCAATGGAGAAAAAGCATGGCAGTTTTCCAGAAATGGGTAGAATTAGAACCTATCTTTCACTTCCAGAAGGCTCTTGAACTCAGGCAGCACTCCAACACAACAACCTGTGGTTGCAGAGTAGAGAGGCTGGTTGAACCCATAGATACACACATCATTGGCTGAGCCCCAGTCTGAGGCTGTGTCCCAAATGGCAGCCTATTCCCTATATGGGCCCTGGTCGAAAAGTAGTGCACTATGGAGGGAATAGGGTGCCATTTGGAATGCTAGGGTGCCATTTGGAATGTAACCTGACTCCCACTGGCCTCCATGCCCATCCCAGAAGCCTGCAGCTCATCCACTGATGTTTCTGATGAAGAGCACAGAGAGCATTGATCCACCAGGGATGGGAGAGAGGCAGGGAGCTGTCACAAGCTATCAGCCAAGTCAAAGACCCACTTTCTGCAACAGTAACATCACAGTGGGAATCAGTCACAGAGCGTGTGATGTGGCCAGGGACCATTGCAGTGCATTAAACCACCCTATAGCCAGTGCAAACTCGAACACTGTAGCAACACAGAGAAACAGGTTCAGAGCACAGTGTACTGTATAAACAGCTCAAACAAACCTGTGGATGTTGTAGTGTATGTTGTAGTGTCCTGTCCTGTTGTGTCCTGTCCTGTTGTGTCCTGTCCTGTTTTGTCCTGTCCTGTTGTGTCCTGTCCTGTTTTGTCCTGTCCTGTTGTGTCCTGTTCTGTTGAGTCCTGTCCTGTTGTGTCCTGTCCTGTTGTGTCCTGTCCTGTTTTGTCCTGTCCTGTTGTGTCCTGTCCTGTTTTGTCCTGTCCTGTTGTGTCCTGTTCTGTTGAGTCCTGTCCTGTTGTGTCCTGTCCTGTTGTGTCCTGTCCTGTTGTGTCCTGTCCTGTTCTGTCCTGTCCTGTTGTGTCCTGTCCTGTTGTGTCCTGTCCTGTTCTGTCCTGTCCTGTTTTGTCCTGTCCTGTTGTGTCCTGTCCTGTTTTGTCCTGTCCTGTTGTGTCCTGTCCTGTTTTGTCCTGTCCTGTTGTGTCCTGTCCTGTTGTGTCCTGTTGTGTCCTGTCCTGTTGTGTCCTGTCCAGTTGTGTCCTGTCCTGTTGTGTCCTGTCCTGTTGTGTCCTGTTGTGTCCTGTCCTGTTGTGTCCTGTCCTGTTGTGTCCTGTCCTGTTGTGTCCTGTCCTGTTGTGTCCTGTCCTGTTTTGGCCTGTCCTGTTGTGTCCTGTCCTGTTGTGGCCTGTGTAACTTATCTCTCTCTCTCCATAGAAGGTCACTGCTCCAAACACTCAAACTGATAGCACTGAGCTTAAAAACAGTTGAACTCAGAATTGACCAAAGTTACCTCGCTAACTCCTCAAACCTACTTCGTAGGATACCCCTCCGCTCTGCTCATACAGAGAGACAGATTACCAAACGGAAAGAAAACACAATGCTTCTAACTGTTTCCATTTCATCTGATCATGTGCTTTTTTTATTGGCTGTACCTTTAGTCAAAGTAATGTAAGTGAAACATGCAAATTAGCAGTGGGCTTCAGACAAAGAGCCTTCTCACTTCTCGGACAGTCTCAGTCACACTGCTTCACACCTTTTATAGATTCTATGAGGTCATAGTTTCGGTGTTTGAGCTGAGAAAAACTGATGGAGAAAATGGAGAATACTAGAATGCTATTCTACTGCAGTGATGAAATATAGAAGAATACAACTGAAGTAAGTGTGATGATGGTCTCAGTGCATCTGAAACCTCAAAGCTGAGCTCACTCAGTCCCACAACCTCAAAGGATACCTCAGTGAAGCTATGCTTCATATCCTGTTCCAAGTAGACTTTCTCGATACTTTTGTTAATTTAACCCTTATTTTACCAGGTAAGTTGACTGAGAACACATTATCATTTACACCAACGACCTGGGGAATAATTACAGGGGAGAGGAGTGATGAATGAGCCAATTGGAAGCCGTGGATGATTAGGTGTCCATGATGGTATGAGGGCCAGATTTGGAATTTACCCAGGACACCGGGGTTAACACCTCTACTCTTACGATAAGTGCCATGGGATCTTTAGTGACCATAGAGAGTCAGGACACCCGTTTAACATCCCATCCGAAAGACGGCACCCTACACTGAAACTAAACAAAATCATACAGGATGTTGTAACAATACGAAGAGAACTTATTTGGTCCAAAATGTTACATCCTTGTGCTGCGTTATGGTTGGCGGGAAATTGTACATTCTTGTGTTGTATTATGGTTGGGGGAAAATGTTACATTCTTGTGTTGTATTATAGTTCGGGAAAAATGTTACATTCTTGTGTTGTATTATGATTGGGGGGAAAATGAAAATTATGAGCATTCAAATTTGACAGCACTAACAAAACAATTTGTGTTGTATACAGTATGAGTAATAAAACATAGTGGACATTTTATTATTTATTATTATTATTATTAAATTGAGCCTCTGTCAGTAAGGGCCAATGATGATCTATATCACCCAGTAGCCTACACCTGCTCGGCTGCTACAGACACCCCATCAGCTTGAGATGGACCCTCATAAATACTGCAAATAGTTTAACTTGGCAATTTCACCAAAGTACTACTGAGTACATACAACCACGAAATGTTTTGCTATTATAAAGTGCAGGTCTATTCATAGACGAGTTGTTTAATCATAATTATCAGGTGTTTTCAATGTGTATTATTTACTGACAACAACACCGTCATTAATAGCTCTGAAATTAAATATATAAATTAGTTGCAAAATGACTCAATAACTTATAGGCTATATAGTAACTGACAATTTCATTACATAGCTAACTGACAACTTGTGAACTACATAACAAAAAAGATGAGTATTTTAAATTTTCTAAATTACTTTTCAGAATAAAATATATAAATATGGGTCTCTAAATGCTAGAACAACCTAAAGTAAGCAGTTTCTCACCTTTAGGAGGTCGGTGCGATGTGTGTCATCAATTATTTTGCTATCAAAAACGGTGATCCCAGGGTACACCAGCGAGCGAACGATATCCTCAGAAATGATCGCATCCGCATCCTCCAGTGCTTTGCGATATTTGCACCATGTTCGCTTTCTCCTCTTGCCTGGCTACCCAAACTCCTTGCACAGGCCAAACGCTACGCCACGCCCAACGGACGTCAGTTTCTTCTCCGATGGAGCAGCGGAAGAATTCAGTTTGAGTCGTCAGGCAATGTGTCCTCTGTCATGTGATCGAGCTTTAAAAAGCTGAAATCCATTTGAGCTTCGATGGGTATAAAATGTGCACAGCTGCATGCACTTTTACAGACTTGTGACATCACTCCACGTGTAGGTTATTATAATATTCATTCTCCTTCAGATGGTAAAAAGATATGTCTCGGTACATTAACGTATTTGGCCACCGATTGGCTAAAATATCCCATGTGATTTTGCATGAACCAATCAGATTTTGTGTAAGGAGCGCGTCAGTTTGTTGTAGCTACGTTTCAATACACACTGATGGGAATTGTGGTCCAACATAGTCTGATTGCATAGGTTTAACACATGTAGCGTACTGTAGAAAACTTCAATGTGCGCCATTTGCAAAAGGGGCAATTGACCCGTGGTTGCATCAGCGCGTGGAGCAGCAGTTACCGGCAGAGTTACATGCTGTCAGATATTTTAATTGTCTTATAATTTCCAGTACTTTAGCAAGTTATATCTAGGTATTTCAGTCCAAAAGCAGTTGAATAGAGGCAGCTAGATGAAACTATTCGTGAGTGACGGAAATCCGCACTGTGTGAAGGTGTTAGCAGTGCTAGAACTTACTGGAGTCAAATGTGACGTTCAACATGTCAACCACGAAGGTAAGAGAACAGTTAGCTAGGCGTGCTAGATGCTAGGTTGCTAGCTAACACATAGGATGTTATGCTTTTGAAAGTCAGATCATTGATACCGTTTACATATCCCATTGGTACTGTAAACAAACAAAATAAGGACACCACTAGGCTAGTTAGCTAGCAGATTTGTTTTTCTTGTAAAGAGGAGCCATTCATTTCATGGAGCCTGCCCGTCATGTTTGACACTGACAAATCAGATCCATCGACTCCACTTCTGTTGAATGTCAAGATTGATTGAATCTCAGAATAGAAGATAAGTATTCGGATTGAAGGGTAATGACAAATTCACCCAAGTACTATCAGCCAGTCACAGAGCTGGCACACAAGATCACATCCACTGCCCAAACACACACGCACATACATACATACATACATACATACATACATACATACATACAGTCAATCATTAATTGACCAGCTTGACCTGTGACAGCTGAGAACTGACCAGAAAAGGCTACAGCTAGGTCTATTGCCATGATTGTGTTGTTCCAACAATATACAGTACTGCTGTATGCCTCTTTCCCACCAGGTAAACACAATGTAGAGACAGTCCTCTGCATATTTCGTCTAGTGGCTTTACATTGTTTACATGGAATGCAGTCACTGAAAAAAGAACACAGATAGCTAGACCTTAGGTTTCTTAACACTAGAACCGCCATAGGCAAAGGCCACTGAGGTTAGATTTTTGTAAAAAAAAAATAAACCTATGCCCTGTTTCTTCACTCTTTTCCTAAATGTTTGTATTTTACACTGCTCATTTGTCAGAATTTTGAAATCACAAACAGAAAAGTATTTAGAGCCTTTTCACCTGTTTGTTTCACACCTATTCCAACTTAACCCACCAAGGCAATCTGCTGTAGGACGTTGGTACCCAGCCAGGCGCTAATGCCACTCTCTCTCCTCACTGAATGAATGACAGATGGATGAATGGGCGATAATTGTGCACCATACTTCACAATTGAATTTGAATTAGGCCTAACTGAACGATAAGGAGGAAAGACAATAGTGTAATGATGAGTTTGTGTTATGCCTAGGCTATATCAGCTGCAAATAATTTGACCGGGCGCCTTTGGGGGTTGATACCATTCTCTTTTGCGTTGGAAAAATAAGCTGCTAAGGACTGTTTTATTTACATTTACATTTACATTTATTGTAAGGGACACTAAAACATGCTATATGTTGCAGTAGGCCTTTAGAATAATGCAAAAACATATCCTTGACTCTATCCTTGGAAGCAAACGATGCCAGCTCACTGAATGAGTGACAGATGGATGGAATGGCCGATAATTGTGCAAGTTATTTCACAATCAAATTTAAATGAGGTCTAGTTGAATGATGAGGGTGAAGAGGTTGATTTAGTTTAGAACATCAGTAGTGTAATGATGAAGTTTGTGTTATGCCTATTTATCAGCGTTGGCGCTCATGTTAATAATTTGACCGCGCGCCTTGCGGGTTGATACCATTCTCTTTTTATGTTTTACTTTGTAAAAATAAGCTGTTACAGGACTGTTTTATTTACTGTAACTCTATTACTAATCAAATTCATTGTAAGGGAAACGAAAACATGCTATGTGTTGTAGTAGGCCTTTAGAATAATGCAAAAACATATCCTTGAAGCTATCCAACTTGGGCAGGCTTTGCAGCCAGTCAGCCTGCAAAGCCGGCCCATAGAAACTATACCGAAACTAATTCCACACATAATAAGAGTTGTTAGCCTATAGGCAAGATTAAATTGACAATAATCTGATGAGTGACAATATTAGGCCTATCAGTTGTCAAATTGTACATGAAGAGATGGGCGCATCTTGTAATTGACAGATGCAGGGAAAGGATCATCACTTTATCAAGTCCTCCTTCAGAGTCACATGCAGGTAAAACATTGTGATTTCTTTATAGTGTCAGAAAGAGCATATTCTGCCGTTTCTATGACACTTACCTTTGTCAAATAACTCTCATAATTCAAGAGGTGCAGCTCCATTTCCAAATGTAACTTTTTCCAAGAGTATCTGTGCTTTCCATGCATTCAGCACATGGCCACTCACGCGGCAGCATTGCTCTGGCTACTAAGCAACATGCAATTTATTTATAAAATTCATCCTTTACAATTGTTCATGCACTGTTGTTTTTGTTTAGGAATACAGCAAATCATTTCACCTGCGCACCTGGCTGGTTATATTATTATCTTTTTTCATTCCTATTTTGTCAAAAGAAGCTGTAACTGGACTTTATTAAGTACTCTAACTCTATTTCTAATCAAATCTCCAAATGAAGCTGATCAAATGGATTACACTGTAATGTTTTTATTGTAAGGGAAACGAAAATAGTCTATAGAGCTACGTTGTAGGACTTTGTAGAATTATACAAAACATATCCTTGACTATCTAAACCAGGGGTGTCAAACTCATTTTAGCTCAGGGGCCACATGGAGGAAAATCTATTCCCAAGTGGGCCGGACCGGAAAAATCATGGTATATATATAACTTAAAAACAACAACTTCAGATTGTTTTCTTTGTTTTAATACGATCAACATACAACATAAAGCTGGAGCCTGAGGACAGTGTGTCCAAAATAGTATAAGCACAACATCACTATTAATCATAAAACACGTCAAGTTTATTTGAAAAAGAAAAAGAAAAAGAACACACAAACACACAATGCCTCAGTGATTAACAGAACTGTTTCACAGATCACATAACTATATCAGGTTGTCATTTCTCAGGCAGAAATGTAGATAAAAATAATGAAATCCTGTTCCCCAAACAAGTGCAAGAACCACAGAGTCAAGAATAGGTTAAATATACAAATAAAATAAAATCAATTAAAAACAATAGCACATCAACATAAAAACATATAAACATAAATCTGAAAGCGTTGCTCAAACTCCCGTAACAGTCCCGTTATTTTATCTTTGAACCGCTTCATGTCTGCCACATGTTGGGTCGCGCACACATTTTTCAGACAGGGGAAGTGAGCTGCATCACCACCGGCGAGTTGCGTCTCCCACAATGACAGCTTCAACTTGAAAGAACGTATGCTGTCATAATACTGCGTGACAACTTTGTTGCGCCCTTTCAGCTGTTTGTTCAAGTTATTCAGGTGCTCTGTAACATCCACCATAAATGCAAGGTCCTGCATCCATTCTGCGGAATGAAATTCTAACACTGGTTTGCCCTTTTCTTCCATGAACTGTTCCATTTCTTCTCGTAAATCAAAGAAACGCCTCAGCACAGCACCTCGGCTTAACCATCTTACCCCAGTGTGGTATGGCAGGCCATAGATGTGGTCTTTCTCTCTGAGAAGGCTGTCAAACTGACGGTGATTCAGGCTTCTGGATCGGATGAAATTAACAGTTTGGATGACCACCTTCATGACGTTATCCATCTTTAATGACTTGCAACACAAAGCCTCCTGGTGCAAAATACAGTGAAAAGTCAAAAAATCACGTCCTCCATTTGCAGATTGCACTTTCTCTCTGAACTTTGTCACAACGCCTGCTTTTTTCCCGATCATTGAGGGCGCACCATCTGTAGCCAGGCTGACAGCGCGGGACCAGTCCACTCCGACCCTGTCCAGCGCGCCGACGAGTGCGGTAAAAATATCAGCTGCTGTCGTTGTATCTGTCATCGGCACGAACTCCACGAACTCCTCGGTGACGGTCAATGTGTCATCAACTCCGCGGATGAAAATGGCCAGTTGTGCAACATCTGTAATGTCCGTGCTTTCATCAATTGCAACTGAAAACGCAATAAATGACTTTACTTTTTGCTTCAACTGGCTGTCCAAATCCACTGAAAGATCGGAAATCCTGTCTGCAACTGTGTTTCTTGTCAGGCTGATATTTGCAAAAGCCTGCCGCTTTTCAGGGCACACAATCTCCGCTGCCTTCATCATGCATGTTTTTACAAATTCACCCTCACTAAATGGTTTTGAAGCCACTGCGATTTCATTAGCAATGAGGTAGCTAGCTTTCACTGCAGCGTCACTGATGTCTCGGCTGTGAGTAAACACAGACTGCTGTTTCTTCAGACCCGCCAACAGTTCATTCACCTTCTCTCATCTCCGCTGTCCTTGAAAGTTGTCATATTTGTCGGCATGAAGACTCACATAGTGGCGACGAAGGTTATATTCTTTCAGCACTGCAACATGCTCTGAACACACCAAACATACAGCTTTCCCATTCAATTCCGTGAATAAATAGGATGACCATTTTTCTTGGAACACTCTGCACTCTGCGTCCACTTCTCTCTTTTTTGACAGAGACATATTGGGGCAATGAGGGTGCCAAAGCACATAATGTTAAAAGTAGAAGCCGTAATAAATATCGCGGGCAAAACAAAGTAGCTCATTGGCTGCACGTGCTTGACCTACTTGCTCTGCCCCGGTATAAACAGTTTGCTTGCTTAACACAATTGCTATTGCGCCATCCAGTGGACGCAATTGGAACAGCAGTTTATTTTTTATTGAAAAATTGCAGCGCATTTTTATACTTTACAAAATTATTATTATTATTATTTTTTTTTATTTTTTTATTTTTTTTCAAAATCATCTCGCGGGCCGGATTAAACCCGTTTGCGGGCCTGATCCGGCCCGCGGGCCGGACGTTTGACACCCCTGATCTAAACAAATAACTTAAAAAAAATAAAATGTATTGATATATTTCCACAAATATTTGTTCATGCAATTAATCCTTTTATAATAATTTATGCACTATTTATCAAGCGTTGGTGCTTATGTTTTCTGCACCTTGTGGGTTGATATGCGTCTGATTCATATGCTAAAGGAGACGTCCGGCAAAGTTCTGGGCATCTTTGAAAAACACTATGAAAAATCTGGGAAACAAGGTCTGCTATTCATAGCTGACTTTGAAAATGCTTTTGATAAAGTACGACTGGAGTTTATATATAAATGCCTGGAACATTTCAATTTAGGAGAATCTCTTATAAAATGGGTTAAAATCATGTATAGTAACCCTAGGTGTAAAATAGTAAATAATGGCTATTTCTCAAAGTTTTAAACTGTCAAGAGTCCCTCCTTTAGCTCAGTTGGTAGAGCATGGCGCTTGCAACGCCAGGGTTGTGGGTTCGATTCCCACGGGGGGCCAGTATGAAAAATGTATGCACTCACTAACTGTAAATCGCTCTGGATAAGAGCGTCTGCTAAATGACTAAAAATGTAAAATGTAAAGAGGAGTAAAACAAGGTTGTCCACTATCGGCATATCTATTTATTGTGGCCATCGAAATGTTAGCTATTAAAATCAGATCCAACAATTAATATCAAGGGATTAGAAATCCAGGGCTTAAAAACAAAGGTGTCATTGTACGCTGATGATTCATGTTTTCTTTTAAATCCACAACTTGGATCCCTCGACAGCCACATAGAGGATATAGATACATGTTCTAACCTCTCTGGATTACAACTACATTTTGATTTTGTACTATATTACGTATTGGATCACTAAAAAATGTAACTTTTACATTACCGTGTAGTTTACCAATAAAATGGTCTGATGTGGATACTCGGTTTACATAACCCGAAATAAATAAATGATCTCACTCCAATACATTTTAATAGAAAGTTAGCAAAAATAGATAAGATCTTGCTACCATGGAAAGGTAAATACCTGTCTGTTTGTGGAAAAATCACCCTGATTAACTCTTTAGTAATATCCCAGTTTACCTATTTGCTTATGGTCTTGCCTACACCTAGCGAACATTTATTTATTTATTATTATATGAGAAAAAAATATTCCATTTCATTTGGAATGGCAAGCCAGACTAAATTAAACAGGCCTATTTATATAATGAATATGAATTATTAGATATTAAAGCATTAGACCTCTCACTAAAGGCTTCAGTCATACAAAAGTTATACTTAAATCCAAACTGGTTCTCTAGCAAATTAGTAAGAATGTATCACCCTATATTCAAGAATGGCCTTTTTCCCTTTATTCAGATTACAACCTCTCACTTTGTTATTTGAAAAGGAAATAATCACTATTTCTAAAACAAACCATAGAAATGTGGTTTCAATTTCGTCCACCAGAAACGATAGAACAAATAATACAACAAATATTGTGGTTAAACTCAAATATACTAATTGATAATAAAACATTTTTATTTTATTTTTTTTTTATTTTAAGAAAGGTATAATCTTCGTAAATGATATCATCGGTAGGACTGGTGGAGTTATGGCGCACATGCAGCTAACAAAAACATATGGAAATGTCTGCTCTACCCAAAATTACAACCAACTAATTGCAGCATTACTGCAGAAATGGAAGAGGAAAGTGGAAGGGGGAAAAAGTAAGGAACTTGTCTGTTGGCCCTGCATTAAAGACCATAATTGGTTAAAGAAAATTGTGATAAATAAAAAAAGTATACCAGTTTAATTTAAGGACCCCCAAATTGACAGCCTTACCATATAGATTACAAAATAGAGATTTTTTATGTACCGATCCCATGGCACGTGGTTTATGAACAGATACGCAAAACGACACCAGATTCAAAACTTAGAATTGTTTAATTTTAATTATTATACAAAACTCTTGCAACCAATAGAATGTTATTTATATGGGGGATACAACCTTCCCAGCTCTGCAGATTTTGCTGCGAAGAGACAGCATCATTAGATCATTTTGTTTTGGTACTGTCCATATGTAGCTTGTTTTTGGTCACAGGTCCAGGAATGGCTGAAGAATTGCAATATTTACCTGGAGCTAACCCTGCAGATAGCATTACTGGGTGATCTGAAAAGTCATAGTCAATCGATCAATAATATAATAATACTTTTAGCAAAAATGTTTATTTTCTATTTACAATCTGTAGAAACAATGAGAATAGAAAGGTTCAGAACTTTTGTGAAACATCACAGCACAGTTGAAAAATGTCTAAAGCGCGTTCTTGCAGATGAGCAGGGACCATGGGCATCTTTCTTTTGGTGTTTTTCAGAGTCAGTAGAAAGGTCTCTTTAGTGTCCTAAGTTTTCATAACTGTGACCTTAATTGCGTACCGTCTGTAAGCTGTTAGTGTCTTAACGACCGTTCCACAGGTGCATGTTCATTAATTGTTTATGGTTCATTGAACAAGCATGGGAAACAGTGTTTAAACCCTTTACAATGAAGATCTGTGAAGTTATTTGGATTTTTACGAATTATCTTTGAAAGACAGGGACATTTCTTTTTTTTTTCCTGAGTTTATATATATATATGTATATACTTTTTTATTTTTTTAATACAAAAAAAAGGTTATCATATGTATTCCCAACAACACTAACTACTATTCTTTCTCAAAGCAGAAGGTGCCTCCTATGTTGGACGACAGAGACGCATCTAAAATTGATTATTCTCCATGGTTGGGTCCTAATGCTGTAATCATAATACCTACTAGCTCTCTCTCTATCTCTCTGAAGCTTCTACATGATTGAACTGCTCCGTGAGCTGATTGTTTCTAGCTGGTGGCTGAACTGTCCAGCTGTGTGATTTGATCCTCCTGAGCTCAGCTGTGATTATATAGACTGACAGGGCTCTCTGTCGTACAGTCCAGGCTGCCCACCCTAACGCCTTTAGCTGTCGGATCCTTGTGAGCGGTTAGATCATATATGGAGAATCTCAATTGCATACTCCTTGCGTCCTCTCCTCGACTCCTCTCTCCTCGCGTCCTCTTTCCTCTCTCCTCGCCTCCTTCTCAAAACCCATTGGATGAGAAAGCCAGAGGTCCCTTACCTTCTCATAAATGGGTTTTGAGAAGGACGCGAGGAGAGAGGACGCGAGGAGAGAGGAGAGAGGACGCGAGGAGAATGCAATCGAGATTCTTCCATAGATGGACAGACAGACAGACAACACACACAGACAGAAAGGACAAACTGGCACTTGTCTAGTCCTCTCTCTCTCTAGTCCCTAATTTAGCTAGCTAGTAGTTACCACACAGATTATTGCCAATCCTCCTCAGTTTTACCCACCGTAGACTGTAACAATAGGTCTTATCGGATTGAGTTCTGATTAGTTTTCAGGTGAAAAATGAATTCAAAGAATTGATGATGACGACTGAATATGTGACCAATGATCCCTTTAAACCTTTAAGATCCACTATCAATGTTTAGCCCTCCAAAGGACAAAAAAACACGACTCCATTACTGTGCAATAACAATCTTTACTACTACACACAGGTTTAAGGGCAACTTCATGAAACGTGGTTGATAGCGAATATGTTGGTTCAGTTGTTAACTGGTACTTTGATGGTGGGTGAGGTGAGGCTTCCCCCTTGCTATGTAAAGTGCTTTGGGTGTCTAGAAAAGTACAATCTATTATTATTATTATTATATTATTATTTTTATTATTATTAATGAAATGTAGGCTAATGGTTGCATGTTGTTGTGTTTACAGAGAGAGTGGTGCCCTACCTCAGCCGTCCAGCCGTGCCTGCCCTGCTCCTCCCCAGTGGAACATACCTGTTCAGCCCCAACGCCATCTGCCAGTCAGTACCCCCTGCTCTGTCATCTATACTAATAATGTATTCCTCCACTGTATAGGCTTAGACATTCACACTTAAGCCTTACTCTGTAGGCGGTCCTTAAGATCGTCATGGATATGATAGCTGATTTAATGTTGTAGCTGTGCGATTACCTGGTCTGTGTCGTTGTAGAGGTTCCCTCAGTCATCCAGTCTTTAATCCGCGTGTCCTTCCTTAGGTACCTGATGGAGGTGAATGGACAGGGATCCAGTGATCTCGTCAACCAGTGGCTGGAATGGGAAGCTACAGAACTACAGGTAAGGATGTCTGATAAATCATCAGCCATGATGCTCCCATCTATAGTGACTTCCTGGAAATCATCAGCCATGATGCTCCCATCCATAGTGACTTCCTGGAAATCATCAGCCATGATGCTCCCATCCATAGTGACTTCCTGGAAATCATCAGCCATGATGCTCCCATCCATAGTGACTTCCTGTGAATCATCAGCCATGATGCTCCCATCCATAGTGACTTCCTGTGAATCATCAGCCATGATGCTCCCATCCATAGTGACTTCCTGGAAGTGTACAACAAGAAGCCATGTATATTAATTGAACAGACAAGTCACATTCTGTTTGAATCTTTGCAGATGGTGTCTAACGCTTGTTCTGTGTTGCACAGGTGTTTGTTTTATAATCTATTATATGATATTAATAAAGTGTTGTATTATTATTGCCTCTCCAGCCTGCACTGACGCAGGCCCTCCACATGGTGGTGCTGCAGGGGAAAAGAGCAGAAACTACCAGTGTTCTACAAGGACCTCTCAGCTACCTGGACCAGAGCCTGAGCAAGAGGAGCACGCTGTTCCTCACTGCTGTACGTCAACTCAACACACACACACACACAACTTCACACACGCCTTCACAACTCAACACACACCTTCACACACACCTTTTTAAATCTGAGTGGAAAACACACACATGAATGTCAAATATAGAGTCCAATGACATTCACTTCTGCTTCTGCTTGCATTTTTGTGTATATGCAGTTACTGTAAAGCACTTACTGACAATTGTTGATGTAAAAACGGCTTTATGAGTACATTGGAATGATTGGTTGAACTGGGCTGTGTTTCAGGAGATGGTTTCAGTGGTAGATGTGGTTCTTTGGGCAACTCTCTACCCCATCCTGTCTGACAGCAGTCTGGTATCAGGTGAATTATACTTTTTTTTTTTTTTTAAATGAGCAATTGATTTAGTTTGTGTTATATAGTGGTGGAGAAAGTACCCAATTATCATACTTGAGTAAAAGGTAAAGAAACTTTAATAGAAAATGATTCAAGTGAAAGTCACCCAGTAAAATACTACCTGAGTAAAAGTCTAAAAGTATCTGGTTTTAAATATACTTAAGTATCAAAAGTAAAAGTATGAATCATTTCAAATTCCTTATATTAAGCAAACCAGACGGCACCATTTTCCTGTTTTTTTTATTTATTGATGGATAGCCAGGGGCACACTCTGACACTCAGACATCATTTACAAATGAAGCATTTGTGTTTAGTGAGTCCAACAGATCAGGGGCAGTAGGGATGACCAGGGATGTTCTCTTGATAAGTGTGTGAATTTAACCATTTTCCTGTCCTGCTAAGCATTTAAAATGTAATGAGTACTTTTGGTTGTCAGGGAAAATGTGGTCCTCTGTAGCTCAGCTGGTAGAGCACGGCGCTTGTAACGCCAAGGTAGTGGGTTCGATCCCCGGGACCATACACAAAAATGTATGCACGCATGACTGTAAGTCGCTTTGGATAAAAGCGTCTGCTAAATGGCATTATTATTATTATTATTATTATTATTATTATTATTATTATTATTATTATTATTATAAAAAGGTATGGAGTAAAAAGTACATTATTTTCTTTAGGAATGTAATGAAGTAAAAGTTGCCAAAAATATAAATAGTAATGTACAGATACCCCCAAAAACTACTTAAGTAGTACTTTAAAGTATTTTTACTTAAGTACTTTACACCACTGGTGTTACACTAAACTTCTGTCAGTGTATGTGTTTAACCGTGGCTTCCATTCCTCTCGGCCTTTTACTCTAGGTAATCAGACGGAGCTGCAGCGCTGGTTTGAGCGTGTGGGTGTGTTGTCAGCCTGTGAGTCTGCAGCCCAGACAGTACTACAGGGGAAGGGACTGAAGGCTGAGTCTCTGAAGACCTACATGCAGAGACAGCCAGCCCCACACCATGGTCAGGGACAGGGTAGAGGCACACAGCCATGCAACAGCCCTGAGGTAAACTAATACATTTAGTGTTTAATTGGTTTTAACACCAATCCTGGGAAACAACCGTACCATACAATAGTACAGTTTGGTACCATTTTTGAGGTTGCAGATGGGACAGTTTGGACATGTAAGATTTATTTGACAATTTAAAAACAATTTGGACATGATTAGATTTATTTGACAATTTTTAAAACAATTTGGAGATTAGATTTATTTTACAATTTAAAAACACAATTCACACTCCTAATGTAATTGTCATTGAGGTTAGCACAAAGTATTTTTTCCATTGTGGTCCTCTTTGGCCGACAATACATAGAGAGGAGGTGAGAGAGTAGCCAAACTCCAAATCCACCCCTAGTCCTATTCTCTCCATCTCTCTCTCCCTCTCGGTCTGCCTCTCACTCTAACTCTGTCTCTCTCGCTCTCTCTCCCTCTCGGTCTCCCTCTCACTCTAACTCTCTTTCTCTCTCTCGCTCCCTCTCCCTCTCCCTCTTCCTCTCCCTCTCTGTCTCTCTCGCTCTCTCTACACCTCTCTCTCCCTCACTCTCCCGCTCTCTCTGTCGTGTCTCTCGCTCTCTCTCTCTCCCTCTCCCTCAGATTCAGATTGCTTTATTGGCATGAAATACAATTTGTAGCTATTGGCAAAATAACTATAGTGGTACAGCATTTCAGTAAAACCGTACAATGCAATGAGGATAATGGAATCCAGTTCATTTCTGTAGTAATAATAATAGTACATATTATCATGTATACAGGTACAACACTACTGCTGTTGTATTGTGGAATCTTCAGTCGATACAGTTCATTAAAGAAATATAAGAATTATTTAAAAAAATAATAAAGCAGCTCATAAATGAGTCTCTCTATCTCTCTCCCTCAGCATTACAGTTTGATGATGGGACTTGAATGTGTTTTCTGTCCTCCAGGGTGATGATGGTGACCGTGTGCTGTCAGAGGAAGAGATCCTGTCTGCAGCAGTCACCTGGGGTAAAGGACTGGCAGACTTACCCATGGTCACAGAGCGACTTCACCCTATGTGAGTACACTGCATAATATCCAGTCCTAGGGTTCGCACGAGGTGCTTAAAGTACTTGCATTTGGCACTCTGAAATTCAAGTACTGGAATACCTTGAAAATCAGACATTTTCTCAAGTCGGTACTTGAAAAGAACTTGACTCCAAAATTAGAGAACAGATAATGATCAAATATGTTTATGAAAATATAAAAATGTATTGGTCTTGCGAGTTAAATTCCAGACAGACTACTGAGTTTTATTTCCTCACGTGTTTCGTGCTGTGGTTGCCAGGCGAGCTCGCTCATTCCACCCACACTGCCACTCAGCCAGGCAGGTACAGAGCTGACTGATTAGGCGCCGCCAAACGTCACATCGATAGATAAAATGGCCGGAAAAATGTAGATTCAACCTGCTTTTTGTGCTTATGGAACGTTTCTCGGATCTTTTATTTCAGCTCATGGAACATGGGACCAACACTTTACATGTTGCGTTTTATATTTTTGTTCAGTGTAGTTTACCCACCTTTATTTACCACTACATCACTGGACCCAACCAACCCACACTGTGTAAGGTGCAAAAAATGGGTCAGACTTTGACATTGTGAGCATGGGTGAGTCGGCCCTGAAGAGACCCATGAAGGGGGAAAGAAGCAACGCTGCATCCTGCGCTGGCGCCAGTTCTACATTGACTTTTTCTCTGCAACAACCTCCAGAGCCTTTTTTTGCCAATCGCCTCATTCGTAGGGCGCCCGCGATATTCCTCTTATGTGTTTATCAAGCGGCAGCCATGCTCCCTGCCGTTCTGGTGTCCTTTCACGTGCCGTTTTCCTAACACAGCCCCACCCGCCCATCTCCCGACTGGCGACACTAAAGCTGCCACAGTTGGAAGCAAGACGCTTTTTCGTAGCTATTGAGTAGTAGATTCCCAAATGCCCAATACAAACACTGTCATTAAGCTGGAATTGTGTAGTAATGCGAATAGGAAATGTGTGTTCACCAGTAAGCATGTCCCAAAACTCTTCTCATCACTACTCAAATTACTAAATCATCAGTACTGACTTAAGTTACCATTCATGTATGTAGTACATAAGTAGTGAAACAATGTATTATTGAGTAGAACTTGTAAGTTTTTTTTAATGCGTTTTTACCCCCATGAGGTTGTAGCGATATACTGCCATCTGGTGGCGACTAGAAACAATTGCATAAAATTAACTATTACAAATTGATGGTCCTTGAAAAGAAATATGAGTACTTTAAAAAGTACTTGAAAGTCCTTGAATTTGACTTGCCACTGTCTGTACGAACCCTGAGTCCCTATATTGTTCTTTATATAAGTATCTATATTGTTCTCTATAATAACAGTCCCTGTATTGTTCTCTATGATAACAGTCCCTGTATTGTTCTCTATAATAACAGTCCCTGTATTGTTCTCTATAATAACAGTCCCTATATTGTTCTCTATAATAACAGTCCCTGTATTGTTCTCTATAATAACAGTCCCTATATTGTTCTCTATAATAACAGTCCCTATATTGTTCTCTATAATAACAGTCCCTATATTGTTCTCTATAATAACAGTCCCTGTATTGTTCTCTATAATAACAGTCCCTATATTGTTCTCTATAATAACAGTCCCTATATTGTTCTCTATAATAACAGTCCCTATATTGTTCTCTATAATAACAGTCCCTATATTGTTCTCTATAATAGCAGTCCCTGTATTGTTCTCTATAATAACAGTCCCTATATTGTTCTCTATAATAACAGTCCCTATATTGTTCTCTATAATAACAGTCCCTATATTGTTCTCTATAATAACAGTCCCTCCAGGATTTCACAGGAAAATGGTTAATTTTGCGGCACCAATTCTGACATTTTGCATGGCAATATGCAATGAAAATGCGCTGATGAGAGAGAGTTTGTGCGATGATTGGTGGAAATTGCGAGCCCTCCTTTTTGTTATGCGGTGATGGGTCAGTTTTATGCGATAATATTGCGAAGACTTAACTGTTTTTATGCTGAAATAGTGCAGTGATTGGTCAAATTTGATTTAGCAGAAAAACTTTTGCGATTGCGCAATCCTGGAGGGACTGATAAAGGCCTACACAGTGCAGGGACAAAGTACCTGCTGATGATTTTCCTTCCTACCGGGTACTTCCACCACTCACCCAGGTCTGAATCACTCCTTGATTAGAATGAGGGAATGAAAACCAGAAGGGTTTCAGCCCTCCAGGACTGGCGTTAAATAGCTATGGTGTACAGGAAGTGTTATATCAGTCACAAAAGGACATACGGAGGAGGAACCTCCTACTGGCCAGTGCCTTACCGTACGTCAACAACGTCTATGTAGTATTTTACATTTTACATTTTAGTCATTTAACAGACGCTCTTATCCACAGCGACTTACAGGAGCAATTAGGGTTAAGTGCCATGCTCAAGGGCACACCGACAGATTTTTCACCTAGTCGGCTCGGGGATTAGAACCAGCGACCTTTCGGTTACTGGCACAACGCTCTTAACCAGTAAGCTACCTATTTTTGTTTGGTAGCATCAGCTGTACCTGCGCCAAAGCGCCAGTATGTTTAATCATATAGCTTGTTCAACAACTTCTTTTTAAAATAGTGAGCCAACATGTTTTCAGCACTTATGTCCCTGATTGATCAAAACACATTTTTCTCCTGCTCTCTCTTGTCCTAATGCAACAGACATATAGTGAGCAATATGTTTGGAACATCAAATCGCAATAAAATCGCAGTATCGAATCGCAATACATTGAGAATCGTGAGAATCGCAATACATATCGGTACCTACAGTTGAAGTCGGAAGTTTACATACACTTAGGTTGGAGTCATTAAAACTCGTTTTTCAACCACTCCACAAATTTCTTGTTAACAAACTATAGTTTTGGCAAGTCGGTTAGGACATCTACTTTGTGCATGACACAAGTAATTTTTTCCAACAATTGTTTACAGACAGATTATTTCACTTATAATTCACTGTATCACAATTCCAGTGGGTCGGAAGTTTACATACAGTGAGCGAAAAAAGTATTTGATCCCCTGCTGATTTTGTACGTTTGCCCACTGACAAAGAAATGATCAGTCTATCATTTTAATGGTAAGTTTATTTGAACAGTGAGAGACAGAATAACAACAAAAAAATCAAGAAAAACGCATGTCAAAATGTTATAAATTGATTTGCATTTTAATGAGGGAAATAAGTATTTGAACCCCTCTCAATCAGAAAGATTTCTGGCTCCCAGGTGTCTTTTATTCAGGTAACGAGCTGAGATTAGGAGCACACTCTTAAAGGGAGTGTTCTTAATCTCAGCTTGTTACCTGTATAAAAAACACCTGTCCACTTAAGCAATCAGTCAATCAGATTCCAAACTCTCCACCATGGCCAAGACCAAAGAGCTCTCCAAGGATGTCAGGGACAAGATTGTAGACCTACGCAAGGCTGGAATGGGCTACAAGACCATCGCCAAGCAGCTTGGTGAGAAGGTGACAACAGTTGGTGCGATTATTCGCAAATGGAAGAAACACAAAATAACTGTCAATCTCCCTCTGCCTGGGGCTCCATGCAAGATCTCACCTCGTGGAGTTGCAATGATCATGAGAACGGTGAGGAATCAGCCCAGAACTACATGGGATGATCTTGTCAATGATCTCAAGGCAGCTGCAGATGTTTTTCTGCTAAGGGGACAGGACAACTTCACCGCATCAAAGGGACGATGGACGGGGCCATGTACCGTCAAATCTTGGGTGAGAACCTCCTTCCCTCAGCCAGGGCATTGAAAATGGGTCGTGGATGGGTATTCCAGCATGACAATGACCCAAAACACACGGCCAAGGCAACAAAGGAGTGGCTCAAGAAGAAGCACATTAAGGTCCTGGAGTGGCCTAGCCAGTCTCCAGACCTTAATCCCATAGAAAATCTGTGGAGGGAGCTGAAGGTTCGAGTTGCCAAACGTCAGCCTGGAAACCTTAATGACTTGGAGAAGATCTGCAAAGAGGAGTGGAACAAAATCCCTCCTGAGATGTGTGCAAAGCTGGTGGCCAACTACAAGAAACGTCTGACCTCTGTGATTGCCAACAAGGGTCAAATACTTATTTCCCCATTAAAATGCAAATCAATTTATAACATTTTTGACATGTGTTTTTCTGGATTTTTTGTTGTTGTTATTCTGTCTCTCACTGTTCAAATAAACCTACCATTAAAATTATAGACTGATAATTTCTTTGTCAGTGGGCAAATGTACAAAATCAGCAGGGGATCAAATACTTTTTTCCCTCACTGTACACTAAGTTGACTGTGCCTTTTAAACAGCTTGGAAAATTCCAGAAAATGATGTCATGGCTTTAGAAGCTTCTGATAGGCTAATTTACATCATTTGAGTCAATTGGAGGTGTACCTGTGGATGTATTTCAAGGCCTACCTTCAAACTCTGTGCCTCTTTGCTTGACATCATGGGAAAGTCAAAATAAATCAGCCAAGACCTCAGAAAAAAATTGTAGACCTCCACAAGTCTGGTTCATCCTTGGGAGCAATTTCCAAACGCCTGAAGGTACCACGTTCATCTGTACAAACAATAGTATGCAAGTATAAACACCATGGGACCACGCAGCTGTCATACCGCTCAGGAAGGAGATGCATTCTGTCTCCTAGAGATGAACGTACTTTGGTGCGAAAAGTGCAAATCAATCCCAGAATAACAGCAAATTACCTTGTGAAGATGCTGGAGGAAACGGGTACACAAGTATCTATATCCACAGTAAAACAAGTCCTATATCGACATAACCTGAAAGGTTGCTCAGCAAGGAAGAAGCCATTGCTCCAAAACCGCCATAAAAAATCCAGACTACGGTTTGCAACTGCACATGGGGACAAAGATCGTACTTTTTGGAGAAATGTCCTCTGGTCTGATTAAACAAAAATAGAGCTGTTTGGCCATAATGACCATCGTTATCTTTGGAGGAAAAAGGATGTGGCTTGCAAGCCGTAGAACACCATCCCAACCATGAAGCACGGGGGTGGCAGCATCATGCTGTGGGGGTGCTTTGCTGCAGGAGGGACTGGTGCACTTCACAAAATAGATGGCATCATGAGGAAGGATAATTATGTGGATATATTGAAGCAACATCTCAAGACATCAGTCAGTAAGTTAAAGCTTGGTCGCAAATGGGTCTTCCAAATGGACAATGACCCCAAGCATACTTCCAAAGTTGTGGCAAAATGGCTTAAGGACAACAAAGTCAAGGTATTGGAGTGGCCATCACAAAGCCCTGACCTCAATCCTATAGAAAATGTGTGGGCAGAACTGAAAAAGCGTGTGCGAGCAAGGAGGCCTACAAACCTGACTCAGTTACACTCTGTCAGGAGGAATGGGCCAAAATTCACCCAACTTATTGTGGGAAGCTTGTGGAAGGCTACCCGAAACATTTGACCCAAGTTAAACAATTTAAAGGCAATACTACCAAATACTAATTGAGTGTATGTAAACTTCTGACCCACTGGGAATGTGATGAAAGAAATAAAAGCTGAAATAAATAATTCTCTCTACTATTATTCTGACATTTCACATTCTTAAAATAAAGTGGTGATCCTAACTGACCTAAGACAGGGTATTTTTACTAGGATTAAATGTCAGGAATTGTGAAAAACTGAGTTTAAATGTATTTGGCTAAGGTGTATGTAAACTTCCGACTTCAACTGTAAGTATGGCGATAATATCGTATTGTGAGGTCCCAGGCAATGTACTGTACTGTAAACGGGTGTATTAGTACAGCGTTTCCCAAACTCGGTCCTGCCCGCCCCTGGGTGCATGTTTTGGTTTTTGCCCTAGCACTACACAGCTGATTCAAATAACCAAAGCTTGATGATGAGTTAATTATTTGAATTGGCTGTGTAGTGCTAGAGCAAAGAACAAAATGTGCACCCCTTGGGGTCCCCTGGTCTGAGTTTAGGAAACCCTGTCTCTTTTCTTACCAGTCTTCCTAAGGAGGGCAAGAGGAATGTCCTAGTGACCAGCGCCTTGCCTTACGTCAACAACGTCCCTCATCTGGGGAACATCATTGGCTGTGTGCTCAGCGCTGATGTCTATGCCAGGTAGATAACACAACACTCTACACTCTACTCTACTCTACACTACACTACTCTACTCTACTCTACTCTACTCTACACTACTCTACTCTACTCTACTCTACACTACTCTACTCTACTCTACTCTACTCTACTCTACACTACTCTACTCTACTCTACACTACTCTACTCTACTCTACTCTACTCTACTCTACTCTACTCTACTCTACTCTACTCTACTCTACACTCTACTCTACACTACTCTACACTACACTACTCTACACTACTCTACACTACTCTACTCTACTCTACACTACTCTACACTACTCTACTCTACTCTACACTACTCTACTCTACTCTACTCTACACTACTCTACTCTACTCTACACTACTCTACTCTACTCTACTCTACACTACTCTACTCTACTCTACTCTACTCTACACTACTCTACTCTACACTACTCTACTCTACTCTACACTCTACACTACTCTACACTACTCTACTCTACACTACACTACTCTACTCTACTCTACTCTACTCTACTCTACTCTACTCTACTCTACTCTACTCTACTCTACCTACTCTACACTACACTACACTACACTCCCTACACTCTCCTCTCCTCTCCTCCCTCCTCTCCTCTCCTCTCCTCTCCTCTCCTCTCCTCTCCTCTCCTCTCCTCTCCTCTCCTCTCCTCTCCTCTCCTCTCCTCTCCTCTCCTCTCCTCTCCTCTCCTCTCCTCTCCTCTCCTCTCCTCTCCTCCTCCTCTCCTCTCCTCTCCTCTCCTCTCCTCTCCTCTCCTCTCCTCTCCTCTCCTCTCCTCTCCACTCCACTCCACTCCACTCCACTCCACTCCACTCCACTCCACTCCACTCCAATCTCCCTTCTCTGATCTTGTCCTAACAGAGCCTCTTTTTGTGTTTATCTTTCTATCTCTTGCTCTCTCCTCTCTCTGTTTATCACTTACACATTCATTCCCTCCCTCTCCCCCCCTCCCCCTCCCTCCTCCCTCCCTCCCCCAGGTATGGTCGTCTGCGTGGTTGGAACGTGCTGTATGTGTGTGGGACTGATGAGTACGGCACCGCTACAGAGAACAAGGCCCGTGAGGAAGGTCTGACACCACAGCAGATCTGTGATAAGTACCATGCTGTCCACGCCTCCATCTACCAGTGGTTCCAGGTCGACTTCGACTTCTTTGGCCGCACCACCACAAAGAAACAGACTGAGTGAGTACCAGTAGTAGAACTCCATGTTCATCTTTGGATTATATAGGAGGATTCAGCACCTGATCTAAGTCTATACACTGAGTGTCCAAAACATTAGGAACACCTGCTCTTTCCATGACATAGACTGACCAGGTGAATCCAGGTGAAAGCTATGATCCCTTACACTTGTTAAATCCACTTCAATCAGTGTAGATGAAGGGGAAGAGACAGGTTAAAGAAGGATTTTTAAGCCTTGAGACAATTGAGACATGGATTGTGTATGTGTGCCATTCAGAGGGTGAATGGGCAAGACAAAAGATTTAAGTGCCTTTGAACGGGGTATGGTGGGGGGGGGGGGGGGGGGGGGGGGGAGTGTGGTAGCTAGACATGGTACATACATTGGGAATGTGGGAGCCAGACATGGTACATACATGGGGAATACATTGGGAGTGTGGTAGCTAGACATGGTACATACATTGGGAGTGTGGTAGCTAGACATGGTACATACATTGGGAGTGTGGTAGCTAGACATGGTACATACATTGGGAGTGTGGGAGCTAGACATGGTACATACATTGGGAGTGTGGTAGCAAGACATGTTAAAGGGGGCTGAAACACGGCTTCTGCTTCTGCTGTTAAAACATGGATTGAACATATCAAAACTGTTGTGTGAGTTCATTTTCTTCAGGGTTTGTACGGGTGCTTGAAAACCTTGAAAGTGCTTGAATTTTATTTGTGAATAAGTGCATGAACCCTGTTCCTTCTCTATCTCTCTCTCAGGATAGCCCAGAACATCTTCTGGCGTCTCCATGAGCGAGGCTTCCTACTTGAAGACATTGTGGAGCAGCTGCGCTGCGAGGCTTGCCAGCGTTTTCTAGCTGACCGCTTCGTGGAGGGAACATGTCCCTTCTGTTCTTACCCAGAGGCACGAGGGGACCAGTGTGACAAGTGTGGCAAGCTTATCAACGCTGTGGAGCTACGGGTGAGTGGATGGAGAGACCTTTTATTTGGGGCACGTTCCACAGCTAAGGAGAGACGACGCAACAACCAATGGTTACGTGCCATGTCATCGCCTGGCAGATTGCTATAACATATGATGTGGTTACCTGAGTGTACTCCCGAGTGGCGCAGTGGTCTAAGGCACTGCATCGCAGTGCTAGCTGTGTCACTAGAGATCCTGGTTCTAATCCAGGCTCTGTCGTAGCCGGCCGCGACCGGGAGACCCATGGGGCGGCGCACAATTGGCCCAGCGTCGTCCATGGTAGGGGAGGGAATGGCCGGCTGGGATGTAGCTCAGTTGGTAGAGCATGGCGTTGTGGGTTGTGGGTTTGATTCCCACGGGGGGCTAGTATAAAAATAATAATAATAAAATAATAAAATAATGTATGCACTCACTAACTGTAAGTCGCTCTGGATAAGAGCGTCTGCTAAATGACTAAAATGTAAATGTAAAATGTTACCTGATACTTAAAATACCTATCCAGGCATTGTAAGATCTGTCAGGCGTCAGCAATGTGTAAGCTCTGGAACGCGGCCATTATCTATCATCAATCAATTAATCAATCAATGGAGTTTACCTGATCCAGCCAGACCTGGGTTGAATACTTTCAAATACTTTTGCTGCACTTGGTTTAGTTTTCCTGGTACAATGGAAGGAACCAATGGAATAGTCCCAAACGTCTGAACCCATTATGAGACAACATCAAGGAGACTGTAGCTAAGAATGAAAAGACAACGTCAAGGAGACTGTAGCTAAGAATGAAAAGACAACGTCAAGGAGACTGTAGCTAAGAATGAAAAGACAACGTCAAGGAGACTAACTAAGAATGAAAAGACAACGTCAAGGAGACTAACTAAGAATGAAAAGACAACGTCAAGGAGACTAACTAAGAATGAAAAGACAACGTCAAGGAGCCTGTAACTAAGAATGAAAAGACAACGTCAAGGAGACTAACTAAGAATGAAAAGACAACGTCAAGGAGACTAACTAAGAATGAAAAGACAACGTCAAGGAGCCTAACTAAGAATGAAAAGACAACGTCAAGGAGGCTGTAACTAAGAATGAAAAGACAACGTCAAGGAGTCTGTAGCTAAGAATGAAAAGACAACGTCAAGGAGACTAACTAAGAATGAAAAGACAACGTCAAGGAGACTAACTAAGAATGAAAAGACAACGTCAAGGAGACTAACTAAGAATGAAAAGACAACGTCAAGGAGACTGTAGCTAAGAATGAAAAGACAACGTCAAGGAGACTGTAACTAAGAATGAAAAGACAACGTCAAGGAGACTGTAGCTAAGAATGAAAAGACAACGTCAAGGAGACTGTAACTAAGAATGAAAAGACAACGTCAAGGAGACTGTAGCTAAGAATGAAAAGACAACGTCAAGGAGGCTGTAACTAAGAATGAAAAGACAACGTCAAGGAGGCTGTAACTAAGAATGAAAAGACAACGTCAAGGAGACTGTAGCTAAGAATGAAAATCCACACAAACTTTTCTGAGGATGACCAGATTTAGTGTAGGAGGAATTCTATAGCCTACTAATATTTCAATCACAATGACTCAATGAACCGAGCGACTCATCCACATTCTATCCGTCCCAAGCGGAACCAAAATGTCAATAACACCTATCGTTTAATTAGCATCACTCTGCTTGGCCAAAACAATAGAACAAAATGTATAAAACTTCACAATCTAATCAACACAATGATAGGAGCGCACATCTGGGCTGTTCCCGCTTTGAAATGAAATGACGCACAGCAACTCTGTAAAGAGAAATCCACGTACAGTAAAGACATCAAAATGTTCATCTGTTTATGAGCGATTGAAGGAATACAAACATGACAATTACATTCATATGGTTACATTCATTTAGTAAATTCAAGTTTCATCAGTCTTCACACCTCTGAGGGCGTCAGTAACCCCGGGGCGCCGTGGGAACGTCCCACCCCGGAGGCGCCAGCAAGTCGCCGACGCAAGGGTCACCCTCTTTCCCACTACAAGGCCTTAGTGATGTGACCTCTCTCCTTCTCCTCCGGCTACAAAGGCCTATAGTGGATGTGACATCTCTCTCGCTCCACTACAAAGGCCTTAGTGATGTGGACCCTCTCTCCTCCTTCCCCTACAAGAGCCTTAGTGATGTGGACCTCTCTCTCCTCTCTCTTCCATCCGCTACAAGCCTTAGTGATGTGACCTCTCCTCCTCCTCCCGCTAGCAAGGCCTTAGTGATGTGACCTCTCTCTCCTCCACTAAAGGCCTTAGTGATGTGACCACCAGGTACTCTCTCCTCCACTACAAGGCCTTAGAGTTACCCCCCCACTACAAGCCTTGTGATGACCTCTCTCCTCCACTACAAGGCCTTAGTGATGTGACCTCTCTCTCCTCCACTACAAGGCCTTAGTGATGTGACCTCTCTCTCCTCCACTACAAGGCCTTAGTGATGTGACCTCTCTCTCCTCCGCTACAAGGCCTTAGTGATGTGACCTCTCTCTCCTCCACTACAAGGCCTTAGTGATGTGACCTCTCTCTCCTTTTCCCATTTACAAGGCTTAGTGTGTACCTCTCTCCTCCCTAAAAAGGGCCCTTTATGTGTGACCTCTCCCCCTCCTCCACTACAAGGCCTTATGATGTAAACCTCTCTCTCCTCCGCTACAAGGCGTAGTGGATGTGACCCCCCTTTTCCCCTTTCCACTACAAGGCCTTAGTGATGTAAACCTCTCTCTCCTCCTACAAGGCTTAGTGTGTTTGTGACCTCTCTCTCCTCCACTACAAGGCCTTAGTGGGATGTGACCTCTCTCTCCTCTCTCCCTCTGCTACAACCTTATGATGTACCTCTTTTCTTCCATAAAGGCTTGTGGGATTGGGGGACTTTCTTTCACTAAAGGTTGTGAGTGTGAACCCTTTCTCCCCCATAAAGCCTTAGGGGGATTGTGAACTCTTCTCTCCTTTACAAGGCCTTTTGGGGGTGTTTTGTGACTTCTCTTCCTCCACTACAAGGCCTTAGTGATGTGACCCTCTTTTCTCCTCCGCTACAAGGCCTTAGTGATGTGACCTCTCTCCCCTCCACACAGGCCTTAGTGAGGGTGACCTCCTTCCCTCCCCCTCCTCTCCTCCCTGCTACAAGGCCTTAGTGATGTGATCTCTCTCTCCTCCGCTACAAGGCCTTAGTGATGTGACCTCTCTCTCCTCCCTCTCCGCAGGAGCCTACATGTAAGGTGTGTAGTCAAATCCTTTTTTAAAATTCAAAATGTTCCAACCCCAAACCCCCTGTTCCATCCCGGGATGCAACCAAGTCCATTTTTCAAAGTAAATTTTATAGTTTAAATAAGGGCTAATTTTCCCCAACCAAGATTTAGTGTTTAAACTAAGGTGTTTTCACTCTCCCTCCTAAACCTCCCCCTTTTTCCCCGGGCCTTTGGGGGGGGGTCGCGGGGCCAAAGGCCGGCTTGGGGCCCCGGAAGGGCCAAAAGTAAGAAAGCAAAAGGGAAAACCCAAAAGGAAAAAAGGAAAAGGTGGGGAAAGGGGGAGGGGGGGGAAAAAGTGAAATGGCCCCCTTTTCCCCTTCTCCTTCCCTCTCTCCTCTCTCCCTTCTCTCTTCTCCTCTCTCCCTTTTCCTTCCTCTCTTCCCTCTCCTCTCCTTCCTTCCCCCCTCGGGCCTCCCCTTCTCTCCCCCCTTTCCCCTCTCCTCTCTCTCTCTCCCCTCTTCCCTTTGCCTCTCTCTTTTCCCCCCCTTCCTCCTTTCTGCCCTTTGCCGTTCCCGGCCCGCCCCTTCCCCGGCCAGCCCCGGCCTCTTACCCCACCCCGGGCCCCCCCCCCCTTTTCCCTCTCCCCTTTTAAATCCAGGGTCCTTTAAGGGGGGTGATTTGGGCCAACTGGGGCAGGGGCCCCCCCCGAACCTGGCGAACCCAAAAACCCATCACCGGCCTGGGTGGGGAGGCCCCGGTGAGGGGGGGGGGGGCCCGGGGGGGGTGGTGGGGGGTCAATTAGATGCCCCTCTTTTTTTCCCCCCCCTCATTCCCAATCCCCTCGCCCCCCCCCCCCCCAAACCTTTTTTCCCCTTTCCCCTAACCCCTCTATTTGCCCCCCCCCTTTCCTTTTTTTCCCCAACCCCCCAAAAATACCCCATCTCTCTCTCTTTCCTCTCTCCTTCCCTCCTCTTTTTCCTTTTTTCTTTTTTGGGTTTGGTGTCTCTTTGGTCCTCCTCCCCAAACTCACTGACCAAGGGAAGGGGGAAAACCAGCGAACAGGGTCTCCCATTCCCATCATCCTTTTTTGTGATGTTTTCCCCCGGCTTGCCCTTCTCACAAAGTCCTTTAAACCGTGGAAACCCCCAAGCTAGTTTCAGTTAGCATCATGGGTCTCTTTAACCAGTGATCAACTTCCCACTAACTTCAGTTCTAACAGCCACCCGTTTTTTTACCAGTGGTCAACTCCTCCCATTAAAGGGTGGCCCCTATCCCATTTTTAGGATTAGTTTGCCATTTTTCCGCCTAGCCCCAAAATTCAATGTTTGGAGGGTTTCCCATTAAAACCTTCGGGAATTGAGCCACCCAACAATTGCTGTATTCGGACGTTTGGTCGTAGGGTGAAGGGGGAGCTTGGGTTAGCTAGAGGTTGTTACCATTTAAATTTCGAATCCGTTTCGGCCCTTTTAGTGTGGGTAAAAGGGTAATTAATATAATTTTGAAAATGTTAGAGTTAAGTTAAAAGTAATTTTATCACATTCTTTCTTTTTGGGTATAACCTTGTTGATTTGGTTCCTTTTTTTTTAAAAAAAAAGGCGGTGAGGGGTGTATTGGCCAATTCATTTAAGGAAGGGGTGTTTTAGACTAAAAGGGGGCCTGGTACCTTAACCGGGTTTGGATATTTAAAACCCTAGGCCTGGTTTAAAATTTACCATTATAGAGCTTAAATTAAATGGGTTAATTAAATTTTAATTGTGTACCGGCTTACCCAATCCACCCAATTTCAAACCATTTATAATCATTTTATTTCTGTATTTGACCACAAGCTGTATAACGTCATGTAATTCCTGTATTCTACCACCAGGTGGCTCTATAACGTCATGTAATTCCTGTATCTTACCACCAGGTGGAGATCTATAACATGTAATTCCTGTATTCTACCACCAGGTGGAGCTGTATAATTTCATGGCCAAGGATAACGTTCCGTTCCACAGTGTGGTGTTCCCCTGCTCGCTACTGGGAGCACAGGACAACTATACACTGGTCAACCACCTGGTAGCTACAGGTAACACACACACACACACACACACACACACACATAGAGGCATACACACACACAGGGCTTTAGTGTTGGTGAAACTTGAAATCCCTAATGATATTGCAGACAATACAATTATATTTAGATATTTCATTTTTTTTATTCTAGCACTGTGATCGTTGACTTCATGTTAAGCTGTTGCTCCCTAGTTGAATCCACTTGAATTGTTAGTCGCTCGGGATAAGATCAACTAAAGCACTCTGTGGTGTTTTCTCTCAGAGTACCTGAACTACGAGGACACTAAGTTCTCTAAGAGTCGAGGGGTGGGTGTGTTTGGTGACATGGCCAAGGACACGGGCATCCCCTCTGACGTGTGGCGATTCTACCTGCTTTATCTCCGCCCCGAGGGACAGGACTCTGCCTTCTCCTGGGCCGACATGGCTATCAAGAACAACTCTGAGCTGCTCAATAACCTGGGCAACTTCATCAACAGGTACTGTAGTTAGAGAGGTAGAGGCTGGGGCTCAGATAGGATCAGGGGGGGTTCTGGGTCAGGAAAGAGCAGAGTACCAAGAACTGATTCTCTAAACCTGGAAATGAATAATTTATTATTCAAGTAGTTCTACTAGCTTGATAGTAGCTCTTGTGTTTATATTAAATTGTTAATAAATTATAACGTATTGGAATTAATCCTTTAAGCCTATCTAAGTGCTGAAGTCAACACATTGGGAATTTGGGAATTGTAAGGAATTGCTTGTGATGAACTCTCTCTCCCACTTTCCTCTCTCTTGCTACCACCCCCCCCCCCCCCCATCTATCCCTCCCTCTATCCCTCTCAGAGCGGGTATGTTTGTCAGTAAGTTCTTTGAGAACTGTGTCCCTGACATGATACTTCAGCAGGAGGATAAGAGACTGTTGGCCCAGGTTGGATGGGAGCTGAAGCAGTATATAACCCTCATGGACAGAGTCAAGTAAGAACAAACTGTCAAAATGCAGAACAAACTGTCAAAAAGTCACATGCAGACACACACTGACACGGTTTTAGGAGCTACTGAAAAGAATGGAAAGGTGAAACTTGAAGTTTATATTGTGTGTTGTGGTCTGGAGAGATGGTTCCTCTTCCTAATTTCATGTTGAAGCAGCAACTTATTTGACCTAGTTCTAATTCTGGGAGCTGTGGTACACTCTGTTTCATGATGATGGATCTCCTCTGTTCTGTTCACCCTATCAGGATCTCCTCTGTTCTGTTCACCCTATCAGGATCTCCTCTGTTCTGTTCACCCTATCAGGATCTCCTCTGTTCTGTTCACCCTATCAGGATCTCCTCTGTTCTGTTCACCCTATCAGGATCCGTGATGCCCTGAAGTGTATCCTCAACATCTCTCGCCATGGTAACCAGTACATCCAGGTCAATGAACCCTGGAAGAAAATCAAAGGAGACGAAACAGACAGGTTAGTCTCTCTCTCTCTCCTGTCTGTCTCTCATGTCTGTCTGTCTCTCTCTTTTCTGTGTCTTCTCTACCCCTTTCCTGTTGTCTCTCTCTCCTCTCGTTCTCTCCTTTTCTCTCTCTCTCTTGGTCTTATTTCTTCCTCTTTTCTATTTCTTTAAAGTGGGCTTTTTCTGTCGGTGCACTCTCTCTATTTCTCTGTCCCCTTCCTCCTCTCTTCTCCTCTTCTCTCCTCACCTCTCTCGCTCTCTTCTCCTCCTTTTTCTGTTTGTCTCTCTCTTTCCCCTGTTGTCTCTCTCTCTTTCTCCTGTCTGTCTCTCTCTCTTTCT
>LR778262.1:7054057-7112496 GCA_902810595.1 Coregonus sp. 'balchen'
CAGCAATCAGGCTGGTTCCACCAGGCTACGGGGTTCTATCCATTACCACCAGGCTACGGTTCTATCCATTACTACAGGTCAGTGTGTGATCGATGTCTGGGTCAGGTGTGTAATAATATTATGATATTGTTATATTATTTTTAAAAAATGTCATGTTTTTACATATCCCCATACCCATTTATTCAATCAAATAAATACGTTTGCTAAAAATAACTTTTTTTGCAAATACTGTGGAAAATGAATTCAGAAACAGGCCAAGTTGGAATTGTATTTTTTTCTTAATTTGTCACGTTGAAAGATTAAAGCATTTGTTTGGACCTTATATGCATCTCACTTTACATTGAAATCAAATAGACATTCCAATACACTATAAAATTGTTTTACGGATTTTATTTGCAACTTTGAACAAACAATAATACAGTTAAAATGAACAAAGTAAATCCAATACAATGTTTCGTGTAATAACAGAAATAAAAGACGAGCACGTTAGTTTTCCTCTAATTCAACCACCTAACCGATACATCGTTTACAATAACATGTTGAATGAATATGGGTACGGTAAAGGTATATTACAGTAGAACTGTGTCGGTAATAATAAAGGAGTATATAAAAGATATATGTGAATCAGGGTAGAGCTCTACATTGTAAATATTACTACCACTAAATTCAGTCAATTTGATAGAAAAAGATTAGCGTTCTAGGTGTAAAACTATCCCTACACACTAAAGCCATAGCGGCTTATATAAGTACTGAGTACTGACTGGCAAACTTTCCTGAGATCCGTATTACTCAACAAACTGGGCAAGAAATATCATCTCTGATGGCCTCTGCAGCCTTTAGGATGAATCTTAATGTTAGATTTTGAGGTTGGCGGATAAGGGACAGTAGCCTGGTATTCGTACTGTTTTTAGCTACGTTTCACAGTTGCCACCCAGTGACAGAATGGTAGGCGTAGCGTTCAGTCAGGTTTAACCAGGCTAGATAAAGGATGTGGTGACAATGAAATGCACTCTCCGTGGTCCTAGTTTTCACAGCCTTCATACTAGGAATGAGTCCAACACAAGTTTGTCAGAATCGCTTAGTTGAGGGTCGCTGGGGGCCGATCAATAAAAACGTAAACCAAACCCCCAATCGGTAACTCCTAGCAATGGGAATAATCACTTGAATCGTTTTTTTCCGATTAGCCGTAATTTTGGAATCAATGCCCGACGAACCCAAACACATAATCCGATCATTTTACTCATCCCTACTTCATCCAAATCACTTCACTAGGCTTAACGAGCAAAACGCCCAATCAGGATCGCGTTCATTAGGGCATGCAACAGAAACTAAACAAGTGTTTATTTTTGTCCAGGTAGTCCCACCTTTTTTTCTTTCCATTTGATGCCTTATGAACGCGATGCATGTGATGGGTGTTGGTTAACAGTCTTCATAGGTAGATGCATCCGATCAATTCCTTAATTTTGGAATCGACGCCCTCAATCAGTTAATTTAATCTAACCCATCCCTACTTCATACTGAACACTACACTTGACTGAATAAGCTAAATGCCCCAATCATTCAATGCTTGTGATGGGCGTTTAGTTAACAATATATTTCAAAGATGCTTCCTGACATCCAGCCCTACATGCATACAGTACACTGTAACCGCTCAACAGAGGCATTGCATGACCCATCCACCTTTTGAACCTTTTCCTCCATTACTTGACATGCTGTACGTCGATCTCTCAGTACGTCTGCCACAATGCTGCAGTTCCTTCTCTCCGTGGTTTTACTTGGACTTTCTCTTTCATCACTCGTTCTTTCTTTACATCTACCTTTCCTTCTTTCTCTCATACAGTTTTTCAGCAAATTATTTATTTAACATTCTTCTTAAAACACAACACGTATCTTTGGTTTCTTTCTAACGCTGTCTTAAAATGCATTTCAAAGTCACCACCACATTAAACCCTTCACCGCCAACCTGCTAGTCCAAATGTAAATGTTCTGCCGTGTTACTTCCTTCCTTTCTTCATCCCTCTCTCCTCTTTTCTTCCCTCACTTCCTGGTGTTGACTAGTCTCTCTATCAGGACTTCCTGGTGTTGACTAGTCTCTCTATCAGGACTTTCTGGTGTTGACTAGTCTCTCTATCAGGACTTTCTGGTGTTGACTAGTCTCTCTATCAGGACTTCCTGGTGTTGACTAGTCTCTCTATCAGGACTTCCTGGTGTTGACTAGTCTCTCTATCAGGACTTTCTGGTGTTAACTAGTCTCTCTATCAGGACTTTCTGGTGTTAACTAGTCTCTCTATCAGGACTTCCTGGTGTTGACTAGTCTCTCTCTCAGGACTTTCTGGTGTTAACTAGTCTCTCTATCAGGACTTCCTGGTGTTGACTAGTCTCTCTATCAGGACTTCCTGGTGTTGACTAGTCTCTCTATCAGGGCTCGGCGTGTCCTCTGCACCTCCTCTCCCAGTCTGTCTATCAGGACTTCCTGGTGTTAACTAGTCTCTCTATCAGGGCTCGGCGTGTCCTCTGCACCTCCTCTCCCAGTCTCTCTATCAGGACTTCCTGGTGTTGACTAGTCTCTCTATCAGGGCTCGGCGTGTCCTCTGCACCTCCTCTCCCAGTCTGTCTATCTCCGCTTTCAACCTCTCGTTCTGGTCCGTCAGCTCCTGCACCTTCCTCTCTTTCTCCTGCTCCTTCTCTCTCCTGCTCTTCTTCGCAGAAGAGGAAGAGGAGGATGAGCGTGAGCCGGAGGAAGGGAAGGACAGAGAGTTGCCCCTCTTGCGTTTGTCCTGCTGAGACGAGGAGAAAGCGGTGCTAGTAGGAGAGGAAGGAGGAGAGGCGGAGGAGGAGCAGGAGGGAGAGTCGGGGACACAGGGGTGTTCCTCCTCGCTAGCGGAGGGAGACTCAGGTTGTTGGACGTTGTTGGAGTGATGATGAAGCTGATGATGGTGGTAGCTACCGCTCACCATGATCCCTGCGGTCTCCACAACGCCCACCCCTCCCTCGCTCAGCAACTCAAAGAACTCTGGGGGTAGCAGGTCCCCTCCTCCTGAGCCCCCTCTTTCTCCATCGCTACCTCTCTCTCTGTCCCCCTGCGCCTCAGCTGGACTCAGACAGGAGGAGGTGTGGTGGGGCGGATGGGTAGGAGGCTCCTCCGGGATCGTGACCCTCTGGACCCCCTCAACTCCACCCCACGCCTCCCCCCCGACGCCCACCCCCACCCCGTCTGTCAGCCATGTCAGGGAACAGCTCTCCAGAACATCCAGGAACTCCGGCTCCTTCTGGAGAAAAGAGAAGGAGAGAAGGAGAAGAGAGAAAGAATAGAAGAGAAGACAGAGAAGAGAAAGGTGAGTAAATGGAACATGGCCCGGTAGAGAGTGGTTGTGTCGAAAGAGCTTCTTCCATCAGCACTGTGGAAAGAGTTGCATCATGAAGAAGAGAAGATGA
Source organism: Coregonus sp. 'balchen' (assembly GCA_902810595.1). Classification (NCBI taxonomy): domain Eukaryota; kingdom Metazoa; phylum Chordata; class Actinopteri; order Salmoniformes; family Salmonidae; genus Coregonus; species Coregonus sp. 'balchen'. The sequence continues at coordinate 7,057,493 of LR778262.1, forward strand.
AGCAAAAAACAAAATGTAGATAACCAAAAACGAATTAAAAGCCAAAACACATTGACGATCATCAATCAATCAGTCATCGATCAATCATGGTTCATAGATCAATCGATATTGATCAAAACTAATTTTTAAAATCTCAACTGACCTCAGAGCAGGGAGGGGCACGCGCCAGCTTGGCCCCGCCCCCGTCTGAACCCAGGATATCCTGCAGGTCCTCATACCACGCCTCCAACTCTGCACCACACAGCGGCCCCACACCTGGGGGGTATGGAGGGGGCAGGTGAAGCCACTCTGCAGTCATCTCTCTCTCCGTCACTCACTCTTCCACAGCCACGAGCTGGAACACACTGGACCAGGACTGGAGGTGGAAAGATGGAGATGAGACTGTTTTAGAATCATGTCCAGACAGGAGGGTTTGGTTTTAGAATGATGAAATCATTCATTAATGTAGCATCTTCTGCATGAACAGTTTCTATACAGTAGGCTAGACATCGGGATCCACATACAAATGACTAAGGAGAAAGCTACATGTAAGAGAGCTGTGCAATAGAACAGGCTACGTTAGCACATGTTGTTTCGAATTATCAATTGTTGAAGGAAGATAAGCAATTGAACAAAGTACCGGTATTATAATTTCTATATTGTGTGAAAACAGCCACTTTTTCACTAAATGTTAAAATAGTGGCACTTAGTGGACAAATGGGTCTACTGCACAAACCAATTTATGATAATAGAATTATATGGCTAAAAACATGAGATTTCACGTTTACATTTAAGTAATTTAGCACAATTTTTTTTTCATACAGGTCCTCGTGGGAAACGAACCCACAACTCTGCTGTTGCAAACGCCATGCTCTACCAACTGAGCTACACGGGACCGTATTGGTGGTAGTTGAACTAAATTCAAATCTTGGTAGTGTTTTCAGTAGCTAATTACTTCTTTTTTTTTTTTTGCCATTTAGCGGTGTAGGAAACTACTGGAACTAAGCAGTAGTTTTTTTTTGAAAGAAGATAATAAAATGTGGGTGAAATAAGCAAAAATGTCCTTTCTTTTTCAGACCTGCCAAATTCTCACTTGAAACAGTTTTTGTGTTTAATAGGCTACATTCTACATTTTGTTAACACCTGATCCCAGGGTGATATGTTCTTGCAATTTGCAGTCTATGACATTTCAGATTTATAATGATGACTTAATTGCAAACATTATCAAGTTAAAATCTTGAAAATAAATGCATTGATATGATGCAAGTATAATGAGGTTAACTTGTCATCCATAGACATAGCATCCAACACTCAGTAAAAACAACACAGAAGTCAAAAGAATGAATAGGGAAATGCAATTCACCTTCTGAGAGTCTTTTATAATCAAGTCTGGCAATTGGTTGTTGGCGATAATTTGTCCCAACAAGTCTAGAAAGAAAGAATTCATGGCATCAAATATTGCAACAATTATTCAATACAGTGTGTCTAGATGTTAAAATGTGCTTAAAGGAACATAAATTGGTATTTTATAACAACAGACAGATATAGCTGATGCACTCAACTTGATAAACAACCTCCTGATAATACATTGCTAAAATGGTTGAATACAGGCCTATAAAAATGATTTTATGTGGATTAAATTAATACAATAATTTGACAAACTACTATGCTATGGCTTCACAGTTCAGTTTAAAAAAAAAAGATGTGTGGGAAATCATCAAAAACAGGTCACTCCGTAGGGACTCGAGGGCTCCCCCTTCTGCCACCGTCCACGATGAATTCTATTTCGATCAAAACATCCTTCCTTGAGTTCCATTTACACAAGCTCATGAAAAAGAAAAAATAGATTTCTACATGCAATCTTCCCAACACGCAATATATATTTTTCTAAAAATAGAGGTTTATCGTTGACATTGAATAGTTAAAGGTACTTTAAAAACCACTTGATGGACAGGAAATACATGTGACCACAACACAGCTAGCATGACAAACAGGTAGACATTAATCAATAAATGGAGCTCAATTTTTGGCAAATACTTTTATGAAGAATATCTATATATTCTATCATGTATTCTTTGAAGAATACATTTCAGAAATGTGACATTTAAGCAACTGCTGGCTAAATGTGTTTCTCGGATGTGGTGTGGTAGGCTACTGCTCGCTCTCCAAGCCAAGGCATTACGTCATGGAATCAGAGTCCAAGACAGGGTGAAAACGGACACCTCCACTGGGCCAGAACACTGGGATGAGACAATGAAGACCTTTCTATTCTATTCTAATGAAAAGTCCACTCCAAATAGCCATGCGATCTTATTCTGTCAATGCAAATAAGTGTTTATTTTTATTTTTATTTAATAGGCTATTAACATAACAAATGTAATGTCTGGATAAATGGCATCTTATAGATTGATCAAACAAAAGCCTGAATGGAGATAATGGGAAATAATAAGTTAATAAAACCGAAACAAAACTTTGTAAAACGTTATATAAACGTTTGACAGCCCAGCTGTCTCTGTGATGTCAAATGTCCGAGAGCGAGCTCGTGACAGAGAGAACGCAACTTGGGGTCAAAGTCAAATAATCAGATAAATGTTGGATAAAAATATAACAAATGTCAATTATAATTGCACACAGCAACTGCTGTCCTAAAACAGACATGGGAAAGTTGCCAAACAACATTCACATTCTTCTTTTCCAAAAGGGAAAGCCAGAGAGAGACGATCAGCTGCCAAATGAAAATTAGAACTTCTATAGAAGTCCCTAAAAGACAATGAACAACTTTAAAAACTATACAGAATAAAATTCACTTACCCTTTTTCTTTTATTATTTCGCTTTCTCGACTCTCTTGGATTCGGAGTATGTATATATTTTAGTTGAGATTGGTGATAGCTCATGTTAACCATTGTTCAGTTTAGGATACTGAATGTGATTTTTCGGAAACTCCCGGTGATCTTTATATATGGTGACGCCAACCGAACTCTACGGGAAGGTTTTTTTTTCACACAACCTAACAAAGACGTTAGCTGATGATGAAACTACTGACAACCAGATGGTACAATCGTAATCTACGCGCTAAATTATTTTGCTTGGCGACATCCAATTGGTAATTGTATTAAACAGTAAAGGCGGGCTCTAAAGGGTATTCTAGTTGTCTCCATCTGGGTAGTTTGTGTGACGTGAAGATGTGATACTGCCAGGATGAATTTGGGGCGTATGGGAGTCACATGAAAGGAATGATGCAATGCTTGGCAACCCATTTCTAGTCGGAGATAAGACCGGGAGAACCAGAGCATGTTTTATTTAACAGTCTCTGTCTCTAACAAAAATAAAAAAAAATACACTTATGCAAGAATATTTTAGCATGTCTAAGCAAAGTTTTTCTCACAAATATTAGGCTACACTATAGGCTATTTATAATTTATGTTCAGATTTTCTATTTTTGATATAGGCTTGCTCCTATTATTCTCTGGTATTTATCTTTATGTTTGGGGACCGTTTTCTTTATGCGTGTGAGGGCCACATTGTACAGTATTCAAGTTTGTGAGAGTAATGAAATGCTTTACAGTCCGACTGAAACCTGCTTTCTCTGTGTGTATAATATTATTTCTCAAGAGTAGAATGGCCTGCTGCAACAAATCCAACTTCAAACGATTGTTTTCTCCTCAAAAGGAAACAATGCAATATAGCCTATGTATTGCCATAGGTAGCCTAACATCCCTATAGGGATGGATTTTTTGTTTTATTGGATGTGTTTATTCTAAAGGCATGCCATGTTATTAGGATATTGTTTCATTTCAGACATTTCGTTTCTTTTTATATTGCCCTCTGTGTGGAGTGAGGGGCGCTGGCTATCAAAACAACATCCCACACTTCTTGAGCGCGTCGAGAGCGAGTTCCTAAACTCCTCTACCGCATCCTCTCTATCAATGCCATGAGCGATGATGATCGTGAACAAGCTACTAGTGTTGATGAAAACTGATAATAAAACATAAATAATGAAGGTTAACCCTCTCAAAAACCAACATGTTCATTCTCTTTATAATAAAGAGTATTTAACTTCCTATGTTATTTAATCAGTGTAATGTTCATCCTTCGACACTTAACGGTTAATTCCTTAACTCCAACGGACAGACAAGTGTTTAAATGCATGGCGCAACAACACGCGCAGTTTACCAGCCTAGCAACAGCGCGGTTTAGCAGCCTAGCAACAGCGCGGTTTAGCAGCCTAGCAACAGCGCGGAGTGGGATTCGAGACGCGTCGCGTGCGTCAGTAGCGAATAGAAAGCCCCGCGCTGTCTCCGGGACCAGGGTTAAAGCGCGCGATGAGCCTCGGTTACCACGTCACGATTTGAGGGTCTGTTGCTGAGTGAGTAGTTGGGCGGAATACTTTCTCTGTCTAATGTTTATTGAGTCCGGTCGTGTCGCGTGTATATTTTATTCGTTAGTGGGATAGTTAGAGGACACGGGGCTTTGTTGCCACAGTGTTGGCACTGGCTGGGTTTTTGTTATGATAGTCTGTGATGGGATGAGCAACAGTATTTGTAAAAAGCAGAACACAAGTTTACACAACAATATTATTCCATAAGCCTATGTAATTTGTTAGTTCGATAATAATATAAATACTAATTGTCATAATCATAGGCCTAATAACAACTCAATAACGTAACGTAACAAAATGTGGGAAAAGTCAAGGGGTCTGAATACTTTCCGAATGCACTGTATGAGCATGTGGTTTTCTGGATTGGAATTCATGTATTGTTTTTATAAATGATCCAGAAAGAAAGTATGTTGACATGACAGGTGAATATTCATATTGTGTTTTATACCTTATTGATTGTTTTGGGACTTTGAATAGACCTGGCACTGTCTCTCAGACTATAGTTATTCTGTATTAGGTAGGTAAAATTATAATTACACTGTTGCATCGATGCTGTCTGAATTTTGCAAAATAACTTATCTCAACCTGACTCTCTTAGCTCGGTGAAATTGCCTATTAACAAGTATATTGTATGTTTAAAATATTCAATAATAAAAATTTAAAAAAAGCCTATTAACTTTATCTGATTAGGTATATATTATATTCTATGTATCTACTCTATTATATTATATGCATGTTGACTGTTTACTATAAGACTTGCTCAGTTTTAAAACCACCGTATGCAACGCTTATCTATTGTTGGTTTATTATAACCTATAATAAAGCTTGAAGAGGAGGGGGCAGCACAGGTCCACAGAACAGCGCAGAGAACGGGCGAGCGGCTCTTCAGATGCATTGTTGGTATGGAATTTCCAAACATTCGCCTCTCAGCGACTGCGCATGCCTGAAAGAAAAGTCCCTAAGCAAACCCAAAGGCAGAGTTGGGCGACTGAACAAAGTTTGGGAGGATGCTCCCTCTGAGATTGAACGGACAGATCACATCAGCCGTGTACGGGGGGGGGGGGGAGAGAATACCCACGCGGACTTCAAGGATGCTGAGAAGAAGAAGAAGAAACGAGCACTGCCGAGGATGTCAGGGGAAAAGCACTACAGTGATAAGGCCAGCCAGAGGTCGACGAGGGGCAAGAGATTTTACTGATAGTTTTCATTGTCCCACAGCCGATCAGATAGATACTAGGCTATATCACCTGATCAACCTGGCTGCTTCAAACATCAGCACTACCACCACTCACAACACATATCAGATCATCATTAGCCTTATACCTATTCTACATCAGGGTTTTAGTAAATATACTTGAATGATGGCTAAAATATCCAAAAAGGTTCAAAGTTCAATGGCACTGTATCTGGGCAGCACTGCTGCAGTTGGCAATGATGGAGTGAGTGGTGAAAAGCTGAACCCTACCGCATGAACCCAATGAACTCATATTAAGCTTTTTATAAGGGTCTATGCTGCCCTCTACTGGCCATGTAGCACCATTACAAACATGAGTAATCATGACTAGAACAGTCGAGTAACAAGTTGCCTGGCTCTAACCACGGATCTAGAATCAGTTTACCCTATCCCTAATCATAGCCTCAATTTTTAGGGGCGCAAAAATATGTGACCCTGGATTAGGGGTAAAGGTAATATCGGTTAACCCTGAACAAAGTTTCGCGTAATTGGTCAGATTTACGTAGTCTGTCCATGAGAGATTATGGGTAAGGGGCCATTTTTACCTTCTCTATTTGGCCCTCCTGTGAATGTGGTTGATTTATTTAGTCTGTGTTACGTTGATATAAGGGAATTGAGAAGTCAACAATTTTGTAGCATTGGAATCAAGTCTAAATCATGTCATGTTTTACAGCAACTGTCAGTCTTATCAACTAACTCGGCTAGGCGAAGCGAACGTATGTGCTCTCATACTCCCTAAAGACTTTAGTTTGAAAAACGAGAAAAAAAAACGGCAATATTACAGTTGTTTGTCACCAATGAGACACCTTAGTAGCAACAAAACCAGAAAACACTTAGTCTAAATTAATCTAAGAGTAAGAAATCTGTCATTCATGTTTACGTTTTTGCCGCGGTGTTTTAGTCGCGCAATTTTACATCTAGCTAAAATGTTTGGTGCAGCATTTCTGAAGTGAAACATTTTGTATCAAAACTAGTCGTCTCGAATGACACTTCATGTTCCCACTCCTACTAGTAGTACTGTTGACCAATCACCGATGAAGGGGCGTAGACTTCGGCTACCGAAAAAATGTCGTGCACGAACGGTTCTTATTATAGCTCAGTGTATGAACGGTTCTTATTATAGCTCAGTGTATGAACGGTTCTTATTATAGCTCAGTGTATGAACGGTTCTTATTATAGCTCAGTGTATGAACGGTTCTTATTATAGCTCAGTGTATGAACGGTTCTTATTATAGCTCAGTGTATGAACGGTTCTTATTATAGCTCAGTGTATGAACGGTTCTTATTATAGCTCAGTGTATGAACGGTGCTTATTATATAGCTCAGTGTATGAACGGTTCTTATTATAGCTCAGTGTATGAACGGTTCTTATTATAGCTCAGTGCATGAACGGTTCTTATTATAGCTCAGTGTATGAACGGTTCTTATTATAGCTCAGTGCATGAACGGTTCTTATTATAGCTCAGTGCATGAACGGTTCTTATTATAGCTCAGTGTATGAACGGTTCTTATTATAGCTCAGTGTATGAACGGTTCTTATTATAGCTCAGTGTATGAACGGTTCTTATTATAGCTCAGTGTATGAACGGTTCTTATTATAGCTCAGTGTATGAACGGTTCTTATTATAGCTCAGTGTATGAACAGTTCTTATTATAGCTCAGTGTATGAACGGTTCTTATAGCTCAGTGCATGAACGGTTCTTATTATAGCTCAGTGTATGAACGGTTCTTATTATAGCTCAGTGCATGAACGGTTCTTATTATAGCTCAGTGCATGAACGGTTCTTATTATAGCTCAGTGCATGAACGGTTCTTATTATAGCTCAGTGCATGAACGGTTCTTATTATAGCTCAGTGTATGAACGGTTCTTATTATAGCTCAGTGCATGAACGGTTCTTATTATAGCTCAGTGTATGAACGGTTCTTATTATAGCTCAGTGCATGAACGGTTCTTATTATAGCTCAGTGTATGAACGGTTCTTATTATAGCTCAGTGTATGAACGGTTCTTGTTATAGCTCAGTGTATGAACGGTGCTTATTATAGCTCAGTGTATGAACGGTGCTTATTATAGCTCAATGTATGAACGGTTCTTATTATAGCTCAGTGTATGAACGGTTCTTATTATAGCTCAGTGCATGAACGGTTCTTATTATAGCTCAGTGTATGAATGGTTCTTATAAATAAATAATAAATTGGTCATTTAGCAGACGCTCTTATCCAGAGCGACTTACAGGAGCAATTAGGGTTAAGTGCCTTGCTCAAGGGCACATCGACAGATTTTTCACCTAGTCGGCTCGGGGATTAGAACCAGCGACCTTTCGGTTACTGGCACAACGCTCTTAACCACTACGTTAACCACTAGCTCAGTGTATGAACGGTTCTTATTATAGCTCAGTGCATGAACGGTTCTTATTATAGCTCAGTGTATGAACGGTTCTTATTATAGCTCAGTGTATGAACGGTACTTATTATAGCTCAGTGTATGAACGGTTCTTATTATAGCTCAGTGCATGAACAGTTCTTATTATAGCTCAGTGTATGAACGGTTCTTATTATAGCTCAGTGTATGAACGGTTCTTATTATAGCTCAGTGTATGAACGGTTCTTATTATAGCTCAGTGCATGAAGGGTTCTTATTATAGCTCAGTGCATGAACGGTTCTTATTATAGCTCAGTGTATGAACGGTTCTTATTATAGCTCAGTGTATGAACGGTTCTTATTATAGCTCAGTGTATGAACGGTTCTTATTATAGCTCAGTGTATGAACGGTTCTTATTATAGCTCAGTGTATGAACGGTTCTTATTATAGCTCAGTGTATGAACGGTTCTTATTATAGCTCAGTGCATGAACGGTTCTTATTATAGTTCAGTGCATAAACGGTTCTTATTAGAGCTCAGTGCATGAACGGTTCTTGAACCCTGCCCAAAAACCAAAACGTCACAACATTTCTCCATATTATATGCGCGAACTGTTTCGACTGGGAAGCATGCAACAGGCTTTTTAGGCACATATTACTATTCAAATAATTATAATAAACATAACTATGCTATTTTTAATCTTGACTTTGTATAAATGTAGTATTTATTTTATGTAAACTATCTTTTCCCTGAAGACCATTTAGCATCATATTGACACTTAGGCAGAGAATACTTTGAACTGTAGTTTTTATTAAAAGGGACTTGATTTTATTTAACAGATTCAATTGTTTTATACCAGATCCATGTTTCACAAGTTCTCTCTCTGTAGAAGAGTGAGTGTAGTTGTTTATTCAGATGATATCCCCACCACAGACAGCCAGGTACTGTACAGTCCCTCGTAGGCAGCAGATAAAAAGTAATGTGTCGGTGGTATTTTAGTCTCAGTCACAATAATAATAATAAGTTACAAGCAACTGAGCATGAAACATTTAAGGTACACAGGCATATTTACAAGCATCCCTCCAGGACTTCAGGCCCCCCCAAAAGCACACAGGTATGCATTCCTGCTACATGTCCATACATCGTCTTTCTGACTGACGACATGTCCCGATTCTTCACCCTTCTCCCAAAGCGTGCACTTGCATACCTCCCGTCATTGGATTGGTGTAAGCATTAACTGGAGGGAGTTTCCACTATTGTTAAATCCACGACGGGAAGTGTGCAAAGTGTATACTTTTGGGGAAAAGGGTGGACAATCGGCATTGGTTGTTTGTTTTTGTGCAGTAATGTTGTAGACACGTATTTTCTCTGGACATGCTATTCCACTTCCTGAGCCCTCAAATTGGACATTCAATTAAATTACTTAGCTGATTGAATGTTGTAGCACTTCCCTAAAACTAGTGTGGATGAACAGGTTGAAAGGACATGGAGGAAGATTTTTAATTGAGAGAAAAAAATTAAGTCTGAAAGCCATTGAGCTTTGAAGGGAATAATCATATGTGACGTTTGTTTATATATATATATATATTGGGTGTAATGCATTGCATTTGATACCAAATGAAAGACTTCATATGGGAGAGAGATGTGGGATGTGGAAGAAGGGGAAAATAGACAAGAACATTGTGTCCATTTTAGAATAGTATGATTTTTTGTTGTTGTTGTTTTAACTTTCAAATCAAACATTACGCTTTGAGAAACAAGAAGGCAGAGGTGGAAGAAGAGTGAAAGAAGACCCTCCACTCCCTCAATTTGCCCAACTGTCCTGACAGACGTTTAAAAAAAAAAAAGAAACATTTATTTGTTGAGCGTCTTCATTCTCTGGTCCAGAGCAGCAAAGTTATCCTCTACAGACAGGAGATTCTCCTTCATGGTTATCTGCACCTGGGAAAGGGGGAGAGGGAAAGATGAGTACATTTAAATTGTAACTTCTAAGTCCACCCATCACTTTTGGACTTTATAGCACTCCCAGAGGGCATGGATTATTGAGTCAGTCGTTGTTATTTTTACACTTAAGACATGAATATGCCGTTGTGCTGTAGAATGTTAATTTTGTCTTGTGTAATAAATTATATATATTCGTTTATACTGGACTAAGTCTACATTTTCTTTAACTGTTATTTCGTTATTATGTTCCATCATTCCCTCCATCTTGTGCCAATATCAGTTCTTTTTAAGTCTTGGTTCCAGGAGTTTATATTTTTTTCCCCCTAAGAGATTGTCAGTTTGATAGGTGAGATATACAAAACCTTGCAGAGAGCCTATCATATGAATATCCTTTCCTGACTCAAATATGGTTCCCTCAAGACTGCTCTGATGTCCAAAAGATTTCAAATCAATTTCTTGATATGAAACTTTTCAGTCGTATGCATTTGAAAATATCTACATTGGTCAGTCAAAAACTGCTTTTTAAATTCTGTCATGGAAATACATTTATTTACTATTTCCAAGTCATTTACGGGTTCTATGCAGTTTTCCATGTGGACCAAATTATCGGTGAATTCTGAAAAGCTATCGAAGGATTGTTCCATAAGGTTGTGTTTTTAGGGAGTGATATTGGTTACATTTTCTTCCATATCGTTAGTGTTCTTAACTATCAGTGGTGGAAAAAGTACCTAAGTATCTTTACTTTTGTAAAGTGGTTATCCCACTGGCTATAGGGTGAACGCACCAATTTGCGAGTCGCTCTGGCTAAGAGCGTCTGCTAAATGACGTTAATGTGCCCTTGAGCAAGGCACTTAACCCTAATTGCTCCTGTAAGTCGCTCTGGATAAGAGCGTCTGCTAAATGACTAAAATGTAAATGTAAATGTACTTTCACTCAAGTATGACACCTTACTAGAAAATGACTCAAGTAAAAGTCACGCAGTAAAATACTACTTAAGTAAAAATATTTGGTTTTAAATCTACACTAAACAAAAATATAAACACAACATATAAAACTGTTGGTCCCATGTTTCATGAGCTGAAATAAAATAACCCAGAAATGTTCCATATGTGCAAAAAGCGTATTTCTCTCAAGTTTTGTGCACAAATTTGTTTACATCCCTGTTAATGAGCATTTATCCTTTGCCAAGATAATCCATCCACCTGACAGGTGTGGCATATCAAGAAGGTGATTAAACAGCATGATCATTACACAGGTGCACCTTGTGCTGGGGACAATAAAAGGCCACTAAAATGTGCAGTTTGGTCACACAACACAATTGTCATGACTTGCCCTAAGTCACGTCACGACAATGCCACAGATGTCTCAAGTTGAGGGATTGTGCAATTGGTATGCTGACTGCAGGAATGTCCACCAGAGCTGTTGCCAGAAAATTGAATGTTCATTTCTCTACTATAAGCCGCCCCCAAAGTCGTTTTAGAGAATTTGGCAGTACGTCCAACCGGCCTCACAACCGCAGACCACGTGTATTGCGTCGTGTGGGCAAGCGGTTTGCTGATGTCAACGTTGTGAACAGAGTACCCCATGCTGGTGGTGGGGTTATGGTATGGCAGGCATAAGCTACAGACAACGAACACAACTGCATTTTATCGATGGCAATTTGAATGCACAGAAATACCGTGACGAGATCCCGAGGCCCATTGTGAGGCCCATGTTTAAGGTATCTGTGACCAACAGATGCATATCTGTATTCCCATTCATGTGAAATCCATAGATTTAGGGCCTAATGGATATATTTCAATTGACTGATTTCCTCATATGAACTGTAACTCAGTAAAATCAATTAAATTGTTGCATGTTGCATTTATATTTTTGTTCTGCATATTTAAAGTGTCAAAAGTAAAATATATAAATCATTTCAAATTCCTTATATTAAGCAAACCAGAGGGCACACTTTTAGTCTTCTTTTATTTACGGATAGCCAGGGACACACTCCAAAACTCAGACATCATTTATAAAACTATGCATGCGTGTTTAGTGAGTCCGCCAGATCAGAGGCAGTAGGGATGACCAGGGATGTTCTCTTGATAAATGTGTTAATTGGACAATTTTCCTGTTCTGCTAAGCATTCAAAATGTAACGAGTACTTTGTGTCAGAGAAAAATGTATTGGAGTAAAAAGTACATGATTTTCTTTAGGAATGTAGCGGGGTAAAAGTATTCAAAAATATAAATAAATAGTAAAGTACAGATACCCAAAAAAAACGATTTAAGTTAAAATACTTTAAAGTACTACTTAAGTACTTTGCACCACTGGTAACTATGAAGTTGTTAATGTTCTTAGCTTTATCCTTTCCAGCACAGTTACAGCAACTATGATTGATGTGTAACCAGGCCAGTGCAGTACAGCTTGGCTCAATGGTGTGAAAAGGTTAAAGTCACATGACAGTCCCAGCAGCAGTCCAACCTACCTCAGAGCAGTGTGAGATGTGTCACTGTGTCTCCTACCTCAGAGCAGTGTGAGATGTGTCACTGTGTCTCCTACCTCAGAGCAGTGTGAGATGTGTCACTGTGTCTCCTACCTCAGAGCAGTGTGAGATGTGTCACTGTGTCTCCTACCTGTGAGAGCAGTGTCCCGTTGTCCTTCAGAGAGTTGTTGATCATCTGCTGGGTGGTGTCCAGGTGGGTCAGCAGCTGCCCAAACTGCATGGCTACAGATAATCATACACAAGTAAAAGCTTAGACGTTACACTGGCAGAGAGCAGCATCATAAATCAATCACAACATGGTGACAGAGAGAGTCAGACAAACCACATCGCTACAACCCAGATACAAGACATCACACGGAGTCAAAGAACAGACAACTAAAAACAAGTGGGTAACATTTTCAAAGCATATCAGAGTTGTGGACTTTACTCGTTCCTTTAAATTTGTTTTTCTAACTGCCACACCTGCAAGTTAAATGTGAGTATTTTCAATGTTTCTGAGCCAGGTCTGAAAGCCAGGTGATTGGCAGGTCAGTATGTTTCTGAGCCAGGTCTGAAAGCCAGGTGATTGGCAGGTCAGTATGTTTCTGAGCCAGGTCTGAAAGCCAGGTGATTGGCAGGTCAGTATGTTTCTGAGCCAGGTCTGAAAGCCAGGTGATTGGCAGGTCAGTATGTTTCTGAGCCAGGTCTGAAAGCCAGGTGATTGGCAGGTCAGTATGTTTCTGAGCCAGGTCTGAAAGCCAGGTGATTGGCAGGTCAGTATGTTTCTGAGCCAGGTCTGAAAGCCAGGTGATTGGCAGGTCAGTATGTTTCTGAGCCAGGTCTGAAAGCCAGGTGATTGGCAGGTCAGTATATTTCTGAGCCAGATCTGAAAGCCAGGTGATTGGCAGGTCAGTATGTTTCTGAGCCAGGTCTGAAAGCCAGGTGATTGGCAGGTCAGTATGTTTCTGAGCCAGGTCTGAAAGCCAGGTGATTGGCAGGTGATTACCTTGTTCATGCAACTCCTTGACAGCCATGAGCCTCTGCACCACCTGAGGCAAAGAGGTTGCCATGGCGTCCCACTTCTGCACCACGTCATACAGCTGAGACACCTGACAGACAAGACAACACGGAACAAGTTGTTGATGGAAATAACACATACCCAATAATGATAAGGTTGGGGGTAAACGGAGACGGCAGAGTCCAAGGAATGAGTTGCTGAAAAATGCAGTCCGAGTTTGGTGGTGGATTGTCAAGGTTTCATCTACAGGAGATAACTACTGTAGAGCCGAGAGGTTCTCCTGGTCAGGTCAGGTGGTTAGGAAAACCTCCTGGCCATAGGGATAACCTAATTACTGTGTGAAATAAGATGTCATAAACTCTTACATTACTTCTAAACCTCAACATAAAAAGCTGGACTAACCTTGTTCTGTGTGCCAGCATCTTCAATGGTTGCCTTGTGCTTCGCAATCTCATTCATCTTCCCAAGGACGCTCTATACAGAGAAAACACAAACACAAATCACACAATAACCATGTTCACTTTTCGCATTATAACAAACACAAAAAAGATCAGCCCATCTTGTCCTTGGGTGTTCTCTGCAAAGTAGTGTGACATCGATTGCTGCTAGACTGATACGAGGTCAGTTTGGCATTCCCAACCCCTGATGGTTATGATTCTGCTGATCCACAACGTTACCTGCAGCCTGGCTTCCACCTGGTCCAGAGTGGCTGAGTCCAGAGCACTGACCCTCGCCTGCAGCATCTCCATAGTGTCCTGGAGGACAGAGAGAGACAGAGAGAGACAGAGAGAGAGACAGAGAGAGAGACAGAGAGAGAGACAGAGACAGAGAGAGAGACAGAGAGAGAGACAGAGAGAGAGACAGAGAGAGAGACAGAGAGAGACAGAGAGAGAGACAGAGAGAGAGACAGAGAGAGAGAGAGAGAGACAGAGAGAGAGAGGGAGACAGAGAGAGAGAGGGAGACAGAGAGAGAGAGGGAGACAGAGAGAGAGAGACAGAGAGAGCGAGAGAGCGAGCGTTCAGTCACAGGGCTAACAGTGATTGATGATCAGGTCAGGGTTACCGTACTTTCTGACATTGTGGCTCATGCAATTTTTTTTTTAAATGAACAAAATTGGATTGATTGAGTTCAGTTGGCACAAGAAAAAAATGATCCTGTTTTGACCTACTGAATGGGACCAAGGTGGTAGACAGAATAGACTCACCATGAGACTGCCTCCCTGCACCCCAGCACTCAGAGGTCCCGGTTTGTCTGATCCAGAACCCACAGCCGTCTCCAGCTCTGCAAGCCTCTTCTCCAACTCTGCCATCTACACAGAGACAAACCAAGGAGAAGTTTATGCATGAATGAATGAAAACTGGGTAAACAAGTGACACAGAATTTACCAAGGACTCACTCAAATTTGCATTTGCAAATGCAGACACACGTTGTTGGGGACCACACACACACATAACCGATGCTGTTGGGGACCCCTTAACACACTCCCATTGCCCTGGGCTCCATACCTTAACACACTCCCATTGCCCTGGGCTCCATACCATAACACACTCCCATTGCCCTGGGCTCCATACCATAACACACTCCCATTGCCCTGGGCTCCATACCATAACACACTCCCATTGCCCTGGGCTCCATCCCTTAACACACTCCCATTGCCCTGGGCTCCATACCATAACACACTCCCATTGCCCTGGGCTCCATACCATAACACACTCCCATTGCCCTGGGCTCCATACCATAACACACTCCCATTGCCCTGGGCTCCATACCAGAACACACTCCCATTGCCCTGGGATCTATACCATAACACACTCCCATTGCCCTGGGCTCCATACATTAACACACTCCCATTGCCCTGGGCTCCATACCAGAACACACTCCCATTGCCCTGGGATCTATACCATAACACACTCCCATTGCCCTGGGCTCCATACCATAACACACTCCCATTGCCCTGGGCTCCATCCCTTAACACACTCCCATTGCCCTGGGCTCCATACCATAACACACTCCCATTGCCCTGGACTCCATACCATAACACACTCCCATTGCCCTGGGCTCCATCCCTTAACACACTCCCATTGCCCTGGGCTCCATACCATAACACACTCCCATTGCCCTGGGCTCCATACCTTAACACACTCCCATTGCCCTGGGCTCCATACCTTAACACACTCCCATTGCCCTGTGCTCCATACCATAACACACTCCTATTGCCCTGGGCTCCATACCTTGGCAGCATCTGTGAACTTCTCCTGCTCTGGCCGGCTATGTAGTTCATACAGCACCACACCATCAGGACCTTTAGCTGCTGCCGGGGCCTTCCCCTCCCCTGTACTGCCCCTACTGCCCCTCACTGCCTCCAGCTGGGTTAACAGACGTCTGCCATGGAGATGGAGAGAGAAAGAGAGGGACACAGTTGTATTTTATCGATGTCAATTTGAATGCACAGAGATACCGTGACGAGATCCTGAGGCCCATTGTCGTGCCATTCATCCGCTGCCATCACCTCATGTTTCAGCATGATAATGCACGGCCCCATATCGCAAGGATCTGTATACAATTCCTGGAAGCTGAAAATGTCCCAGTTCTTCCATGGCCTGCATACTCAGACATGTCACTCATTGAGCATGTTTGGGATGCTCTGGATCGATGTGTACGACAGCATGTTCCAATTCCCGCCAATATGCAGCAACTTAGCAGAGCCATTGAAGAGGCCACAATCAACAGCCTGATCAACTCTATGTGAAGGAGATGTGTCGGTCTACTTGAGGCAAATGTGGTCACACCAGATACTGACTGGTTGTCTGATCCACGCCTTTTTTTAGAAATCTGTGACCAACAGATGCACATCTACATTCGGAGTCAGGTGAAATCCATATATTAGGACCTAATGAATGTATTTCAATTGACTGATTTCCTTCTATGAACTGTAAATTGTTGCATGTTGCGTTTATATTTAGCAGTCTTATGGCTTGGGGGTAGAAGATGTTTAGGGTCCTAGACTTGGCGCTCTGGTACCGCTTGCCATGTGGTAGCAGAGAGAACAGTATACGACTTGGGTGACTGGAGTCTGACAATTTTTAGGGCCTTCCTCTGACACCGCCTGGTATAGAGGTCCTGAATAGCAGGGAGCTCGGCCCCAGTGATGAACTTTTTGAGGATCTGAGGTACCATGCCAAATCTTTTCAGCCTCCTGAGGGGGAAGATGCGTTGTCGTGCCCTCTACACAACTGTGTTGGTGTGTGTGAACCATGATAGATCCTTAGTGATGTGAACGCAGAGGAACTTGAAGCTCTCTGCCCGCTCCACTGCAGCCCCGTCGATGTGAATTGGGGCGTGCTCGGCCCTCCGTTTCCTGTAGTCCACGATCAGCGCCTGTCTTGCTGATGTTTAGGGAGAGGTTGTTGTCCTGGCACCACACTGCCAGGTCTCTGACCTCCTCCCTATAGGCTGTGTCATCGTCGTCGGTGATCAGGCCTACCACCGTCGTGTTGTTGGCAAACTTAATGGTGGTGTTGGAGTCGTGCTTGGCCACGCAGTCGTGGGTGAACAGGAGGTACAGGAGGGGACTAAGCACGCACCCCTGAGGAGCCCTGTGTTGAGGGTCAGTGTGGCGGATGTGTTGTTGCCTACCCTTACCACCTGGGGGCGGCCCGTCAGGAAGTCCAGGATCCAGTTGCAGAGTGAGGTGTTCAGTCCCAGGGTCCTTAGCTTAGTGATGAGCTTTGAAGGGGACTATGGTGTTGAACACTGAGCTGTAGTCAATGAACAGTATTCTCACATAGGTGTTCCTCTTGTCCAGGTGGGAAAGGGCAGTGTGGAGGGCAATAGAGATTGAGTCACCTGTGGATGTGTTGGAGCGGTATATGAATTGGAGTGGGTCCAGGATGATAGTTGATGTGAGCCATGACCAGCCTTTCAAAGCATTTCATGGCTACAGTGAGTCCCTCCCTCTCTCCCCCCCCTTTCCCTCCCTCTTTCTCCCCCCCTTTCCCTCTCTCCATCCCTTTCCCCCCCTCTCTTCCCCCCCCCCCCTTTCCCTCTCTCTCCATCCCTTTCCCTCTCTCTCTCTCCATCCCTTTCCCCCTCTCTCTCCATCCCATCCCCTCTCTCTCTCCATCCCCCTTTCCCTCTCTCTCCCTCTTTCCCCCCCTTTCCCTCTCTCGCTCTCTCTCTCCCCCTTTCCCCTCTCTCTCCCTCCTTTCCCCTCCCTCCTCCCCTTCCCTCTCTCTCCCCCCCCTTCCCTCCTTTCCCCTCCCTCCTCCCCTTCCCTCTCTCTCCCCCCCTTCCCTCCTTTCCCCTCCCTCCTCCCCCTTCCCTCTCTCCCCCCTTCCCTCTCCCTCCTCCCCTTCCCTCCTTTCCCCTCCCTCCTCCCCTCCCTCTCCCCCCATCCCTCTCCTCCCCTCCCTTTCATTCCCCCCCCCCCCCCCCCCCCCCTCCGCCCTCCCTCCTCCCCTTCCCTCTTTCTCCCCCCCTCTCCATCCCCTTTCCCTCTCTCTCTCTCCATCCCTTTCCCTCTCTCCATCCCATCCCCTCTCTCCATCCCATCCCCTCTCTCTCTCCCCCCTTTCCCTCTCTCTCCCTCTTTCCCCCCCCTTTCCCTCTCTCTCCCTCCTTTCCCCTCCCTCCCCCCTTCCCTCCTTCCCTCCCTCCCCCTTCTCCTCCCCTTCCCTCTCTCCCCCCCTTCCCTCTCTCCCCCTTCCCTCCTCTCTCGCTCCCCTCCCCCTCCCCCTTCCCTCCTTTCCCCTCCCTCCCTCCCCCCTTCCCTCTCCCCCTCCCCTCCCTCTCTCCCCCCATCCCTCTCCTCCCCTCCCTTTCATTCCCCCCCCCCCTCCGCCCGCCCTCCTCCCCTCCCTCTCTCTCCCCCCCCCTTCCCTCTCTCTCCCCCCTCCCCTCCCCTCCCCTCCCTTTCATTTTCTCCCCTCCCTCCCTTCCCTCTCCCTCTCCGCCCTCCCCCTTCCTTCTCTCCCCTCCCTCCCCTTCCTTCTCTCCCCTCCCTCCCTTTCCTTCTCTCCCCTCCCTTTCCTTCTCTCCCATCCCTTTCTTTCTCTCCCCCTCCCCTCCCCTCCCTTTCCATCTCTCTCCTCCCTTTCCATCTCTCTCCCCCCCCCCCCATCCCTTTTCCCTCTCTTACTTGGCCAGTGCTCCATCTGGATCAGCTAGGTTAATATGTGCCTGTGGTCCCAGCAGAGAGTCCAGATGGGCAGAGACCAGCTGCTGTTTGAGCTGGGCAGCCTGCTGGGCTAGGACTACAGGAGTCAGACGCTCCTCTGAACTGCTGTCCCTTGTGGTCTCCTGAGGGGAGAGGAGGATAGACACATGTGATCAGCACATAACCAGGGAAATGACAACCACTGGTTTGGGGGTGGGTAGAGGTCAATAGGGTATAAAGATAGGTGGTTTGGGGTGGGTAAAGGTCAATGGGGTATAAAGATGGGTGGTCTAGGGTGTAGGGGTTGTTTGGCACCGTCTGTCTGACCTGGGTGGTCTAGGGTGTAGGGGTTGTACCTGGATGGTCTCCACCTCCTGACTGAGCTCCTGGATCTCATTAACCAGCCGCTGGTACTTCTGCTGGGGAGTTTCCTTCACCCCACAGCCCTCCGCCAACTAGACAGGGATGGAGAGAGAAAGGAGGAAGAGTGAGAGGAGGAAAACAGAGTTAACATTCAGACAATACACTGGAGTGTCAGAACAGACAGCAAAATCATTATACACACGATTAAACTGGACGTGTAAAAGGTCTTGCGATTGATTTCACAGAAATTCTCATTTTTCTAAATCTAACGATGGGTTATGCTTATACCCTGATGAAGACAGCTTGTCTGTCGAAACTTTGGTTGTTAGGTTATGAAATTATAACATCTGAGCTCCTAGAGTGAGACTCTCCTTTTCTTTTTCAAGTGTTCTACTCCGCTAGCCAGCACCTCTCCTAAACAGGTGTTCTACTCCGCTAGCCAGCACCTCTCCTAAACAGGTGTTCTACTCTGCTAGCCAGCACCTCTCCTAAACAGGTGTTCTACTCCGCTAGCCAGCACCTCTCCTAAACAGGTGTTCTACTCCGCTAGCCAGCACCTCTCCTAAACAGGTGTTCTACTCCGCTAGCCAGCACCTCTCCTAAACAGGTGTTCTACTCCGCTAGCCAGCACCTCTCCTAAACAGGTGTTCTACTCCGCTAGCCAGCACCTCTCCTAAACAGGTGTTCTACTCCGCTAGCCAGCACCTCTCCTAAACAGGTGTTCTACTCTGCTAGCCAGCACCTCTCCTAAACAGGTGTTCTACTCCGCTAGCCAGCACCTCTCCTAAACAGGTGTTCTACTCCGCTAGCCAGCACCTCTCCTAAACAGGTGTTCTACTCCGCTAGCCAGCACCTCTCCTAAACAGGTGTTCTACTTCGCTAGCCAGCACCTCGCCTAAACAGGTGTGCGTTTCTTTTGCCTCCGGGTTATGCGTCCCAACAGAATCAATGCCACTATTTATAGAACTATAATCAATTTGAAATGTAATATTGCAGCAGCAGGATGTACTCACAATCTCATATTCTCCTGACTCATAACCCACTCTTTTGTTCTTACTGATGCGATCTGAGAAGTCTGGGAGAGAAAACACAGATTCATTAGAGGCAAAACAAGAATATTAGATGGCGGTTTGTAACCAATTCAGGAAATGCCTCATGTCTTAAAGGGCTACATGATGTGACTACATGACCAGGGAAAAGTCCTGAGTTCCTCCTGGTGATTCCACACGGTCATCTGCTGATATCAAAAGGGCTTTATAAATACATTTGATTAGATTTGAGTCGAGGACGAACTCCTGTGCTTTCTCAACTCCTCAATCCCTTGCATCCTCTCTCCTCACACAGTGGAGGAAAAGGTCTGAGCGGAGAGACCTTGGGACTTTCTCCTCTGATATGGTTGAGAAGGGCAAGGGAAGGCTAATTGAGATACTGCCCACGCCAAACTCATGCCACTGTGGACATCCAGCTGTTGGAAGGTATACTGACCAAGTCCTTTAGTGCTGACCCTCTTGTCCTTGAACTTGTCGTAGGCTGCGTTGGGGTTGACCACGATCCTTTCCACACTGTCACTGCACAGCTCTTCCTGTTAGGAGGAGGCATCCAGAATAATGAGATACCACAGGAAACATACCCAGCCTTGGTCAAAACTAGGACAAAATCTCAAATGCACAAAATGGATTGGAAATGAAAGACCTGAAAGCATACGTAGGCCAAAATGGTTCCAAAGGAGATCAGATTTGATGATTGATGGTGATTTGTGCCAATCTTCTCTCTCCATGGGTTATCTGTCACACTGGCTGATTCAATACCACCTGGGAACCTAGTCCCCTATATACCAGAAGCACACCTGTATGGCTCGGTGTATAAACACTCACACACAGTATCAGTCATTTAGATACAATCCGGTGGCTGAGACATCAACTTCATGTTCATCTACAGTGTGAGAGAGGACCCATGTGAGACGCCCGACCAACTCCAACTCGCAAACCCACGACACATCTCACCAACACCAGAACACACAGATTGAAATGGATCTGTATTCAGGAGGTGGGGAAGCATGTCTATTCCAGGAGGGAATCAGATGGTTGATTTAACAAAAAAACATTCAGAATCTTGAGCACCCAATGGTTTCGCAGAATCCACAATCAATTGTCTTTAAAATGAGCTCTTTAGTGACCAATGAAACGGAACAACTAATTGTGTAAAGGGGTGTATTGTGACAACACAATGTGGATGGAAAGTCAGCATTGCTGGAGGACCAGCACTGGGGTTAGGTACCAATCACTGCTCTACATGAGAAAGTTACCTCCCTCTTGCACAGCTGATTGATGGAAGATGCCATACTATAGAGACATATTACATAGGCCTATATATATATATATAATAGAGTTTCAGAGTTTCTCCGGTCCTGTGACTTAGACATAATCTCTATGAGCTAGTTAGCTATTCCAGTCAATTATAAATCCATGTCTTTCTCCATCTGCTCATTTGAGGAAACAGATTCCCTTAATCAGTGATTCTGAGAAGAGCATCATTCTGACTAGCCTCAGGGAACTGTGCACTAGGGTGAGGGATGATGTGATCAATGTGGCTAAGCGCCAACGAATCAAATGGGATCAAATCAATAACCACTGATACAGACAGTACTGACGGTCCAGACACAGACGGTACAAATATATATGTTAGGAGTAGGAGGGGAGTCAGTCTGTTAGTCAGTGAAGCTCTTACCAGCTCCTTGGGTTCCCAAGAGGAGTTAGAGGAAGAGGAAAAGCACAGGGAGAAAGAGGAGAAAGAGAAACAGATTAATGTGGTAATCACACGCCGTGCACAGCAGCAGCAGCCTGCCAGGGGAGATAAGAAAGAAAGAGTCCAGTGTTCTGAGGCAGACTGCTGCAGACGTTCACTATGACACGGACTGTCTGATCGTTATGACGTCTCTGTTCTCTCTCTCTCTCAGCCCCACATCCTTTGGACAGCGAGGGAATATATAGCACAATTTTCAGTGCATCCCTCCAGACCTCATTGAAGACCGGATTCGGCTCCCGGTCCAAAATGAGTTTGACACCCCTGGTCAACAGTAACTTTATTTACATCACGCATCATATTGTACACACAGGGAGGTAGGCCTTAAATATGCATTTTATATCCAGTGTGTGACTGTGAATATATTGTAAATATCTGATCTCCTTTGTATGATAGGCCCCAAAGCGCTTAACTCAAGCCTCTCGTCTAAGTGTCTGGTGTTGTTAGCATTATGTAGTCCGTGGAAGAAAGGAATTGACTGAGCTCCTAAGTCACAGTGAGATGGTTAGAAAGAAGACGATTTAGAGCTGCTTTGATGAGACATACAATGTGCTAATATTGTGAATGTCAAAGTGTGTTGCAGTATTGATCCCAGTGTTTGTATCGCTAGCAAAGCAGAGTTAGTAAAGATCGTTAGTTAGTAAGCTTCTGTTAACAGTTGGGGGAAAGGGATGATAGAACACATACACAGTAGCATAACTGTCTTATCAACAGACAGACAGACAGAGACAGACAGACATTGTAGATTCAATATCCTTGTGCTACAAGTCTATGTCAAAATGAAAATGGGAGGATTATTAGGCCAACTAAAATGTCTTGTAATGTGATAAGTGCTGCTACATTTTCAATAGGTGAAACAAGGGATCCAACACTTCATCACAGAAGAGCAATGGGGCACATCATCATCACCACATCATGTAGGCAGATAGTCATTTCAATACAATTTGAAGAGGGGAAAGGAAGGATTTACAACCCATGCAGATAACTCCACTAAATGCACTGAGAGAAAAAATAACCTCTTACTTGTACACACTAGCGTCCCAGGAGGGGTGGGTGGTTGGGGAGAAAAACAGGACCGACGGGAGGGAGGGGACATGGGAGGAAAACAAGACCAATGGAGGGAGGGGACATGGGAGGAAAACAAGACCAATGGAGGGAGGGGACATGGGAGGGAACAAGACCGACGGAGGGAGGGAGGGGACATGGGAGGGAAACAAGACCGACGGAGGGAGGGAGGGGACATGGGAGGAAAACAAGACCAACAGGAGGGAGGGAGGGAGGGGACATGGGAGGAAAACAAGACCAATGGAGGGAGGGAGGGGACATGGGAGGAAAACAAGACCGACGGAGGGAGGGGACATGGGAGGAAAACAAGACCAATGGAGGGAAGGAGGCGACATGGGAGGAAAACAAGACCATGGAGGGAGGGAGGGGACATGGGAGGAAAACAAGACCGACGGAGGGAGGGAGGGGACATGGGAGGAAAACAAGACCGACTGTGAGGGGAATTGGGGATGGGGGGTAATGGAAACAGACCACGAAATGGGCGGGAAAACAAGACCAAAGGAGGGAGGAGGGGACATGGGAGGAAACAAGACCAACCCGGAGGGGGGACATGGGAGGGAACAAGACCGCGGGGGGAGGAGGGACATGGGAGAAACAAGACCGACGGAGGGAGGGAGGGAAAATGGGAGGAAACAAGACCAACAGGATGGGGAGGGGACATGGGAGGAAAACAAGACCAACAGGAGGGAGGGGACATGGGAGGAAAACAAACCGGACGGAGGGAGGGAGGGGACATGGGAGGAAAAAAAGACCAACAGGAGGGATTGGGGGGGACATTGGAGAAAAACAAGACCAACAGGAGGGAGGGGACTGGGAGGAAAACAAAAGACCAAAGGGGGGAGGGGGGGGACATGGGAGGAAAACAAAACCAATGGAGGGAGGGAGGGGAATGGGAGGGAAAAAAAAGACCAATGGAGGAGGGCACTGGGAGGAAACAAACCAAGGAGGGAGGGGACATGGGAGAAAAACACAGACCTACGGAGGGAGGGAGGGGACATGGGAGAAACCCAAGACCAACAGGAGGGGGAGGGAGGGCATGGAGGAAAACAAGACCAATGGAGGGAGGGCACATGGGAGAAAACCAAACCAAGGAGAGGGATGGACATGGAGAAACAAGACCACGGGGGGGAGGGGACTGGGAGAAAACAAGACCAATGGGGAGGGAGGGCATGGGGGAAAACAAGACCAAAGGGGGGAGGGGACTGGGAGAAAACAAGACCGACGGAGGGAGGGGGGGACTGGGAGGAAAACAAGACCAAAGGAGGGAGGGGGTACATGGAGGAAAACAAGACCAATGGAGGGAGGAGGGACATGGGAGAAAACAAAACCAGGGGGAGGAGGGACATGGGAGAAAACAAGACCACGTAGGAGGGTGGACATGGAGGAAAACAAACCAAAGGAGGGGGGGAGGCGACATGGGAGGAAACAAAACCAAGAGGGAGGGAGGGGACATGGGAGGAAAACAAAACCGACGAGGAGGGAGGGGACATGGGAGAAACAAGACCAACGGAGGAGGTGGGGACATGGGAGGGAAAACAAGCCAAGGAGGGAGGGGGGGACATGGGAGGAAAACAAGACCGACGGGGGAGGGAGGGGACATGGGAGGAAAACAAAACCAACGAGGGGGAGGGACATGGGAGGGAAACAAGCCACGGAGGAGGGAGGGGACGGAGGAAACAAAACCGACGAGGGAGGGAGGGGACATTTGGAGGAACAAACCAACAGGAGGGAGGGGACATGGGGGAAAAAAAGACCAAGGAGGGAGGGGACATGGGAGGAAAACAAGACCACGGAGGGAGGGAGGGACCATGGGAGGAAAACAAACCAACCAGGGGGGGAGGGAGGGACATGGAGGAAAACAAGACCAATAGGGAGGATTGGACGGAGGAAAACAAGACCTAGTGAGGGAGGGAGGCCAAAATTGGAAGGAAAACAAGACCACGGAGGAGAGGAGGGACATTGGGGTAAAAAAAGAACCGACGTAGGGAGGGGACATGGGAAAAACAAGACCAAGGAGGAGGGACATGGGAGAAACAAGACCAAAGGAGGAGGGAGGGGAACATGGGAGAAAAAACAAGACCGACGGAGGGGGGAAGGGGACATTTGGGGGAAAAACAGACCAACAGGGGGGGAGGGACATGGAGGAAACAAAACCAACGGAGGGGGGGAGGGACATGGGGAAAACAAGACCGACGGAGGGAGGGAGGGGGGACATGGGGGGAAACAAGACCAAGGAGGGAGGGGGGGGACTGGGAGGAAACAAGACCAAATGGAGGGAGGGGGACATGGAGGAAACAAGACAACGGAGGGAGGGAGGGGATGGGGACATGGAGAGGGGGGAAAACAAGACCAACCTGGAGGGAGGGACCATGGGAGGAAAACAGACCAACGGAGGGGGAGGGGGCATGAGGGAAACAAGACCGACGGAGGGAGGGAGGGACAAAGGAGGAAAACAAGACCACGGAGGGGGAGGGACATGGAGGAAAACAAACCAATGAGGGAGGGAGGGACATGGAGAAAAAACCAAACCAAGGAGGGGGGGACATGGGAGGAACAAGACCAACGGAGGGAGGAGGGACATGGAGGAAACAAGACCAACAGAGGGAGGACAATGGAGGAAACAAGACCGAAAGGAGGAGGGATGGACATGGGAGGAAAACAAGCCAACGAGGAGGGAGGGGACTGGGAGGGAAAAAAGACCAACGGGAGGGAGGGGACTTGGAGGAAAACAGACCAACAGGGGAGGGAGGGGGACATGGAGAAACAAGACCAAAGGAGGGAGGGGGACATGGGGGGAAAACAAACCAACATAGGGAGGGAGGGGACATGGGAGGAAAACAAGACCAATGGGGAGGGGGCACATGGGAGGGAAAAAAAGAAAACCAAGGGGGAGGGAGGGACATGGGGGAAAAACAAACCAACGGGGGAGGGGGGACATGGGAGGAAAACAAGACCAAATGAGGAGGGAGGGAATGGGAGGAAAACAAGACAACGAGGAGGGGAGGGAGGGAAAAAAAGGGGGGGAAGGGGGGGAAACAAACCCGACGGAGGGAGGGAGGGAGGGAAACGACCAACGAGGTGGAGGGGGCATGGGGGAAACAAGACCCAACAGGGGGGAGGGACATGGGAAGAAAACAAGACCGACGGAGGAGGAGGGACATGGAGGAAAACAAACCAACGAGGGAGGGAGGGGGCATGGAGGGGAAAAAAGACCAACAGGAGGGAGGGGACTGGAAAGGGAAAAAAAGACCACAGGGAGGGAGGGACATGGGAGGAAACAAAACCACGTAGGGGGAGGGGACATGGGAGGGAAACAAGACCAACAGGAGGGAGGGGACATGGGAGGAAAACAAGACCAGAGGGGAGGGACTGGAGGGAAACAACCGAGGGGGAGGGGACATGGGAGGAAAACAAGACCACCGGGAGGGAGGGACATGGAGGAAAAAAGACCGACGAGGGGGAGGGGACATGGGAGAAACAAGACCCGCGGGGGGAGGGAGGGACATGGGAGAAAACAAGACCGACGGAGGGAGGAGGGACATGGAGGAAACAAGACCAACAGGGGAGGAGGGGACATGGGAGGGGAAACAAACCACCAGGAGGGAGGGGACATGGGAGGGAAAAAAACCACCGGAGGAGGGAGGGGGCATGGAGGAAAACCAAAACCAACGGAGGGGGGAGGGGGGACTTGGAGGAAACAAGACCACGGAGGGAGGGAGGGGACATGGAGGGAAACAAGACCAACGGGGAGGGAGGGGACATGGAGGAAAACAAAAACAACAGGAGGAGGGGACATGGGAGGGAACAAGACCAACGGAGGGAGGGAGGGACATGGAGGAAACAAGACCAATGTAGGGAGGGGGCCATGGGAGGAAACAAGACCAAAGGAGGGAGGGAGGGGACTGGGGGGAAAACAGACCGAGGAGGGAGGGGGAAATGGGAGGAAACAAAACCGACGGGGGAGGAGGGGACATGGGAGGAAAAAAAGACCGACGGAGGGAGGGAGGGGACATGGGAGGAAAACAAGACCGACGGAGGGAGGGAAGGGGGCATGGGGGGAAAACAAGACCGACCCGGGGGAGGGAGGGGACATGGGAGGGAAACCAGACCCACGGAGGGAGGGCGGGGACAAGGAGGGGAGGGCAGGGGGAAAAAAGACCGAAAAGGAGGGGAGGGGACTGGGAGGAAACAAGACCCAAAGGGGGGGAGGGACATGGGGGGAAAACAAGACCACGGAGAGGACATGGAGGAAACAAGACCAACGGAGGGAGGGGGGGACATGGGAGGAAAACAAACCACGGTAGGAGGGAGGGGACATGGGAGGAAAAAAAAAAGACCAACAGGGAGGGAGGGGACATGGAGGGAAAACAAGAACCCAAAGAGGGAGGGGGGACATGGGAGGGAAACAAGACCACGGAGGAGGGAGGGGACATGGGAGGAAAAAAAGACCGACGGAGGGAGGGAGGGACTGGGAGGAAACAAGACGACACGGAGGGAGGGGACATGGGGGGAAAAAACAAGACCAACGGGGGAGAGGGGACATGGTGGGAAACCCGACGAAAGGGGGGAGGGAGGGGGGCATGGGAGAAAACAAGACCAAAGGAGGGAGGGAGGGGACATGGGAGGAAAACAAAACCACAGGGGGGGAGGGGGCATTGGAGAAACAAGACCACGGGGGGGGAGGGAGGGGACATGGGAGGAAACAGACCGAACGGGAGGGAGGGGACATGGGAGGAAACAAGACCAATGGAGGGAGGGAGGGGACATGGGAGGAAAACAAAGACGGGAGGGAGGGAGGGGGAGGGGGACAATGGGAGGAAAAACAAGACCAGGCGGGGGGACAGGGAGGAAAAAGGGGAGGGAAGGAGGGACATGGGGAGGGAAAACGCCATTAGGATTGGTGGTGTCACTGGTGGGAGTCAGTCAACACATTTAGGTATCTACTTCACAGTTGATCCATGATACAGCACGATGATCCAGAGATGCAAAAATCAATAAATCAGTGACCATTGATCTGCATCTCTGGATTTAGCCCTTGATCATGACACTCAGTTCCAATACACACATGAGTCATTAAACGAAGGCGTCTTCTGTACGGGGGGAGTTTTGTTAAGAGCCCCGACGCTTGGTCTGAACATTAACACGCATCGCTTAAGGTACGGTTTTGGAATCATAAGGACCTTATCTTTCATATCTGCTAGATTGTTTTTTCAAAAAAACAAAAAGGGTTAAATTGATACACCTTTATAGGGTCAGGGTTCCCACGCGGTCATATCTCCATGTTACAGCGCGCGTTTCCGGAAGACAGAGGGTCCACCTGCACTAATAAGGTATCTAGCATGCTCCGAACACATGTGTGTAACAGAAGAAGGCCGCCAGAAACGTGTTGTCACTAAAAAAAAAAATACAGTCAGCTGCAACTGTGATAAAGCCACTTAAAACAGTGCACAGTAAGTATATATTTTGCATTTGTGAAATTATTTTGACGTGATATGAAAGTAGGGCTTTATGTTTCCAAAACTGTGTTGCAATTGAGAATTGATGCAGGTTTCGATGGAGTACTTGGCTGTTTTACCTGCCAGTGCCAGTCTACCTCTGAAAATAACCTTAAAGAGTAATGGTAGGCTCCTTAAGAGTACATCTTGGGCTACTCTGGATCATGCAGTGGTTTTTAGAGAGGATGTGACAATCAGCAACACTGGTGTGTTGGGATCAAGAGGCTGCAGCAAACTTTTTTTCAAAACCCTCCCTCCATGTTTCACTCACTGACTCAAACTGGGCCTGATCATCTTCTGGCAGGTCACTGGTCTCATACACATCTGGCTCGTTGGACGCCTGTGGAAGACAACGACTCGTATTCCATAACAGCAAAATGACAGTGACATAGCTGGCTATTTGTCAATGCAACATTAACGACACTGGTACAGTTAGCCTGCTCAGAGGATTATATATTTTTGTCAAGTCACTCAGTCTTACACACATTAAGGACATTTTTATTTTTTAAGTTGCCGTATTAGCTGTGTGTTTACTGTGGTTATCAATTTTACAATACCCAATGAGTGGAACCACCCAACCACTCTCAGCTAATGTTATCAAGATAACTAGTTAGCTGGCCAACGCCCATTCAATCACAAGGCTGGATTAGCTAGCCTCTGTTAGGCTAGCTAGCTAGCTAGCTGTCGGAAGAATAGCTACAGTTATATCACAGATAGTTAGAACAATGAACAGATATACAAAACTTTGGATCATATTTGGTTATATGCTTGATGGGAGCTGCTTGAAAGATGTTTGTTAAAAGCAGACCATTTCAATGCACGGGTAACTAGGTTAGAGAGGTAGCTAACGTTAGTTAACCAGGACAGCTAACGTTACTGTAACTAACTAGCGTTAGCTTAACATAGACAGCGTTAGCCAGTAATGCTAGCTAGCCTGGCTCCTGTGGTTTTGCTAGGGAACATGTTACAAACATCTTATCGAGCCAGATAGCTAGCTATAACGAGACACTGGCTAGCTAACTTAACTAACAAGCTAAAAGTACACTTACGATTCCAGGCAAATTGGCGTATTTGGGATCAGCCATTGTTGAGGTTGCAAGGACGTGGCCGGTGGATGAGTAGACAAAACCGTAGACGTGCCAAAGATATCTGAAATAACGATGGACCGTGTGGACAAGTTATTAGTCCGTTAAAACGTTAGGTAAATGAACAACCAAACGAATCCCTACACCCGTAGCCAAACAACTCGCTAACATAAACAGCTTTTTGTGTTCACAACTGTATTCTGACAGCTCGATTGTTCAGTAGCGGGCGAGCCTAACAATCTCGCGAGACTTGCGAGGCTGAGCGCTGTAGTTTCATAACCCAAAAAAACTGGACCTGGAGACTTTGGAGATTTAACCTAAACTTGATTCAACTTGCAGTGGTGCTTTTGAGAAATTGTACAAACATTGTACAACCTTCGGGTTGCTGACCGCTAAGCATGTGAACGAACAGCATGACAATTGGCAGGGCAGCCTGCCTTGTCTGTCTGTCTATTTATAGACACAGAGAATGTAGCCATAACCTAAAAGCCTTTGTTTGAATGAACCATTTTGTAAGGGGAAAATATTAAAACAAATTGTATATTTGCCTAGTTTATTACTATACTAGTCTGGACTGTGTGAGTTGCCTAATACATGTCCTATAAATAGCCTATCATTGACGTCTCTGTCAATCACTGTGAAATAGAGGGCGGTGCCTCACCGTAATACCAATAATATGTTCGATTTTTAACGAATGTAGGCCTACGATTGACTGGTCAAACCATATTCGCATGGTGGGGCTATCATACAAATTATTAAACACCAATTGTCAATGGGCAACCGCTCCATCTTCAGAGCATCAGTGGTGCTGATGAGAGGGATGCGAATGGGCTACCACTTTAAAATCGTTGCCTGGTCAAGTGCAGACCACGCCCCGTGCTTGTTAAAGACAAGATAGCTGCCGGTGATGCAAGGCGCTCCGCAAGCCATGCTTCAAAAATCTCTCCTCCTGCATCTCTCACTGCAACAGCTGACTGACCGTCTGGAGCCGGAGCCGCTCGGAATACTCTCACATTTAAATTATAAAGAACTGCATGGAAAAATTAGCAGAAACATTATAGGGATATATATATGTGTTTTTGTGGGCTATTTGAAGTAAGCAAACTCTCCAAAATCTACATAACCTAATTTACATATTTATTTTTGATCGAAATTGATCTTATTTCAAGCAAAAAAGCTCGAAATGATCATTCTTTAAACACTCAGCTTGCCCATCTAAAAAATAGTGTCTGCATTTATATGCATATGATAAACAAGATTAAATAGTGTAAAGGAACAAGTAACTTATAGGTTTCCAAAAAAATCCCTTTTGCCTTTTTGAGGCACATCCGATTTCTTTCTCACAATGGCCGATGTTAGCGCAGAATGTAATATCAAGGTGCTATGTCGCTTCCGTCCTCTAAATCATTCCGAAATTATCCGTGGAGACAAATTCATCCCCTCATTCCAGGGAGATGACACCGTCAGCATCGCGGTAAGTTGATATTTCTGCTCATTCATTATTTTGACAAGATTTGTTGTCTGCCATGTTAGTGATGATGACTGATGATGAGGTACCATCCTAAGGGTGACGCAGGGCTTACACTATGTCTTTAGGATACACATTATCATCAAACATCATCCTCTGACTACCGGTCAAGTCTGTACTCCTTTCCCCTGAAGTTCAGGCTTGTTGTATTGCCGGTAACTGATTTGATGAAATCATACAGATATTGATTGTCATCCTCCTCCTTCTCCTCATCCTCCTCATCATCAACTTCTCACGTCATTCACTGTCAAGAGTTGATGTTTGAATGTAGACCAGGCTACTCTGTCCAGCCAGTTAAATAAATAATGCCATTGATGAGTTCATGTTGCAGCATCAGTGTGCGGGATGAATGCTAGTCATGTCATTGCATGAATTCAATCCAATATTTTTTGCTGTATAGCACACACCCTATATACAGTATACCTTATAGTAATAGTCTGTAGGTATGTATCATTTCTGATCAGCCAATCAGGCTTAACGGTTAACCTATTGATTATTGGGAGAGAGCTCCTGGCACGGCCTGTTGACACTATGGATCTGTTCCTTAGCATGGCTTTACGGTGCTGTGGGGATCAATGGTTATTAGTTTCACAAAGGGCTTCCAACGGGCTTGACATTTCCCAGGGCTGTGTCCCAAACGGCACCATGTTCCATATATTTAGTGCACTACGTTTGACCAGTTCCTCACGGGCCCCTTGTAAAAAAGTAGTGTATTATAAAAGGAATAGGGTGCCATTTGGGACGGAACCCAGCCAATAAATATAACTATTGACTGTTGTATCACACTGACTGACTGATTGCCTCATCAACGTCTCCTCTATAATATAGTAATAGCATGCTATTCAGCAGATGCTTTAGTTCAAAGCGACTTACATCATGAGTGCATGAATGTTCACGTATGGGCGGCCCCAGTCCTCTGACTGGTCTTAGACTAATTCATGTGGCCTGAATTGATCTGATATTGATGGGTGTGTCCCACGCAATTAATAACATGTACAAATCATTGATCATATGTAGGCTTTAAGAGAGAGAGAGAGAGAGAGAGAGAGAGAGAGAGAGAGAGAGAGAGGGAGAGGGGAGAGGGAAGAAGAGAGATAGAGTGAGAAAGGGAGATAGCAAGGAGAGAGGAGAGGAGGGAAGAAGAGAGAGAGATTGAGAGATAGCAAGAGAGAGAGGAAGAGAGGGGGGGGGGAGAGACGGGGAGCGAGACAGATCAAGAGAGAGATTGTTTATTATCTATTTCACTTGCTTTGGCAATGTATATATGTTTCCCATGCCAATAAAGCACTTTTAATTAATTGAAATTGAGAGGGAGAAAGGGAGAGAGAGAGAGAGAGAGAGAGCGAGAGAGAGAGAGAGAGAGAGAGAGAGAGAGAGAGAGAGAGAGAGAGAGAGAGAGAGACAGATCGAGTCAGAGAGGGAGAGAGAGAGAGAGAGAAGGAGGAAGAGAGAGAGAGGGGGTGAGGGAGGGAGGGAGATAGAGAGAGAGAGAGAGAGAGAGTTAGAGAGAGAGAGAGTCAGAGAGCGAGAGAGAGAGAGGGCAACCGCTGAAGAACAAACATCATTATAAATACAACCCATATTTATGTTTATTTATTTTTCCATTTGTACTTGAACTATTTGCACATTGTTACAACACTGGATATATACATAATATGACATTTGAAATGTCTTTATTCTTTTGGAACTTCTGATGTAATGTTTATTTAATATTATTGTTTATTCACTTTTGTTTACTATCTACTTCACTTGCCTTTGGCAATGTTACATTTGCTTCCCTGCATAAAGCCCCTTAAATGGAATTGATTGACTGAGAGAGAGAGAATAGAGAGAGATAGAAAGAGAGAGAGATAGAAAGAGAGTAGATGATAGAGATGAGAGAGAGAGAGAGAGAGACTAGAGAGATCTAGACAGTGCGGAGAGAGAGCTAGAGAGAAGATAAGAGAAGTAGAAAGATAGAGGAGTGAGAGAGATGAGCGAGAGAGAGAGAGAGAGAGAGAGAGAGAGAGAGAGAGAGAGAGAGCATATCCTCTGAGGTATGATCTGTGTATCTTATGCATAGTCATTCGTCCTCTAGGTTTTAATGCTCCTGAGTAGGTGATAATCATTCTATGGCTGGACCGTTGTGTCTGTGTAGTGGGTGGCTGGAATGACTCTAGATAAGGAAGTGAGAGAGAGA
This sequence comes from Coregonus sp. 'balchen', assembly GCA_902810595.1. Classification (NCBI taxonomy): domain Eukaryota; kingdom Metazoa; phylum Chordata; class Actinopteri; order Salmoniformes; family Salmonidae; genus Coregonus; species Coregonus sp. 'balchen'. Next base: position 7,090,549 of record LR778262.1, read on the forward strand.
GATGTGATGGGGGAGAGAGAATGCTGATTTCTTTATTGTTGTGAGAGGAAAATATGGTGTCTTATTTAAAGTATTCACACCCCTTGACTTTTTCCACATTTTGTTGTGTTACAGCCTGAATTTAAAATGGATTCAATTGAGATTTTGTGTCACTGGCCTACACACAATACAATACCCCCATAATGTCAAAGTGGAATTATGTTTTTAGAAATGTTTACAAATTAATAAAAAATATATTGTCAATAAGTATACTACCCCACTACCCTGGCGTTTCAACCACCATGCTCTACCAATTGAGCTACAGAGGACCACACCCCTTGACTTTTTTCACATATTTGTTGTAATATTGCCTGAATTTAAAATGGATAACATTTAGATTTTTTTGTCACTGGCCTACACACAATACCCCATAATGTCAAAGTGGAATTATGTGAAAAGCTGAAATGTCTTGAGTCAATAAGTATTCAACCCTTTTGTTATGGCAAGACTAAATAAGTTCAGGAGTAAAAATGTGCTTAACAAGTCTCATAATAAGTTGCATGGACTCACAATGTGTGCAATAATAGTGTTAACATGATTTTTAAATGACTACCTCATCTCTGTACCCCACACATACAATTATCTGTAAGGTCCCTCAGTTGAGCAATGAATTTCAAACACAGATTCAACCACAAAGACCAGGGAGGTTTTCCAATGCCTTGCAAAGAAGGGCACCTATTGGTAGATTGCTAAAAAATGTAAAAAGCAGAAATGGAATATCCCTTTGAGCATGGTGAAGTTATTAATTACACTTTGGATGGTGTGTCAATAGATCCAGTCACTATGAAGATACAGGCGTCCTTCCTAATTCAGTTGCCGTAGAGGAAGGAAACCGCTCAGCGATTTCACCATGAGGCCAATGGTGACTTTAAAACAGTGACAGAGTTTAATGGCTGTGATATGAGAAAACTGAGCATGGATCAACAACATTGTAGTTACTCCACAATACTAACTTAAATGACAGAATGAAAAGAAGGAAGCCTGTACAGAATAAAATATTCCAAAACATGCATCCTGTTTGCAATTAGGCACTAAAGTAAAACAGCATAAAATGTGGCAAAGAAATTAACTTTATGTCTTGAATACAAAGCGTTATGTTTGGGGCAAATCCAACAGAACACATCACTGAGTACCACTCTCCATATTTTCAAGCATGTTGGTGGCTGCATCATGTTATGGATATGGCTTCAAATGGCAAGGAATATGGAGTTTTTTAGGATAAAAATAAATGGAATAGAGCTAAGAACAGGCAAAATCCAAGAGGAAAACCTGGTTCAGTCTGCTTTCCAACTGACACTGGAAGACAAATTCACCTTTCAGCAGGATAATAACCTAAAACACAAGGCCAAATATACACTGGAGTTGTTTACCAAGATGACATTGAGTGGCCTAGTTACAGTTTTGACTTAAATCGGCTTGAAAATCTATGGCAAGACTTGAAAATGTCTGTCTAGCAATGATCAACAACCAACTTGACAGAGCTTGAAGAATTTAAAAAAGAACAATGTGCAAATATTGTACAATCCAGGTGATGAAACCTCTTAGAAAACATACCCAGAAAGACTCACAGCTGACTCAGGGTTGTTAAATACTTATGTAATCAAGATATATTAGTGTTTTATTTTTTCATACATTGTTTTACAAATGTTAGAATTACGTTTTTCACTTTGACATTACAGAGTATTTTGGGTAGATCGTTGACAAAAAAATGACAATTAAATCCATTTAATCCTACCTGGTAACACAACAAAATGTGGAAAAAGTCAAGGATTGTGAATACTTTCTGAAGGCACTTTAGATTTAAAGTGAGGGTGTTGAACAATTTAGAACTCTGTTAACTGTTTTCACCTCAGTTTAATCATCAACAAGCTTGGCATCAGCAAAATTGTGGCATACGGTATGTAGCAAGATTATGCCACTCTACAGATGTAGGATATTCATTTGAGCCAGTTTGCTAGAGCAGGAAAATAATCCTGCAGCAACAGGAAATGTGAATTATTACGTGGATTTTAATTAATTAACATATTTGTAGGGGTTGATACATTTGTCGTAAGGGAAAATCAGGTATGACATTTCAAAGTGGAAATTACAAACTTCAAAAGCATTTTAAAAACTCAAATACTGTACACTACACATTTTACATTTCCTGTATACCAGAAAAGTTCTCCTGCAACAGGGTGATCAAATTAAGATCCTACATCTGTATATTGAAATGTTATGATGCAAAATGCAAAATGTGTCTGAGACTGAGTCCAAATTGCATTTAGTGCACACGCACACTCGCACACAGAAATATCCACACCCCATCTAGTCCACTAGGTTTTAGACTGTAGTCAATAATGATGAAGTCACACTACTACAAATGTAAAGCCTTATACACTATATATATATAGGGGAAACATCTAGGAGCAACAACAGCTCAGCCGCGAAGTGGTAGGCCACACATTGCATAGTGCCAACTGTAAAGTTTGGTGGAGGAGGAATAATGGTCTGGGGCTGTTTTTCATGGTTCGGGCTAGGCCCCTTAGTTCCAGTGAAGGGAAATCTTTACGCTACAGCATACAATGACATTCTAGACGATTCCTGTTTCAGCAATGCCCCCATGCACAAAGCGAGGTCCATACAGAATTGGTTTGTCTAGATCAGTGTGGAAGAACTGGCCTGCACAGAGCCCTAAACCTCAACCCCATCGAAACACCTTTGTGATGAATTGGAACGCCAACTGCGAGCCAGGCCTAATCGCCCAACATCAGTGCCCGACCTCACTAATGCTCTTGTGGCTGAATGGAAATCAAGTCCCCGCAACAATGTTCCAACATCTAGTGGAAAGCCTTCCCAGAAGAGTGGAGGCTGTTATAGCAACAAAGGGGTGGACCAACTCCATATTAATGCCCATGATTTTCAAATGAGATGTTTGACGAGCAGGTGTCCACATACTGTTGGTCATGTAGTGTATGTTTATTTCCTATTCTCTTCTCTCATCTACACACAGCTGGCAAATAACAACAGGCTCATCAGAAATATATAAGCGACATACATTACACATAAAACTGGGAGATAATGGTGAATATCTGGTCCGTTCTTTACACGGTCTATCATCGGGTCATACATGGTGGTCCTCTGTAGCTCAGCTGGTAGAGCACGGCGCTTGTAACGCCAAGGTAGTGGGTTCGATCCCCGGGACCACCCATACACAAAAATGTATGCACGCATGACAGTAAGTCGCTTTGGATAAAAGCGTCTGCTAAATGGCATATTATTATTATTATTATACATCAGCCTGGTGTTATTACGACGGTTGTATTGATTTCATATTATAGTACATACACTATGGAGAGAAGATCATTAACAGCTTTTCATTCTAACATAACATTATAATATGTATCAGAAGCGTGTACACAATTCATACAACTACCATTCACAATTCACCTCTCCTGCAAGACATTTCAGTTACTGTACATCATTTCAAATTAAAAAAAGAGGGACACTGGACATAATTAGTGTAATTATAATACATCAAACTTAGCAGTCTCTGTGTAACTGTCCCGGATGCCGGTGTATGTCCATAACATCCGGTTGCCAAGGTCCTGGGGATGCATGTTCAGATCTCCGCCAAAAATCCCCAGGTCTACTCCACTGGACGTATGACTAACACAATAAATAACAACAACACTCGTTAAAATTACATTTAAATTAAAATGTCAAGAAAGGCAGTGTGCGTTGAGTTTTAGGCTCCTTACCATATAAACTGCTGCAGCTCCCAGGCCTGTACCACTCTGTGAGGTAGGTAGGAGTCCTTCTCCCTGCAGTACTCTGCATGCAGCTGGACAACACAGGAAGAGGACACCACATCAGTGATAGATACATCCCATATGCACGTGTCGGCTCCAGGTAGAGGCTGCCATTAGTCACAGATCTAGGATCAGCAAACTCCCTAAAATCCTAACCCTAACCATTATGGAGAAATTAACAAAACTGATCTGGGATCAGTGTCTACGGACAACGTGTTGATGAGAAGTGTGTGCTGTCAGTCTGCCTCTGTTTAATATGACCATCCCCACAGCTTTGCCTCCAAACCAGTCTGCATGGTGGACCTGGAATCAGAAGACAGGATACATAGTCAGGACTGAAGAGAATGTCTGACTAACTACCAAAGATCCAATCATCATCAACCTGTATCCACACAAATGTCTAAAGACTAGATGACTTACCACGTATGGATAGCCGTTTAATGAATAGCGGTACAGAAATGCGTCAAAGATTCTATGTCTGGAGAACATGGCCAGTCCACTGCCTATGACTCCACTGGATGGAGGGAAAGAAAGAGAAAACCACAACATACAGTATTGGGATGAACGTGTAACTATAGCTACCACATGTTACTATAGTGTTTTATCCCACTTTACTTTGAAGCTGAAATATGTCACTTTTTGGGCGACCCGACCAAATTCACATAGAAATGTGAGTTATACAGTTGAAGTCGGAAGTTTACATACACTTAGGTTGGAGTCATTAAAACTCGTTTTTCAACCCCTCCACAAATTTCTTGTTAACAAACTATCGTTTTGGCAAGTCGGTTAGGACATCTACATTGTGCATGACACAAGTAATTTTTCCAACAATTGTTTACAGACAGATTATTTCACTTATAATTCACTGTATCACAATTCCAGTGGGTCAGAAGTTTACATACACTAAGTTGACTGTGCCTTTAAACAGCTTGGAAAATTTCCAGAAAATGATGTCATGGCTTTAGAAGCTTCTGATTGACATAATTTGAGTCAATTGGAGGTGTACCTGTGGATGTATTTCAAGGCCTACCTTCAAACTCAATGCCTCTTTGCTTGACATCATGGGAAAATCTAAAGAAATCAGCCAAGACCTCAGAAAAGAAATTGTAGACCTCCACAAGTCTGGTTCATCCTTGGGAGCAATTTCCAAATGCCTGAAGGTACCACGTTCATCTTGACAAACAATAGTACGCAAGTATAAACACCATGGGACCATGCAGCCGTCATACCGCTCAGGAAGGAGACGCGTTCTGTCTCCTAGAGATGAACCTACTTTGGTGCGAAAAGTGCAAATCAATCCCAGAACAACAGCAAAGGACCGTGTGAAGATGCTGGAGGAAACAGGTACAAAAGTATCTATATCCACAGTAAAACGAGTCCTATATCGACATAACCTGAAAGGCCGCTCAGCAAGGAAGAAGCCACTGCTCCAAAGCCGCCATAAAAAAGCCAGACTACGGTTTGCAACTGCACATGGGGACAAAGATCGTACTTTTTGGAGAAATGTCCTCTGGTCTGATGAAACAAAAATAGAACTGTTTGCCCATAATGACCATCGTTATGTTTGGAGGAAAAAGGGGGTTGCTTGCAAGCCGAAGAACACCATCCAAACCATGAAGCACGGGAGTGGCAGCATCATGCTGTGGGGGTGCTTTGCTGCAGGAGGGACTGGTGCACTTCACAAAATAGATGGCATCATGAGGAAGGAAAATTATGTGGATATATTGAAGCAACATCTCAAGACATCAGTCAGGAAGTTAAAGCTTGGTCACAAATGGGTCTTCCAAATTGACAATGACCCCAAGCATATTTCCAAAGTTGTGGCAAAATGGCTTAAGGACAACAAAGTCAAGGTATTGGAGTGGCCATCACAAAGCCCTGACCTCAATCCTATAGAAAATGTGTGGGCAGAGCTCAAAAAGCGTGTGCGAGCAAGGAGGCCTACAAACCTGACTCAGTTACACCAGCTCTGTCAGGGGGAATGGGCCAAAATTCACCCAACTTATTGTGGGAAGCTTGTGGAAGGCTACCCGAAACGTTTGACCCAAGTTAAACAATTTAAAGGTAATGCTACCAAATACTAATTGAATGTATGTAAACTTCTGACCCACTGGGAATGTGATGAAATAAATAAAAGCTGAAATAAATAATTCTCTCTACTATTATTCTGACATTTCACATTCTTAAAATAAAGTGGTGATCCTAACTGACCTAAAACAGGGCATTTTTTACTAGGATTAAATGTCAGGAATTGTGAAAAACTGAGTTTAAATGTATTTGGTTGGCTAAGGTGTATGTAAACTTCCGACTTATAATAATAATATAATATGCCATTTATGTATTCACTAACTGTAAGTCACTCTGGATAAGAGCGTCTGCTAAATGACTAAAATGTAAATGTAAAATGTAAGCAGACGCTTTTATCCAAAGCGACTTACAGTCATGCGTGCATACATTTCTGTGTATGGGGTGGTCCTGGGGAACGAACCCACTACCTTGACTTCAACTGTATATGTGTCGTTCTCATTTAAAAGTCTAAGAAGCGGTAGATCTGTTTATTCTTTGCGTCTTTTGCTTCAAACAGCTGAAAATACAATATTTTCGGTTATGGAAAATGTGTTTAGATTGTACAGTGGTTCTCTACACTGTACTTTTTGTTTTGTCACATAAACTGAAATTAGGCAAACTATTAGAATTTTAGCAACCAGGAAATGGCGGAGCGATTTCTGCATATTGCACCTTTAAGGGTAGGCTACCTACAGAAGGACTTTATAACACATTCATAACCGATGTATACCTACAGTACATCAGCCTACAGTACATCAGTGAGAATTGTATTGATTTCATATTATAGTACATACATCAGCCCGGTGTTATTGTGAGTGTTGTATTGATTTCATATTATAAACTGGGTGGTTCGAGCCCTGAATGCTGATTGGCTGACAGCCTTGGTATATCAGACCCTATACCACAGGTATGACAAAACGTGTATTTTTACTGCTCTAATTACATTAGTAACCAGTTTATAATAGCAATAAGGCACCACGGGGGTGTTGTGATATTTAAGTGATAATGACCCAGTCATTAAGTATTTTTGTTCTGTATCTATGGACGCAACCCAGTCATTAATTTTAAATGTTCCATTGCCATACTGGCTGGCAACGTTCTTATCCTTTGCTTGCTAGCTAGCCAACTACGGCTAACTTACAGTTATGTCAAACAGTGCAGCCAGAAGAACAGCAAAGTAGCTGCATTTGCGTTTGTTTAAGCGGTTTTCTAGTGACATTTATTTGGAGACATCCATAACAATGAGCTAATGATGTGCGATTTCGCCTGGCATAGAAAATGTGCTCTCGTCAGGACACTGTTGTTCAGAGGAGCTAGCCAACAACACAGCTAACACAATCACTTCAAACTGAAGCTGGAAAGACAGCAAACTAGCTGCATTTCATTTTGTTTTACCTGTTTTCTATTGACATTTCTTTGTATATATCCATCAAAATGATGCCAGCTGATTCATGATTTCGACTGGCTGAGAAAAGCTGCCTGCTTGTCTGTCTCGTCCTGACTCCTGACACATTCATTACAATGGGACAGCTGGAGGTGGAATTTCAATATTGAAACAATGTTGCAAAAGAGACAGACGGCAAGGTTTATACAAATCTCCGCTGTTGAAAATCAAATGCAAGTCTAAAAGAAATGGGAGATAATGTCTAGATGTTTTTTTTTAGTGGAGATCAAGTTTATAAATTGTCTGGCTGGGCTGATGAGACAGTGGATTGCGCAGTCAGATGGAACAGAGTAAATAGGCATTTTAAGGTCAAAGCTTTAGCTGGTGGTAACTTGTGGAATAGACAATGGCTGGAATGCGATTTTAACCAATCAGCTTCCAGGATTAGACCCACCCGTTGTATAAATGGCCAATATACCACGGCTAAGGGCCTTATTGCTTAATTATAGTACATACATACAGTACCAGTTTGGACACACCTACTCATTCAAGGGTTTTTCTTTATTTTTACTATTTTCTACATTGTAGAATAATAGTGAAGACATAAACTATGAAATAACACATATGGAATCATGTAGTAACCAAAAAGTATTAAACAAATCAAAATATATTTTAGATTCTTCAAAGTAACCACCCTTTGCATTGATGACAGCTTTGCCCACTCTTGGCATTCTCTCAACCAGCTTCACCTGTCTTGAAGGAGTTCCTACATATGCTCAGCACTTGTTGGCTGCTTTTCCTTCACTCTGCGGTCCGACTCATCCCGAACCATCTCAATTGGGTGGAGGCCTGGGTGATTGTGGATGCCAGGTCATCTGATGCAGCACTCCATCACTATCCTTCTTGGTCAAATAGCCCTTACACAGCCTGGGGGTGTGTTGGGTCATTGTCCTGTTGAAAAACAAATGATAGTCCCACTAAGCGCAAACCAGATGGCATGGCGTATCGCTGCAGAATGCTGTGGTAGTCTTGCTGGTTAAGTGTGCTTTGAATTCTAACTAAATCACAGACAGTGTCACATGCAAAGCACCCCCACACCATCACACCTCCTCCTCCATGCTTCATGGTGGGAACCACACATGTGGAGATCATCCGTTCACCTACTCTGCGTCTCACAAAAACACGCCGTTTGGAACCAAAAATCTCAACTTTGGACTCATCAGACCAAAGGACAGATTTCCACCTGTCTAATGTCCATTGCTTGTGTTTCTTGGCCCAAGCAAGTCTCTTCTTCTTATTGGTGTCCTGTATTGGTGTCGACCATGAAGGCCTGATTCCCACAGTCTCCTCTGAACAGTTGATGTTGAGATGTGTCTGTTACTTGAACTCTGTGAAGCATTTATTTGGGCTGCAATTTCTGAGGCTGGTAACTCTAATGAACGTATCCTTTGCAGCAGAGGTAACTCTGGGTCTTCCTTTCCTGTGCCAGTTTCATCATAGCACTTGATGGTTTTTGTGACTGCACTTGAAGAAACTTTTAAAGTTCTTGAAATGTTCCGTATTGACTGACCTTCATGTCTTAAAGTAATGATGGACTGTCATTTCTCTTTGCTTATTTGAGCTGTTCTTGCCATAATATGGACTTGGTCTTTTACCAAATAGGGCTATCTTCTGTATACCACCCCTACCTTGTCACAGCACAGCTGATTGGCTCAAAGGCATTAAGAAGGAAAGAACTTCCACAAATTAACATTTAACAAGGCACATCTGTTAATTGAAACGCATTCCAGGTGACTACCTCCTGAAGCTGGTTGAGAGAATGCCAAGAGTGTGCAAAGCTGTCATCAAGGCAAAGGGTGGCTACTTTGAAGAATCTAAAATCTAAAATATATTTTGATTTGTTTAACACTTCCTTGGTTACTACATGATTCCATATGTGTTATTTCATAGTTTTGATGTCTTCACTATTATTCTACAATGTGGAAAAATATTAAAAATAAAGAAAAACCCTTGAATGAGTAGGTGTGTCCAAACTTTTGACTGGTACTGTACATCAGCCTGGTGTTATTGTGAGGGTTGTATTGATTTCATATTATAGTACAGACATCATGATTCATAAAAGGATGGAGAAACAGACTGACTGAATCAGGACACTTTGGTCACACAACATGAATACAAATACTAGAATTCACATTACCCACAGTACCCTGAAAGACATTATAATTAGGCTTATATGATTATTATATCGCAGTCTGGGATCAGAAGCCGTGAAATTACAGTTGAAAACCCATGCTGTGTACACACATATTAGTGTGTTTTATACACGTGTGTGAAATGGACATTTGTTTTTTTTGCATATCCCAAATCCCCTTGAGACACCCTCGGAGAGTGGGGTCACGGGCAGGTTCAGCGGCGACCCAGGAGCAATTAGGGTTAAGTGACTTGCTCAGTGGCACATCGGCAGATTGTTCACCTTGTCAGCTTGTAGATTCGAACTAGCCGACCTTTCAGTTACTGGTCCAGCGCTCTAACCACTAGGCTACCTGCCAACAGATTTGGTTTAGATTTGGTAGCCGATGTGAGTAAGACCTTTAAACAGGTCAACATTCAGACGGATTACCAGGACGTGTACTCCGAGCATGCGCTGACCAACTGGCAAGTGTCTTCACTGACATTTTCAACCTCTCCCCTGACCGAGTCCGTAATACCAACATGTTTCAAGCAGACCACCATAGTCCCTGTGCCCAAGAATACCAAGGTAACCTGCCTAAATGACTACCGACCCGTGGCACTCACGTCTGTAGCCATGAAGTGCTTTGAAAGGCTGGTCATGGCTCACATCAACACCATTATCCCAGAAACCCTAGACCCACTCCAATTTGCATACCGCCCCAACAGATCCACAGATGACGCAATCTCTATTGCACTCCACACTGCCCATTCCCACCTGGACAAAAGGAACACCTACGTGAGAATGCTATTAATTGACCACAGCTCAGCGTTCAACACCATAGTGCCCTCAAAGCTCATCACTAAGCGAAGGACCTTTGGACTCAACACAACCCTCTGCAACTGGATCCTGGACTTCCTGACGGGCCGCCCCCAGGTTGTAAGGGTAGGTAACAACACATCTTCCACGCTGATCCTCAACATGGGGGCCCCTCAGGGTTGTGTGCTCAGTCCCCTCCTGTACTCCCTGTTCACCCATGACTGCATGGTCAAGCATGACTCCAACACCATCATTAAGTTTGCAGACAACACAACAGTGGTAGGCCTGATCACCGACAACGATGAGACAGCCTATAGGGAGGAGGTCAGAGACCTGGCAGTGTGGTGCCAGGATAACAACCTCTCCCACAACGTGATCAAGACAAATGAGATGATTGTGGACTACAGGAAAAGGAGGGCCGAGCACACCCCAATTCTCATCGACGGGGCTGTAGTGGAGCAGGTTGAGAGCTTCAAGTTCCACCAAAGAACTATCATGGCCCAAACACACCAAGACAGTCGTGAAGAGGGCTCGACAATGCCTATTCCTCCTCAGGAGACTGAAAAGATTTGGCATGGGTCCTCAGATCCTCAAAAAGTTATACAGCTGCACCATCGAGAGCATCCTGATTGGTTGCATCACTGCCTGGTATGGCAACTGCTCGGCCTCCGACTGCAAGGCATTACAGAGGGTAGTGCGTACGGCCCAGTACATCACTGGGGCCAAGCTTCCTGCCATCCAGGATCTCTATACCAGGCGGTGTCAGAGGAAGACCCTAGAAATTGCTAGAGACTCCAGCCACCCTAGTCATAGACTGTTCTCTCTGCTACCAGATGGCAAGCGGTACCGGAGTGCCAAGTCTAGGTCCAAAAGGTTTCTTAACAGCTTCTACCCCCAAGCCATAATACTCCTGAACAGCTAATCAAATGGCTACCCCCCCCCCCCCCCCCCCCCCCCCCCGGTACCCCCTGTATATAGCCTCGTGTTACTGCTGCTCTTTAATTATTTCTTATTTTTCTATTTTCTTCTTATTTTTTATTTTTTCAGATTGTTTTTTAAACTTCAGTTTATTTTAGTAAATACTTTCTTAACACTTATTTTTCTTAAAACTGCATTGTTGGTTAAGGGCTGTTGTATTCAGCGCATGTGATAAATACAATTTTATTTTATTTGATGAGTCATCAGTCATCTGTGCTTCTCCATGTCTTCATCAGTGCACGCACACACACACACACACACACACACACACAAACACACACACACACACACACCCACACAGTATTTGGTACAGTATTTGATATTTATTAGGATCCCCATTAGCCACTGCAAAAGCATCAGCTACTCTTCCTGGGTCCACATTAAACATGACATAATACATAGTACAGAACATTATTAGTCAAGGACTGAAATACATACATTTAAAACGTCACACATAGCCTACATATCAGTACATCCACACATTATCTAGGTCTAATACATAGTACAGTGCAGATTACAATACAATATATATAAAATGGCTGTGTCTCTTCACAGTACCATTTGTGCAGTAATGTGTTCTTTTATTTTTTGGGGGGGTACTTTTTACCCCTTTTTCGTGATATGAAATTGGTAGTTACAGTCTTGTCCCATCGCTGCAACTCCCGTACAGACTCGGGAGAGGCGAAGGTCGAGAGCCATGCGTCCTCCAAAATACAGCCCTTCCAAGCCGGACCAATTGTGCGCCGCCTCATGGGTCTCCCGGTCGCGGCGACACAGCCTGGGATCGAACCCGGGTCCGTAGTGACGCTTCTAGTACTGCTCGGGAGGAGGCCCAGGTGCTCTTTTATCTGTTTTTTAAAACTGGTTTTATTGCTAGCTTGAGTTACCTGGGGTGGCAGAGAGTTCCATGTAGTCATGGCTCTATTTAATACTGTGTGTTTCCCAGCCTCTGTTCTGGAGCTGGGGACTGTGAAGTGACCTCTGGTTGCATGTCTTGTGTTGTACCGATGAGTGTCCGAACTGCGTGCCAACTGCTTGAACAGACAGTTCGGTACCTTCAACACATCAACACCTCGCACGATGGACCAATAGTGATGCAGTCAATCTCTCCTCAACTTTGAGCCAGGAGAGACTGACATGCATGTTACTGACACTTGCCCTCTGTGTACATCTAAGTGCGAAACGTGCTGCTTTGTTCTGGATCAACTGCAATTGACCTCTTTGTCCCTCTTTGCTGTTCAACACAGCTGCGCCTCAGACAGCAGCTCTAGTACCTTGGTATTATCACGGCCTTGCAGCGCAGGTAGCGTTTTCATTTAGTGTCCATTCGTGGAATAGTTTCTTGAATTGATTTTGTTTGAATTGGTTTGCTATTGTTGTTGTTGTTGTTGTTGTTGTTGTTGTTGTTGTACATAGCCATGTTATGTACCTCCAGCGAACTTCACTAGGCTATCCAAGGTCTGACGTAGGATTAATACAAGTAGCTTGCCTTCCAGGTGAATGTTACTGCAGGGTTTTATTTTACTGGCTACTCAATCCATCCTCTGTGGAAGGTTCAGGCTTTTTCCATTTGAGTTTTACATTTATATGGCAGCTTACATACTGCAGTTTACCTCTATAGATCACATACTGCAGTTTACCTCTATAGATCACATACTGCAGCTTACCTCTATAGATCACATACTGCAGTTTACCTCTATAGTCACATACTGCAGCTTACCTCTATAGATCACATACTGCAGTTTACCTCTATAGTCACATACTGCAGCTTACCTCTATAGATCACATACTGCAGTTTACCTCTATAGATCACATACTGCAGTTTACCTCTATAGTTACATACTGCAGCTTACCTCTATAGATCACATACTGCAGATTACCTCTATAGATCACATACTGCAGTTTACCTCTATAGTTACATACTGCAGTTTACCTCTATAGTCACATACTGCAGTTTACCTCTATAGTTCACATACTGCAGCTTACCTCTATAGATCACATACTGCAGTTTACCTCTATAGATCACATACTGCAGCTTACCTCTATAGATCACATACTGCAGCTTACCTCTATAGATCACATACTGCAGCTTACCTCTATAGATCACATACTGCAGTTTACCTCTATAGATCACATACTGCAGTTTACCTCTATAGATCACATACTGCAGTTTACCTCAATAGATCCCATCATACTGCAGCTTACCTCTATAGATCACATACTGCAGCTTACCTCTATAGATCACATACTGCAGCTTACCTCTATAGATCACATACTGCAGTTTACCTCTATAGATCACATACTGCAGCTTACCTCTATAGATCACATACTGCAGTTTACCTCTATAGATCACATACTGCAGTTTACCTCTATAGATCACATACTGCAGTTTACCTCTATAGTTACATACTGCAGTTTCTGCTATACATTATAGTTTGCTCTGAGTCACCTGCCTGCTGAAAGATCCATATGTTTCTCCTTACATTTTGACTCTCAGGAAGATGGATTATAGACTTTCCCTGTCATTCAACAACTTTATTTGTCCCCTTGGGGCAATTCCTATGCACCATTAAATAAGAACGAATCTTGTAAGGGACCCAGAACCAAATCTCACGTGTGCTGGCCATGCCAGCTACTCGCTTTGTGTTAGTCCTATATGTTTAATAGTCTGTCCCGAGACAACAATAAGTGATTGACCATTTACTAACATTTTCCATTTATACATCTACAAAGACCTTGTATTGTAGACAGGCAAGGTTGCAGCTACCTTCCATGTATAATGATAATACTGAGAGCTTGTAAGTCTCTCTATGTCCCTTGACTGGTTTTTCCTCAGTGTATTGTAGTCAGGCAGGTATAAGACGCTCAAGGCTGCTGCAGGTACTCTAGTAGTCAATACCTCTGGGTACCATTGTTTTCCCTCTGGCAGATGGAGTGTAGGAAGCCTGTAGACTTTCCTTGTGTGTGAGTTGAATGAAAACATCCCCGTTAAGTAAGAACTAATCTCGCAAGGGACCCAGAACCAAATCTCACATGCGCTGGCCATTCAGCTAGGGATGGCCTTCTCATTTTTACCATTTAGCAGACGCTCTTATCCAGAGCAACTTACAGTTAATGAGTGCATACATTATTTTTTTATTTTTTCATACTGACCCCCCGTGGGAATCGAACCCACAACCCTGGCGTTGCAAACACCATGCTCTACATCCCTGCCGGCAATTCCCTCCCCTACCCTGGGCCAATTGTGCGCCGCCCCATGGGTCTCCCGGTCGCGGCCAGCTACGACAGAGCCTGGATTCGAACCAGGATCTCTAGTGGCACAGCTAGTACTGCGATGCAGTGCCTTAGACCACTGCGCCACTCGGGAGACTGAGACTAGACTCAATTTGTGTTCCTCATTTGTCATTTCCGATATTAGGCGAGCGATTAACTGCGTCTGCTGCGGCCTTACAGCTATTTGTTAACTAAGAATTGATTGACCGTTTACTAACTCTGCCTGTCCTTGATTGGTTATTTCTCAGTTTATTGTAGTCAAGCAGGTATGAGGCACTCAAAGCGGCTGCAAGTACAGGATACTGCATTTACTAACTGCCTAGAATCATTTATGATTCTCCTACAGAGAGCTTGTCAGGGCATTTCACTATGAGCCCCACAAGACTGCAGCTAACTTAAATGTCTAATTCTGCCGAGCTTGTAAGGCTTTTCCTGTCCTGGACTGGTTATTTCACAGTCGATTGTATTCAAGCAGCTCTGAGCCTCTCAAGGTTGAACCTAACTACAGTACCATTTGTAATTCTACGGAAAGCTTCACACTGTGTTGTATTGAAGCAGTTATGAGCCAGTCAAGGCCGCAGCAGAGCAGCAGAGCAGCAGAGCAGGTAATGTGCTGTAGCAGGTCAACACCTCTGGGTCACGCCGGTGCAACAAAACACTTGAAGAGGAAAAGAAGTGGAGAATAGACTTCAAAGAGGCAATCAGCAGTTCAAACAATAACAAAGTGCAACCCCCTCTCCCATGTTTCGGTAAAAAGGAATGAGGGATTGGGCTGGAGAAATGTAACCGCTCTCAAATGCATAGAAAAAGCTATGCAAGGACTGACCATCCATAGTTTTAACCATGTTTTCAGGCTATTTAGTGTTTATTTACATTTACTTTGTTTACAAACATTGGAGTAAAACAAGGTTATATCTTGGGCTCTGATGGGGTACGACAGTTGAACTAAGCTCATGTGGCATTTATAAGCTATATTCTTCAAGAATCAATGGGTACATATCATAAATGTATAAGTCCAAAAATGGATGTAGCAACTGCAGATTTTCCCTTTAAAGAGAACAAGAATACGTTTGAGTAGAGCAGCAGAATTATGCCAGCAGCGATGTTTGGGAAACACAAAGCCTTCTGGTCTCTATGTTCTATTTCCTGTCTCTGCAGGGGGAAGAGCCACCCACCCTCCTGGTCAGCTGCACTACAGGGTATAAAGGATTTACAGATATAAAGATATACCAATATAAAGGATATACCAATATAAAGGATATACATATATAAAGGATATACATATATAAAGGATATACATATATAAAGGATATACCAATATAAAGGATATACATATATAAAGGATATACATATATAAAGGATATACATATATAAAGGATATACATATATAAAGGATATACCAATATAAAGGATATACATATATAAAGGATATACCAATATAAAGGATATACATATATAAAGGATATACCAATATAAAGGATATACATATATAAAGGATATACATATATAAAGAATATACATATATAAAGGATATACATATATAAAGGATATACATATATAAAGGACCAATATACAGTATTGCGGCTATTTGGACAAATAGGTCAAATATAGCAGTGAGTTGATATGATGTTATATCAAAATCAAATTGTATTGGTCACATAGACATACTTAGCAGATGTTATTGCGGCGGGTGTAGCGAAATGCTTGTACGATGTTAATATTTCAGTGGTAGCCTATATTGACCTTCTCTCTCATTATTTCAGGATGTGAATTTATTTGATGCCATGCCAACTTCACCACCAAACTGAGAGTCAACAAGCTACACCATATTTCCTCTCATTTTTTAAAGAAAGTGAATATGTATTTATTGCATGCCAACGCCAGCATCTGATCTGAATGTCAACGAGCTACACCATAGATAGATCTTGGCTGGTTCCGAAAGTGCACCCTATTCTCTATCCCTCCCTCCCTCTCTCCTCCTCCTCCCTCCTCCCCCCCCCCCTCCCTCCCTCCCCCCCTCCCTCCCTCCCTCCCTCCCTCCCTCCTCCTCTCTCTCCCTCCCTCCCTCCCTCTCCTCCTCCTCCTCCTCTCTATCCCTCCCTCCCTCCCTCTCTCCTCCTCTCCCTCCCTCCCGCTCTCTTCCTCCTCTCACTCCCTCCCTCCCTCTCTCCTCCTCCTCTATATCCCTCCCTCCCTCCCTCCCTCCCTCCCTCCCTCCCTCCCTCCCTCCCTCCCTCCCTCCCTCCCTCCCTCCCTCCCTCCCTCTCTCCTCCTCCTCTCTATCCCTCCCTCTCTCTCTCCTTCTCCTATCCCTCCTCCCTCCCTCCCTCCCTCCCTCCCTCCCTCCCTCCTCCCTCCCTCCCTCCCTCCCTCCCTCCTCCCTTATTGCCAACGCCAGCACCTGATCTGAATGTCTCTCCTCCTCCTCTCTATCCCTCCCTCTCTCTCTCCCTCCCTCTCTCCTCCTCCTCCTCCTCTCTCTCTCCCTCCCTACCTCTCTCCTCCTTCTCTCCCTCCCTCCCTCCTCTTTCTCTCTATCTGTACTCTCTATCTCTACCTCTCTCCTCTGTTTTGTCCTTGTCTAATAAGCGTATCATATAGTGGGAGATAAATATCTGCAGGCTGAATTCAATCACTCTGTTTCTGTCTTAATGTTTGAGATGACCCTTGAGATGCTTAGCTTCTTGGCAACAACAATGCAGTAGCATAATTCTCTCTCTTTTTTACCATCTCTCCTTCTCTCTACCCCTCCCTCTCTCCTCATTATTGATTTTCCCCTAGCATTATAAGCAAATCCTTTACCAAATTTAAAGTGGGAGATACCTATTTGCAGGTTGAATGAAATCATGTTTCTATCCTAAGGTAGGAGATGACTCCTGAGATGCTTCTTGGCAACGACAAAGCGGTAGCCTATTTCTCTCGATGCCTCTTTCCACCACCTCTCCTCCCTCTCTCTCTCCTCCACCTCTCCTCCCCTTCTACTCTCCTCCACCTCTCCTCCCTCTCTCTCTCCTCCTCCTCTCCTCCCTCTCTCTCTCCTCCACCTCTCCTCCCTCTCTACTCTCCTCCACCTCTCCTCCCTCTCTCTCTCCTCCTCCTCTCCTCCCTCTCTCTCTCCTCCTCCTCCTCTCCTCCCTCTCTCTCTCCTCCTCCTCTCCTCCCTCTCTCTCTCCCCTCCTCTCCTCCCTCTCTCTCTCCTCCACCTCTCCTCCCTCTCTCTCTCCTCCACCTCTCCTCCTCTCCTCTCTCCTCCCCCTATCTCCCTCTCTCTCTCCTCCTCCTCTCCTCCCTCTCTCTCTCCCTCCTCCTCTCCTCCCTCCCTCCCTCCCTCCCTCCTCCTCCTTTTTTCTCTATCATTCCCTCGATCTCAGGTTAATTTAATTCCATAACCACCTCCTAATTACATGCGTTTCTCCGTTTCATTTTTTAATGAACCAAATGAGTTTTCTCTGCTGCCATCGTTCTTTTATGACAGTGATTCTGTGTAACAGTGTTTTCCTTTACCGCATCCATTAGAGCTGTTTGTAATATTTAACGACAGACATTCTGTTCCAACACATTTAGCTGTCGACATTAGCATATTCATGTTGATGTAGGACTACCGGTAGTATATGGGGTGATTATGGCCCTCCCTCACACACACACACACATACACGCACACGCACACGCACACACACACATGCAAAAAGACTATAGGGTGATTGTGATTATAGTACATGCATTATCCTAATTGTCTGGTTATGGTATGATTTATGATCAACCATCATATGTACTGTAGTCACTAATGGGGCTTATGTTAATGGCCTAATATGATAAGATAAAGCTGGTTAGCTTCTCATGTAGGTTTTGTCTCTCCATGCATGTAATCTGTAGCCTATCCCATCTGTAGCTATGGCCGTTAGCGAGCCATTTCCTGTTTCAATCTGTATTGATATAGCTTGGAATTCAAAATGAATATCGCTCCAATTCACTGTTATATTGTTTCAGTTAAGTTAAAGGCCCAGTGCAGTCAAAAACTAGATTTTCCTGTCTTTTATATATATATTTCCACACTATGAAGTTGGTATAATACTGTAAAATTGTGAAAATGATGATAATGCCTTGTGTAAGAGCTGTTTGAAAAGACCACCTGAAATTTCTGCCTGTTTTGGTGGGATGGAGTTTTGGTATGCCTGGTGACATCACCAGGCGGTATAAGTTAATAGACCAATAACAAAGAGAGTTTCAAACATCTCTGCCAATAACAGCTTGTTTTCAGGTTACATATCCCTCCCATTAGGCTCGTCCAATTAGGCCCCTCACTCGGACCACTCCCAGACAGTCTTATCAAAATAATTTCTTGAGAAATTGCTTTTTTTTATAACAGTAAGGTACTTAAAGGTACACTTAGTGAAATGATGTTGCCACGAGCAGCAGCGCAGATATCGAGATGAGCGAGATGCACGACTTCGCTCTCACACAGTCACACACAGTATCTGTGCATGTGCACGGGTTCACTTCATACTGTTCACAGCGTGGTAGCCAGGACACCAAAACAGCAGAGAGGTTGAGCCTCGCACGTCAACGTTCTTAGTTGTTGCAATAATTTACCCACTATGCTGTTTACTTTCTGCATCTACGTCATATCGCTGACTCTACCTTTAATTGTTACCGAGAAATGATTTGATATTGAGATAAAAAACGTCTGGGCCCGTAATTGTCGATGATCCATTACAGAGGGGCTTGGATTTGTAGCCAAGCGCAAGAGATCAGCTAGATTGGATCTCTCTCTCTAGCCAATAAAATACCAGTGAATTCAGAGACTGAGGAGGAGTGGTTTCCCCTTAGATCAATACATTAGGCTTGGAGCTAATTGTTAACAGTAATTGGTAAACAGTAATCAATGGCTACTGTGTGCTGGATCCATTTCTCTCAGGATAGGGTTGCCATAGGCTCTGTCTGCTTCTCAAATGGTATGCTATTTGACCATGACCCATAGAGCTCTCTGGTCCAAAGGTAGTGCGCTATACAGGGGATAGGATGCCATTTGGGACACAGACTGTCTCAAAATCTGTCCCCTCCTCTCCTCGTCTCCCTTCGTCATCTGGTCGTCTGGAGTCGGTCTGTAAGAACAGACCAGGTGAAAGAGCCTGATCACCATATTGTTTTCACCATTCAAGTCTTCTCCAATCAGGACAGATGAAGGGGAGGAGACGAGGAGAGGACAGTCAGGGTTTTAAGCAGTTGAGCCAGAGCCAGAGAGACTGGCTGGCAAGGTGGCAGCCGTAGCAGACAGCTGGGGTTGCCAGGTTGGGGGAGATCAGGGTTGCCAGAGCAGAGAAGGAGAATGAGCCATGCAGGGTTGAAGTGTTAAGTGGGTCAGTTAGGTAATAGAAACCGTGAGAGACGTTTCTTATTCCCTTCCATCCAGACCGAAGAGGGCCTGTTGCTAGTGGCCAGTAGCTAGGGGCCTGTTGCTAGGGGCCAGTAGCCAGTAGCTAGGGGCCTGTTGCTAGGGGCCAGTAGCTAGGGGCCTGTTGCTAGTGTAGCCGATGTGGAATCTCTATTTAGTTAACTTTTGGGAGAGACTAGGGTTGACAGGGTTGAAGAACCCACTATGTTAACTGGCTTTGCTCTCTCTTTCAATGAGCCATAGTGTGTTGAGGTGTACGTGGGTCAGTCAGGTTATGTGGTTGTGATCCTGAGACCGTGAGAGATGCTTCTCATTCCTTTCCTGACTGCAGAAGGCCAATAGCTAGAGGCTAGTAGCTACAGTATATAGGGTCTTACTCCCTTTCAGACTGGATAGTAAGGTTATAGGTTCTGTAATATTCCTTGCCAGTAGCCAGAGTCTCTGGATATGTCCCGATTCTCTAACCTGCTTTTAAATCCTTGAGAGCAACTGTGAAAGTGAACACTTTAGGAGAAGGCTGGAAAATCAGGACACTCAGCCTTTTAGTTTGAGGGGTTAAAATTTAAGCTCTCCCCTAAGGCTGTGGTTAATTTAATTTATGTAATTCAAAGTGAATTTAACACATTTTCTGAGTTAACGTTGACTGTCTGTGTAGTCGTGTGTGTCGGCTGTAGTGTGTGTCAGCTTTGCTAAAGTCCACAGGCTAAACCCATCCTTGTCAATGTGCACATCACTGGAAGACTGAGAGACACAGAAGTGTCAGGTTGATATGAAAGCACTTTCATCATATCTGATCTGGCATGGCTGTCTGTTTTTCTGTCAGGAATGTGAAAGTCACAGCTCTATCAAGGCTTGAACAGGCACATAAAATGAGACAAAATGGCACTGGAGGGAATGACGGCCGTTTATGGGCTCCTGACCAACTATTTTGTGTATTCTTTTGCCCTGATCATAACTTTTTTAATGTAAATAATGTTTCCGCCATAGTTTCCTAAAACCGAAAAGAGCTTCTGGACGTCAGAAGAGCTATTATTAACCTCGATTTGGACGAGGACTTCTACTTCAATGAGTCGGAGGAGAAAGACATATTGATTATCCCGGACAAGGCCCAAATCCCGACACTTAGAGAAAGAAGGAAGAGACGTGGAAGAGAGCCCGGCGTGCGGGATATCTGACGAGACTACGTCGTCTCTACCTGTAATATTACCTGTAATGTTTCTCAGAGTCGAGGCTGAACAAGGACATGGTAAATATAGGTGGTTTTTCTATTCATCGGCGGGACAGAAATGTGGTGTGTGTCTCTTTGTTAACAACAACTGTTGCACAATCTCTAATATTAAGGATATCTCAAGGTTCTGTTCGCCTGAGTTAGAATAGCTCATGATAAGCTGTAGACTACACTATTTAACAAGAGAGTTTTCATTTCGCAGCTGTCTATTTACCACCACAAACCAATGCTGGCACTAAGACCGCACTCAACGAGCTATATAGGGCCATAAGCAAACAAGAAAATGCTCATCCAGAGGCGGTGCTCCTAGTGGCCGGGGACTTTAATGCAGGAAAACTGAAATCCGTTTTACCTAATTTCTACCAGCTTGTCACCTGTGCAACTAGAGGCAAAAAACTCTAGACCACCTTTACTCCACACAGAGATGCATACAAAGCTCTCCCATGCCCTCCATCTGGCAAATCTGACCATAACTCTATTCTCCCGATTCCTGCTTACAAGTAAAAACTCAAACTGGAAGTACCATCTGAATACGAAAGTGGTCAGATGAAGCGGATGCTAAGCTACAGGACTGTTTCGCTAGCACAGACTGGAATATGTTCTGGGATTCATCCGATGGCATTGAGGAGTTTACCACATCAGTCACCAATGATGTTGTCCTCACAGTGACCGTACGTACATATCACAACCAGAAGCCATGGATTACAGGCAACATCCTCACTGAGCTAAAGGCTAGAGCTGCCACTTTCAAGGAGCGGGACACTAATCCGGACGCTTATAAAAAAATCCCAAATTTAACGCCCTCCC
>LR778262.1:7112596-7182596 GCA_902810595.1 Coregonus sp. 'balchen'
CCCCTTTCTTGAGGGTCGAAAAAATTTTTCGCTATGTTTAAGGACAGTTGACAGTCGAGTATAAACCAGTTGATAGTATGTCTGAGCTGAGACAGATTGGTTGGCAGATTGGATACCAAAACATTTCTGCAGCATTGAAGGTCCCCAAGAACACAGTGGCCTCCATCATTCTTAAATGGAAGAAGTTTGGAACCACCAAGACTCTTCCTAGAACTGGCCGCCCGGCCAAACTGAGCAATCGGGGAGAAGGGCCTTGGTCAAGGAGGTGACCAAGAACCCGATGGTCACTCTGGCAGAGCTCCAGAGTTCCTCTGTGGAGATGGGAGAACCTTCCAGAAGGACAACCGTCTCTGCAGCACTCCACCAATCAGGCCTTTATGGTAGAGTGGCCAGACAGAAGCCACTCCTCAGTAAAAGGCACATGACAGCTCGCTTGGAGTTTGCCAAAAGGCACCTAAAGGACTCAGACCATGAGAAACAAGATTCTCTGGTCTGATGAAACCAAGATTGAACTCTTCGGCCTGAATGCCAAGCGTCACGTCTGAAGGAAACCTGGCACCATCCCTACGGTGAAGTATGGTGGTGCCAGCATCATGCTGTGGGGATGTTTTTCAGCGGCAGGGACTGGGAGACTAGTCAGGATCGAGGGAAAGATGAACGGAGCAAAGTACAGAGAAATCGTTGATGAAAACCTCCTCCAGAGCACTCAGGACCTCAGACTGGGGCGAAGATTCACCTTCCATCAGGACAACGACCCTAAGCACACAGCCAAGACAACTCAGGAGTGGCTTTGGGACAAGTCTCTGATTGTCGTTGACTGGCCCAGCCAGAGCCCGGACTTGAACCCGATCTAATATCTCTGGAGAGACCTGAAAATAGCTATGCAGCGACGCTCCCCATCCAACCTGACAGAGCTTGAGAGGATCTGCAGAGAAGAATCTGAGAAACTCCCCAAATACAGGTGTGCCAAGCTTGTAGCGTCATACCCAAGAAGACTCAAGGCTGTAATCACTGCCAAAGGTGCTTCAACAAAGTACTGAGTAAAGAGTCTGAATACTTATGTAAATGTGATATGTCTGTTTTTTATTTGTAGTACATTAGCAGAAATTTCCCAAAAACTGTTTTTGCTTTGTAATTATGGGGTATTGTGTGTAGAAAAAAAAAAACTATTTTATCATTTTTAGAATAAGGCTGTAATGTAACAAAATATGGAAAAAGTCAAGGGGTCTGAATACTTTCCGAATGCTCTGTATACAGTA
The DNA here is from genome assembly GCA_902810595.1 of Coregonus sp. 'balchen'. Classification (NCBI taxonomy): domain Eukaryota; kingdom Metazoa; phylum Chordata; class Actinopteri; order Salmoniformes; family Salmonidae; genus Coregonus; species Coregonus sp. 'balchen'. The sequence continues at coordinate 7,113,856 of LR778262.1, forward strand.
TATGTATATAATGGTGTGTATGGACAGTTTGTGAAAAGGTTTATACAGCAGTAGTTATATAGGATGAGCCATGGCTAAAATACAGTATATACATATGAAATGAGTAAAGCAGTATGTAAACATTATTAAAGTGACTAGTGTTCCATTATGAAAGTGACCGGTGATTCCATGTCTATGTACATAGGGCAGCAGCCCCTAAGGTGCAGGGTTGAGTAACGGGTGGTACCCGGCTAGTGACAGTTACGAAGTTCAATTACTGTAATGTCTGTGTAGACCTTTGAATCCCGCTGGTATTATATATATTTGATTTGTGTATTTCAATTTTCATGTTGAAAACCTACCGATTTTATTTTGTGAATGTTTGTAGATAAGTGTAATATTCTCCCATCAACTTAGAGTAGGGTTAACCAACCCTGTTCCTGGAGAGCTACCCTCCTGTAGGTTTTTCGCTCCAACCCCAGGTGTTAGTAACCTGATTCATCTCATCAACCTGCTAATGATTAGAATCGGGTGTGCTAGATTAGGGTTGGAGCAAAAACCTACAGGACGGTAGCTCTCCGGGAACAGGGTTGGGCGGTCCTGACTTAGAGCATTTTGGAGTGTCCCCTACTGAAACAGATGGACCCTCGCTGAAGTTAAACGTAAAGTAACAAACGCTGTGAGACAACAGAAAACATAACAACTTGATTGTAAAATGTCCTTCCATGAAAACCGTTGATTAAATGACTTCTACTTCTTCTGTGGTTCAACTGGTAATTAAACTACAGTTTGCTGTAGCTTGGTGGTAGCTGAACTAAATTCAAATCTTGGTAGTGTTTTCAGTAGCTAATAACTTTTTTTTTTTTGCCATTTAGCTGTGTGGCAAACTACTGGAACTAAGCAGTAGTTTTTTTGCAAGAAGATAATAAAATATGGGTGAAATAAGCAAAAATTTCCTCTTTTTTTTCCAGACCTGTGTCACGCCATGGCTCTGGGGACTATGTTATGTTGAGCCAGGGTGTGTAATTCTATGTTTGATTTTCTATGTTGGGCTGAGTGACTCCCAATCAGAGGCAACGAGTGTCAGCTGGGTGTCTCTGATTGGGAGCCATATTTAACTGTCTGTCTTTCACTTTGTGGTTTCTTGTTCATTTCGGTTTGTGTTAAACTGTAGACGTCACGTTATCGTTTATTGTTTTGATCGTGTGATCAGTAATAAAAGGATATGTTCACCTTCAACGCTGCGCCTTGGTCCTCATCTCTAACAAACGATCGTGACAACCTGCCTAATTCTCACTTGAAACAGTATTTGTGTTTAATTCTACATTTTGTTAACACCTGGCCCCAGGGTGATATGTTCTTGCAGTTTGCAGTCTATGACATTTCAGATTTAGATATGATAATAAATCACGAAGTAGCTTGGCTGTAGTGAATTACTTTTTCAAAGTAGCTTTAGTTAAGTAAACTATATTTTTCTTAAGGGTAGTTTTAGTGTAGCTTAACTTCTTCTAGTGTGAAGTAATTGGTAGTTTGGTAAACTATGATTTCAGAGTAGCTTCCCCAACACCGTTCTTCTGCTTATTAATTTCAGGCTTTGGGTTAGAGTGTTGTCTGTTGTCGAACAGCAGACCTGGGTTTAAATACTATTGGAAATCTTCAAATGCTTTGAGCGTTTCCTCTAACCTGACTGGAGTGCCAGCCTGCCATGTGGGCGGGGGTTTACAGTATTGGGACTTGTCTAATTGGTCCATTAAACCAGGTATGCTCATTCAACCACAGATAAAGTATTTGAACCCAGGTCTGTTCGGGAGCAGTGGGTTGAGTTAGCGTGAGAGATTCTAGACGTGTGGAGGTATGCACGCCTCTTTAGAGACAGCTAGGGCAGACAGCTACCCTGTGATTGGTGGAAACACTGCTTTTAATAAACAGAACTATAGAGGAACTAGAAATGCACATGTATAAAGGGATACTTCGGGATGTTGGCAATGAAGCCCTTTATCTACTTCCCCAGAGTCAGATGAACTAGAGGATATCATTTTTATGTCTCTGAATGTAGTTTGGACTTCCTTCATACTGGATGCAGAGACATAAAAATGGTATCCATGAGTTCATCTGACTCTGGGGAAGTAGCTAAAGGCCCCCCAAAATCCTGAAGTATCCCTTTAAAAAGTGGATTTCCCCCAATTGAACTCCCACTGAGGATTTGGTAATACTGAGGGTTTGGTAATACTGAGGGTTTGGTAATACTGAGAGTTTGGTAATACTGAGGGTTTGGTAATAAAATAAAAAATAAATAAATTGGTCATTTAGCAGACGCTCTTATCCAGAGCAATTAGGGTTAAGTGCCTTGCTCAAGGGCACATCGACAGGTTTTTCACCTAGTCGGCTCGGGGATTAGAACCAGCGACCTTTCGGTTACTGGCACAACGCTCTTAACCACTAAGCTACCTGCCGCCCATACTGAGGGTTTGGTAATACTGAGAGTTTGGTAATACTGAGGGTTTGGTAATACTGAGGGTTTGGCAGGAGAAGACAAAACAGAGCAAGAAAGCGAAGTAAAGAGAGTGTGTGTTGGATTTTGATGTTTTATTTGATATATTTATTCCTTTTTATTGTCATATTATTGCACATCTCATGGATGGGAGGAGGGAAAAGGGGGAAATATTTTTCTGTCACCAGCAGAGTGAAGTAGAGTCATTATAATGTTTAATAATGGGAAGAAAGCTTTGTGTGTATTCCAATCATTGTCAGTGCATTGCCAGAGTTGCCCCATTCCGTTTGAGTGCTGGTTCTAGTTTTTGTTTATTGCACTGAGGACCACACAACAGTTTTGGAGTAGGATAACACATATCTATGACCTGAAATGACTGCAGATTATTAGATTCCTATCTGACTTCTAAACAGCCCAAAGTTAGTTACAATTATACATATTGTTTTAAAACCTTGAATTACTATTTTATTTACTCCTAAAATACTCATATAACAAGAGTTCCTATTCACTGTTTATATACATTTACATTTTAGTCATTTAGCAGACGCTCTTATCCAGAGCGACTTACAGTTAGTGAGTGCATACATTTTATATATATATATATTTTTTTCATACTGGCCCCCCATGGGAATCGAGCCCACAACCCTGGCGTTGCAAACGCCATGCTCTACAAACATCCCTGCCGGCCATTCCCTCCCCTACCCTGGACGACGCTGTGCCAATTGTGCGCCGCCCCATGGGTCTCCCGGTCGCGGCCGGCTACGACAGAGCCTAGATTCGAACCAGGATCTCTAGTGGCACAGCTAGCACTGCGATGCAGTGCCTTAGACCACTGCGCCACTCGGGAGTTATGTGTAGAGACAAAACTATTTGGGATAAAACTAATGACATATTTTATCTCATAAAACACACTGGCAGATGCTTAAAAAATAAATCATTTTAAATATGCAGAAAGCATTTATATTTTGTATATAACTGTAATTATCAACCGTTTATGTTTTTTCTCACTCCAAATCGTGCAAATTTACAGAGATTTATGTGTTAATAAAAACCAATGGAATAAAACTATTGGCAACATTATTTCCTGTGATGTTTTTTTCTTTTTTTCTCAGGCTTGTGGTGATGATCAGTAATGTTAGAATCAGCTGAGAGAGAGAGAGAGAGAGAGAGAGAGAGAGAGAGAGAGAAATTGTTAGGCTCAAACATTCACTATTCTAATCAAAAGTTTTTGTCATTAACTATTGCTAGATTCTAAGAAATTATGCGTGTCCCAACTCTTTCAGATACTTTGGAATGTTGACTTGACTTTTCAAGTATTTCACATGACATTTCATTATATAAATGTATGGTATTTTTTTGATCTATTTACAGTTGAATGTTAACTGTTAAATAAAGAACTTCCCAGCTGTTACCAGACAACTATTAAAGCCGATATGTGCCTGTGGCACAAGCCACGTGTTTCAGGGTAGAAACTATCTCCACTATCTCTGAATCATCATGCAAATGATCTACAAGAAGTCACCCTGCAGCAGAGAATTGAGGAGGCCATATAGGCTTATCTAGAAGCCATTTACCTGAAGAGGAAACTAGTGGCACCCTGACCAGAACACAGAAGACCTGTCATAAACATAGTGTGATTGGTATCTCTGAAGCTGATCATGTGCATTTTTTTAGTCATTTAGCAGACGCTCTTATCCAGAGCGACTCACAGGAGCAATTAGGGTTAAGTGCCTTGCTCAAGGGCACATCGACAGATTTTTCACCTAGTCGGCTCTGGGATTAGAACCAGCGACCTTTCGGTTACTGTCACAACGCTCTTACCCACTAAGCTACCTGCCGTGCATGGAGAGTAAACTTGCATAAACTCAGTTTTAATATTTGTGAATAGGTGTCAGGGACATATGTAATTGTAATAGAAGTGTTTGAAAGAATACATGAAAAGGACAAAGCAATACCCACATTTTTTATTACAAATATATCCACAGGTTTAAAAAATTATACTAAATGTAATTCAATACAAAATGCATAACTGAGTTGATAAAAAAAAAAAAAAAAGCTTGATACAAGTTGTGCCTATATCAACTCAGAGTTTAAAAAGTATATTTGCTTTCTTTGTCCAAGAAAATACAATTTCTTTATCCCAAAAAAATATATAAAAAGCTGGTGGCATCAGGCAGCTGCAGGCTTGCAGCACCAGTTAAACGCTACAGAATCAGATAATTCTGACGTTGGTTGAGTTGTGCATGACTACCTACACCTACTAAATACTGACATGATGAGCTTTCAGTTCATAGTGATAGAGGAAGGCCAAGGGCTCGATTCATTCCGTATCGCTATAACGCGCCTGCAATTTAAAGGTAATTTCCGATTGAGCCGACATATGCAGCGTCAACCGTGAATGTAGTCTACACGAAAGCAGGAACATTGCCTTTAAATTTAAATCGCGCTATATTGGCGATATGGATTACATCGAGCCCTAAGCGGCCACGCATAGAGTTATCCAATACGTTGAATAAAAATTCACTTTCTGCATACAAATTCAAAAGGATTTAATTTAAATTCAATTTCTTTTGGCACTAGTATGGCTCCAGACAGGTAGTCAGTCCACTGAGGATTTTGGTTTGGTCACACCTCAGCTCTCTGTAAAGTCTTATTCCACACACCAGAGCTTTGTCAGATTCACAGATGACTCACGTGGGTGAATATATCTGAGGTAGTTTCACATTGACAGATAAGAGGAAGTATGAAGATGATACATGTTCTAGAATCTGTCCTGGGTCTTGATTGACCCTGTCACCGTGGATACACCCATAGAAATAGAGTTACTGATAGCTCTCGGACAACATCAATTTGAACAGGCATGTCCAGTTATTTGAACAGGCTAGTTATTCTAATACTATGGCAACACCGGCATTGAAATGTGTGACACGTTGCTTCCATTAGGGTGTCGTATACAGTGCCTTCAGAAAGTATTCATACCCCTTTACTTATTCCACATTTTGTTGTGTTATAGCCTTCATTTTTGTCTCATCCATTTACACACAATACCCCATAATGACAAAGTGAAAACATGTTTTTAGAAATGTTTGCAAATCAATTGAAAATTAAATACAGAAATATAAAATGTACATAAGTATTCAGACCCGTGAGTCAATACTTTGTACAAGCACCTTTGGCAGAGATTACAGCTGTGAGTCTTTCTGGGTAAGTCTCTAAGAGCTTTCCACACCTTTCCACACATTATTTTCACAATTCTTTAAGCTCTGTCAAATTGGTTGTTGATCATTGCTAGACAACTATTTCCAGGTCTCGCCATAGATTGTCAAGCAGATTTAAGTCAAAACTGTAACTAGGCCTCTCGGGAACATTCACTGTCTTATTGGTAAGCAACTCCAGTGTAGATTTGGCCTTGTCTTTTAGGTTATTGTCCTGTTGAAAGGTGAATTCATCTCCCAGTGTGGTGGAAAGCAGACTGAACCAGGTTTTCCTCTAGGATTTTGCCTGTGCTTAGCTCCATTCCATTTCTTTCTTATCTGAAAAACTCCCCAGTCCTTACCGATTACAAGCATACCCATAACATGATGCAGCCACCACTATGCTTGACAATATGGAGAGTGGTATTAAGTAATGTGTTGTATTGGATTTGCCCCAAACAAAACACTTTGTATTCAGGACAATTGTTTTTGCAGTATTACTTTAGTGCCTCACATAGAGTGAGTCCATGAAACTTATTATGTGACTTGTTAAGCACATTCTTTACTCCGGAACTTATTTAGGGTTGCCATAGCATTAGGGTTGCCATAGCATTAGGGTTGCCATAGCAAAGGGGTTGAATACTTATTGACTCAAGATATTTCAGCTTTTCACTTTTTATTAATTTGTAAAAAATTTGAAAAACGTAATTCCACTTTAACATTATGGGATATTGTGTGTAAGCCAGTGACAAAAAAAATCTCAATTGTATACATTTTTTTATTCAGGCTGTAACACAATAACATTTTGAAAAAGTAAAGGGGTGTGAATACTTCCTGAATGCATGGTAGTACAGTACTGTACTTACAGTATATTACATAGAGACAAATATTACATAAAAAAAAATATGTAAAACATTGTGAGGCAGTGTAAGTTTCATTTTCTCCTTCATACTCTCGTTTTTCCCATGTGTGTAAAAATACTGTAAAGTACAGAGAGATCATTCACGTACAAGGTTTAAGATGGCTAGCGGCTATCCCACATTTAAAGGCACAGTCCATTTATTGATGTCTTGTATAAAAGCCAGCAAGCATTTGTAGAGTGGCTGGCTTCCCTGTTGATCTTTTAAATCAGGGGTGTCAAACTCAATTTCTGGAAATGTGTTTACATTTTATTTTATTAAAAAAAAAAAATTTGTGCCCAATTTAGACCTAAACAACCAGGTGAGGGGAGTTCTTAACTAATCAATGTGTTCGATCCCCGGGACCACCCCATACGTAAAAATGTATGCACACATGACTGTAAGTCGCTTTGGATAAAAGCGTCTGCTAAATGGCATATTATTAATATTATATTATTACATAACTTTACTATATCAATCAAGTACAAGGGAGGAGTGAAAATCCACAGACACTCGGCCCTCCACGAATTGAGTTCGACACCAGTTTTAGATACTGTATTAGCAATTCATTAGTCACTATGGAAACCCCATGGAAGATCTGTATTTGTATGGATATATATTAGTGTCAATATTGCTCATTTTATAATTTTGGCACTAATCTATCGCCATACTAATGCCCATAATTAATGCACAGCTTGACCACAGTCCTTATGGATACATACTGAAGCAAATTTGTGGCTTTGGCACAAAATAATACATATTTAATCCTTTATTTTAATTGAAATAATAGTTATTACTTATTGCTTATTAATTTTTTAACAAACAACAGAGACCTCTTCGTCTTTGGAGAATATGATGTAACAAATATAAAACCTTCAAAAGTGAATACTTATATTGGCAAATAAAGAATAATTTATTATACTGATAAGGCAACTGGAAACAAATTGAACAACACTGCTTGCTACAGAACAACATGAAAAACATCACCTTGAGGTTCATACCCATTCAGCCATACCCAGTCACAAGCAGGTAGCGGTCAACTGGTAGCTGTTGTGACAGATGTGTAGGGGTCAATATTGTGGCTTCTCACATACTGACCAGAGTGGATATCATACCATGGCTCTTACTGTCTACTATATTGACGCTATCTGTTCATGTGGTCCTTACTTTGGTTGTGTTCATATTGCTTTGTACAGTGTAGGTTTTGCTTCATTTTGAACAGCGCATGCTTTTATATATTCTCACAAGGCTCTCAATCAGTCTTTGCCCCTGATGCCCCCCTCCCCTCCCCCCCCCCCACCAACAAAAAGGCACTTCTATTTTCCCACTAGCACTGACTTCGCTGATAAATACTTTGTTGAGGGAAAATGTACATGATACGATTAATTGTAAGTCGCTCTGGATAAGAGCGTCTCCTAAATGACTAAAATGTTAAATGTTTGCACATGTAGCTAGATGCATTGTTTTGGCGTACTTGTCCGCTGTTGTCATTGTGACAGTGGAGCTTCTGGGCTCAGCTCGTATATGTATGTGTTCTGGTCTCCATTTTGTTCCAACACGTCTCTGTCCCAGTGATGGTTGTTCTCTAGTCTGTAAGTCTCTAGACCAGAACTTTCTCCCTCTCCATTGTCTCTGTCGACCTGCTCTCTGTCTCTCTCATTCCCCACAAGGCTAGAGCACAGCTCCAACCCCAACCCTTCACCAGACCCTGATCCTGACAAACTACACGCCTCCTTCATATGGCCACCTTTAGTCTCGTCTGTCTCGTCCTCCTCTTCCTCCTCCTCTTCATCTGCTCTCCCTCCTATCCCCCCGTCCAGACTGGCATCACTGAGAAACATTGGGGTGTCCTCCATGGAGAGGGGGGTGCCCCTGGCAACATGGCCCAGATCGGTGGACCCTCCTGGGGTTAGAGGAGGCTCCTCGACCCCCTCCTGTTCCTGGTCCCTGCTACAGTAGGCGTATCGATGGTTCATGTGTTGGGAGTAGGAGCCAGAGTGGGAGAATCGCTTGCCACACTTGTCACACTGGTAGGGCTTCTCTCCAGAGTGCAGCCGACTGTGCTCCATCAGATGGTGCTTGTGCTTGAAGGCCTTCTTGCAGATCTGGCACTCGTGGGGACGTTTACCTGTGGGAATATAACAGAACAGAAACATGCTCAATCCATCGTACTGTAGGTTTCAAAAGACAGAGATTATCCCTTAAAGTCATGATCATACTATCTGGTTGTCTCCCCATCACCTTACTTAGGGCTCTATTCAATCCACATCACGGAAGTTTAGATCACAGCGTGATTGAAATGTAATGGCAATGTTCCCGTGGTCGCAGAGATTGCATTCACGGTAAATGCTGCATACAGTGCCTTGCAAAAGTATTCATCCCCCTTGGCGTTTTTCCTATTTTGTTGCATAACAACCTGTAACTTAAATTGATATTTATTTGGATTTCATGTAATGGATATACACAAAATAGTCCAAATTAGTGAAGTGAAATGAAAAAAATAAAATGTTTCAAAATATTCTAAAAAATAAATAATGGAAAAGTGGTGCGTGCATATCTATTCACGCCCTTTGCTATGAAGCCCCTAAATAAGATCTGGTGCAACAAATTACCTTCAGAAGTCACATAATTAGTTCAATAAAGTCCACCTGTGTGCAATCTAAGTGTCACATGATCTGTCACATGATCTCAGTATATATACACCTGTTCTGAAAGGCCCCAGAGTCTGCAACACCACTAAGCAAGGGGCACCACCAAGCAAGCGGCACCATGAAGACCAAGGAGCTCTCCAAACAGGTCAGGGACAAAGTTGTGGAGAAGTACAGATCAGGGTTGGGTTATAAAAAAATATCTGAAACTTTGAACATCCCACGGAGCACCATTAAATCCATTATTAAAAAATTGAAAGAATATGGCACCACAACAAACCTGCCAAGAGAGGGCCGCCCACCAAAACTCACGGACCAGGCAAGGAGGGCATTAATCAGAGAGGCAACAAAGAGACCAAAGATAACCCTGAAGGAGCTGCAAAGCTCCACAGCGGAGATTGGAGTATCTGTCCATAGGACCACTTTAAGCCGTACACTCCACAGAGCTGAGCTTTATGGAAGAGTGGCCAGAAAAAAGCCATTGCTTAAAGAAAAAATAAGCAAACATGTTTGGTGTTCGCCAAAAGGCATGTGGGAGACTCCCCAAACATATGGAAAAAGGTACTCTGGTCAGATGAATTGAGCTTTTTGGCCATCAAGGAAAACGCTACACCTCTCAACACCCAGAGAACACCATCCCCACCGTGAAGCATGGTGGTGGCAGCATCATGCTGTGGTGATGTTTCCCAGGCACTGGGAAACTGGTCAGAATTGAAGGAATGATGGATGGCGCTAAATACAGGGAACTTCTTGAGGGAAACCTGTTTCAGTCTACCAGAGATTTGAGACTGGGACGGAGGTTCACCTTCCAGCAGGACAATGACCCTAAGCATACTGCTAAAGCAACACTCGAGTGGTTTAAGGGGAAACATTTAAATGTCTTGGAATGGCCTAGTCAAAGCCGAGACCTCAATCCAATTGAGAATCTGTGGTATGACTTAAAGATTGCTGTACACCAGCGGAACCCATCCAACTTGAAGGAGCTGGAGCAGTTTTGCCTTGAAGAATTGGCAAAAATCCTAGTGGCTAGATGTGCCAATCTTATAGAGACATACCCCAAGAGACGTGCAGCTGTAATTGCTGCAAAAGGTAGCTCTACAAAGAATTTTCACTTTTGGGGGGTGAATAGTTATGCACGCTCAAGTTTTCAGTTTTTTTGTCTTATTTCTTGTTGGTTTCACAATAAAAAATATTTGAATCTTCAAAGTGGTAGGCATGTTGTATAAATCAAATGATACAAACTCCCCAAAAATCCATTTTAATTCCAGGTTGTAAGGCAACAAAATAGGACAAATGCCAAGGGGGGTGAATACTTTCGCAAGCCACTGTACGTTGGATCAATCGGAAAATTACATTTACATTTCTATCACAGGAATCTGCTGAAGCATTACTGATTAAACAGAGCTCTTCGTATAATTTATGCTTCATAATTTGTATAAATGTCGCTGTGTACCTGTGTGCTCGTACTTGTGTCGGAGCAGAGAGCTGCTCTTCTGGAAGGTCTTGTTGCAGATGTTGCAGGCGTACAGGCCTTCGTTTGTCTTCTTCAGTCTCTTCCTCCGTAGTCTCCCCTCTCCCTCTCCTCCCTCCTCCATCAGAGAGAGGTAATCCAGACCCCCACAACCCATCAGCTCACCCTGAACACAATACTAATGGTTAGGGGGTTCTGATCTGGTTCTGTTCAGAGGATGTCAGTGTTGTTTTCTCTCTAGCTTCAGTTAATTCTAGTGAAATACATTTGAAAACGTCTTTCTCTGCACTGTGATTGAATTGAAATAAACTTTATACCAATGAAATGTTTTATACCATAACATCTAGGGGAAATATTGTTCTTACCATGAATGCTTGTCTCTCCTGATGGATCCTCTTCAGCACAGCGTCTGTGTCTGACTCCATCATGTAGGGCATAGGGGAGAGGAATCGCTGACTGCTGGCTGGTTGACTGAGGGGCAGGGAGGGGACCTCGTCATGCCCTAAGCCAGCTAGCCCAGCAGGCATCATGGGGTTAAACAGAGGGTATGCACTGTAGATGGAGCCCTCAAACATCGGAGTGCCACTGTAGACTGCTTGATGCTGGTGAGATTAGATTAGTTTAGATTAGATTGACGTTTATTGTCCTAAAAGAGTAAAATCTTACCACAGCTCACACATTGCAAATACATACACCGTATAGAGACACAGTAAATAACAAACAGCACACAGCCAGACATAAATAATACCCCTCCTGTCCCACACCTGTTGACAAGGTGGACTGAGACTCAGCCTCCGGTGGTGCTGCTGGTTCTCTGCTGGCTCTCTGTAGGTCTTCTCTCTCTTTTCTCCCGGACGAGGGTGTCCGTTACTGGGCATGCTGTCCTCCAGGGCTTTCCCCTCCTGGGGCTTGGGGAGGGAGAGATCCAGGGGTTGGTCGTTCTGGGCGCTCCCCGACCCAGGGGTCCTTCCTTTGGGGGCGGTTCGACTCCAAGGGGGGGTGAGAGTGGTGGAGGAAAGGTCCAGGCAGAGGGGCGAGTCGAACCCTGAAGAGGGGAATTGTCTTTGCCCTAGTGGTAGCGGTGAGGACATGTCTGTAGCAGGGTTAGTTGGTGCTGGTTGGCTGGGGCTGCCGCCACTCCCGCCACTCTCCTGGCTAGACCAATAGGATCTCATGGATAGTGAATCTGGGAGGGGCTGTAGGGGGGAGTGCATGGTGACCAGCATCTCCAGAGGGACAGAGTGCCAGCTGGGTCTCTGGAGAGGAGACTTGTCTTTGGAGAAACCATTAGCCATCGCTGGGGGTTTGTGGTTGTTGTCTGGTGGGGGTGGCTGGAGAGGGGGTCTGGAAGAGAAGTAGAGGGGAGAGAGGTGGTCTTTGCTGCGAGGACCTTCAGGCACCTCCATTGCCTGCCGGTTCATCTTACAGAGGTAGCGCTCATGCTGGAGTAATACGGTGGGGCTGGGGAAGAGCTGGGAGCACCAGTGACATGTCACCCCACCTCCACCCCCATACCCCTCACCCGAGCCGGCCCGGTTGCGTTTCAGCGGTTTTGGATAATCTGGCGATGATGCCTTCCTGTCTCGCCCACCGTTGTGAATCACCAGTCTCCCCTCCTCCCTGGCCGAGCCTACACCTCCCTCCTCCCTGTGAAGCATCTCCTGCAGCATCTGCTCAAACTTGCCCCCGGAGCTGGCATGTAGGTACGGTAGCAGGGTGGTGCCCTTGAACACGCTGTTCCGGAGGGAGAGCGCCGCCGTGGGATCCCACAGCCTGCCCAGCTCCCTGCCCAGCTCCTGGCCCCGGAGGACCCCCCTGGCCTGGTCCCCAGGTGGGTACAGCCCCCTCTCTAAGTCCCCTGGTGGCTGACGCTGCTGGGTGTGAAGAGGGTAGGGAGAGCCCTTTCCACTGCTGTTCCTACCGCTGCCTGCTGAGGGTGATGCAGTGGAGGACTGGTAGGTCCCGTGGCTATGTCTGCTGTTATAGCTCTCCCCTCCACCTCCTCCTCCTCCCCCTGTCAAGCACTTCTTACTACTGAGGTGTGAGCTGTAGGATCCGGAGTGAGAGAAGCACTTCTTGCAGTTGGAACATTCATACGGTTTCTCACCTAAAGAAGGAAGAACCGACACGGAACTTCAGTTGAAGGTGCTTTGCGTCGTGCCTAAGAACAGTCCTTAGTCGTGTGTTATTTACCATAATCCACGGGTTCTCATGTCTTATTGCTTTAACATAAAATCGATAAGATTTGATTTTGAATGTTTCATGTAAGAAAACGTGCATTACCACTGTGGATGCGGAGGTGCTCTTTGAGGTGATGTTTGTACTTGAAGGATTTCCCACACTGAAGACACTTGAACTTTCTGCTCTCTATGCCATGGTCAGACCCAGGGTGCTGCACCAATCACAAACACACATTCAGTCTAGTTCTAGTCAACAGGAGATTGACAGTCAACTCGGAGATTGCATATCATGCCTGTTCTACAGTCAAACTACAGTGCATTCGGAAAGTATTCAGACCCTTTGACCTTTTCCACATTTTGTTATGTTACAGCCTTATTCTAAAATGGATTAAATAAAAAAAATCCTCATCAATATACACACAATACCCCATGATGACAAAGAAAAAATACATGTTTTTTTTGTGTGTGCGCAAATGTATTTAAAATAAAAAACAGAAATACCTTATTTACATAAGTATTCAGACCCTTTGCTATGAGACTCGAAATTGAGCTCAGGTGCATCCTGTTTCCATTGGCCAGATGGAAGCAACTCCTCAGTAAAAGGCAATGACAGCCCGCTTGGAGTTTGCCAAAAGGCACCTAAAGGACAGACCATGAGAAACAAGATTCTGTGGTCTGATGAAACCAAGATTGAACTCTTTGGCCTGAATGCCAAGAGTCACGTCTGGAGGAAACCTGGCACCATCCCTACGGTGAAGCATGGTGGTGCCAGCATCATGCTGTGGGGATGTCTTTCAGCAGCAGGGACTAGGAGACTAGTCAGGATTGAGGGAAAGATGAACGGAGCAAAGTACAGAGAGATCCTTGATGAAAACCTACAGAGCGCTCATGACCTCAGACTGAGACGAAGGTTCACCTTCCAACAGGACAACGACCCTAAGCACACAGCCAAGACAACGCAGGTGTGGCTTCAGGACAAGTCTCTGAATGTCCTTGAGTGGCCCAGCCAGAGCCCGGACTTGAACCCGATTGAACATCTCTGGAGAGACCTGAAAATAGCTGTGCAGCGACGCTCCCCATCCAACCTGACAGAGCTTGACAGGATCTGCAGCGAAGAATGGGAGAAACTTCCCAAATACAGGTGTGCCAAGCTTGTAGCGTCATACCCAAGAAGACTCGAGGCTGTAATCGCTGCCAAAGATGCTTCAACAAAGTACTGAGTAAAGGGTCTGAATACTTATGGAAATGTGATATTTAAGTTATTTATTTGTAATACATTTGTTAAAATGTCTAAAAACCAGTTTTTGCTTTGTCATTATGGGGTATTGTGTGTAGATTGATGAGGGGAAAAAAAACAATTTAATCCATTTTAGAATAAGGCCGTAACAAAATGTGGAAAAAGTCAAGGGGTCCGAATAAATTTCCGAATGCACTGTATATGAACTAACATAACACTTTTTTTGGAGTCATTAGATTGCTGGTCATATCAGTCTCGAAAGACCTTAAAACGAGTGGCCCCTTTGTAGTAGGTGGACTCAAAAAGGAATGGGATTTTTATATTTCTTCCAGTGTCTCACCTTGCCCTGTCCCTGACTGTGCATGTGTCGTTCCATCAGAGCCCTATAGTGCCCGCCTTCCCACTCGTGGCAAAACCTGATGTGCTGGCGTAGGGACCCTCCTCGGTGGAAGGTACGCTGGCAGAACGGACAAGCCTCTAGGTTCCTCAGAGCATCTGGACTCAAAGGGACACCATCTAGGACACACAGAGCCAGACAGAGAGGTCAAAGGGACACCATCCAGGACACACAGAGCCAGACAGAGAGGTCAAAGGGACACCATCTAGGACACACAGAGCCAGACAGAGAGGTCAAAGGGACACCATCTAGGACACACAGAGCCAGACAGAGAGGTCAAAGGGACACCATCTAGGACACACAGAGCCAGACAGAGAGGTCAAAGGGACACCATCTAGGACACACAGAGCCAGACAGAGAGGTCAAAGGGACACCATCTAGGACACACAGAGCCAGACAGAGAGGTCAAAGGGACACCATCTAGGACACACAGAGCCAGACAGAGAGGTCAAAGGGACACCATCTAGGACACACAGAGCCAGACAGAGAGGTCAAAGGGACAACCATCTACGACACACATAGCCAGACAGAGAGGTCAAAGGGACACCATCTAGGACACACATAGCCAGACAGAGAGGTCAAAGGGACACCATCTAGGACACACAGAGCCAGACAGAGAGGTCAAAGGGACACCATCTAGGACACACAGAGCCAGACAGAGAGGTCAAAGGGACACCATCTAGGACACAGAGCCAGACAGAGAGGACCACTTAACAAGTTTGTTAACTATAAATTCAAGATCACACAATGTCCAGGACTCAAACTATAGTCGACAGCCATCAAGGAATACATGTATCTGGCCGTTAATGACATAAGGCTGATAGCAGCTCTACGGATGTTGTAAATGTAACTGTTATACTCAATGTTATACTCACTGTTATACTGGGCGGCAGGTAGCTTAGTGGTTAAGAGCGTTGTGCCAGTAACCGAAAGGTCGCTGGTTCTAATCCCCGAGCCGACTAGGTGAAAATCTGTCGATGTGCCCTTGAGCAAGGCACTTAACCCTAATTGCTCCTGTAAGTCGCTCTGGATAAGAGCGTCTGCTAAATGACTAAAATGTAAATGTAAATGTACTCAAATTAGCCTTGTGGGCTCTATCAACGGAGATTTGGGGAAATGCGAGTGTGTTTATAATGATGCATAGCCATAGCCTACCTGCTCTCAGGTTTAGCGCTGACCCCAGGAGACCGAGGGAGGGAGGTCTAAATCCCCGGGGCCCCAAGGAGTTGGGGGGGGGGGGGGGGGGGGGGGGGGGGGGGCATCTGGACGGGCCCCCAGGGGGTAAGGGCCCCGGCCGCCGGGGGGGTTTTTGGGGACATTGGGGGGAGGAGCCCCGGGGTCAAGGAACTTGTCCAGTCCCCCCAAGGGGAAAAACCCACCTGGGGGGGAACGAAAACAGAGGGGGGAAAGGTGGGTAACATATAAACCCCCTTCAAACAACTTTATTTACCCCCTTTAAACCGAAAAAGGACACGGGGGGCGTTTTTAAAGCTCTCTTTTTGAAGAAAAATTAAAAAACCCTTTTGGGCTAAGGGGTTTGGGGGTTGAGGGGCCCCCGGACAAAATAGAAGTAAACTTTTTTTAAAAAGAACTTTGGCAATAGAGGGAAGTCCCCCTCCCTTTTTTTTTTTTTTTAAAAAAAAAAAAAAAAGGGGGGGGGGGGGGGCCCCCCAAATTTTTTTTTTTTTTTTTTGGGGGGCCCCCCCCTTTTGGGGGCCCAGGGCTTCGGGGGCCCCCGGGGCCCCCCCCTCGGGGTTCTCCCCCCGGGGGGTTTCCCCGGGTCCCCCCCCCCGGGGTCCCCGGGCCGGCGTCCCCCTCGCCGCCCCCGCCCCCCTCCTCTGCTTTTCTCCCTCTAACCCTCTCTCCCCCTTTCTCCCCCTTTCCCCCTCTCCCCCGTCCCCCCCCCCTTTTTTGGGGCCCCGGGGCCCCCCCCCTTTTAAACCCCTTTTTTTGCTCTAAAAAGGGTGTTTTTTCAGAAAACGTAGTCCCCATTTTTTAGCATGGAATTTTAAATCTTGTGGGGGGTTACCTTTTTTTCCCCTCCTCCCATCTTTTCAAAGACCCCAAGGGATGAAAAAGCCCACGGCGGGGTTTCAAAAATGCCAGGGTTTCAAAACTGTGATAAGCCCAAAAAAGCATCTCATACTGATTCCGGTCTTTAAATTATTTTTGTTATGTAAAATCCTACTCTTGACTCTTTAGGTACAAATAAAACACTTTATTTTCACATGTTTCGTAAACAACAGGGGCGCTAACTGAAAAGTTACTAACAGGCCCCTTCCCCAAAAATGAGGAGAAAAAATGGAAATAGTAGAAAATTGAAAAAAAATCACAAGGTAAAAAAATAACAATAAAAACGTTATTCCAAAAAAGGTGTGAACTAGGGCCCATATGCTGAAAAATTACTTAGGTCTGAAGATTCCTGCTCCCCTTCCTGTTATCCCCTCTCAGGGCCCCCCTCCTCTTCCCTTCTACCCCCCTGGTCCCCCTTGGGCTGGGGCTTTGGGGGGCCCGGGGTTTAAATGGCCCCCCGGGGGGTTTTGGGGGCCTCCTGGCTGGGCCCTTCCCTCCCCCTCACCTCCTGGGGGTCAGACTGGGCGGTCCAGACTGCCCCGGATCCCGGGGCTCCCTCCACAGATCCACCCCAACCCATCCCCCCCCGGCCCAGAAATGACCCTTTTGTGTCCACTTTTGGGGAGACGAGAGAAAGAAAGAAGAGAGTTAGAGCAGATAGAGAGAGAGGGGAAGACGAGCTAAGCTTGATAGAGAAGAAGAGAATTTTGGAAACGCCCCAGCGAGTCACTTGGAGGAAGTAACTATAAAGGGGAAATCTACCTATTTGGTAACGGGAGCGAGTCTCGGCTTCTTCTCATCCCTCTCTCTCTCTTCGCTCTCTTCTTTCTCTCTCTCTTTTTCCCTCCTGCTCCTCTCTCTCTCTCTCTCTTCTCTCTCCTCTCTCTCTTTCTCTCTTCTCTCTCTCGCTCTCTACTCTCTCTCTCCTCTCTCTCTCTCTCTCTCTCGCTCTCTGCTCTCTATCTCCTCTCTTCTCTCTCTTCTCTCTCTCTACTCGCTCTCTCTCTCTCTCTCCTCTCTCTCCTCTCTCTGATAGGACATTTTATTTCCTCTTTTTATAATACCAAATGAAATACAAGTAACATAAACATCAACCAATGCCACAAGAACCCCTTACATTAAAAACGTTGCAACCAATTACCCTCAAGAGTTATATTATTAGTTCAAGTGGTGACTATTTTCACACGGTTCAAAGAACTCTCCTCATATTTCTGACAGTGTGTTACATCATTTGTGTGGTTTTTACATATCTAACAAAGTGAAAGAATATTTAACAAATTCCAAACTGACAGCAATAGCTGGAGTGTATAAAATTCAACAGCAAACTGTGAGACTGGTATTTTATCCACTCAAATCAGAGACGGACTATAAAAAGACAGTTCTTTCCATCACAGAGACAATAGATGATGATCACAAGCACAAATCACACATCTGCGAGGGACTGTAAAAGCCCCTTTTTCCCATCACATAGACAACAAATGAGGACGCAGGGGATTTCAAATGTATTTCCCAAGATCCTCTGATGGCTCTCTTTCCCCCCCCCCCCTTCGCTCTGATTGGCAATATCTAATCTGATTGGCAATATCTAATCATTACCACATAGAACCATACATTCTCTTAGATGTGTTTATCACTACATAGAACCATTCTCTTTGATGGGTCTATACAATATACATTATTGCACAGAACCCTTCACTGATGTGTGTGGCTTTGACTATAGTTTCCCAAAATATATGTGCAGCATTGACACAGGAATATGTTAACCTACTACAGTATTGGTCTTCTTGAGTTTCTTTTGTAATAACACTGTTCATGAAACACATCAAATGAAGGCAAAACACCAACAAATAAACATACTGTCAACATAAACACAAAAGTTGATGCCCTATAAAAATGAAAACTCAGAGAGGGTTTTGTAGAGTACAGTATGTGTATAGACTGAATGAGATATTATTTATTTATTTTAACGTTTCCGAATGCTTCCCTGTACTCAGTTCATATGCGTAAACCTTACCTAACAACAAATTCAACTGTTACATGTGAATTATTTTCGTCTTCTCTATGACTGTTACCGGATGTTGATAATAAAGTGGTTTACTGGTATGTTTAACTCTTTAAATCTATAGTTATGACTGGACTCCTATTTTCTTCTCTTCTATTTAAATATAAATATCTAGGTATGACTTGTAAAGAAAAGTACAATTGAAAGGACCCCTGAGGTTTTTCAGTATTATATGATTGTGTTCATAATTAATAATAATTATATAGTTATATATAGTTCATAATAATAGTGAGCAGATCAGTTCATGTTTGAGGAGCCCACTGCCATTTTAGAAGAAAAAAAGTTTTGGTCGAAAGAGTCATCTTTATGGCCCGGCACACTTGCATCGTTCTCACTGACTGGATATACCGAAGAGCTGAGGTGACTAAATTGAGGCGTGACCTTTACCGTTATGACTGTGATGCTTTTGACTGTCGTGGAGAGGTGGGCCAATGGGCTTGGAGGGGCAGCCCACAGGATGCATTTTAATCATCATCACCTCAGCTCTGCTCTGCTCTCTCGCATGCTCCAGCTGACCTGCACGGTTCACAATGCACCCCGCTAACTTCACGAGTCATCAACACTCTACTAAACAACGTTACTCTTCACTGCCCTATTACCAGATATGAGAGACACAGAGGGAGCGATTTTTCAGCTCTGCTATGAGCAGAGTTAAGAGACAAGTGCTATAAAGCCTTTGAAGAGCCTAAATGAGGTTGTGACTGGCAGAGTTGATAGGCCTCTCTGTCTGTCTAATCACTGAAGCTGATGTCAGTACTGTCATGGTATGACTGATACAACACAGATATTAATATGGTGAGTGTTCTTGTTGTCAGACAGTCATCAAAACAGTCCCCTGAGGGCTGACTTATCAGCCTCACAAATGACCCAGCAGAAGAATGAAAAAGGTTTTAAAACAAAATGGCACCCCAATCCCAAAGGGGAAAAATTCAAGGGCCCCGGGGGGGGGGGTTTTCCCCAAAAAAAAAAAAAAAAATCTCCCTTTTCCTCCCCTTTCCGGTTTGCCCCCCCTCTCCCCTATTTTTTCCCTTTCCCCTCCCCTTCCTTCCCCTTTCCCCCCCCCTTTCCCTTCCCTTCTCCTTTTCCCTCCCCCCCCCCCCCCCCCCCTTTTTTTCCCCCCCCCCCCCAAAAAGGGGGGGGTTCCCCCTCCTCCTCTCCTCTCCTCTCCTCTCCTCTCCTCACCTCGCCAGCCCCCTGCACCGTTCAACCTCTTGGATTTATATGTTCTGACTCAATATAAAAGAGTGAAGAATGCACTCGCTATTCAAATAAATAAATCAAGTGTTCAGATAATGAAAGCCATCCCCGGGCCGGGCCGTGCGATGCTGCTTTAATGACAGCACATGCGGCACACTGTCACTCACTGTCATGGGAGAGAAAATTAGATTGAATTTGGGAGGTAATGCGGACCAGACCAGGGCTCTCTCTCTCTCTGCTTGGTTGGGGTCTGACTGTATGCCAGCATCCAAAATTGCACTCTATTCCCTATATAGTGCACTACTTTTGACCAGAGCACCATGGGCCCTGGTAAAAAGTAGTGCACTAAATAAGGAAAAGGGTGCCATTTGGGACACACACGTTTTTTTTTTTTTTTTACATAGAAACCCCTGCAGGGATAAGAGTCTAACCTCAACAACATGCTGTAACATGGATCATATCCGTACCTCCCTCCCTCCCTCCCTCCCTCCCTCCCCTCCTGTCTTTTCAGCGAACAGATTTGATCTCAGTTTCATCCCCTGTAAAAGCAATGTAATGAAGTCTCTCTCTCTTCATAGCTCTGCGTGATCTCAGTGAAGGAAGATACTGGACGAGCTAACAAGCCAAACTCTGGAGCCATATACAAACTCGGAAGCCATATACAATCTCTGGAGCCATATACAAACTCTGGAGCCATATATAAACTCTGGAGCCATATATAAACTCTGGAGCCATATACAAAACTCTAGAGCCATATACAAAACTCTGGAGTCATATACAAACTCTGCAGCCATATACAAACTCTGAAGCCATATACAAACTCTGAAGCCATATACAAACTCTGGAGTCATACACTGTACTGTATCCTCTTCTTAAACCACGTGGTGTGGCAACCCATGCCAGGCTATGGTACCAGGGTTCTGTTCTGGACTTGATCAATCAATTTGGGAAGTGTTGTTTCGTAACAAAGTTGACTATAAAATAGATACGAGTTACTTGTATTTTTCAAATAGTGTTATCTACTGCTAGCCCTGTCTCTGTCACTCCGTCATTATAGGGCTGTGTTAAGGCAGTATAATCAAAACAATTTGGAAATGCAACTAAACACTTGCTTTTAGGACTCCATATCACATCTAATATATATATATATATATATATATATATATATATATATATATATATATATATATATATAATGTAATAACCCAACAATGTAGAAGATTGACAAATATATTTTAAAAACGATATCATTAAAAGGACCTTATAAAAAGTGAGCGGAAATGGTCTGCTCAAATATTACAATGAAATATATTGTATTATGAAATTGAAAGAATATTTGTTTAAATTTGTTCCTCATTTTGATTTGATTGTAAACATATCACGCCGTGACAATGTTTAGGAGATCTGTACGGACTTCATGACTTCTTAAGGAAGTAAAAAATAAACGTCTACGAAAGGAAGAAGAAACCGTATTACAGTAAATCAATTCATCCATTACAGTTAAAAAGACAGATGAAAGAAAGAGGACCATGTTTGTTCATTTTAAATGGCGGCGGGGAAAAGGAGTGACTCACTATATGGAGATCAAGGGAAATCTTGCAATATGCACATGCAATAATAGAATGGGCCATTTTAAAGTTACCCCAATAAAATAAAAAAGGGTGACACTTCCACGACGATTTGGATAAAATGGAAAATATACACAAACACACTCCAAATGTCTGCATTCTTTTACTCAGCACACCCAGACAAGATGCCTTTGCACTCTCATACGGGCAACTATTCTTCTGATATAACATCAATAAAATAAATATGTTTCTCAACTCTCTGAAGAACTAGAAATGAAATTGACAATTGGCCAGCGGTGACATGCAAGTCGTAAGACGAGGCCACATTGACAGTAATGGAAACTGTAAAGGTGGGTGAGCAAAACACTTGCTCTACAGTACAGCAATGAAATAGTGATGAAAGTAATCTACAGTAATTGACCTTGCTTGTGCAATTACAATAAAAATAATCTCACTGAAATCAATGGGGATGTGTTTTAATAATAATAATATTATAATAATAATAATTAATAATAATGTGTTTTAAGAAATATTCTAGCTCCTCATACATTAATAATAATAATAATAATAATAATAATAATTGTGATAACTATATAATTGTTTTGTCTCATATGTTAAAAAACTAACAACCAAAAGGTCAAATGCTACATTTCACGAGCCACGGAGTTAGGCAGACACACACAGACAAACCAGAGCAAGCAGGAAATATAGTTACAGTAACATACCTATGATCACAGCAGCAAAGACGGAAATCCGTACTGTATTTATCCATAGTTCAGCAGTGTTGATGAATATGATGAAGAGGATGAAGATAATTATTTAGGACATTTTAGAGATCAACTTGCCCAAAACACTAACACAGTGCAATGTCTGATTATAGTAAATACCAAAGCGGCTATTTGGCATTCTTACAATGAGTCAGAGGCATGGTGCACCACATCTAAGAGCAAACACCGCCCACTCCATCTCTTCTATCAACACTGTCAGTTTGTCTGTCAGGCAAGCAGGTCCACTGCCTACTCTGTCCTCGTTTGGCTTGGTCTGACAGACAGACAGACAGGTCCACTGCTCTCTCTCTGTCCTCGTTTGGCCTGGTCTGACAGACAGACAGGTCCACTGCTCTCTCTCTGTCCTCGTTTGGCCTGGTCTGACAGACAGACAGGTCCACTGCGCTCTCTCTCTGTCCTCGTTTGGCCTGGTCTGACAGACAGACAGGTCCACTGCGCTCTCTCTCTGTCCTCGTTTGGCCTGGTCTGACAGACAGACAGGTCCACTGCGCTCTCTCTCTGTCCTCGTTTGGCCTGGTCTGACAGACAGACAGGTCCACTGCGCTCTCTCTCTGTCCTCGTTTGGCCTGGTCTGACAGACAGACAGGTCCACTGCGCTCTCTCTCTCTGTCCTCGTTTGGCCTGGTCTGACAGACAGACAGGTCCACTGCGCTCTCTCTCTGTCCTCGTTTGGCCTGGTCTGACAGACAGACAGGTCCACTGCGCTCTCTCTCTGTCCTCGTTTGGCCTGGTCTGACAGACAGACAGGTCCACTGCTCTCTCTCTGTCCTCGTTTGGCCTGGTCTGACAGACAGACAGGTCCACTGCGCTCTCTCTCTCTGTCCTCGTTTGGCCTGGTCTGACAGACAGACAGGTCCACTGCTCTCTCTCTGTCCTCGTTTGGCCTGGTCTGACAGACAGACAGGTCCACTGCGCTCTCTCTCTCTGTCCTCGTTTGGCCTGGTCTGACTGAAGCCAGAGAGCCAGAACATTATATCAAAGCAGTATACAGTATAGAATATGTCTATTTGTCTATAAATTATAAACTGGTAATAGATTAAGATATCAACTACTGTACTGGCCACACATATTCAACTTATATGCAGAATAATTGTTTTTATTGTTCAATCGATTGGTGATAGAAGAGGAAAATAAATCTGAACGAATTACTTTGCATCAAGACACATAACTGGAAGATTCATTGTTGATAAAGCCGTATATTTACCTGCAGCTTTATGACATTCTTCCTATCTATTCACAGTAACAAAAATATACCTGCAGGTTATTAACAGTACACATACTGTACAGCAAGTGTCTATATTTTCTACAACATCAGTTGCATGATTGATAGGAGTGGAAAGTGTAAGGTATCATTAGTAATAGCGTGTTGATCAGTAATGGCTTTATGGAGCGCGTGGCTTCTCTCTGCAAATGCGTGGGTGTGGATGTGTTTGTGGGAGAAAAGAGATAACGAAAGAGAAAAAAAAGAGAGAGAGAGAGAAAGAGCGGAGTGAGAGACGGGGGAGGAGAGAGATAGAGAGGGTGTGTTAGGGTCGAGAGAGGAGGAGGGGAGAGAGCAGTAGGGAGAGGGGGGGGGTATAGATCGAGAGAGAGGAGATAGAGAGAGAGAGAGAGAGAGAGAGAGAGAGAGAGAGAGGAGAGAGAGAGAGACTTTTTGTCTTACTTTAAAGGTGCACTATGCAGAAATCACTCCGCCATTTCCTGGTTGCTAAAATTCTAATAGTTTGCCTAATTTCAGTTTATGTGACAAAACAAGCAAGTATAGTGTAAAGATATAGTGTAGACTTGCTTTCAATGAGAATGACAGATCAATAACTCACATTTCTAGGTGCATTCGGTCGGGTCGCCCCAAAATGTTACACATTGCAGCTTTAATGAGACATCCTCACTACACTAAAAAGACAGCAAACACATCCCCCACAAAACCATAAAAACACATCGCGTGCCACAACAACCTCCACACAATGACATTACAGTACACTACACCCTACAGAGAGAGGCAGAGAAAGCGCGAGAGAGAGAGAGAGAGAGAGAGAGAGAGAGAGAGATCCTTTCAGATCCTCCCACGGATATTGAAATGAGAGAAGATAGTATGGGGAAAGTCCCTGAGCAACCTCTGAGCACATATAGCTCACAGCACGACCAGCAAATCAGCTAGGACTCCAGACCTACTGCATCTAGTCAGCTAGGACTCCAGACCTACTGCATCAAGTCAGCTAGGAGTCCAGACCTACTGCATCAAGTCAGCTAGGAGTCCAGACCTACTGCATTGAGTCAGCTAGGAGTCCAGACCTACTGCATCAAGTCAGCTAGGAGACTAGACCTACTGCATTGAGTCAGCTAGGAGTCCAGACCTACTGCATCAAGTCAGCTAGGAGACCGGACCTACTGCATTGAGTCAGCTAGGAGTCCAGACCTACTGCATCTAGTCAGCTAGGAGTCCAGACCTACTGCATCAAGTCAGCTAGGAGTCCAAACCTACTGCATCAAGTCAGCTAGGAGTCCAGACCTACTGCATTGAGTCAGCTAGGAGTCCAGACCTACTGCATCTAGTCAGCTAGAAGTCCAGACCTATTGCATCGAGTTAGCTAGGAGTCCAGACCTACTGCATAAAAAGACACTCAGCGCAGCATCATAGATCAGTCACTCTTGTGATGTCCTCAGAAAGCATGATGTAATGGTTCAAATGACATCCCCCTATCAAGGCATCCATGCCCAGATTGCTGTCAGAGATGGATAGATGAACAGAGAAAAAAAGAAAAACAGAAAGAAGGGAGGAGGAATGGAGGAATGGAGCACCTTGTGTCTGTCCTGCCATAGGTTGAGTGTATATGTATGAGTTAATGTCCACATAGTCGATGGTGTGGTACCCTGATACCCACTAAACCAGGCGACCCCACATGGGGTTGCGACCCCTAGTTTGGGAAGCCTAAACTCAGTACAGGAAGAGGCCTCCCTCCGGTCTGCTCTGAACCAATCAGAGTCCCCCTTCCGGTCTGCTCTGAACCAACTAGAGGCCCCCCTCCGGTCTGCTCTGAACCAACCAGAGGCCCCCCTCCGGTCTGCTCTGAACCAACCAGAGTCCCCCCTCTGTTCTGCTCTGAACCAATCATAGTCCCCCCTCTGGTCTGCTCTGAACCAACCAGAGTCCTCCCTCCAGTCTGCTCTGAACCAACCATATCCCCCCCCCCCCCCCCCCCCCCCGTTCTGCTCTGGTGAGACAGAAACAATGTACATATTATACAGTTGAGACTTATGCAGGCAAGGGAACGCCTAGCCCTCCTCCAGGGGACGTCATAAGGATTTGTTTTTTAGCGGCTGGATGTAGAATTATTGCAATGAGGATTGTGGGGATGTAAAGTTGAAACAAAAACCGGGTTGGAAAACTTTGCTCTTAAAAAATGATATTGTACTTTGCATAGCCCTCATCAACACGTTTCAAACTCAGAAGTCTTCTGCATTCAACATGACAGTGAGATAGATTAGAAGATGAAAGTGCAGAGTACCTATCTACTGTATCTATCTAGCTACAACAGTGATCGGGGATCGGGGATCGGGGATCAGTGATCGGGGATCGGGGATCAGTGATCAGGGATCGGGGCCTCATGAAGAAAATGCACAGCAACACTCAGTTCTTCACCAAACCACAGAAGGGCTTACAATGGATCTGTACTCTTGTTCAACTCCTTTTGACTTTACACTGTTTTACTGTGAAGAGAGGGGAGAGATGCTAAGCACTGACAAGGAGATAGGCTGAGCACTGTGAAAGAGATGGCTGCACTGTGAAGGAAAGAGGCTGCACTGTGAAGGAAAGAGGCTGCACTGTGAAGGAAAGAGGCTGCACTGTGAAGGAAAGAGACTGAGCACTGTAAAGGAGAGAGTCTGAGCACTGTGAAGGTGATGAGCTGCACTGTGAAGGAGAGAGGCTGAGCACTGTGAAGGAGAGAGGCTGAGCACTGTGAAGAAGAGAGGCTGAGCACTGTGAAGGAGGTATACTGAGCACTGTGAAGGAAAGAGACTGAGCACTGTGAAGGAGGTAGGCTGAGCACTGTGAAGGAGAGAGGCTGCACTGTGAAGGAGAGAGGCTGAGCACTGTGAAGCAGAGAAGCTGCACTGCGAAGGAGAGAGGCTGAGCACTGTGAAGGAGAGAGGCTGAGCACTGTGAAGAAAAGAGGCTGAGCACTGTGAAGGAGAGAGACTGCACTGTGAAGGAGAGAGGCAGAGCACTGTGAAAGGGAGAGGCAGAGCACTGTGAAGGAGAGAGGCTGCGCACTGTGAATGAGAGAGGCTGAGCACTGTGAAGGAGAGAGGCTGAGCACTGTGAAGGAGAGAGGCTGAGCACTGTGAAGAAGAGAGGCTGAGCACTGTGAAGGAGAGAGGCTGAGCAATGTGAAGGAAAGAGGCTGAGTACTGTGAAGAAGAGAGGCTGAACACTGTGAAGGAGAGAGACTGAGCACTGTGAAGGAGAGAGGCTGAGCAATGTGAAGGAGAGAGGCTGAGCACTATGAAGGAGAGGCTGAGCACTGTGAAGGAGAGAGGCTGAGCACTGTGAAAGAGAGAGGCTGAGCACTGTGAAGGAGAGAGGCTGAGCACTGTGAAGGAGAGAGGCTGAGCACTGTGAAGGAGAGAGGCTGAGCACTGTGAAGGAGAGGCTGAGCACTGTGAAGGAGAGAGGCTGAGCACTGTGAAGGAGAGAGGCTGAGCACTGTGAAGGAGAGAGGCTGAGCACTGTGAAGAAGAGAGGCTGAGCACTGTGAAGGAGAGAGGCTGAGCATTGTGAAGGAGAGAGGCTGAGCACTGTGAACGAGAGAGGCTGAGCACTGTGAAGGAGAGAGGCTGAGCACTGTGAAGGAGAGAGGCTGAGCACTGTGAAGGAGAGAGGCTGAGCACTGTGAAGGAGAGAGGCTGAGCACTGTGAAGGAGAGAGGCTGAGCACTGTGAAGTAGAGAGGCTGAGCAATGTGAAGTAGAGAGGCTGAGCACTGTGTGAGAAAGACAGGGGGAGAGATGAGACAAATAGATAAAGAAAATGTATTTTCAAGTCTTCGACAAGGACTTCACATAAACAACAATTAGCGGAAATCATCTTGACAGCAAACCAAGAAACCACACTAGTCCTTTCTCACCATTTCAACTAATCCTCTAAATATGTGTGTGTGTCTGCTTGTGTGCGTGCACGAGTGTGTGAATGTGTGAGTGTGTGTGCGTGTTCTCGCATGTGCACAAGTGTGCGCAAGAGTGTGTGTGTGCATGCATATGTGTGTGTGTGTGTAGATCATGTTGGTGATTGGAATTGGTGAGCAAGGAGTGTACACTATTTTGAGGCGTCCTGCCCTACCCATGTGCGGCTGTGCCTTGCCTGAGCTCTGCTCTGTTCCGTGCACGTTGGGTTGGGTAGGAATGCAGTAAGGGCATGGTGGGACCCATCCCACACGCTGACCACAACACAAATACACACACACACACACTGAACCACACCGCATATGAATCAAAAACCCAACTCCAGTTGAGCTCATTAATTGCTCTGTCATCTCAAAGTCTCTCACACTACTCTATAAATGCCTTACTACAACCCCCCCCCCCCCCCCCCCCCCCCCCCCCCCCCCCAGTGCTTCACTGCATCTTCCAGTTCTTTCTGATGTGGGCTTTTTACTTTATACATTTGAACAAAACCACACAATGGTGGTTCTGTGTCTAGAATATTAAAACAATCTCATGGGGGAACACAAAAGGTTTTAATATGGTAGTCCTAAATAAAACTCCTCTTTGAGTTGAACAGATATATAATGTGGGATAGTTCTGTGTTTCCATTCTAGTTGAGTTGCAACTTATTTTCTGTTGGGGCTGAGGTTTGGATGGTATGTCTGGTATTCACAACACGTTGAGTACATCCCAAATGTAGTGCACTACTTTTGACCAGGACCCATAGGGCTCTGGTCAAAAGTAGTGCACTATATAGGGAATAGGGTGCCATTTGGGACGCAAGCTTTGTCTTTTTATGATCTTAAAACATCTTCATGAGATTTGGAATGTCCTCACACACTAAGGAATAAAATGTTACATTCAAATCAACAAAGACTGCTTAGTCTATACAACAGAAGCACATTTAAACATCCAGTAAAGATTGTTTCCATCGTCAAATACCTATTAAGATTGCTTCTTTGAGTTGTTCTGTGCTGCATGTTACTCTTGGGTATCTCAGCACATCAGTAAGAAGGAAAATAAACCCTGTGTCCCGGTCTCCCTGTGTCCCGGTCCCCCTGTGTCCTGGTCTTCCTGTGTCCCTGTCTCCCTGTGTCCCGGTCTCCCTGTGTCCCTGTCTCCCTGTGTCCCTGTCTCCATGTGTCCCTGTCTCCATGTCTCCATGTGTCCCTGTCTCCATGTGTCCCGGTCTCCCTGTGTCCCTGACTCCCTGTGTCCCGGTCTCCCTGTGTCTCTGTCTCCCTGTGTCCCTGTCTCCCTGTGTCCCTGACTCCCTTTCTCCCTGTCTCCATGTGTCCCGGTCTCCCTGTGTCCCTGTGTCCCTGTCTCCCTGTGTCCCTGTCTCCCTGTGTCCCTGGCTCCCTGTGTCCCTGGCTCCCTGTGTCCTGGCCTCCCTGTGTCCCTGTCTCCCTGTGTCCCTGTCTCCCTGTGTCCCTGACTCCCTGTCTCCATGTGTCCCGGTCTCCCTGTGTCCCTGTGTCCCTGTCTCCCTGTGTCCCTGTCTGCCTGTGTCCCTGTCTCCCTGTCTCCCTGTCTCCCTGTGTCCCTGTCTCCCTGTGTCCCTGTCTCCCTGTGTCCCTGTCTCCCTGTCTCCCTGTGTCCCTGTCTCCCTGTGTCCCTGTGTCCCGGTCTCCCTGTGTCCCTGTCTCCCTGTGTCCCTGTCTCCCTGTCTCCCTGTGTCCCTGTGTCCCTGTGTCCCTGTGTCCCTGTCTCCCTGTCTCGCTGTCTCCCTGTGTCCCTGTCTCCCTGTCTCGCTGTCTCCCTGTCTCCCTGTGTCCCTGTCTCCCTGTCTCCCTGTGTCCCTGTCTCCCTGTGTCCCTGTCTCCCTGTGTCCCTGTGTCCCTGTCTCCCTGTGTCCCTGTCTCCCTGTGTCCATAGCAACAGGAAGTAGTGGTGCTGAGGATGCTGCAGCACCCCCTGAAAAATCATAATATATTTTTTTTTAAACAGTCGTGCACTGGGCCTTTACTAGTCCTGTATTAGCAGACCGATATTAGTGCAGTACTTAGGGTTTATAGGACTCTGGCCAAAAGTACTGCTGTAAATGGGGGGATAGAGTGGGATTTAGACATATCACCTGTTTATGTATTGTTTGGTTGTCCCTATCTGTGCATGCAGAGTCATAGAGCATAGCTTAACCACCATATAGCTGCAGTATGCCACTTCCACGCTCTCCCTGCTTTAATACAGACTAGGCACCACCCTCTGTTACATATTGGTATTACATCAATGTGCATCAATAGGCTACCCCTCTTCCAAAATACATCACACAATCTCTATCTCAATGAGCAATAAGAATATCAATGTTGTCCTAATGCATTCTTTCAAGGTTTGAAAAAGGTCTTAAGAGTACCATCACATTGAGCTATATCTGTACGCATCTGGCTAATATTGTCCTGATCTAACACAAACACATGTGATGGGCTTGCTGTAGGTGTGATCACACACACTGGCGTAGTCTATACTGTAGTGTTAAGTGACTCATGTGCTCTGTCATAAAGGTCAGTTTTGTAGCTGCTGAAGTGTTGAAGTGTTTTCTAGACTTTGAATTGATGTCTAATAAAACGAAAGAAAGGACTGCTATACTATACTATACTATACTATACTATACTATACTATACCAAACTATATGATACTATATTATATTATACTATATGATACTATATTATACTATCCTATATTATACTATATTATACCAAACTATATTATAATATATTATATTATACTATATTATACTATACTATACTATATTATACTATACTATACCGAACTATATTATATTATACTATACCAAACTATATTATACTGTATTATATTATACTATATGATACTATATTATACTATACTATATTATACTATATTATACTATACTATATTATACTATACTATATGATACTATATGATACTATATACAACTATATTATACAACACTATACCAAACTATATTATGCTATATTATATTATACTATATGATACTATACTATATTATACTATACTATACTATACTATACTATATGATACTATATTATACTATACTAAATTATACAATACTATACCAAACTATATGATACTATATTATATTATACTATATGATACTATATTATACTATACTATATTATACTATACTATATTATATTATACTATACCAAACTATATTATACTATATTATATTATACTTTCTGATACTATATTATACTATACTATACTATATTATACTATACTATGATACGGTATATTATACTATACTATATTTAAGCAATAAGGCCGAGGAGGTGTGGCATATGGCCACACCTGAGTGCCTGGACACAGCCCTTAGCCGTGGTATATTGGCCATACATCACAACCCCCAGAGGTGCCTTATTGCTATAATAAACTGGTTACCAACGTAATTAGAGCAGTAAAAATAAATGTTTTGTCATACCCATGGTATACGGTCTGATATACCATGACTGTCAGCCAATCAGCATTCAGGGCTTGAACCACACAGTTTATAATATATTATAATATTATATAGTACATTATACTATACTATATTATATTATACTATATGATACTATATTATACTATACTAAACTATATTATACTATACTATATTATGATATCCTATATGATACTATATGATACTATACTATATTATACTATATGATATATTATACTATATTATACTATACTATGATACAGTATATTATACTATACTATGATATACAGTGGGGGAAAAAAGTATTTAGTCAGCCACCAATTGTGCCAGTTCTCCCACTTAAAAAGATGAGAGAGGCCTGTAATTTTCATCATAGGTACACGTCAACTATGACAGACAAATTGAGAAAAAAAAATCCAGAAAATCACATTGTAGGATTTTTAATGAATTTATTTGCAAATTATGGTGGAAAATAAGTATTTGGTCACCTACAAACAAGCAAGATTTCTGGCTCTCACAGACCTGTAACTTCTTCTTTAAGAGGCTCCTCTGTCCTCCACTCGTTACCTATATTAATGGCACTTGTTTGAACTTGTTATCAGTATAAAAGACACCTGTCCACAACCTCAAACAGTCACACTCCAAACTCAACTATGGCCAAGACCAAAGAGCTGTCAAAGGACACCAGAAACAAAATTGTAGACCTGCACCAGGCTGGGAAGACTGAATCTGCAATAGGTAAGCAGCTTGGTTTGAAGAAATCAACTGTGGGAGCAATTATTAGGAAATGGAAGACATACAAGACCACTGATAATCTCCCTCGATCTGGGGCTCCACGCAAGATCTCACCCCGTGGGGTCAAATTGATCACAAGAACGGTGAGCAAAAACCCCAGAACCACACGGGGGGACCTAGTGAATGACCTGCAGAGAGCTGGGACCAAAGTAACAAAGCCTACCATCAGTAACACACTACGCCGCCAGGGACTCAAATCCTGCAGTGAAAGACGTGTCCCCCTGCTTAAGCCAGTACATGTCCAGGCCCGTCTGAAGTTTGCTAGAGTGCATTTTGATGATCCAGAAGAGGATTGGGAGAATGTCATATGGTCAGATGAAACCAAAATATAACTTTTTGGTAAAAACTCAACTCGTCGTGTTTGGAGGACAAAGAATGCTGAGTTGCATCCAAAGAACACCATACCTACTGTGAAGCATGGGGGTGGAAACATCATGCTTTGGGGCTGTTTTTCTGCAAAGGGACCAGGACGACTGATCCGTGTAAAGGAAAGAATGAATGGGGCCATGTATCGTGAGATTTTGAGTGAAAACCTCCTTCCATCAGCAAGGGCATTGAAGATGAAACGTGGCTGGGTCTTTCAGCATGACAATGATCCCAAACACACCGCCCGGGCAACGAAGGAGTGGCTTCGTAAGAAGCATTTCAAGGTCCTGGAGTGGCCTAGCCAGTCTCCAGATCTCAACCCCATAGAAAATCTTTGGAGGGAGTTGAAAGTCCGTGTTGCCCAGCGACAGCCCAAAAAAATCACTGCTCTATAGGAGATCTGCATGGAGGAATGGGCCAAAATACCAGCAACAGTGTGTGAAAACCTTGTGAAGACTTACAGAAAACGTTTGACCTGTGTCATTGCCAACAAAGGGTATATAACAAAGTATTGACAAAACTTTTGTTATTGACCAAATACTTATTTTCCACCATAATTTGCAAATACATTCATTAAAAATCCTATAATGTGATTTTCTGGATTTTTTTTTCTCATTTTGTCTTTCATAGTTGATGTGTACCTATGATGAAAATTACAGGCCTCTCTCATCTTTTTAAGTGGGAGAATTTGCACAATTGGTGGCTGACTAAATACTTTTTTTCCCCACTGTAGTATATTATACTATACGATATTAGACTATACTATAGTATATGATACTGTCTGTATATGTCTGTGTATGTGTGTGTGTATGTGTGTGTGTACGTGTGTGTGTACGTGTGTGTATGTGTGTGTGTGTATGTGTGTGTGTATGTGTGTGTATGTGTGTGTGTGTGTTTGTGAATGTGTATGTGTATGTGTGTGTACGTGTGTGTGTGTGTGTGTGTGCAGTCATGTGTGAGTGATAGATGGTGAGCATCTACATCTACCAGTACATGAGCTTGCTAGCACCAATGTGTGTTGTAGTGTGTGTGTTGTAGTGTGTGTGTTGTAGTGTGTGTGTGTTGTAGTGTGTGGGGTGTGTGTATTTGTATGTGTGTGGTGGTGTGTGTGTGTGTGTGAAGCGGCGTCAACGCCTTATCAAAATCTACTAATTAAACAGCAGAGAGAGAGAGAACTGGAGCGAGAGAGAGAACAGGAGAGAGAGAGAGAGAGAGAGAGAGAGAGAGAGAGAGAGAGAGAGAGAGAGAGAGAGAGAGAGAGAGAGAGAGAGAGAGAGAGAGAGACAGAGAGAGAGAGTGAGAGAGAGTGAGAGAATGAGAGAGAGTGAGAGAACGGGAGAGAGTGTGTGGTGTGTGTGCGAGTGTGTGCGTGCACGTGCGCACATGTATGTGGTGAGGGATACAAAAGTATTTAAGAAAAAAAATACATCTATTTCAACCAGAAAAAAAGGAAGGGTTTAAAAAGCCCTGTGACTGGGGTTAGAGCTGTGTTAAGTCAAAGCAGAAGTTGTGTGCCTGGCCATGGGGCTTTGATGGCTGCGCTGTGGTGTTTGAAGTGGTCAGCAGGGGGATGGGAGCAGCGTGTGGCGTCAGTGGGACAGAGGGGAGGATGGGGGAGGCTGGGTGGCGACAGCACAGGGCTGGGGACCAGGGGGGGGGGGGGGGGGGAAGGAGAGAGCGAGAGGTTAGCGTGGAAGGAGGGAGAGAAGAGAGAGAGAGAAGAGGACAGAGAGAGGAGAGGGAGATTGTGACAGAGCAGCTCTGAGGGGGAGCCAGGGTGGCGACAGCATGGGTGTCACGGTTTCGGCCGAGGCTGCTCCTCCTCCTGGTTCGGGCAGGCTTCGGCGTTCGCCGTCCCCGGAGTACTAGCTGCCACCGCTCTATGTTTCTGTGTTTGATTGCTTTTGTCTGTCTGTCACACCTGTGTCTGTTTGGGAGTTGATTACGTGTCTTATAAGTTCCGTGTTGTGATCTAGGGTATTTGTGTGTTGTTATTCTGTTGCCACTGTGTCTATGATACGTGTTTGTTTTCCGTGTCATTTTTTCATGTTTAGTGTTTTACGCGTGTGCGTAATTTTCCCTCGCCACTTCGTGTTTTCGAGGTCGGGGTTTTGTTCTCGTGTTATTGAGACTATTACCGTTTTTCTCAATTGCTAAAACACTAAACCCTATTGTCTGAACCAAATGCTCAGTTGCCTGAACCCACTGATTGAATCAATCACTCTTTTGGCAAAACCATAAGCACTTTTCACCTGTTTAGACATAACTTGCCAACACATTTTCATTGTGATGCACCCGTGCTGCATAATGGTGAGCACAGGTGACAAAAGTCAAACACAATTAGAGCACAGGTGTCACCACTTGAACACAACAACTCAAAATTGATCACACTTGTGGCTAATGATGTGAGGGAACATATACAGTAAGCCAGTTCAGAGAGCACTGGTTTGTGAGGCCCTACAATGGATAGAAATCTGAGAGGAAGAGTTCGTGTGAGAGGAGGTCGAGGTGGTCGAGGTGGTCAGCGAAGACAAAGAACAGTAATATCTGATGAAATCAGAGCTACTGTGATTGACCATGTTCTTGTCCATGGTATGAGCATGAGGGAGGCTGGACAAAGGGTACAACCAAACATCAGTAGATTCACTGTGTCCACCATAATCCGAAGATTTAGAGAAGAGAACAGGTAATTACCTTTTTTTGACATTATAGTACAGTATGTAAATGTTAACAGCAATTACTGTATGACATACTATATACTGTACCACAGTATACTGTAAGTAAATATATGTTTCAGTACATCACTGTACCAATGTACTGTAGTATTGTAATGGAGGGTTGGTCTAACTGTTTGTAGGCCTAGTATTCCAAGTATATTTTTTGTAACTCCATGTTCTCTTTTTGTAGAGGACAGGTATGTTCTCCCCACACCAAGAGACCCTAATTGTTGATATGGTCCGTGAGAACAATGCCATTAAACTGAGCGAAATTCAGCAGAAGATCATTGAGGACCATTTACATTTTGAGGGTATCAACAGTGTCAGCCTCTCTACTGTTGATCGTGTCCTCAAGCGCAACAGACTGCGCATGAAACAGCTATACAGAGTGCCCTTTGATCGCAACTCAGACAGAGTCAAAGAGCAAAGATTCCAGTATGTACAGGTTGGCATATATCCAGACACATTCAATGTTGATTACTCTAAGTAGTGATTTACTGTAGTGGCCTAAATCACTTTTTCCGTATCACTTACAAAACGATATCTATTTCTACAAAGGGTTTTTCAACTGGATGCAATGGAAAGACCCCATCAATACATCTACATGGATGAAGCTGGGTTTAATCTCACCAAAAGGAGAAGGAGAGGCCGTAATGTGATTGGCCATCGGGCCATTGTTGGTGTTCCTGGGCAGCGTGGTGGCAATGTCACATTATGTGCTGCCATCAGCAATCATGGGGTTGTCCACCATCATGCCAACCTGGGGCCCTACAACACTCACCCGCTCCTCATTTTCCTCAATCACATGCGAGATGCTTTGTTAGGGCAGCAGGATGAGCATCCCATCTATGTTGTTGTTTGGGACAATGTGAGTTTTCACAGAGCCTCCAGGTTAGAGAGTGGTACAATATGAACCAAGGTTTTATCAATCTTTGCCTTCCACCGTACTCCCCTTTCCTAAACCCCATTGAGGAATTCTTCTCCTCATGGCGGTGGAAGGTATATGAACGCCAACCTTACACCAGGGTAAATCTCCTGCAAGCCATGGGACTTGCCTGTGGGGACATAGGTGTGGAGGCATGCCAAGCCTGGATACGGCATGCCAGGGTTTTTTTCCCCCATTGCCTGGCCAGACAAAATGTGGCCTGTGATGTGGATGAAGTCCTGTGGCCTGACCCAGTACGGAGACATGATGCTGTGGCTGAGTAATGCACTTATTTGTATATTTTTGTACTTTATTTTTACATGGGCTTACTGTACACAAGTGGCAAACACATAAGATTTCTGTTTGTTTTTACAAGTGCTATATGTAAATGCACAAGATTTCTGTTTTGTCTTTTTGTACAAGTGCTAAATGCACAGTTTTTTTTTGTTTTGCAACATGCATTTAGCCTACAGTGAACAATAAACATTTATTTCTCCAGCTTCATGTCCTGCGCATTGTGTTTTCTATTTTTCTACGTAGTGTTTAATGACTGTTCAGTAGTGTTTTTTATTTTGATTGACTCGGGGCACGATTTGACAACATAGTTCAGTTTTGAGCACAGATTGAACTGTTTTGAGGTGAAAGTTTGGTTTTGCAAGAAGAGTCTGAGGTTTTGTGAATGTAGCTTGAAAATTGGGTTTTGTGTTCACAGTTAAGAGAAAATGAGATCAGCTTTCAAGAAATGTGTCTTAGCAATCGAGAAAAACTGTAAAAGTCTTGTTGGACTAAACCTCTGTTTCCTGCGCTTGACTCCTCCACCACATCCACGACGGCTTAGTGACAATGGGACTGACGGGGACCCAACTAAGGTGGAAAGAGAGCAAAGGAGAGAGGGGGACAGAGAGAGAAAAGGGTACAGAGAAGGAGTGAGGAGGAGAAGAAACAAAAGAGAGACGAAGACGAAGGAAGAAGGAGGAAGAAGAAGAAATAAGAAGGAAGAAGGGAGAAGAAGGAAGAAGAAGGAAGAAGCAGGAGGAAGAAGGGAGAAGAAGGGAGAAGAAGGAAGAAGAAGAAGGAAGAAGGGAGAAGAAGGAAGAATAAGGGAGAAGAAGGAAGATGGAAGAAAAAAGAAGAAGGGAGAAGGGAGAAGAAGGGAGAAGGAAGAAGGAAGAAGGAAGCAGGAAGAAGGAAGAAGGAGCAGGAAAAAGGAAGAAGCAAGAAGGAAGAAGGGAGAAGGGAGAAGGGAGAAGAAGGAAGAAGAAGGAAGAAGAAGGAAGAAGGAAGAAGGGAGAAGGGAAAGGAAGAAGGAGAAGAAGGAAGAAGGAAGAAGGGAGAAGGGAGAAGA
The DNA here is from genome assembly GCA_902810595.1 of Coregonus sp. 'balchen'. NCBI lineage: Eukaryota > Metazoa > Chordata > Actinopteri > Salmoniformes > Salmonidae > Coregonus > Coregonus sp. 'balchen'. The sequence continues at coordinate 7,150,807 of LR778262.1, forward strand.
AGGAAGCAGGAAGAAGGAAGAATAATTTGGCAGACGCTTTATCAAAGCGACTTACAGTCATGGCGGCATACATTTTTGTGTATGGGTGGTCCTGGGGATCGAACCCACTACCTTGGCTTACAAGCGCCGTGCTCTACCAGCTGAGCTACAGGGAGAAGGAGAAGGGAGAAGGGAGAGAGAAGAAGAAGAGGGAGAAGAAGGAGAGAAGAAGAAGAAGAAGGAAAGAAGGAAGAAGAAGGAAGAAGGAAGAAGGAAGAAGAAGAAGAAGAAGAAGGAGAGAAGGAGAAGGAAGAAGAGGGAAGAAGAACGAAGGAAGAACGAAGGGAGAAGGAAAGAAGAGAGGGAGAAGAAGGAAGAAGGGAGAAGGGAGAAGGGAGAAGGAAGAAGGGAGAAGGGCGAATGCGTGCCACTGCCCAGAATGGCGTAGTTATTAGACTTCCCCTCCAGTGTGTGTGTGTGTCCAGTCAGTCCTCCTGGCTGCCATGATGGAGACATTCACTGCTGAATCATAACTACACTGTTTTCCTTAGGCTCCATGACCACCGTGACGAGTGTATGAATGACAAGAAATAAGTCAATTTGGGTTTCAATATGTTCTTCTTATTCTGTATGTGTTGCTAATGTTGACCGCGAACCCTGCTACCAGTTACCATGACCTGTGCATAGAGCTGTGCGATATGGCCAAAATATCATATGACTGTATTTTTTATGGACGGTTTGATGTTATTTGGTGGTATTTTATGTTTTGGAATAATACAACTTCTAAATGTGCTTTATGAGTGCGTGACCCTAGGGTGGCAACACATACATTCTAAGTGATTTCAATTGTTATTTCGCCATTCTGATTGTTTTACTCTGTTCAATTCAACTTCAACCAAAAATAATTTCTGCATTTCCTGCACTCATTTCAGATCATTTTCACACTTCCATGTAGGGCTGCACGATATGGGCAAACAATCTAGGTCTTATTTTTAACAAAATGTTGCAATTGCGATTTGACTTGCGATTTTGAGCAAAATACTTGGGTGAACTGTTAGAATCATGGAAATAATAATAATAATTATTATTATTCTAATTCTATAGTTAGAATATAATAATGGGAACTTTGAAAACAGTGTTGTTTGACATGACAACGAATGAAAATGCCAGGGAGTTATTGTGACAGGGTAGGAACCAAATTGTTAATAAGTATTTGCTAGGGGACCCTATAGTCTTTGGCTACATTTAATGTTTTCTCTTAGCTACTTCATGTAGCGAACAAATTAATGCTTTGCGTATTCCTCTTTGATTTAGAAGATACTGTTGCACAAACAACATGTTGATTTAGGTCTACACCATCCCTGGTATTACCACGCTGTATAGCTAGTTATGTTTGCTCTGACTCAGTACATTAATTAGCTAGCTAGCCAGCTAACTAGCGATTAGCATTGGTGGCTAACACGATTCAGGTCCAACTTGCTAAGAAAAGACAAACTAGCTGTTTGCAGATGTAAGAAACAAACTAATAGTGTAATTATAGAACGATAGTGGATTTACATTAAGAAGCAAAGTGAAAACAGCATCGTTGTCATCAATATTGTTGCATGTGCTGCATTGACCATACAGACTGAACGCAAGTGTCTCATTGTCGAGGAACAACAAATGCGCTCCTTGAGTGACAGGGGGCGGGGTAGGTCTGTGTCGAAATCTGCATGGAGAGAGAGAGCGGAGAGAGATGACTCAAGTAGCAGAGTAAACTATCAAAATGGACGTATCACATTTAACAAACCAAACATTCAAATACCATTATAGAAGGTAAAGTAAAAAACCAAACCGGTATATCGTAAAATACGGTATACTGCCCAGCCCTATCTGTGCATGAAAAAAGGTATTTTGCGTATATGACAGTCTGTTCCTCCTTCATATCTGCTTTATATTTAGCGTATGTTGAACAAACAGATCTTCCCCCTCTTTCTTCAGCATTAGCGATTTCTCAATAGAAACTGAAAAAGATAACTGCTTCTCACTCTGTCTCTCTCTCACGGTGATAGCCAAGGGTTGAAGATGAGTGACCTTCATTCCTCAATACAACAAAATAAAGATAACTGATGTTTTACATCATAAATTAAATTCCTAAAAGATAGATAGTGCTATTCTCTCTCACCGTGATAGGTTAAAGATTAACTGACGACGGTAAGGCGACCCTGACGTTTCCTTTCTCACACACAGCTTCCGGCCTCCAGGATCCTGTCCCCCTTATCATACCTGAACTACACTGATTATTAGCCAAGATTATCCAATCATAATGTCTAATCTGTTCTCTTTCAATTCGGTAGAGTTCTCCATTTATAACATAACTGTGTAGCTCTCTATGGTTAAAATGTATCCTTAACCACAGATCTAGGATCAGATTACCCTAAACCCCAATCAACATTAACCATTAAAGTACATGAACACATAACTGACCCTTTATCAGTGATTAGGAACAATTTCTACTCAGTTAGAATCTGGCAAATTGCTCTACATAAATAATAATGTGTTGTTGTTCAGGTACTGTAAACCCAGCTTCTAGTCAGCATCTCAAATGGCACCCTATTCCCTATATATAGTGCACTACTTTTAGTGCACTATAAAGGGAATAGGGTGTCAATTGGGTTGCACTCAGTCTTCCTTTATCAGTCATACCACAGATGAAGGGCAGCTGAAGGAATGTGTTCCCTCCTCTCTCTCCCCCCATAATGTTTTCCCTCCTCTCTCTCCCCCCATAATGTTTTCCCTCCTCTCTCCCTCCATAATGTGTTCCCTCCTTCTCTCTCTCTCCCCCATAATGTGTTCCCTCCTTCTCTCCCCCTCATGTGTTCCCTCCTTCTCTCTCTCCCCCATAATGTGTTCCCTCCTTCTCTCTCTCCCCCATAATGTGTTCCCTCCTTCTCTCTCTCCCCCATAATGTGTTCCCTCCCCCATAATGTGTTCCATCCCCCCATAATGTGTTCCCTCCTTCTCTCTCTCTTCCATAATGTGTTCCCTCTCGCTCCCCATAATGTGTTCCCTCCTTCTCTCTCCCCTTCTCTCGCTCCCCATAATGTGTTCCCTCCTTCTCTCTCCCCTTCTCTCGCTCCCCATAATGTGTTCCCTCCTTCTCTCTCCCCTTCTCTCTCTCCCCATAATGTGTTCCCTCCTTCTCTCTCTCTTCCATAATGTGTTCTCTCCCTGTAGGTGGGAGTGAGGGTACGTCAGGGCGTGTTCTCTCCCTGTAGGTGGGAGTGAGGGTACGTCAGGGCGTGTTCTCTCCCTGTAGGTGGGAGTGAGGGTACGTCAGGGCGTGTTCTCTCCCTGTAGGTGGGAGTGAGGGTACGTCAGGGCGTGTTCTCTCCCTGTAGGTGGGAGTGAGGGTACGTCAGGGCGTTGTTCTCTCCCTGTAGGTGGGAGTGAGGGTACGTCAGGGCGTGTTCTCTCCCTGTAGGTGGGAGTGAGGGTACGTCAGGGCGTGTTCTCTCCCTGTAGGTGGGAGTGAGGGTACGTCAGGGCGTGTTCTCTCCCTGTAGGTGGGAGTGAGGGTACGTCAGGGCGTGTTCTCTCCCTGTAGGTGGGAGTGAGGGTACGTCAGGGCGTGTTCTCTCCCTGTAGGTGGGAGTGAGGGTACGTCCAGGGCGTGTTCTCTCCCTGTAGGTGGGAGTGAGGGTACGTCAGGGCGTTGTTCTCTCCCTGTAGGTGGGAGTGAGGGTACGTCAGGGCGTGTTCTCTCCCTGTAGGTGGGAGTGAGGGTACGTCAGGGCGTGTTCTCTCCCTGTAGGTGGGAGTGAGGGTATGTCAGGGCGTGTTCTCTCCCTGTAGGTGGGAGTGAGGGTACGTCAGGGCAGCTGGTGTGCCGGGCCTACCAAGCTGGTACCTGTTGTTGACAGGTGCTGAGTGGTGGGAGTAGTAGACAACAGTCTGCCAATGCCATGCTCTTAATGCCACCTCAGAGTTCACAACCTCACCTGAACTGGGCCCGGTTTTCCCAAAAGCATCTTAAGGCTGTGTTCATCATTAGAACCTTCGTAGGAGCATCGTTAAATCGCCGAGCTGTTTCCCAAAACGCTTGTAATCTAACGCCCGCCTCAGACCAGCTAAGTGCGTCGTTACACATTTTCCACCCTCCTGCATCACTTTATACACAGAAGATCTTTGCTAAACATAGAATCACATGGGTTATCCCTCTGTGACCTCCGGTAACTTCAGAACAAAGTTGACTACAAATACAAAGTTGCTAATGCATTTGCAATTGTTACAAACAAGCGAGCTAGAAAAATATGCTTAAAATTTAAACCGAGATGACTGCATTAAATTATAAATACAGTAGACTATAGGCCTATTTCAATCGTATTGAAATACATTTAATGTTCAATCAATTTAGTTATATTTTGCTACTTGCAGGCCACAGTCTAATTTGTCTCAATATATTTAATGATGTGCAGCCGAACATGTGCGCAATGATGTGCCAAATCTTGATTTAGTGCATTATTATAGGGTAAGCATTAGAATAAGCTGCCTCAATATGTGAAGCCATAGGTGGTTATCTCTGATCCATCATCAGAATTGTGGAATAATTCAAATGTTAAGGTAAGATTTGAATGGAGAAAGCTGATCTGAGAGCAGCGTTGGCTTTCTTTTCATCCTATCAGTATCGACACATGCCTCAAAGACTCACTTAGTGAACGTTCTCTTTGCGTGGTGTTTTGGGAAACGTATGTTACATCTTAGTCCTGGCTGTAGGAAAGATTAATCATTAAAGCACTCATAAGCCTAAGTTCGAGGTCCTGGACTGTAGCAACAACCTCAGAAACTAGTGTGAGAGAGTGTGTTGGGAGACAAAGAGACAGAGAGAGTGAGATGAGCCAGAGACAGTGAGATGAGCCAGAGACAGAGAGATGAGCCAGAGACAGAGAGAGTGAGATGAGCCAGAGACGAGCCAGAGAGAGTGCGATGAGCCAGAGACAGAGAGAGTGCGATGAGCCAGAGACAGAGAGAGTAGGATGAGACAAAGACAAAGACATGAGACAAAGACAAAGACAGATGAGACAGAGAGAGAGATGAGAGAGAGAGAGAGAGAGAGAGAGAGAGAAGGATGAGACAAAGACAGATGAGGCAGAGAGAGAGATGAGACAGAGACAGAGACAGAGTAGGATGAAACAAAGACAGAGAGATGAGACAAAGACACAGAGAGTGAGATGAGACAAAGACAGACAGAGTGAGAGTGAGATGAGACAGACACAGAGTGAGAGGACACAAAGAAACAGAGTAACAGAATGAGCGAGAGACAGAAGGAGAGACAAGGCAGCAAACAGCCAGGTCCATTCCTAGCAGGTGTGAACAGCACTGTTGAGGTCGTTACGCTCCCCAGCTAAAGAAAACAAATAATGTCGCTCAAACAGAAAAGGGGAACTAACAAAGAGTCACTGGCAACAACCAAAACTAAACAGGTGGGGCTTCAGGAGGGGTCCTGAAAGACACTCATGAGGGTGTCCACTGGAAGTTGACAACAGCTGGAACCTAAAAGACACCCACCATGAGCGCCCACTAAATTTGCCCAAGAAGAGGCAAAAAAAAAAAGACCAAACCAAACTTAAAAACAGGAAGCAAGCCAAAAAGTGGAGCAAAACAAAAACAGGGAAGATCAGATAAAGGATCGTTTGTCTGGAAATCAAACTAGGGCGGGCCAACTAAAAGTGTTGACCCTCCACATCTCTCAAGACAACTGGAGTACTGGGCCAGTCACTCTTAAATAGCACCTGGGCCAGCACAGGTGAAACACCTTCCCACTAACGAGATGACAAACCAGCACAGGTGTAACACCTACTGACTAACGAGGTGACACCAATCGTTGCGCCCTACGAGCTAACGAGATATATGTGCTAAAGTCCAACCTCAAAACCAAAAGCCTGTAACACCTTCCCCCTTAAGACAACAAATATATCCTATATTTCTGTTGAACAAGTTCGCTTACCACCAACAGGAAACAACTTCCATTGAACAACATAATCAACTTAAATGCGTCACTACACAAATGCGTTGCCTTCTCCAATGTAAACATCGCGTTAAAAAAATTAAATATAAAGACAAAACACACTTTTTTATATTTTATATTGTTGCCTAAAACTCTCATCCACCTGGAACGAGCACAACCAAAACAATACTCATCTCCAACACGGAAAAATTTGCAATCCAAATAAAATGTGAGCCAGGGCTGCTGGTTAAACGCAAAACACAAAAAACTAATTGACTGCCCACCCTTGAAAGACAATCAGCAACCAAGTTATCCTTCCACGGACATGTTTGATTTCAAGGGGAAACTCCTGCAATATCCGTAGTAACGTTCTTCTCGTGATTTTCATCAGTGGACTGGCCTCAGGGAAACGAGTGACAGTGCATATGATGGTCAAGAGAAACTGGTTACCACTCTTTGCTTTGGGCAAAGGACCAACACCACCAGAACCCTGCAGAAAGGTTTGTCAAAAGCAGAAATAGGCTGCAAAGGTGCAACCTGCACAACTTTGTTCGGTTTACCCGTCCGCTGGCAAACATAAAAGGATTTATTGTGAGCCACAACATCCTGTTTCAGACCAGGCCAAATGTAGTTCCGCAAGATACGGTCATACGTCTTGTTGACCCCAAGATGGCCTGCCAAACTACTATCGTGAGACAACATCAGTATCTCTTGTCGAAGTGCAACTGGAACGACAATTTGAGATACACTGGGACAAATGCCTTGCCCAGAAGTGGGGTGAGAACGCCATTTCCTCATTAGAACACCATCTTTGTCAAAGTAACCCACACAATCTTCATCAAACTCCTCCTCTGGACGTATCTCAGCAAAATGAGGGGAGAGGGCAACATCTTTAATCTGTTCTGCAATCAGCTGCTTCCTAGACATCGAACTGTCAACTGTTGGGACCCTCTCTCTTCCTTCAGCGGTCCTACAAACTCACTCACCTTTGGGGCTTTCAAAGAAGAGGTCAACTCAGGAGGTTTACGGAAATCAGGACCACCCATAAACGTCTCGGACAGATCGACCATGGTGGGATCGCTGACATCCTCCTCAACACTAGACTTGCTTTCCGGCGACTTTCTTAGACACACCACGTGTAACAGCACATGCTGGGAACACTCTAGGGTACGTTTCTGATAACCCACCAGATCCGTTATACTATATATTATACTATATATATATCATACTATTATTATACTATATATTATAATATTATTATACTATATATTACACTATTATTATCCTATATATTATACTATATATCATACGTTTTTAATCATCTCATCATATCTTCATGCTGTATGAATAGAAACATATCTAAAGACTTGTCATATCTAAATGAGTCTGAGGCCACAGGAAATACCGTTGAAGACTCGAAGGTGTGAATGTGGCCTGTGAACAGTAGTATAGCCACACACGCACACCTCCTGGGTGATATGGTTATTCATGTATTATTTGCAGAGGTGGCATCACAGATTCAAAAGTGGTGTGGCAAAAACTTTTTTCTGGGGCCTGGTCGGGTAAAACTCTGGGTCCTGTTCGTGGGCTATGACAAAAATATTATTATTATAAAGGATGGGTTCCCTTTTCGTCTCTGCTATGGCTATAGGGCTGGGGGGTTTTCTTGTCGGGTAATGTGAATTATAAACACTCCTGGCCTAAAGGTGGATCAAACCATTTCAAACTACCACATTGGTGTTATTCATTCTGAAGCTGATATCAAAAGAGCCAGAGACAACTTCAATGGACAACATACTCTGTAGTTTAGTGAACTACTATAGCAGGCATTGTGCAAAAAAAATGGTTACAATGTCTTTAAATATTAATTTCACTCTAAACACACAATGTTAAGCAGTGGACTTATAAAAAAAAAAATGCACAGGTTTCAATGTAGAAAAGTATTTTAATGTTATGTCATAAAACCTATTATTTGCAATTATTCATTCTGTAACCTTTACGTAAGGCAGGGTTACATTTAACACTATTACACAGTAGACTTTGTAACAAAGTTAGTTTTATGTGTAAATCATAAACCACTAACCTTGTCTTGTTGTCCTAGTCTCCATCTGACCTTGTCTTGTTGTCCTAGTCTCCATCTGACCTTGTCTTGTTGTCCTAGTCTCCATCTGGCCTTGTCTTGTTGTCCTAGTCTCCATCTGACCTTGTCTTGTTGTCCTAGTCTCCATCTGACCTTGTCTTGTTGTCCTAGTCTCCATCTGACCTTGTCTTGTTGTCCTAGTCTCCATCTGACCTTGTCTTGTTGTCCTAGTCTCCATCTGACCTTGTCTTGTTGTCCTAGTCTCCATCTGACCTTGTCTTGTTGTCCTAGTCTCCATCTGACCTTGTCTTGTTGTCCTAGTCTCCATCTGACCTTGTCTTGTTGTCCTAGTCTCCATCTGACCTTGTCTTGTTGTCCTAGTCTCCATCTGACCTTGTCTTGTTGTCCTAGTCTCCATCTGACCTTGTCTTGTTGTCCTAGTCTCCATTTGACCTTGTCTTGTTGTCCTAGTCTCCATATGACCTTGTCTTGTTGTCCTAGTCTCCATCTGACCTTGTCTTGTTGTCCTAGTCTCCATCTGGCCTTGTCTTGTTGTCCTAGTCTCCATCTGACCTTGTCTTGTTGTCCTAGTCTCCATCTGACCTTGTCTTGTTGTCCTAGTCTCCATCTGACCTTGTCTTGTTGTCCTAGTCTCCATCTGGCCTTGTCTTGTTGTCCTAGTCTCCATCTGGCCTTGTCTTGTTGTCCTAGTCTCCATCTGACCTTGTCTTGTTGTCCTAGTCTCCATCTGACCTTGTCTTGTTGTCCTAGTCTCCATCTGGCCTTGTCTTGTTGTCCTAGTCTCCATCTGGCCCACCAGAGGTTTATTCCCTGGCGCCCACTGTAGGACTGATTGGCTGTAAACTCCATATATTCAATCATTAAATCAACTACTTTCAACATTTTCATTGAAAATAATTGTATTGAATGTCACTCATTCTATTGCACTCTATTGTAACCAAACCTGCATTACCAGTTCATATAGTAGGTGTCACTGACTGTCTTGACTGTCTCTGTACTTGTGTATAGCCATCCATCTGTTAGGGTTGGACAAATATGTTCATATTGTCTGTGTAGACTGCTCTGTGGCGGAATTTGTAGTTTTTTTTTACTTTTAAGACAGTTACATTTGCTCCACAAACATTTGTGAATAATCACCAGCAGTGGAAATAAAATAATATGCCAGTGAACATTACTGGACTAACAAACTGGCTGACTAACAGTTTCAGTAACTTCGTTTCATCTTCTTTATCCTGCGCCAAACACATTTATTCAGTGAGTCTAAATTATTAACGTTAACTGCTGGCTGCATGATTGCATCAACCTATCTAGCTAATGTTAGCTAGCTATCTAGCTTGTAAGGGTTGGTGTGAGGTGTGACCCAGGTGCGGTGCAGGATAGACAGTAGGCAGTAGGCAAGGATGGTGAAACAAGGATCTTTACTGGTGATCCAAAAACCAGGATACAAAACAACAGACTATACACGAAAACAAATGAGGAGCACAAAGGTCTCCAAAAAACAGGCTGACAGCAAACAATACGAAATACTAACTCTGACTGGAAAAACACAACGACACAGGGAGAACACTTCTCGAGTACTTGTAACTCTGTCACGTGATCCGACACCGATACGTACTGCTTGACATGAAGGAACTAGCAGAGAAAACTGAGCAAGGGAATACAGGGAAGTGAGGGCATAAATACACAGGTGAATCAGATAGCCACAGGCAGCAATAGGCAGATAATTAGTCCCGACTGTGAGTGAGGAGGTGCCTATGGTGGTCGGAGATGACACCTAGTGGGTCACTCCGGAACTGCGACCCACTCCTGTAACACTAGCTAGGCCGCTCTAAAGCTAACGTTAGTAGTTTTCTTAGCTAGCTATAGATTGGATTATTCTAGCTAGTTTTAGGGGATGACAAAACTGCTTTTATTAACTGTTTTTATTAACACATACCACGTTTTCCATGAAAATGTGTGTTCGCTCTCTCATGAGGCAGGCAACCGGGCAGGCAGGAGAGGAGGGTTTCCACTAGATAACACAGCCACAAAGTCAGATTCCACCAGGATTCCACAGACCAGAGAGGAGCATGAGTGAAGAAAGAAACCAAGTGCGGAGTGCAGAGTCAAACAACGAGTTGCTGGTGAAATCAAACATAGATGTTAAGAGGTGTGGTTGATGAGACTGACAAGTGAATCCACCTGTCGCACAGAGTGTGGGGGGTTACCACATGAAATCCCAGGGACAGGGTTGTATTCACAAGACAAAACGGAGGCAAACAGGCTGAAATTAGTACTACTACTAGAGGTACTATGTCAACTTGTCCAATAAGAAACACCTGCTTTTTTTTCCGTTGCAAAAATGTTTTTCTGTGACGTGAACTAATGAATATGTCTGGTAAACGCATTCGGTGCTGATGCTTTGAAAGATTGAAAAGCACTGAGGCAAATGCTGTGCCTGGTTCCTGGGTTTGAAGAGTTCTGGTCGCACTACCTGGTCTCAGAGCATTTCGTATTATTCTGTCCAAGACACTCCGTTTAGTATGATATGTTACGTTTCGTATGGTATGTATTAATTTGTGGATGTCCATCACCCATTTCATATGATATGTTACGAATTACAATTCGTATTATATATTACGAATTTGTAAAACATACAATATGTTACGAATTTTCAAAATGTACAATATGTTACTAATTTGCTAAACATATGATATGTTACGTATTCTAGCTAGGTGGCCAGGTGGCTAAAATTAGCTAGCGGGTTAACGTTAGCTAGACTAGGGTTTAGGGTTAGGGGTTTGGGTTAAGGTTAGGGTTAAGTTTAGGAGTTAGGTTAAAGGGTTAAGGTTACGGTTAGGGGAACGGTTAGCCAATGGGGTTAAGGTTAGGGTTAGGGTTAGGGGAAGGGTTAGCTAACATGCTAAGTAGTTGCAAAGTAGTTAAAAAGTAGTAAGTAGTTGAAAAGTTGCTAATTAGCTAAAATTGTCCGTAATGAGATACGAACTCGCAACCTTTGGGTTGCTAGACGTTCACGTTATAATTTGTGGATGTCCAGCACCCATTTCATATGATACGTTATAAAACGTTCAATATGTTACGAATTTGTAAAACATATGATATGTTCCGAATTCTAGCTAGGTGGCTAAGTGGCTAACATTAGCTAGGCTAGGGGTTAGGGATAAGGTTAGGGTTAAGTTTAGGAGTTAGGTTAAAGGGTTAAGGTTAGGGTTAGGGGAAGGGTTAGCTAAAAGGGTGAAGGTTAGGGTTAGAGTTAGGGGAAGGGTTAGCTAACATGCTAAGTAGTTGCAAAGTATTTGAAAAGTTGCTAATTAACAAAAATGCTAACGTTGTCCATAATGAGATTCAAACTTGCAACCTTTGGGTTGCTAGATGTTTGCGTTATACACCAACTCCTCCACCCCGACTAACCACCCTACTTTCGTTTTTGCCTTAAGTAACCATCTGTCTTATGTAACCATACCAAACGTAACATATGTATCATAGTAAATTGGTTGTTCCGGATTTACTTTACTATGTTACGTCTAGTCTATGAGACCAGGCTGGGTAATATGGCCTGGCGCCTGGGCTTGAAGAGGCCTGGTAATGAGGCCTAGTAATATGGCCTGGTGCCTGGGCTTGAAGAGGCCTGGTAATATGCCCTGGTACCTGGGCTTAAAGAGGCCTGGTAATGAGGCCTGGTAATAAGCCATGGTTGCAGGGTTTGAAGAGTCCTGGTAATAGGGCCTGGTGGCTGGGTTTGAATAGGCCTGGCAATAAGCCATGGTGGCAGGGTTTGAAGAGGCCTGGTAATGAGGCCTAGTAATATGGCCTGGTGCCTGGGCTTGAAGAGGCCTGGTAATATGCCCTGGTACCTGGGCTTAAAGAGGCCTGGTAATGAGGCCTGGTAATAAGCCATGGTTGCAGGGTTTGAAGAGTCCTGGTAATAGGGCCTGGTGGCTAGGTTTGAATAGGCCTGGCAATAAGCCATGGTGGCAGGGTTTGAAGAGGCCTGGTAATAGGGCCTGGTGGCTGGGTTTGAATAGGCCTGGCAATAAGCCTGGTGGCAGGGTTTGAAGAGGCCTGGTAATAGGGCCTGGTGGCTGGGTTTGAAGAGGCCTGGTAATAGGGCCTGGTGGCTGGGTTTGAAGAGGCCTGGTAATAGGGCCTGGTGGCTGGGTTTGAAGAGGCCTGGTAATAAGCCATGGTACCTGGGTTTGAAGAGGCCTGGTAATAGGGCCTGGTGGCTGGGTTTGAAGAGGCCTGGTAATAGGGCCTGGTGCCTGGTCTCTCGCCTGGTCTCTCCTTCCCACCACTCTGGGACTCTTGCCCAACTCAGCGCTGCAGCTATACAGACTCACTCTGCTCTGCTGCTCACATCATACCACAACATCTCTCTCTCTCTCTCTCTCTCTCTCTCTCTCTCTCTCTCTCTCTCTCTCTCTCTTCTTCTTTCTTTCTTTCTTTCTTTCTTTCTTTTTCTTTTCTTCTTTCTTTCTTTCTTTCTTTCTCTCTCTCCCCTCCCTCTCTCTCTCTCTCTTTTTCTCTCCCTTCGATTCGCTTTCCTGTACTCATGCCCACTGTAACAATGCTGTGCCAGAGAAAGACACACACGCATGTGCGCACATATGGGCACACACACACACACACAATAAACACACACACACACACACTGAGGGACGACACACAGCTGGGCCCCAGCTGCACCCAAAGACTGGGCTTTGGAAATCAAGGAAAAGGGGAAAGAGATGAAATAAATTGGCAGTTGAGAAAATAAGAAATCGAGAAACTGGGAGTGAGGAAAAGAGAGACAGAGAGAGAGAGAGAGAGAGAGAGAGATAGAGTAGAGAGAGAGAGAGAGTAAGATGATAGATAATAGACATGAATATGAGAGACGATGATCAATAGACTAGATCTAGATAGTGCGTCAGCGAGCTAGACGAATTCTATCGTGTCTCTCGCCCGTTCGATATCGATAGTCGTTTTTCTAGCGTCGCCTATCTTCTGCCTCTCTCAAACTCTTCGCTCTCTACCCTATCGCATTGCTATAGCTATATGTCCATTCGCATTTTCCCACATTATACAGTATGTTATAGAAGATCTGTGTTCACCATCAACTCACATCTAGGATCTAGGCTACCCAGGGACATCTAGGATCTAGACTACCCAGGGACATCTAGACTACCCAGGGACATCTAGACTACCCAGGGACATCTAGACTACCCAGGGACATCTAGACTACCCAGGGACGTCTAGGCTCTAGACTACCCAGGGACATCTAGACTACCCAGGGACGTCTAGGGCTCTAGACTACCCCAGGGACATCTAGACTACCCAGGGACGTCTAGGCTCTAGACTACCCAGGGACATCTAGACTACCCAGGGACATCTAGACTACCCAGGGACATCTAGACTACCCAGGAACATCTAGACTACCCAGGGACGTCTAGGCTACCCAGGGACATCTAGACTACCCAGGGACATCTAGACTACCCAGGGACATCTAGGATCTAGACTACCCAGGGACATCTAGGATCTAGACTACCCAGGGACATCTAGGATCTAGACTACCCAGGGACATCTAGACTACCCAGGGACATCTAGACTACCCAGGGACATCTAGACTACCCAGGGACATCTAGACTACCCAGGGACATCTAGGCTACCCAGGGACATCTAGACTACCCAGGGACGTCTAGGCTCTAGACTACCCAGGGACATCTAGACTACCCAGGGACGTCTAGGCTCTAGACTACCCAGGGACATCTAGACTACCCAGGGACGTCTAGGCTCTAGACTACCCAGGGACATCTAGACTACCCAGGGACATCTAGACTACCCAGGGACATCTAGACTACCCAGGGACATCTAGACTACCCAGGGACATCTAGGATCTAGACTACCCAGGAACATCTAGACTACCCAGGGACGTCTAGGCTCTAGACTACCCAGGGACATCTAGACTACCCAGGGACATCTAGACTACCCAGGGACATCTAGACTACCCAGGGACATCTAGACTACCCAGGAACATCTAGACTACCCAGGGACGTCTAGGCTACCCATGGACATCTAGGCTACCCAGGGACATCTAGGATCTAGACTACCCAGGAACATCTAGACTACCCAGGGACATCTAGACTACCCAGGGACATCTAGACTACCCAGGGACATCTAGACTACCCAGGGACATCTAGGCTACCCAGGGACATCTAGACTACCCAGGGACGTCTAGGCTCTAGACTACCCAGGGACATCTAGACTACCCAGGGACATCTAGGCTCTAGACTACCCAGGGACATCTAGACTACCCAGGGACATCTAGGCTACCCAGGGACATCTAGACTACCCAGGGACATCTAGACTACCCAGGGACATCTAGGCTCTAGACTACCCAGGAACATCTAGACTACCCAGGGACGTCTAGGCTCTAGACTACCCAGGAACATCTAGACTACCCAGGGACGTCTAGGCTACCCAGGGACATCTAGGCTCTAGACTACCCAGGAACATCTAGACTACCCAGGGACGTCTAGGCTACCCAGGGACATCTAGACTACCCAGGGACATCTAGACTACCCAGGGACATCTAGGATCTAGACTACCCAGGGACATCTAGGATCTAGACTACCCAGGGACATCTAGGATCTAGACTACCCAGGGACATCTAGACTACCCAGGGACATCTAGGCTACCCAGGGACATCTAGACTACCCAGGGACGTCTAGGCTCTAGACTACCCAGGGACATCTAGACTACCCAGGGACGTCTAGGCTCTAGACTACCCAGGGACATCTAGACTACCCAGGGACGTCTAGGCTCTAGACTACCCAGGGACATCTAGACTACCCAGGGACATCTAGACTACCCAGGGACATCTAGACTACCCAGGGACATCTAGACTACCCAGGGACATCTAGGATCTAGACTACCCAGGAACATCTAGACTACCCAGGGACGTCTAGGCTCTAGACTACCCAGGGACATCTAGACTACCCAGGGACGTCTAGGCTCTAGACTACCCAGGGACATCTAGACTACCCAGGGACATCTAGACTACCCAGGGACATCTAGACTACCCAGGGACATCTAGACTACCCAGGAACATCTAGACTACCCAGGGACGTCTAGGCTACCCATGGACATCTAGGCTACCCAGGGACATCTAGGATCTAGACTACCCAGGGACATCTAGACTACCCAGGGACATCTAGGCTCTAGACTACCCAGGGACATCTAGACTACCCAGGGACATCTAGGATCTAGACTACCCAGGGACATCTAGACTACCCAGGGACATCTAGGCTCTAGACTACCCAGGGACATCTAGGCTACCCAGGGACATCTAGGCTACCCAGGGACATCTAGGCTACCCATGGACATCTAGGCTACCCAGGGACATCTAGGCTACCCAGGGACATCTAGGCTACCCAGGAACATCTAGACTACCCAGGGACATCTAGGCTACCCAGGGACATCTAGGCTACCCAGGAACATCTAGACTACCCATGGACATCTAGACTACCCAGGGACATCTAGACTACCCAGGGACATCTAGGATCTAGACTACCCAGGGACAGTGCTGTGATACAGTATGTGTATACTTTATGTATGTAGTTGTATATGTTCATGAGCAGTTATTAGTGCCAATGCCATGCATTATAATGCATTATACATAGCTCATAAAACATCAAATACAAAGGCATATGACCATGCTTACAATCATTCACATATTATACTAGGGAAGTCACATCTTTTGAAATCATACACCCACTAAGACAACCTCTCATTTCCAATAGACTTATTTCCATTCACTATTCTATAACAATATTGGAGACAATGGAAAGTATGAATTGCCCCACTTCACTTGATATCTGTGGACATTGACAGTTTTATTTGGGAGCCAGAGACTGAAATCAATAGACGTCTTGGAGACAGAAGAAGAGAATCAAAGATGTCATGTATTTTCTTCTCATTGTTTGGACAGACACTTCCATCTCTATCTGTTGAGTTAGTGTTGCCAAATTCATTTGGTTTTATCTGGTGCCTCAGTCCTCACACACATATTCTCTCCAATGCCCCCCCCCCCCCCCCCCCCCCCCCCCCCCCCCCCCCACACACACACACACACAACAGGCACACATACACATGCCTGCGCAGGCACACACACACACACACGCACGCACACGCACACACACACACACACGCACGCACGCACACACACACACAAAAAGAAGACACACTGCAAGAATAAATACGCCCATCGCCTGAACATTCTATACACGGCAACACAAATATTCCCCTCAGCATCTCTTTTTCTATACATACATTATGCAACAATGTGTTGTTTACAGTACAATTGTTCGAAAAAAAAAGCTAATTTAGATAAACTCTAAGGACTGTTTTCGAACTTTGATAAGTCTCTTCCATCTGTTCTACATGTGTGTTTAGTCCTGTACAAGTCCTTTATTCACCACCAAGAGGAAACATATCAGCGTCTGTCTGAGCACTAGCAGCCATTTCATCTTGTTGTGTGAGTCAACAAAACACCGATCCCAACAATTATAGGCTTCTGAGTTGTATTGAATTGAATTGCATTGCATGGAATTGAGTCACAAAATTGCGGTTGCAAAATCACCTGCTTTTTTTGTTTCATGCTGGGATCTGGAATCTCTCTTTAATCTAAACTGTGAGAGTAACCACACCGTGTTTCAAAACTATAGCTGACCCCTGACGCCACAAAGAAGTCATACAATCCCTCTCAGAAAGAACAAACAACAACTGACCATCATGATGTGAAGCCTCACACCCTGAATATGCATCATCAATTGATACACACTTCAATCTCTTGGTCTGATAAAAGGAATTTCAGTGATGTACTTGGGTGGTCACTGTTTCATTGTTGGTAATTACAGTATTTTCCATGTCTTAAAACATTTTCAGTCATTTAGCAGATGCTCTTATCCAGAGCGACTTAAAGGAGCAATTAGGGTTAAGTGCCTTGCTCAAGGGCACATCGACAGATTTTTCACCTAGTCGGTTACTGGCACAACGCTCTTAACCACCAAGCTACCTGGCGCCCCTAGTAAGTTTGTCTGATTTGATGACCTTTATGTTGGTGTGAATACAGTATTGATGAACTGTGAAAAGGAGGGTGCTGGGAGGACGGGTGCTATATTTAACAGAGAGGGGAGTGCACACACTCCTCGCTCTGCATCAACATGAGGAAACACTGTTCGCAGTAATAATAATAATAATAATATGCCATTTAGCAGACGCTTTTATCCAAAGCGACTTACAGTCATGTGCGCATACATTTTTACGTATGGGTGGTCCCCGGGGATCGAACCCACTACCCTGGCGTTACAAGCGCCATGCCATGTACATCTCATGTCACAGCGAATGCCAAACTCAAAATGGCATGATTTGCAATCCTGCAACATGTGTGTGTGTGTGAGTGTGTGCATGTGTATGTGTGTGTGTGTGTGTGTGTGAGTGTGTGTGTGTGTGTGTATGAGAGAGTGACCCTATCTGGCTCACTGTAGCACTTTCTGACTTCAGTTCCACTTGTCACTGTTAAATGTAACACATTCACAGTCAATGATTGACATCATCAGTTTGATGGTAAGCTATTTAGTATTTACATATAAGTGACTGAACTAATGCTGTGATCATATACCAGTACTACATATGAATTGACATGGGTGGTATAATATTCATATTTTAATATTCATGTTTCAATATTCACGTATTAATGTTATTGTAAGGTAAATTGTAAAGCATTTTGATATGTAACAACGAAAATATTTAACAGTTTTTTGTTATGTTTTTGACTTTGAACAAAAATATAGTTAATAAATTAGATGTATTCACCTGCAATACTAGGCTGAATTATTAATTAAATGTTGTTTTTAAGTTTAGTCCTTAAGTTTAGTCCTTAAGTTTAGTCAATGCTGTTCCTTTTATTAACTTGATCAAATATAAATGATGCTTGTTTTCGATTATTTAATACATCTCGGACTATTCAGTGGGTATGAAATAGTATATTTATTTGTAAATAAGCTATTTTTCTTTCGCTATACTGTATTTCCACCGACCAAATTCAGTCTCTGTGCTCTGGCTGCCTCTTTTGTCGCCTCTAGGTAAGTAATTAACCTCTAGGTAAGTAATTAACCTCTAGGTAAGTAATTAACCTCTAGGTAAGTTTTTAACCTATATGTAAGTAATTTGCTTCTAGGTAAGTAACTCGCATCTAGGTAAGTAATTAAACTCTAGGTAAGTAATTAACCTCTAGGTAAGTAATTAACCTCTAGGTAAGTAATTTGTGTCTAGGTAAGTAATTAACCTGTTGGTAAGTAATTAACCTCTAGGTAAGTTTTTAACCTATATGTAAGTAATTTGCCTCTAGGTAAGTAATTAACCTCTAGGTAAGTAATTAACCTATATGTAAGTAATTTGCTTCTAGGTAAGTAACTCGCATCTAGGTAAGTAATTAAACTCTAGGTAAGTAATTAACCTCTAGGTAAGTAATTTGTGTCTAGGTAAGTAATTAACCTGTAGGTAAGTAATTAACCTCTAGGTAAGAAATTAACTTCTTGGTAAGTAATTTGCCTCTAGGTAAGTAATTCACGTCTAGGTAAGTAATTCACCTCTAGGTAAGTAATTCACCTCTAGGTAAGTAATTTGTGTCTAGGTAAGTAATTAACCTCTAGGTAAGTAATTCAAGTTTCAACGCTTCAAGTTTAGAAACAGGTTTCTCTTTTCTCAACTGCTGCTATGAGGAAAGGCAAAAAGCATAACAAAATACCAGTGGCATCTAAATCCCAGACCGTGTTTCCAACGTTTTTAAATTATAAAACCTCTAGAAACCTTACAGGCCCAGATGCAGCAAAGTCAAAAGTACAGTCCGTACTTCACGTTCTCAATCATGAGAGATCTGCTACATCTTTATGAACGGCAGACATCAATATAAACAATTTACTACATAGTGCGGAACATTTCATACCTTGATTCCTTCTCGGGTTCGCTTGTTTCCGTCGTTTCCCCCGGCTCTCCTCTGCCATCATGTCGCTAAAGGCTCACTCTGCCCGGGTAACTTCTCTCTGGTGTGTCTGTGCCTGAGAATGAAAGGTGAGGTTTTGCCTGTCCGCAGCGGGTAACTAGAAACCTGCTGTAACCTCAAGTCGATCAGCGCGAGGAGAGAAGTGAGTGATGTCATTAGAGGTTGGTCCTGTCCGCGCGTTCTTTCAGGGTGATAATAACCGCGCGCGCGGTTACAAAACATTAGGAACACCTTCCTAATATTGAGTTGCACCCCTTTATGCCCTCAGAACAGCCTCAATTCGTCGGGGCATGGACTCTACAAAGTGTCGAAAGCGTTCCACAGGGATGCTGGCCCTTGTTGACTCCAATGCTTCCCACAGTTGTGTCAAGGTGGCTGGATGAAGTCCCGTGTAGCTCAGTTGGTAGAGCTTGGCGTTTGTTAACGCCAGGGTTGTGGGTTCGTTTCCCACGGGGGACCAGTATGATAAAAAAAATAGGGGGAAAAAATGTATTCACTAACTGTAAGTCGCTCTGGATAAGAGCGTCTACGTAAATGTAATGTTAATACACATTGGAAACTGTTGAGTGTGAAAAACGCAGCAGCATTGCAGTTCTTGACACAAACCGGTGAGCCTGGCACCTACTACCATACCCTGTTCAAAGGCACTTAAAAATGTTGTCTTGCCCATTCACCCTCTGAATGGCACACATACACAATCCATGTCTCAATTATCTCAAGGCTTTAAAATCCTTCTTTAACCTGTCTCCTCCCCTTCATCTACACTGATGGAAGTGGATTTAACAAGTGACATCAATAAGGGATCATAGCTTTCACCTGGATTCAACCTGGTTAAAAGTTATAGACAGTAAATAGGAAGTTATCCACTCTCTCCATTCTATCGAGTTCCAGCCACAAACAGAGCATGACTTGCAAAAAGACGATGTAAGCCGCGTGCGTAAAGCCGTAAGCCGCGTGCGTAAAGAGGAGTTGGTATCCCAACATTTTGTTTTGGTCGTCTAAGGATCTTTAGTTAGAATCTGATCTGTTATCGTATCCGTTGTCTACTAAAGTGTGTGAGGCAAGTTTTTTTTTCTTTGTAAACATAGTGTCCAATATTATTTTAGCAAATTCTTGTACAGAATATAAAAAATATATATATAGGCTAGTTTTTGTCATTATTTGTTAAAGAGAATTGAATAGTTTAAACTTTTGATTTTTATATTACTATTTTCACAATGTTAAGAGCTAGGCTGCTGCATGACCCAACGGACACGTTAAGAGCTAGGCTGCTGACTGTGGAAAGCCAAAAGGTTCAAATCGTCTGGTTCAAATCGTCTTACCCGGAAGACATCTTAACACTTCTTATTAGAATTTTTCACTTGCTTTTTTCAAGTGTCAAATGTAATTTTTTGTACATATGATTTTTTTCACCTGTCCAGTGTACGTTTACAGGTGATTTGAACACTTGTTATGATAATTTTTCACTTGGTTTTTTCAAGTGTCAAAAGTCATTTTTACACATGTTCATTACACCTGTTTAGTGTGCATTTACAGGTGATTAGAACGCTTGTTATGGTCATTTTTACAGGTGTTCATCACACCTGTTTAGTGTGCATTTACAGGTGATTAGAACCCCCTGGTGGCCTCTGGCACCACTACATCCAGCCAGCCCCCATTCCCCAGGGATATGGGGGGAATGGGCCAAACTGGGCAGAGGCTGACCTAGGGAGGGGGGCCTGACCCCCGGAGAGGGGTGCCTACCCCCGCCCACGGCCACCAGTACATCCAGCCAGCTTCCTGCACCAGGGAGATGAGGGGAGAGGGCTGAGGTCGACCAAGGGGGGGGGGGGGGGGGGGGGGGGGGGGGCGTCCTTCAGACAGGGGGGCCAACCTCCAACCACAGCAACCATGGGGCGCCAATACTTCCACCAAGCTCCTTGCACCAGCGAGATGGAGGAGAGGGCCAGAGAGGGCTGGGGCCGACCAAGGGAGGGTGGGAGCGTCCCCCGGAGAGAGGGCCCGACCCCTGCCGGTGGCCACCAAGGGGCGCCACTAAATACACCCAGAGAGGGATGGGGCCGACCCAGGGAGCGGTAGCCAACACCCGAACAGGGAGGGGCTGACCTCCATCACTTCATCCAGCTAGCTCCCTGCCCCAAGGAGATGGGGGGAGAGGGCCCAGTGAGCCGGGGCCAACCCCCGGAGGGGTCTTAGCCCCCGCCCACAATCAAGGCCACCAGGGTCACTACATCCAGCCAGCTCCCTGTCCCAGCTACAGAGAGAAATAGTAATGGCGTCTTTTTGTAGGCACTGACTCCGCCATGGTTCATTCGACAGATTATGGGGTAATGAATGGAGTTTTTGTAGGGGTTTTTGATTATCACCTAAAATTACTTATTTGATAAATACAGGCTTAGGAAATGTTATACGTTTTGTTCCATGAGATAATCTTCATCAGCTAATGTCACATTTTGGGATTTTTAAAATAATTTATGTATTGAAAAAAAGCCCATAAAGCACATAAAGGCTTGATAATTCATAAAGGTCATAAAGGTCATGTTAAATGACTGATATTATCTCATAGAAGAAAACGTATAAGATCTCGTGGTCCTCTGTAGCTCAGCTGGTAGAGCACGGCGCTTGTAACGCCAAGGTAGTGGGTTCGATCCCCGGGACCACCCATACACAAAAAATGTATGCACGCATGACTGTAAGTCGCTTTGGATAAAAGCGTCTGCTAAATGGCATATTATTATTATTATTATTATCTCCTAAGCCCATCTTAACCTGGCCTTATTTTTCGGCGTTTTGTAATATTTCTACCATTATTAGTAATTAAGCAGACGTCCTGGTAACATTTTGCTAAATACATATACTGTAACACACATCTCTGGGCTATCTTTTAGCATTTTCCTCACAGTAAAACACATTTTCAGTCTTTATTGGTCTCATTACACCAATTATTCATTCATTTATGGCTTTGAAAAATCTATTCAGTTCCTCCACATTGAAATCAATGGCGGCCGACTTGAAAATAGGCTGCTGTGACTGATTTTACACTAAATCTATGATGACTCTATGAAGCTTTTCCAATGGGTCTCCTTGTTCTGTGGGAAGTTTGGTGTAGTTGTCATCTAGGGTACCATGTGATAATAAAGCACATTCCAATGCTGCCCATTCTGTCTCATCAATATACCCCAAAATGCATACAGGCAGTGTATGACCTTTGACCCCCCCAAGGTGGATCCATGGAGATGTCATTAACATTCCAATTATTTCATACCTCAAGTTAATAACATATCAGTTGCCTTATTTTGCTAAGATTGCTCCCTGATAATACATTCATTTCTATTGTCTGGATATCAACAGTTTTGCCTCTGAAGTAACAAGCTATAAGTCCATGTGAAAACAAATCCCCTCCATCGTGTATTCATTATTTTATAGAAACAATATGTTCCAATTTGTAAGTCGCTCTGGATAAGAGCGTCTGCTAAATGACGTAAATGTAAATGTAAATGTTCCTCCAGCCCTTGTCTTGAATAGTGATTTCCTACTCATTCTAATGACACTATATATCCACTAGATGGTGGTGTTTTGACCAAAGTACCTACTTTTCCAAAACCCCATCCGTTTGATTATTAGATGAATGTATTAATAGTCACTACCCTTTCCAAGCCACAAAGCCTGGATGAAAAATATTGTTTCTTACAAAGGAATTAATAAACTGTTGAGGAAGCTGCAGTGGAGGAAGGACCTGGGTCATTCCAAAGCCCATTTATTCTGGAACAGAGTAATATATCAAATCAAGCTTTATTTATATAGCACATTTCAGACATGAATGCAACACAATGCACTTCACAGGAAAAAAAAAATGAAAAAAAAAATGAAATATTTACTACACAAGAAACAAAAGAATAACAATTTTAAACTAAAAGACTAAAAAAGGAAAAGCAAAGCTAAAAAGGTGTTTTAAGAACCCTTTTAAGTATGTCCACAGTTTTGCCCCCCCCTCAGGTTCTCTGGCAGGCTATTCCAGAGGCTGGGGGCATAATAACTAAAGGCTGCCTCTCCGTGCCTCTTGGTCCTAGGCTTTGGGATAGTTAAAAGGCCAGTGCCAGAGGACCTGAGGGACCTACTGGGTACATAACTTAAAAGCATGTCTGATATGTATTGGGGTGCACAATAGTGGATTCAGTTGAAAACCAATAGAAGAATCTTAAAATTAATTATAAAACTCACAGGCAGTCAGTGCAGAGACTTTAAAACCGGTGTAATGTGTGCTCTCGGTCTGGTCTTGGTCAGTACCCTTGCTGCAGCATGACCAATGGCTTTCTTGTGTAGACCAGACAAGAGAGCGTTACAGTAGTCAAGCCTGCTTGTAATAAAAGCATGGATGAGTCTCTCTGTATCAGCCTGAGATAGAAACGGACGTACCTTGACAATGTTCCTCAGGTGGTAAAAAGCTACTTCGGTCACATTCCTAATGTGTGATTCGAAATTGAGTTCAGAATAAAAAATTACACCTAGGTTTTTTACCTGGTGTTTTATCTTTATTGCCCGTGAATTAAAATGTGCGGCCAGATTCTCTCTCTGTGCTTTGGCTCCAACAATAACTACCTCGGTCTTGTCTTGATTTAGCTGGAGGAAGTTGTGAGCCATCCAAGTATTTACAGTTGAAGTCGGAAGTTTAAACACACTTAGGTTGGAGTCGTTAAAACTCGTTTTTCAACCACTCCACACATTTCTTGTTAACAAACAATAGTTTTGGCAGTTAGGACATCTACTTTGTGCATGACACAAGTAATTTTTCCAACAATTGTTTACAGACAGATTACTTCACTTATTATTCACTGTATCACAATTCCAGTGGGTCAGAAGTTTACATACACTAAGTTGACTGTGCCTTTAAACATCTTGGAAAATTCCAGAAAAGGATGTCATGGCTTTAGAAGCTTCTGATAGGCGAATTGACATCATTTGAGTCAATTGGAGGTGTACCTGTGGATGTATTTCAAGGCCTACCTTCAAACTCAGTGCCTTTTTGTTTGACATCATGGGGAAATCTAAAGAAATCAGCCAAGACCTCAGAAAAAACATTGTAGACCTCCACAAGTCTGGTTCATCCTTGGGAGCAATTTCCAAATGCCTGAAGATACCACGTTCATCTGTACAAACAATAGTACGCAAGTATAAACACCATGGGACCACGCAGCCGTCATACCGCACAGGAAGGAGACGCATCTCCTAGAGATGAACGTACTTTGGTGTGAAAAGTGCAAACCAATCCCAGAACAACAGCAAAGGACCTTGTGAAGATGCTGGAGGAAACAGGTACAAAATTATCTATATCCACAGTAAAACATAACCTGAAAGGCCGCTCAGCAAGGCAGAAGCCACTGCTCCAAAACCGCCATAAAAAAGCCAGACTACGGTTTGCAACTGCACATGGGGACAAAGATCTTACTTTTTGGAGAAATGTCCTCTGGTCTGATGAAACAAAAGTAGAACTGTTTGGCCATAATTAGCGTTCTATTTTTTTTAATTTTTTTTTAACTAGGCAAGTCAGTTAAGAACAAATTCTTATTTACAATGACGGCCTACACCAGCTAAACCCGGACGACGCTGGGCCAATTGTGCGCCGCCCTATGGGACTCCCAATCACGGCCGGTTGTGATACAGCCTGGAATCGAACCAGGGGGTCTGTAGTGACGCCTCAAGCACTGAGATGCAGTGCCTTAGACGGCTGCGCCACTCGGGAGCCCATCGTTGTGTTTGGAGGAAAAAGGGGGTTGCTTGCAAGCCTAAGAACCGTAACGCACTGGGGTTGCGGCATCATGCTGTGGGGGTGCTTTGCCGCAGGAGGGACTGGTGCACTTCACAAAATAGATGGCATCATGAGGAAGGAAAATTATGTGGATATATTGAAGCAACATCTCAAGCCATCAGTCAGGAAGTTAAAGCTTGGTCGCAAATGGGTCTTCCAAATGGACAATGACCCCAAGCATGCTTCCAAAGTTGTGGCAAAATGGCTTAAGGACAACAAAGTCAAGGTATTGGAGTGGCCATCACAAAGCCCTGACCTCAATCCTATATAACATTTGTGGGCAGAACTGAAAAAGCGTGTTCGAGCAAGGAGGCCTACAAACCTGACTCAGTTACACCAGCTCTGTCAGGAGGAATGGGCCAAAATTCACCCAACTTATTGTGGGAAGCTTGTGGAAGGCTACCCGAAACGTTTGACCCAAGTTAAACAATTTAAAGGCAATGCTACCAAATACTAATTGAGTGCATGTAAACTTCTGACCCCCTGGGAATGTGATGAAATAAATAAAAGCTGAAATAAATCATTCTCTCTACTATTATTCAGACATTTCACATTCTTCAAATAAAGTGGTGATCCTAACTGACCTAAGACAGGACATCTTTACTAGGATAAAATGTCAGGAATTGTGAAAAACTGAGGTTAAATGTATTTGGCTAAGGTGTATGTAAACTTCCGACTTCAACTGTAGCTGTCTGACCAAACGGACACGTTTGACATTGCAACCCTTGCAATCTATCCCAAACACCACACAAGAAATTGGCATTAGCCTACAAATGCAAACATGTTTATATCGGCAGGTATCGGTAGGAATGCAAAACCCCTGATGCTTTGTGGCCTGACTGTTACAGTCATCGGCCCCTGTCGTGCCCCCCTGGCCTGCGCCCTATTCACCCCTGGATGACTTGAGGAAGTGTGGAATTGTCAGTATTTTGTCTGAATAACTGGACCATAATCTGTTTTGCAACTGAAAAAACATAAGAAAATCGCTAAGAAGGCGGTAAGGACCCCCACCTTGGCATTCTAACCCATATAGAACCAATAGAACCCCCACCTTGGCATTCTAACCCATATAGAACCAATAGAACCCCCACCTTGGCATTCTAACCCATATAGAACCAATAGAACCCCCACCTTGGCATTCTAACCCATATAGAACCAATAGAACCCCCATCTTGGCATTCTAACCCATATAGAACCAATAGGACCCCCACCTTGGCATTCTAACCCATATAGAACCAATAGAACCCCCACCTCTCCCAGGTGTTCTTTAACAGCGTTTTCCAAACTCGGTCCTGGGGCCCCCCTGGGTGCACGTTTAGATTTTTACTAATCATCAAGCTTTTATTATTTGAATCAGCTGTGTAGTGCTGGGGCAAAAAACAAAACGTGCACCCAGGGGGGGCCCCAGGACCGAGTTTGTGAAACCTTGCTTTAGAATACGCCTGGATTCTGGATTTGATCATGATCATCCAAAAAAGGACGAAGGAGAATGACAATGTCATGGTAATAAAATACATGTTTTAGGTCTTTGTTATAAAGTTATTTTTTAAATAATTTCCACTGTCAAGTTTGTCACCGACAATCTCTTGCAATAGATTTTACCTGTAAATAAATAAATAATACATAAAAGTTTTTTCTGTAAATTTGCAGCTTTAAAAACGCAGCATCAGTCATTTAGGAAAACATCAGACTGAAGGCCCACTCCCAGAAACAGAACAATGAAATGAAAGTAATTATTCTAGATATTCTACAGCTTCTATTCTACTGTATTACTGTTGCCTAGACAGACCTCGAGTCATCCACATGTTTTCTCTGTGGCCCTCACAGCTATTTCATGACGTATTAATGGGTCTCTACATCTTAATAGATTCTAGAAAAGAAAGCACCCTAGTTGCAGGGAGAAGGGGAGCGGGAGGGAGAGGGGAAGGTCAAAGTCACAGAGGTAAACATCCAAACATATCATCGGCATCCTGGATAAAGTTTATTTTCAGATATATTGCAATAATTGCTTTATTTTCAGAAATCCTTTGGGACGTTTTGGCTCGGACAAGGCTTACTGGTCCAAGGCTTACTGGTCCAAGGCTTACTGGTCCAAGGCTTACTGGTCCAAGGCTTACTGGTCCAATGCTTACTGGTCCAAGGCTTACTGGTCCAAGGCTTACTGGTCCAAGGCTTACTTTTTCTTCATGTTGCTATTTAGTCATAGAACTTCACAAGTGTTTTTAATGACTTTGATTGGTTCTAGAGTCATAAAAAGCGTTCAGGGGCCATAGCAAGTCAGCACAAGATCAATGACATGTTCAATAGAAATAGACAGAAAAACAAATAGCTTTGTGGCCAATTGTCAGTGATTATGATTGAAGTCTGAAGTTTGTTTAAAAAAAAAAGAGTGGGTGAACGCACGCACACACGCACGCACGCACGCACGCACACACACTCGCACACACACACACACACACACACACACACACACACACACACACACACACACACACACACACACACACACACACACACACACTTTCTCTCTCTCTTATTCTCTCTTTCTGTCTCTCGCTCCTCTGTCTCTCTGCTGGGTGGAGCTTGGAGGAAACTGTCCCACTGGGGTTTTGTCCCTGTCTGTGGCCTGGGTTCAAAGCTGGTAGCATTGGGAGGAGATCTCTTAAACAGCATATTAAGCACAAGTTAATTATATGCCAACCTTTGGGACAAAGGCAGAGAAAAAGCTTTCGCTTGAATAGATGGCAAGACAAGAAAAGAAAAAAGCAATTATACTCAGCCTCTGAAACTTTTTTGCATTTGAAAAAAACCTCCGTTTTTATTTTAGATTTCCATTTGTATTCTATGATACTGTGGAGTTAGCTTATGTCACGTTGTTGTAATTGTGAGGGGAAAGTGGTTCAGTGCTACTCACACTATCCTCTCATCAACATAATTATTTTAAACCGTAGATACCATTGCAAGTAAACCAGGAAGTAGTTGTCCAGAGGCCTTGGTCTACGTGCCGATGTATGCATTTGAGATAGGCAGATGGACAAGACACATTTCCATTGCTCTCAAAATGGACATCTAAGTATATTTTCTATAAAGACTCTATTCTATAACCTACCTCTCTCTTTTTTTTTCTCTCCATGGTATAGATGAACCACAGTATAGATCAAGCTGCATCAGATCTCCTCAGTATGATGTTAGGTTAGCCATAATATAGATCTGGTTCACCCTATGGTTTCTCTGGGCCCCCATACAATGATGACCCCTCACTCACCCTGGAGAGAAGTTCCAGGAACCTCAAACTGAGGTTGCACGGAAAAACGGCGAGGGACAAAGAGAAGAGATTGAGGCATGTGGTGGTAAGAGGAGAGCGGCAGAGAGAAGTGAGTCAACGTTAGGTGCCACAGCCAGGGTATGGAGGAAGGCTGTCAGCCCAGAGGACCAGTCCGGCTCAAGGTACCAGGCCACAGCCCCCTGTGGTCCCAGAGTAACAGCAGCCTAGGGGGCTATGCCAGAGCTGTCTCCACCTCAGTGCCATACCAGAGGCCCCAGAGGAACATCTTTAGGTGCCAGCACCACTGACCACAATGGATCCCATCCACACACTGATGTAACTCCCAGTGGTTATACCCACTTTATAACTGGCTTTTAATGAAGGAGTAAGGAAGGGGACATGGTACATAAAAAAAGAGGAAAGGGGTTTGTCTAATTACAGATGTAGGATCTTAATTTGATCACTCTTTTGTTGCTGAGAATGTTCCTGCACTGCAGGAAATGCTAACTTGTAGTGTATTAAAGGTTTAGAAGGGCTTCTAAAGTTTGTAATTTCCACTTTAAAATGTCAGACTTGTATCACCCCTACAAAAAAATGTCCATTGATTATAATCCACATAATAATTTACATTTCCTGTTGATGCAGGATTCTTCTTCTGCTGTAGAAAACTGGCTCAAATTAAGATCCTACATCTGTAAAGTTTAGAAAATGTTTAAAAAGCACAGTTAAAAGTGCACTATGCAGAAATCGCTCCGGCATTTCCTGGTTGCTAATATTCTAATAGTTAGCCTAATTTCAGTTTATGTGACAAAACAAGCAAGTATAGTGTAGAGAATCATTGTACCATCTAAACCACTGTGAAATATATTTTCCATAACCAAAAATATTGTATTTTCAGCTGTTTGAAGCTGGTGTACAAAACTGAAAGTAAAAGACCCAAGAACGAAACTTAACAGGAAGCATAGAAATAGCGCACATAGAACAGATATACTGCTTCTTAGACTTGCTTTCAACGAGAATGACAGACCTATAACTCATATTTCGATGTTAATTTGGTCGGGTCTCCCCAAAAAGTGACACATTGCAGCTTTAAATGTGTAGAATTACTATTGTATCTACTTTACTTTAGTTTATTTAGTACATTTTTTCATAACTCTATTTTCTTAAAACTGCATTGTTAGGGAGGGACTACTTTGACTTGTCCAATAAGAAATGCAAATGTTTGTTTTCCGTTGCATGCCCTAACGAACAAGTCCCAGTTGTGCTTCCTGATTAAGAGGGGTTGGTGTAAATGCGGAAGACACATTTTAGTTGAATGCGTTCAGTTGTGCAACTGATTAGGTAACCCCCTTTCCCGTTCCAAGTGTAAAACATACAGTAGCTATCTCTCCCATCTATAGAAGACTATACTGCCCTCTAGTGGCTGTATGGAGACATTGCATTTACTCAGACATTCTCAACAGAGGCAGTTGGGATATAAGTCAATAGAAGTCAATAAGAACTTCATAAAAATACACAGTAAGATACAGAAAGTTCTGACAGAAATTTTGCCTCCATCTCAAGCTGAACATGTTTATTTCTTAACTGGTAAAATATAGTACATTTGTATAAAATATATCACTCGGCTGACGTGTATATAGTAAACACTACTATTATAGCCATTATTGCTTAACACAATATTATTTTGCCAGCAAAACGTCTGATTGAATGGTGACAGACAGGTATCAAAACACACAACACAAAGAAACACAAAAATATCCACGATAAAGTTGTTATAAAAACAAAAAGAGAAC
Source organism: Coregonus sp. 'balchen' (assembly GCA_902810595.1). Lineage (NCBI taxonomy): Eukaryota > Metazoa > Chordata > Actinopteri > Salmoniformes > Salmonidae > Coregonus > Coregonus sp. 'balchen'. The sequence goes on from LR778262.1 coordinate 7,180,778, forward strand.
CTGTTACTTTTATTTTAAAAAAAATCATACATTCTAAGTAACACCACTATCAAACCATTCACATCTTCATCGCTGTGACTGTGATTATTAGTATTGTGTAACATTTATTTCTGCATCTTTTCTTTTTATTCCTTGAATATTGTTAGTTCAAATCGTCTTTGGTTGGCCGGTAGTCTGTATACAGTTTTCCAAACTAGATCAAATGTCAATGGTTAGTCATGGATAGGACCAGGAGTTTCCATGACGACTAACTCTGTTGTATTAAGAACTAGAGAACAGTACTAGTCGTGACCAAGCAGGATTAAAAAGGCACCAATACTGAAATGAAATACAGCCTCATAGGATCTACTGTAAATGTGTGTAAACGTGATCTAGAATTACAATTCAAACAGATAGATACTACTGTAAGATACTTTTCATTATCCTCCAAGGTGACGTTTACGTGAAATCAAAGCCACATAGGCTTCCTGTATGTGCTGGCCTCTTGGACTGTCTGTGTGTCACAAGGAGAGAGAACCGTCTGTCCTCATCCACGCAGCGCTGCAGTCAGTGCAATGCCACAGTATGAAGTCACGTCATGTGATATCAGCTCTACTGGTCATGGCTGTCAGATGCATAGAAATAGTATCTATGGAACGTTCCTACCATTATAGTCAATGATGGCATATTGGGTGGACTGATTCTATTTCTATAGTCAGAAGGCCACACTTCCTGCAGCTCAGAGGTCCCATACACGTTAAAGTACCTCAGATACAGTACCTCAACGCAGTACACCCAATTCTTTATAAAACCCCGTTGAAGATGTTCAGGGTAAGTGAAGGCATCGTTAAGACCCTGTAAACAACAGTAAGTACAGCAGGTTATGGAGTTCGGTCCTGTGAGACGGTACTCCCTCTATCCTCCTCTCTCTTTTATTCTCTGTACCTCTCATGCCCCATATATACGTTTAGACAAAGGCACTTTTGATATTCTTCCCCGATAACTCCTATAATTGTAAAAGAGTGAGCTGCTTTAAGAACAATTAGCTACAGTAAACACGTAACTAGTGTAAACAAACTCTCTGTCTGAAAACATGGCCTCTTTACCGTACAACAGATTCAGAGTATGGAAGCAGATTCATGCCAAAAAGGCCTCTGCGTGAATACTGATATGATATGTTATCATTATGATGTGAGTGTGTGTGTGTCATCACTACGTGTGTGTGTGTGTCATCACAATGTATGTGTGTGTGTCATCACAATGTATGTGTGTGTGTCATCACAATGTATGTGTGTGTGTCATCACAATGTATGTGTGTGTGTCATCACAATGTATGTGTGTGTGTCATCACAATGTATGTGTGTGTGTCATCACAATGTATGTGTGTGTGTCATCACAATGTTGCGTATGTCCCTGACAGGAGTGTGTCCCTGGGAATATAGATGAATCTTCAAAGCATTCAGGTGTCTATCAGTCATTTTTTTCATGCACTTTTTTTTTTGCATTCTTCCTCGGAAGAGCTATGTTTTCCTCAGTTCTCATTACGGAAGGGTTAGACCTCGGAATTCCATAAGCAGTCCACGAGACAGACATTAGAGTTCCGTCACTGTCAACATTGTCATATACACAGCATATAAATGGATAACTTATTTACATCGTGGTACCCTCTCTGTCCAACTGTTGCCCTAAAGAACCTGTGATTGAAATGACCGTCATTATGGTGATGATGTCATTACGGTGAACACGTCATTATGGCGTTGACGTCGTTATGGTGATGACAGTCATTTCAGGCAAACAGTTCTGCGTCAAGCAACAGTTTTGTACCAAGCAACAGTTTTGT
>LR778262.1:7187596-7209198 GCA_902810595.1 Coregonus sp. 'balchen'
GCCCGCACAAGCGCTCAGCTTAAAGGCTCTGCATGGTCAATCCGATATCTGCAGTGGCAGTATAGCATTTACTGCAATGCGGCCTCCACAGAAGTCAGTGCAAACATACTTTTCGCGCTTCGCGGAGCAGAGCTGTTGTGAAGGAAGTTGTCAAGGAAGTGAGTTTGTGTTTATACAGGACCTCCCGCCCCCCACCTACTGTCAACCAATCATGTCAGCGCGGAGCTATACAGAGCCCTCTGCGTTGTTAAAGGCGCTGGATGGTCAATCGGACCTCTGCATTGGCTGTGTAGCATTTACGGTGATACGGCCTCTGCAGAAGTCAGGGCATTCATACTTCTTGCGCTTCGTGGAGCAGTGCAGAGCTGTTGTCAAGGAAGTGAGTTTGTGTTTCTACAGGACCTCCCGCCCCCACCTATCGTCAACAAATCATGTCAATGCAGAGCTATACGGCGCTATACGGTGCTATACGGAGCTATACGGAGCAATACGGAGCTATACGGAGCAATACGGAGCAATACGGAGCCCTCCGCATTGTGACAAAATTTGAGAGGCGCACGGTGATGTGGTAAGCCTCCAGAGCATCACACCCTTCTTAAGGAGCCATCACACCCTTCTTAAGGAGCCATCACACCCTTCTTAAGGAGCCATCACACCCTTCTTAAGGAGCCATCACACCCTTCTTAAGGAGCCATCACACCCTTCTTAAAGACCCATGGGGCGGCGCACAATTGGCCCAGCGTCGTCCAGTTTAGGGGAGGGAATGGCCGGCAGGGATGTAGCTCAGTTGGTAGAGCATGGTGTTTGCAACGCCAGGGTTGTGGGTTCGATTCCCACTAGTGGCCAGTATGAAAAACTCATTAACTGTAAGTCGCTCTGGATAAGAGCGTCTGCTAAAAAAAAAAGACTAAAAAATGACTAAATCACACCCTTCTTAAGGAGCCATCACACCCTTCTGAAGGAGCCATCACACCCTTCTGAAGGAGCCATCACACCCTTCTTAAGGAGCCATCACACCCTTCTTAAGGAGCCATCACACCCTTCTTAAGGAGCCACCACACCCTTCTTAAGGAGCCATCACACCCTTCTTAAGGAGCCATCACACCCTTCTTAAGGAGCCATCACACCCTTCTTAAGGAGCCATCACACCCTTCTTAAGGAGCCTTCAAAACACATTCCAGAGCAAGCATAAATTGGCTTTTAGAGGGAACCCTGCCTACGTGGTCTGGAGACTGATGGTTTTCTGTTCTACCTGATACTTAATTGCCCCCACCTGGTGTCCCAGGTCTAAATCAGTCTGTAATTAAAAAAAAGCAGAGGAAATGTCTTCGAGGTCCAGAGTTGAGTTTGACGGCTACAGACCTAGGCTATGCGAAGAACATGCTCCGATAAGCACAGGGCAACGTTATATTTCTAAGAAAATGTACTTCCTTCCCGAGTTTCTGCGCTGCTGACATTGTGTATATAAAACTAGGATACACTGCATTACACACTGCAATGGATAGGCGTTCCCAATCAAGAGCCCTGGCCTGCCCTGCTCCTGCTGATGTAAAACATTTTGTGCTGCCTAACCAATAACATTTACATTTAAGTCATTTAGCAGACGCTCTTATCCAGAGCGACTTACAGTTAGTGAGTGCATACATTATTATTTTTTAATGTTTTCATACTGGCCCCCCGTGGGAATCGAACCCACAACCCTGGCGTTGCAAACGCCATGCTCTACCAACTGAGCTACATCCCTGCCGGCCATTCCCTCCCATACCCTGGACGACGCTGGGCCAATTGTGCGCCGCCCCATGGGTCTCCCAGTCGCGGCCGGCTACGACAGAGCCTGGATTCGAACCAGGATCTGCGATGCAGTGCCTTAGACCACTGCGCCACTCGGGAGACCGAGTGGCGAGTCAAAGGCTTCTTCTGAAAATAATGTTTTAATTGTCCAGAAAATGGCAATAACTGTGCTGTGGCACTTCAGGAGGCGAGTCAAAGGCTTCTTCTGAAAATAATGTTTTAATTGTCCAGAAAATGCTATATTTATGCGTGCGGAATAGGCCTACTGATGCCCTGCTCAGTTTGAGAGGGAAAGCGCGAAGATGAGAAGGAGGACTGGAGGTCAGCTTGCTACTGCTTTAATTGATATTAATAAAATAATGAAGCTATTTATCAGAGACACTGACCTCACAATAAGCCATATTCAAGTAATTTACACAACTTACATTACTATGAAGCGGCAGCCGCGGAGATGGACAGCGCACGGGTGCTGAAAGTAGGCTAATTCGAGAAGGCCTAATTGACTTTACGCTACTAACAACAAGAGGGCTTTGTGTTGTAGCCTATTTCTTCCTATTCAAGAAACAAGAGGTAGGCCTACCTGTTTGACAGATGAAATTATAGTCTACGATCCATAGATTTTGTCAGCCAATTCCTTCAGTCACCATGCACTCCTTAAATATCTCAGTGTCGGTGAAGAGCTTGGTGTGTTAAGTTAAAACCAGGGGATTGAGGGGATATATGAGGGTATTGTGGCTTTTGTTGTAGAAAATGTCTACAAGAATAGGACTACCCTTTGTTAGCTTAATGGACCTGATTATATACAGTAAAATGATCTATAACAACGCTTTAGTCCGCAAAGACGTGATTCCGATGCATATTGGGATATCTTTGTTTTGTCTCTATGTGATTCAGAGGCTGTGCTACATACAACATTCTATAGCCGAGGACACAAAAAAATTGACTTTGCTTGGGAAGTAAAATGCTTGGGATTCTGTCACTATGAATTGACATTCAACATTTTCAACAGGCTATTAAACAACATACTAACTCTAAATCAGTCAGGAGCAAGCCAGGTAGCCTAAGAAGGAACGAAAAAATGAATAATTTAGGCTATATTATTATTATTTCAAGGCTTTAGCCTGCCATTTAAGAAATCAATGGTGTTTGTTCCACGCTACAGGTCGGCAGGAGGGCTCAGCATTTCAACAACACATCAACATCAACAACAACACTTCAACAACATGCCTATACATTTCGCATTTAGGCTGTATAAAAATAATAATTTAAAAAAAATACTTAGAATTAAATAATAATGAAACAAAAAAATGCCTTATTAGGCTATACCAGCGGTTCCCAAACTAGGGCTCACAACCCCATGTGGGTTCACCTGATATGAAAATGGGGTGGCGGGAGAATTGACAAAATCGTGAAGAAAAAAAGATATACCAATATATATATATATATATATATATATATATTATAATATCCTCTTTGTCTCTCCAAATCATTGTAATGTGGTTAACCTTAAAAATCGAAATGAAAATTATTCTAATTTAAATGATAAAATTCAACCAGAGTGCCCTTAGATCATGGGAAAAGGCCGCACTTGACCGTTGCACTTGAATCCTTCCCACAGTGAATGGCTAGGCTCGCTACACTATGAAACCACACACTATTGCAGAGACTTTCATATTGCTATGGTGAAAACACGTGTTGGGAGGCACAGAAACTCACATCAATACCTTTGTCAGATAACACTGTTAAACTAAGTATTTATGCTATTGCTAGCAATCAACAGGAAACTCTGAACGACTCAAAACCTCCCCAGCTTATGCTCTCCAAATGGACGTTAGCTGTGAGGGTCGAGATGCCCATGAATTGACTTTTGTTCGCTCTACATGTCGGGGGATTCACGAGGACATATTGTTCTTTCTCACGATTCCCGAGCATGCAAAGGCACAGTGTGCTGTGTGGCTATATTGACGAAAAACGGATTCCATGGGATCGAATTGCGTGCTTTTGCGCAGATGGGGCTCCATCTACGGTGGGCAGGCCTCTGCACTCTAGTTATGAATGTCTCCCTCTGCCATATGGATGCATTGTATGAGACACCGAGAGAAACTTGCGGCAAAAGAGCTGAGCACAGAACTTGGAGATATACTGCAGCAGGTAACTTCGATTGTAAATGACATCAAACCACATCCACTATTCGCAAAACTAGTGTTGGAAAGATTTTTCGCATTGAGAGTGGAACTGTTACAATCAGTAAGTGTTCCACACAAGCGATGGCTGCTCACCTCCCAACGCCTGGATGAGCACTTTGGGACATACTTCCCAATCCGTTTGACTGTGATCATGGCTCAGTTGACATGCCGGTAAGTGAAATCGAACAGCTGATCGAGTTGTCATGTGACCGAATGCATTCACGGGTCACTACAGAGGAGTGGTTTCCTGACTCAAAGGGAATACCCTGCCGTCTCCCTCTGAGCATTAATGCCGCGTACAAAACAACTGGGAACTCGAAAAGAAACTAGCTCGGACTGGGAAAAATTGTTTTGAACGATCGTCCAACTCGGAATTCGGGCCTTTTTCTAGAGCTCCGACTTTCCGACCTGAAGATCACAGACGTCATGATTTGACCTTGTATTTTTCAGAGTTCCCAGTTGTCTTGAAATCAGTGCTCTCATTTGCATTATAACCAAATATGAATCCAGGTTGGATGTGACAGCAGGGATGAGGTGCACCCCCTGACTTTGAGAAGCTCCGACGCGACGTGCATCAAGCACACCCATCTCATTAGTGGTGGTGAGATAAGATACATTATGTCAGACTCATTTGCAATTGACTGTCATAGCGCCACATAAAAAAGGAAACATTGGCTGTTAATTACATCATTTATTTCACATGGTTGGGGTTGCGAGAAATTTCATATATCAAAATGGGGTCGTGGGCCAAAAAAGTTATACAGTCAGTGCCTTTGAATTCACTTTTAGAAACACGAGTTTGGCCAGTCTTTGGTTTGAGGATCAGGCGGTGAGCTATGCATGCCTAGTTTGTTAATTTAGCCTATCAGATGCTCTTATATTCCCACGCCCTAATCACAGTCAACACAAATCTATTTTGTAATAACAATATCATTGAATAAAATATAATAAATTAGAAAATGATAGTTTCCCAAATGAAATAAAAGTTAATATAGGCTACCTGATGCTATGCGGCTGCTGTGTTAAACAACAAATAGCTTTTTGATGATGATCAGATACTTCAGTTGTAACTGGTTCTGTTGCGCTAAATGTTTCCAGTTGATAGACAACTTTAGCAATGTTCCAAACTTAGAATATCCTCTTTTTTAACAACAGCTTGATAGAAATCAAAACGTCTCCAGTGCTGCACCATGCGCTAATTCGTTGTCATGCTCGGTTGTGGTATTAAAAAAGATTATGCTTGTCTTCATGAAATGTGTTTATAAAAGGCAATTTTTTCTCAGACTGCAAATAAGATGATAGATTCAAGCATGGGCTTTTATTATAAAGAATATATTTTCATCCCTAGACGTGTCCGGTATGGTCTGCGAATTCACAACCTTCTGGCTACTTTGCCATGTAATGCTTACAAAACGAAAAACAGTTTCTAAAACTGCATATCTAAGGCTCTGGCCTGTCCTATATGTGACGGCAAATGGTAGGAATGTTCACTGCTATCCACACATCTTTTAGTTATTATTTTGGGTATAGGGGAGGGTAACTTTAAAAATTTTCAAGTGTTCAGGGAGGGTCGGGTAAAAATATATTTTACTGAAGGGAGGGCCATCCATTTTCCTTTCAGAGAGGTCCAAAAAATGTATACAAACATATATAAGGAATAAGATAATAAGAAGAAGACAAAGACAAGTCTTCACCTGGTACTCGCTGAGGAAGCCCCCTCTCCTCCTCTGTGTCCCTGATCCCTGCTCCATACTGGGCAGCGGGGTGGGGGGTGGGCCGCCAGTTGCTGCTGCATACTTAGCCTTCAGGCTGTACTGCTGGGCTGGTGTTAGACTAGACATTTCTGGCAACCCTCCTCCTCCCCCTCCAACACCATGACAGGGCCCTCCTCTGCAGCTGGTCTCAGGGGGGAGGGTGTCACCTCCTCCCTGGTCAGGACCCAGGAACCCTGCTGGAAATGTACATGTTAAAAACATGTTGGAAATACAATGCTTACACACATTTTATCGTAAGACGGGCCGCCCCCAGGAAATACCCGTGCTAAGGACTATTCAACGCTGGTCTGACCAATCGGAATCCACGCTTCAAGATTGTTTTGAACACGCGGACTGGGATATGTTCTGGGTAGCATCCGAAAATAATTTAGACGAATACACTGAAACGGTGACTGAGTTTATCAGGAAGTGTATAGGTGATGTTGTGCCCACTGTGACTATTAAAACCTACCCTAACCAGAAACCGTGGATAGATGGCAGCATTCGCGCCAATCTGAAAGCGCGAACCACTGCATTCAACCATGGCAAGGTGACTGGGAATATGGCAGAATACAAACAGTGTAGCTACTCACTCCGCAAGGCAATTAAACTGGCAAAACATCAGTATAGAGACAAAGTGGAGTCGCAATTCAGTGGCTCAGACACAAGACGTATGTGGCAGGGTCTACAGACAATCACGGACTACAAAAGGAAAACCAGCCACGTCGCCGACACCGACGTCTCGCTTCCAGACAAGCTAAACACCTTCTTCGCCCGCTTTGAGGATAACACAGTGCCACTGATGAGGCCCACTAACAAGGACTGTGGCCTCTCCTTCTCTGTGGCTGACGTGATTAAGACATTTAAGCATGTTAACCCCCGCAAGGCTGCCGGTCCAGACGGCATCCCTAGCCGCGTCCTCAGAGCATGCGCAGACCTGCTGGCTGGTGTGTTTATGGACATATTCAATCTCTCCCTTTCCCAGTCTGCTGTCCCCACATGCTTCAAGATGACCACCATTGTTCCTGTACCCAAGAAAGCAAAGGTAACTGAACTAAATGACTATCGCCCTGTAGCACTCACCTCTGTCATCATGAAGTGCTTTGAGAGACTAGTCAAGGATCATATCACCTCTACCTTACCTGTCACCCTAGACCCACTTCAATTTGCTTACCGCCCCAATAGATCCACAGACGATGCAATCGCCATCACACTGCACACTGCCCTATCCCATCTGGACAAGAGGAATACCTATGTAAGAATGCTGTTCATTGACTATAGCTCAGCATTCAACAACATAGTACCCTCCAAGCTCATCATTAAGCTCGAGGCCCTGGATCTGAACCCCGCCCTGTGCAACTGGGTCCTGGACTTCCTGACGGGCCGCCCCCAGGTGGTGAAGGTAGGAAACAACATCTCCACTTCACTGATCCTCAACACTGGGGCCCCACAAGGGTGCGTGCTCAGCCCCCTCCTATACTCCCTGTTCACCCATGACTGCGTGGCCAAGCACGCCTCCAACTCAATCATCAAGTTTGCAAATGACACAACAGTAGTAGGCTTGATTACCAACAATGACGAGACCGCCTACAGGAAGGAGGTGAGGGCTCTGGGAGTGTGGTGCCAGGAAAATAACCTCTCACTCAACGCGAACAAAACAAAGGAGATGATCATGGACTTCAGGAAACTGCAAAGGGTGCACCCCCCTATCCACATCGACGGGCCGCAGTGAAGAAGGTGGAAAGCTTCAAGTTCCTTGGCGTACACATCACTGACAAACTGAAATGGTCCACCCACGCAGACAGTGTGGTGAAGAAGGCACAACAGAGCCTCTTCAACCTAAGGAGGCTGAAGAAATTTGGCTTGGCCCCTAAAACCCTCACAAACTTTTACAGATGCACCATTGAGAGCATCCTGTCGGGCTGTATCACCGCCTGGTACGGCAACTGCACCGTCCGCAACCGCAGAGCTCTCCAGAGGGTGGTGCGGTCTGCCGAACACATTACCGGGGGTAAACTACCCGCCCTCCAAGACACATACAGCACCCGATGTCACAGGAAGGTCAAAAAGATCATCAAGGACATCAACCACCCGAGCCACTGCCTGTTCACCCAGCTATCATCCAGAAGGCGAGGTCAGTACAGGTGCATCAAAGCTGGGACCGAGAGAATGAAAAACAGCTTCTATCTCAAGGCCATCAGACTGTTAACAGCCATCACTAGCACATTAGAGGCTGCTGCTGCCTATTGAAATCACTGGCCACTTTAAGAAATGGAACACTAGTCACTTTAATAATGTTTACAGTCACTTTAATAATGTTTACATATCTTGCACTACTCATCTCATATGTATATACTGCATTCTATTCTATAATATTCTACTGTATCTTAGTCCATGCCGCTCTGTCATTGTTTGTCCATATATGTATATTTTCTTAAATTTTTGTGTGTATTAAGTATATGTTGTGAAATTGTTAGATATTACTTGTTAGATATTACTGCACTGTCAGAGCTAGAAGCACAAGCATTTCGCTACACCCGCAATAACATCTGCTAAACACATGTATGTGACAAATACAATTTGATTTGATTTGAATTTGATTGTAATACTTTCACAAACATTAGAAATGCTACTTTGGAGTGCATTTATTGTCTCTAAATACATTTAGGTTATCATGTCATTTCATATGCCATGGAACATGTTAGAATTGCAAACAGCATGTTTTAATCTTGTGTGAAATGTCTGGTAGGGAACCCACCTCCCCCTCCTCCTAGCTGGGAGACCTCGCTGGAGCGCCGGCTGGAGAGGTAGGGGGAAACCATGGAAGAACGACGGCTCACTGTGTAGGCTGAGCTCAGGCTGCTGGTGCCACTCCCCCTCCGGTCACTGATAGGACAGACCATGCCAGAGGATCCACCCCCCAGCTCGTGATTGGACAGTTCCATGACTCGGCGGTTGGAGAGGAGGGGCGAGGGAGAACACATCCCTCCGATCATCTCCCCTGGACCACCTGGCGGAACAAAGCAGGACTAGAACCATCAGGTTAACAGTCTAGAGATGGCACAGACAATATTGCAACAGGAAAGATAGCTATAGATCTTTTAAAGTGAATATTACATTTGTGTAATATAGGGTAAGATATGATCTTATTATCGTACTGATTTTATCACAATGAGAATAATTAGTTTAAACTCTTCAAATGTTGATCAAGATGAAAACATGCATATTTGATCTGAAACCAAGTCAAGTGTCTTCAGTCCAGTACCTGGGAGTACCTTACTACCTGTCAGTCAAGTGTCTTCAGACCAGTACCTGGGAGTACCTTACTACCTGTCAGTCAAGTGTCTTCAGTCCAGTACCTGGGAGTACCTTACTACCTGTCAGTCAAGTGTCTTCAGTCCAGTACCTGGGAGTACCTTACTACCTGTCAGTCAAGTGTCTTCAGTCCAAAACCTGGGAGTACCTTACTACCTGTCAGTCAAGTGTCTTCAGTCCAGTACCTGGGAGTACCTTACTACCTGTCAGTCAAGTGTCTTCAGTCCAAAACCTGGGAGTACCTTACTACCTGTCAGTCAAGTGTCTTCAGTCCAGTACCTGGGAGTACCTTACTACCTGTCAGTCAAGTGTCTTCAGTCCAGTACCTGGGAGTACCTTACTACCTGTCAGTCAAGTGTCTTCAGTCCAGTACCTGGGAGTACCTTACTACCTGTCAGTCAAGTGTCTTCAGTCCAATACCTGGGAGTACCTTACTACCTGTCAGTCAAGTGTCCTCAGTCCAATACCTGGGAGTACCTTACTACCTGTCAGTGAAGTGTCTTCAGTCCAATACCTGGGAGTACCTTACTACCTGTCAGTCAAGTGTATTCAGTCCAGTACCTGGGAGTACCTTACTACCTGTCAGTCAAGTGTCTTCAGTCCAGTACCTGGGAGTACCTTACTACCTGTCAGTCAAGTGTCTTCAGTCCAGTACCTGGGAGTACCTTACTACCTGTCAGTCAAGTGTCTTCAGTCCAATACCTGGGAGTACCTTACTACCTGTCAGTCAAGTGTCTTCAGACCAGTACCTGGGAGTACCTTACTACCTGTCAGTCAAGTGTCTTCAGTTCAGTAGCTGGCAATACCGTACTACCTGTCAGTCAAGTTTAATACCTGTGAGTGCAGGCAGCTTGTTCCCCCCTCCACAGCGTCCGGGCGGAGTGGGCCGTCTGATCTGTTTCAGCTTCTCTATCTTTAGGTTCTCTAGTCTCTTCAGGGCCTGTGCCGACATGCCCCCCATCCCTGCTGTGCCTGCCCCTGACCCCCCCGCCTCGCTGCCTCCTCCTGCCCCTCCGTCCTCCAGAGCGGTCAGGTCCTCCAGACTGCCCGCTGCATTCAGGTTCATCTCCACACCGCTGTCGTTGTTGTTGGCGCTCCCCAGTGGAGAACGCTCGCTACTGCAGGAAGACTGGCCACCCGGGCTGTGCTGAGACTTCTGGAAGAGGGGAGAAAACAGAGAGAGAGAGAGAGAGAGAGAGAGAGAGAGAGAGAGAGAGAGAGAGAGAGAGAGAGAGAGAGAGAGAGAGAGAGAGAGAGAGAGAGAGAGAGAGAGAGAGAGAGAGAGAGAGAGAGAGAGAGAGAGATGCACATTGTTACAACACTGTATATATACATAATATGACATTTGAAATGTCTTTATTCTTTTGAAACTTCTGAGTGTAATGTTTACTAACTACTTCACTTGCTTTGGCAATGTTAACATACGTTTCCCATGCCAATAAAGCCCTTAAATTGAATTGAAAATTGAAATTGAATTGAATTGAGAGAGAGGGAGAAAGAGAGAGAGAGGGAGAGAGAGAGGGAGAGAGGGAGAGAGAGACAACATATCACTTAAAACCACAATCCTTTTGTTTTCCAGTCAACGGCAGCCCCACCATATCCTGTAATCACTCTCAAATTCATAGATGGAGCTATGGATCCAAGCCTTGAGTTCACAAAATCAACATGAAACTATATTCAAAGGAAAACATTGTTTATTTACAAAGACATGGACTCTCCAGTCTAAACTCACCAGAGTGCTCTCAGGTGCCAGCAGTTTGCAGTCCTCCCTGTGTCCAGCCTCCTCTTTCTCTAGCAGCAGTTCACAACACTGTCCACCGGGGGTCAGTGATGAGCCTGGCTGCCGCGGCCCAGTGTCTCCTCTATGCTTCTTAGTGATGTGAGCCTCAGGGCCGTGGACTGTCTTAACGTGCTTCCGCAGAGAGCTGGGGTCTGTGTAGCGCTTAGTACACCCAGGGATCTTACACACGTAGGGCTTCTGTAGAGGGACAGGAGGATACAACACAGGACACATGATGACACTTCAGACGTTTTTATTTGAAGTGATTTCTTAGGCCATCTGCCTTTCAAATAGTCTTTCATTACGTGAAAACATTAGATACATCTGTGAGATAAATTATAGATATCGATGTTATTGATACTAATAGATTATTCACTAGTTATTCATAACAATTCATAACACAACTTAAATCTATAATTTGAGTGAATAATCCTTTTAAGGAGGTGAGGATGTCAGCAGTTGGAGTTAGTGTGATTGGTTGATTGATTTACAGTGTGTACCTCGTTGGAGTGTGTGATTGGTTGATTGATTTACAGTGTGTACCTCGTTGGAGTGTGTGCGGTTCTGGTGCTTGGCTCTGTCTGAGGCGTTGGAGAAGGCTTTGTTGCAGCCCTCGTGTTCACAGACGTATGGTTTCTCCCCCGTATGAGACCTCAGATGGGTCTTCAGGTTCTCCAGGCGAGAGTAGGCCTTATTACAACCCTCAAACTGAAACAACAGACATATTATTACAGCCCTCAAACTGAAACAACAGACATGTTATTACAACCATCAAACTGAAACAACAGACATATTACATACAGCCCTCAAACTGAAACAACAGACATGTTATTACAGCCCTCAAACTGAAACAGATATCTAATTACAGCCCTCAAACTGAAAAAAAAGACATCCTAATACAGCTCTCAAACCAGAACAACAGACATCTTATTACATCCCTTAAAATGAAACAACAGAAACATCTTATTACAGCCTTCAAACAACAGACATATTAAAACATAAAGCATTCAAACTGAAACAATATACATGTTTCTACAGCCCTCAAATTGAAACAGATATCTTATTACAGCCTTCAAACTGAAAAAACAGACATCTTATGACAGCCCTCAAACTGAAAAAAATACATCCTAATACAGCCCTCAAACTGAAACAAATGAAATGTGTTATGACAGCCCTCAAACAACAGATATCTTATTACAGCCTTCAAACTGAAACAACAGACATATTATTACATACAGCCTTCTAACTGAACAGATACGTTATTACAGCCCTTAAACTGAAACAAACATCTTATTAAAACCCTCAAACAGAAAAAATTGACATCTTATTGCAACCCTCAAACTGAAACAACAGACACGTGATTACAGCCCTCAAACTGAAAGAACAGACATCTTATTACAGCCCTCAAACTGAAAGAACAGACACGTGATTACAGCCCTCAAACTGAAAGAACAGACATATTATTACAGCCCTCAAACTTAAACAACAGACATGTTATTACAGCCCTCAAACTGAAACAGATATCTAATTACAGCACTCAAACTGGAACAAATGAAACATGTTATTACAGCCCTCAAACTGAAACAACTGAAATGTGTTATTACAGCCCTCAAACTGAAACAACTGAAATGTGTTATTACAGCCCTCAAACTGAAACAACAGACATCTTATTACAGCCCTCAAACTGAAACAACTGAAATTTGTTATTACAGCCCTCAAACTGAAACAACTGAAATGTGTTATTACAGCCCTCAAACTGAAACAACAGACATCTTATTACAGCCCTCAAACTGAAACAACTGAAATGTGTTATTACAGCCCTCAAACTGAAACAACTGAAATGTGTTATTACAGCCCTCAAACTGAAAGAACAGACATCTTATTACAGCCCTCAAACTGAAACAACAGACATCTTATTACAGCCCTCAAACTGAAACAACAGACATCTTATTACAGCCCTCAAACTGAAACAGATATCTAATTACAGCACTCAAACTGGAACAAATGAAACATGTTATTACAGCCCTCAAACTGAAACAACTGAAATATTTTATTACAGCCCTCAAACCAGAACAACAGACATCTTATTACAGCCTTCTAACTGAAACAACTGACATGTTATTACAGCCCTCAAACTGAAACAACTGACATGTTATTACAGCTCTCAAACAGAAACAACAGACATCTAATTACATCCCTTAAAATGAAACAACAGAAACATCTTATTACAGCCTTCAAACTGAAACAACAGACATATTAAAACATAAAGCATTCAAACTGAAACAATAGACATGTTTCTACAGCCCTCAAATTGAAAAAGATATCTTATTACAGCCTTCAAACTGAAAAAACAGACATCTTATTACAGCCCTCAAACTGAAACAACAGACATGTTATTACAGCCCTCAAACTGAAACAACAGACATCTTATTACAGCCCTCAAACTGAATCAACAGACATCTAATTACAGCCCTCAAACTGAAACAACTGAAATGTGTTATTACAGTCCTCAAACTGAAAGAACAGACATATTATTACAGCCCTCAAACTTAAACAACAGACATGTTATTACAGCCCTCAAACTGAAACAGATATCTAATTACAGCACTCAAACTGGAACAAATGAAATGTGTTATTACAGCCCTCAAACTGAAACAACTGAAATGTGTTATTACAGCCCTCAAACTGAAACAACTGAAATGTGTTATTACAGCCCTCAAACTGAAACAACTGAAATGTGTTATTACAGCCCTCAAACTGAAACAACAGACATCTTATTACAGCCCTCAAACTGAAACAACTGAAATGTGTTATTACAGTCCTCAAACTGAAAAAATTGACATCTTATTACAGCCCTCAAACTGAAACAACAGACACGTGATTCCAGCCCTCAAACTGAAAAAACAGACATCTTATTACAGCCCTCAAACTGAAACAACAGACACATGTTATTACAGCCCACAAACTGAAACAACAGGCATATTATTACAGCCCTCAAACTAAAAAAAACAGACATCTTGCTACAACCTTCAAACTGAAACAACAGGCATCTCATTAAATACATCCTTTGACTGAAACAACAGACACATGTTATTACAGCCCTCAAACTGAAACAACATACATTTTATTACAGCCCTCAAGCTGAAACAACTGAAACATATTATTACAGCCCTCAAACTGAAACAACAGACATCTTATTAAACACCTCAAATTTAAACAACATACATGTTATTACAGCCCTCAAACTGAAACAACATATATCTTATTACAACCCTCAAACTGAAACAGATTCACAATGTTTTATAACACCCATCAAATTGAAACACATTATGTAGACTGAAAGCCAAGGTCTGATTCAATCACTGTCAGGTAGAGAATTTCCATTAAAGCCACATACATGCACTGTGAGTATACTACCTGTACTTTACCTCTCTCTCTCAAATTGATCTTTGAAATTCATTCTAAACTGTATTCAAATTCATTTAACAATCCATTTCAAAGGTCGGTTTGAGAGAGAGAGAGATCAGGCGACAGTAGCATACTCACAGTACACTTATGTGGTTTCTCTCCTGTGTGCCTGCGCATGTGAACCACCAGCATGTACTGGGCTTTGAATGGTCTCTGCTCCCTGGAACACTCCTGCCAGTGGCACACAAACTCCTTCTTCTCTCCGTGGATGTGCTCATTGTTGATGTGCTGTGGAAGAGAGAGATATGTTATTATCATGGTCATTGTAATGTCGAGAGTGTTCAGTCTTCCAAGATGCTGTGTTATGTGTGGCTCTCCAGGACCAGAGTTAGAGACCACTACTCCAGGACCAGAGTTAGAGACCACTACTCCAGGACCAGAGTTAGAGTCCACTACTCCAGGACCAGAGTTAGAGACCACTACTCCAGACTGAGAGTTAGAGACCACTACTCCAGACTGAGAGTTAGAGACCACTACTCCAGGACCAGAGTTAGAGACCACTACTCCAGACTGAGAGTTAGAGACCACTACTCCAGACTGAGAGTTAGAGACCACTACTCCAGACTGAGAGTTAGAGACCACTACTCCAGACTGAGAGTTAGAGACCACTACTCCAGGCTGAGTTAGAGACCACTACTCCAGACTGAGAGTTAGAGACCACTACTCCAGACTGAGAGTTAGAGACCACTACTCCAGACTGAGAGTTAGAGACCACTACTCCAGACTGAGAGTTAGAGACCACTACTCCAGACTGAGAGTTAGAGACCACTACTCCAGACTGAGAGTTAGAGACCACTACTCCAGACTGAGAGTTAGAGACCACTACTCCAGACTGAGAGTTAGAGACCACTACTCCAGACTGAGAGTTAGAGACCACTACTCCAGACTGAGAGTTAGAGACCACTACTCCAGACTGAGAGTTAGAGACCACTACTCCAGACTGAGAGTTAGAGACCACTACTCCAGACTGAGAGTTAGAGACCACTACTCCAGACTGAGAGTTAGAGACCACTACTCCAGACTGAGAGTTAGAGACCACTACTCCAGACTGAGAGTTAGAGACCACTACTCCAGACTGAGAGTTAGAGACCACTACTCCAGACTGAGAGTTAGAGACCACTACTCCAGACTGTCTCAAACCAACGGTTCCTTTCCTTTCTTCTCCCCTCCTATCTTTCATGTACCCGTAAGGCCAATACTTTTTCCTCATGACCTGACCGGACAAACTCTGGGCCCTAACTAGTGAGTGGGCCCCATGTTTTTCCAGGCCGAGTCACGTGGTCAGAAAACCCTCCTGTCCTGGCCCAATAGTCATGTGCACTAGCTGTTGCTGCCCCTATTCACGTGCACTAGCTTCTACTGTCCCTATTCACGTGCACTAGCTTATACTGTCCCTATTCACGTGCACTAGCTTATACTGTCCCTATTCACGTGCACTAGCTTCTACTGTCCCTATTCACGTGCACTAGCTTCTACTGTCCCTATTCACGTGCACTAGCTTCTCCTGTCCCTATTCACGTGCACTAGCTTCTACTGTCCCTATTCACGTGCACTAGCTGCTCCTGTCCCTATTCACGTGCACTAGCTGTTGCTGTCCCTATTCACGTGCACTAGCTGTTGCTGTCCCTATTCACGTGCACTAGCTTCCGCTGTCCCTAATGTACTCACGTGCACTAGCTTCCGCTGTCCCTAATGTACTCACGTGCACTAGCTTCCGCTGTCCCTAATGTACTCACGTGCACTAGCTTCCGCTGTCCCTAATGTACTCACGTGCACTAGCTGCTCCTGCGTGTCAAACTCCTTGCTGCAGCTCTCCCAGTGGCAGTTGGTCTCGTAGATGGCCTCTGGCTCCGGTTTCTCCTCCCTATCCAGATCTTCCCGACCCTCCAGCAGACCCATCAGAGGATCCTGGGTACAGGTCAAGAGGTCAGGGTTCAACAACACCAGGAAGTTAATGGTTCTCACATGGCATTACATCAAGTAATGTAGGGCTAGCAGTTGTTAAAACACCACATAACATGCATACACAGACAATCTCTGACTCTCACAATGACCATCTCTCACACTTAAATTGTTCGCAAAAATTATACTATGTTTAAAGTTGTGATTGAGAGTTGAGTATGTAGTGTTGTTACCTGTGTGTTATGTCTGTGTTGTGTGTGGTTGAGTGTGTGTGTTTGTGTGTTTGTGTGTGTGTGAGTGTGTAGTGTTACCCGTGGTTATGTGTGGTGTGTGTGTGTTGTGTGGTTGAGTGTGTAGTGTCATTTCTTACCTGTGTGCCAGTGGAGGAAGGGCTGGCCACGTCTCCCTCGGACCTCTCCTCCAGACTCTTAATATTGATCCCATCCATCACACTGCCCAGCCCTGGCTCTGTCTTCAGCTACACAGAGAGACACGTCAGAACTACATTCAACTACATACCGTAGTTTTAGAACGCCTCTCTGTTTCTCTGTATGTCTCGTCTTAAAACTGCCACTATCAGGTGGAGCCCGTAGCAGGTGTCTGAAGACAGTCATAAACAGTCTTACGTGTCCATGTTTGGGTGCGTGGAGTCGGTGGTTGTGTGGGGGTATTCTGGTGGGAGGGGCGTGGCAGGGTTCTGGGGTGTGTCCACCGTACATAGAGACCTGTTGTCTGGACTGGTAGTTCATTGAGTTGGAGTAACCCATAGATGGACTGCCATACAGGAGACAGAACATATGGCTATTGTAAACAGATCACAGTTACTGACACACATTCAACTGAATGGGGAAAAGATAATAAAATATTGATTCATCATAACGCCTACGGATATAACACTGACCACATCGAATAAAGATGATGATCGTTGATGAATTCCAAAATGACTCATGTTTCAATACAAAGTGACTATGAAGCCAAAGAGGTCGTCTATTATTGAGTCCTATCATGCCCCAGTTCTATAGGAAGTGTTCTGGAGATCTGACCTCATGGCACCAACAGACAGATGTCCATAGGAGTTGGCTCCATTAGGTCTGTAGTATAGTATAGTATAGTATAGTTTAGTGTACTATAGTTTAGTATAGTGTAGGGTTCTAACCTCATGGCACCAACAGACAGATGTCCGTAGGAGGAGCCTCCATTGGGTCCACAGCGTGAGTTGACAAATGCTACCAGGGAGTTAGGAGAAGTCCTGATGACCGTGTGGAGGTCCATGCTGGCGTCCGACAGAGGAGAGATGGACAGAGCACGCTTCTTACTCAGCTTCAGCATGGAGCGAGGCGTGGAGAACCGCGAGCCTGGGGGAGAGAGAGGAGCAGGAGGAAGAGGGGGAGAGGTGAGGGGTTGGGGGGAGAAAGGAGCAGGGAGGGGGGAGAGAGGGGGGTGGGGGTTGGGGGGTAGAAAGGAGCAGGGAGGGGGAGGGGGGGGGGGGGTGGGTAGCAGAGGGAGGGGATTGCAAATGATTTTTAAAAAGCGTTTTGCAGCAGAAAACCAAATGTGCATTTCTCATTGGACAAGTCCAGGTAGTCCCTCCCTGTTTCAGTCCGTTTTCTTCCGTTTGGTGCCTAATGAACACGACCCAGTTATTTTCTTACCGCCTCCCATATGGTCTGATCCGTGGCCATGGGGGAAGCCATAGTGGGATGACATGAGGTTGTTCTGACAGTAGGTGGAGCTATTACCACCTGGACAAACACAGAGAAGGAGAATGATCACATTATTAGAGGCTTCAGGACATGGCCATACTGACTGCTTTAGGACATGGCCATACTGACTGCTTTAGGACATGGCCAATCTGACTGCTTTAGGACATGGCCATACTGACTGCTTTAGGACATGGCCAATCTGACTGCTTCAGGACATGGCCATACTGACTGCTTCAGGACATGGCCATACTGACTGCTTTAGGACATGGCCAATCTGACTGCTTTAGGACATGGTCATACTGACTGCTTTAGGACATGGCCAATCTGACTGCTTTAGGACATGGCCATACTGACTGCTTAAGGGCAGGAGTATCATGGAGACGGTTAATGGATAGGGTTCTTCTGGCTCGTTCTCAATTAATCTTTCCTTGATTCCTTGCATCCTCTCTCTTCACCTCCTTCTCAAAACGAGGGAGAAGAAGATCTGAGGGGAGGGGACCTGGAACTTCTCCTTCAATGTGGAGGACTGGAGGAAAGACTAATTGAGATAGAGTTATAATGAGGTTAAAGGTCATGAATTTAGTCACATGATTAGGGTTGCAAAGGGAGGGTATGTTACTGGAAACTTTCAAGGTTTACTAGTAAACTACCAAAATGGTATCTTTCAAGGATTTTATGTAATCTATCACAAGACATCTAGTGGCCCCTTTGGGTACTTCAGATGATCACTGGTGTCTGTAATTATCTCTGACCCTTTGTGTGGCTTTATCACATGTACAATTATTGAAATAATTCAATAAGATGATTAAAAAATAAAAAATAGAATGACAAAGCTTTAAACATCATCCTAAATATAAACCATCATTTTATTGAATACCATTGGTTTTTAATATGAGGGTTTTAGAATGAAATATCCTTTATTCAATCTATTTTAAAAATATATATATATTACTATGTCAATATGTATTTCTTGTCAATGTTTTTGCGTCAAACTGGTGGCACTTGTGAAAAAAGTCAACAGTTGGACGAGTTGTAAGTAATTGAAAATAATGCCATTGTTGATTAGATGTTTTTTTCATTAATTAGGCTGTTTTCTCTTAAACCATATGGGCTATCTACTAGAAACTCATGGACAATATGGACACAGATATAATAAATCAATACTATATATGAATACATGTATTAAATGTTATTCAAGTATAATTTACCAAAGTTACAATAGATTTAATTACCAAAATTACTGAAGATTTTGGTAACTTTGGTAAATTACCGGTAGCTTTGCAACAATACAAACAATAAAGGACTGGCTCACCATCGGAGGACTGATTCAAACCGCGGTGTCCCATCATGCTGTGCAGTGGGGGGGCCAGAGGGGGGCGCATGTACTGGTCCATGGGGTTGACCCCAGAGTTAGGGTTGGTCCTGGGGTTAGGGGTCATGGGGTTAGGGGTCATAGGGTTGTACATGTTCCTGCAGTCCAGAGGCTGGCCGTTGTGGAGTGGAGCGCGGAGCGATGACACATCACTGTAGGGTGACCTTCCTGATGGAGCAAGGCTAGATATACAGACAGACATACATACAGTATACAGACAGACAGACATACAGACAGTATACAGACAGACAGACAGACAGACAGTATACAGACATACAGAGACATACAGAGACACACAGACAGTATACAGACATACAGACATACAGACAGTATACAGACATACAGAGACATACAGAGACACACAGACAGTATACAGACATACAGAGACACACAGAGACACACAGACAGTATACAGACATACAGAGACATACATACAGTATACAGACACACAGAGACATACAGACAGACAGACAGACATACAGTATACAGACAGACAGAGACACACAGAGACACACAGACAGTATACAGACATACAGAGACATACATACAGTATACAGACACACAGAGACATACAGTATACAGACATACAGAGACATACAGACAGACAGACATACAGACAGTATACAGACAAACAGAGACATACAGTATACAGACATACAGAGACATACAGACAGACAGACATACAGACAGTATACAGACAAACAGAGACATACAGACAGACAGACAGTATACAGACACACAGAGACATACAGAGACACACAGAGACAAACAGTATACAGACACACAGAGACATACAGACAGACAGACATACATACAGTATACAGACAAACAGAGACACACAGAGACACACAGAGACAAACAGAGACACACAGAGACACACAGAGACACACAGAGATATACAGACAGTATACAGACAAACAGAGACATACATACAGTATACAGACACACAGAGACATACACACAGTATACAGACAAACAGAGACATACATACAGTATACAGACAAACAGAGACACACAGTATACAGACAAACAGAGACATACAGAGACACACAGAGACAAACAGAGACACACAGAGACACACAGAGATATACAGAAAACCAAAAACAGAACCAAAAAACCCAAAAATACAGAAGGGCACACGGCACAAGAGACACACAAAACATACAGAGACCACAGAGCATACAGAGACACACGAGACCACAGAACCACAGCAGACAAAACAAACATACAGAACACACAGAGACCCATACATACAGAGGACAAGAGACATCGAGACATCAGAAAACAAGAAACCCAGAGACATACAGAGACACACAGGAAAACCCCAGAGACACACAACAGACAACAGACCGAACTAAGAGACACACAACTAAAGAAAAAACCCAAAAATCAAAACATACATAGACACAGACAACACAAGACCCGAGACCCAGAGACACACAGAACATACAAAAAATAAAAAAAGATAGAAACCCGAGACACACAAAACTCAGAGACCTCAGACAACAGAGACCCCGAGACCTACAAAGCCAGATGACCAGAACACACAATAGACCGAACATACAAACACAAAACATACAGAGACATCAATTTGACCAGAACACACGGGGACATACGAGACATACAATAGAACGGACCCAGAGACACCAAAACCCAGAACACACAGACATCAGAGAGACACGGAACATACAACTCAGAGACAAAAAGGCATGAATAGACCGAGACACACATAGACACACTAACACCCGAAACATACGATAGACACAAGAAACAAGAACCCAGAGCAAAAAAAGACCACAGATGACCAGAGACACAGAGACATAAAAAAGACACAGAGACCCCAGGAAAACCCAAAACACACAGGACATCAGAGACATACAGAAGACCAGAGACACCAAGACCCAGAGAACCCCCAACAAAAAATTCACCCGCCTCATTCCCAACCCTCCAAGAAAGGTAAAAATTTTTTTCGTTTTTTTGCGGGGTGGGGGGGAAAAAAAGGGGGAAAAGGGGGGGGGGGGAGGGGACCCTGCACTCATTAACCAAAAGGGAGAAGGGAGTGAAAGGGGGCAAAGGGAGGGAGACAAACGAGACTGCCCAAACTTAAAGGGGAAACTTTGACTTTCCCCCCCATGAGCATAGCCCTTTCTATTTAAAAGGCCCGCCGTAGGAGACCTGGCTTCAAAGAAGACGGATGGAAAAGCCCACAAATCAGGTGGAAACCGATAGCCCCTTGCCAAAATTCCTTTAAAAACCCTTTTCCCGCCAAAATTGGAACAAAATTGAAAAAAAACCAATTTTTCCCTTTTATTTAAAAAAAGGGCCCATCCA
>LR778262.1:7209298-7211798 GCA_902810595.1 Coregonus sp. 'balchen'
TTGAAGTGCTGAACCTACATCTTTGAAAAGTGTGAAGGTGGATGTATAGCAATCAAATCTGAGCCCCTAATTGACATCTTGGGTCCATGGCTACCATTCTGTAATGTAGGCAATAAATGGGTTTTCATTCATGGAGTTTATAAATGAAGGAAACATGAATATGCAAGTCTTATCTGGGGTGTGTTTGGCCATAATGGCTCTTGATCATTACAGAGCAATTCCTTCAGACAGAAATCCTTTAAACAGCCTAGGATTTGGAGTCCATACTCTCCCCTCTCTGTCTCCTCTCTCCCCTCTCTGTCTCCCCTCTCTGTCTCCTCTCTCTCTTCTCTGCTCAAGAGCCACCAACCACTGCTACCGCCAAAAATAACACTGGAGCGCCACTTGAACCCGCGCCTCACCACAGAGCGGCCCGGCCGAGAGAGAGAAGGATCAAACATACACAAAAAAGGAAACGTCATATTGGGATTGCATTTAACTCTACTAGTTCCTAAAATATAGATTTCATGTATTGATGACTTTGGCCAAGATGGAACGCACACATTCAAATATCTTGGCTGGGGCCAAGTTAAGAAAAGTTGAGGGTCTGTGCATGTGTGCGTGTACTGTACATTTTGGATGAAATACTGTATGATTGCTGAGACTGTATCCATTTCAGGTCCCAGTCCATAATTTAAAACCAATGGAATAAGAGCACTCTTATTATCACGTTAAATGTCAATAAATGAACAGTTAAACCAACAAGTGAAAGGCTGGCAGACAAGGCAAATTAGTGCTGAAAATATGAATGATGTGTTTTTTATTAATGATTTTATTTCACCCTTTATTTTGACCTTAGTCTCACTAAGGTCTCTTTTTTTAGAAGAGCCCTGTTATTACAAAAATATACACCTCAATACACTATGAAAAACACAACAGAGATACTAAACACAATCATAGAAAACAAACACATTCTTCAGAAGAAAGGTCCTCAATCAACCATCTGAGTTGCCCTAGAGCAGGGGGTAAGCAACTAAGTTTCAGACACGGGACGATTTTTGTCAGAGCGGGTGGTCGGGGGGCAGGAACATAATTATAATAATTTGTACACTGCAAATTGACCACAACTAACACAACTTGAAATTAACAATAATTTCATACCTTTATTACATTGAGACACGATCACATGTCTCTTTTTTTATTCATGGGACTACTTGGGAACAGATTCTTTTAACAAAAAACTTTTTGGGGCCCCAAAAATAATTAGCGGGCGGGTTCTGGCCAGTGGACCACCTGTTGCTGACCCCTGCCCTAGAGGCACAAAAACATCATATTTTAGAGAGTTTTGGAGATTATTCTCCAAGCAAGGTGCAAAATAAACTAAAAGCAGATGTTTTGGTGGGGTTAGTTCCTGGTTATGGACCAATCACATAACACAGTGAAAGGAGGTTTGAGATATGTCATTTCCTGCCTTTGTTTACATTGTTACTGTAACTTTACTGTACATTTGGCAAAAGCTCTTATCCAGAGACACACACACAGACTTCTCCTGGAATAAAAAACATGCTTGGTGGGGTGGAGACTATCTTGAAAGTGATTTTTCTGTCCAGGAGTAGGTTTAATCCGAGTCTGGGAAATCGGCCCATATTCAATGGATGTGGCCAATATTAGGAGATGTAAACCCACAACCTTGGGGTTGACCAGCCTAGTGTGCAAACCGACTAAACCATGGATTAAATAACTTTATGGGGCTTGAAAGAGACATTCTTTACTTTAGAGGTTGTTTAATGCATAATTGCTGCGTGTTTTAAACGGACAAACTTTATATAAACCAATATGTACTGTTCCTATATGTAAAGAAAGACATCACTAGTTAAAATAAATAATATTACAGTGCATTGCTTTTTGTGCTCTCAGGACACATTTGAGACACCACTTTTAAAAAGTACTTAAACCTCGAACACTGTTTCCACTGGGGTCGTTTTCGGACATATCAGCCTCTCACTTATAGAATCAAGTCTGTCTCTGAGGTACAGAAATCATAGTCTGGTGTGGTCAACAGCTTAGCTACCAAATAGTTGATGAGTACGGCAATAGACGAGAAATAGATGAGGAAAGGATCAAAACCTCAAATATATGTTTGTAGTTATTAATATCCTGTCAAACTCGATATGAATGAATGGATCTGCTGAAATCCCAAGTCAGTCACTCAGTACCCTGACACTTTTCACCGGCATTCACACACACACACACACACACACACACACACACACACACACACACACACACACACACACACACACACACACACACACACACACACACACACACACACACACACACACACACACACACACACACACAGGCACTCAGGCGCGGACACACACATGAACGCATGGCGACCCCTGACCCTAGAGGCACCAAAACATCACATTTTTGAGTTTTGTAGATTATTCCACAAGTACGGCGCAAAATAAACTAAAAGCAGTGAAGAAGATTTGAGATATACATTTTCTGTTTT
>LR778262.1:7216798-7254298 GCA_902810595.1 Coregonus sp. 'balchen'
ACTAATAATACTACTACTACTACTATTATTACTACTACTACTACTACTACTACTACAGCTATGGTACTACTATTACTATGGTACTTCTACTAGTACTATGGTATTGCTACTATTATGGTATTACTACTACTACTACTATAGTACTACTACTATGGTATTACTACTACTATGGTATTACTACTACTATTTTACTATTACAACTATGGTACTACTACTACTACTACTACTACTAGTATGGTACTGCTACTACTACTACTATTACTACTACTATGGTATTACTACAGCTATGGTACTACTATTACTATGGTACTACAACTACTACTATGGTATTAC
Organism: Coregonus sp. 'balchen'; assembly: GCA_902810595.1. NCBI lineage: Eukaryota > Metazoa > Chordata > Actinopteri > Salmoniformes > Salmonidae > Coregonus > Coregonus sp. 'balchen'. Next base: position 7,217,132 of record LR778262.1, read on the forward strand.
TACTACTACAACTACTATAGTATTACTACTGCTATACACCCCGGGATGGAAGTTAATCTAGCTTGCTAGCCCGAGGCCAGTACTTTTCAGACCGGGTTACTGTGCCCAACTAACCCGTTATTGCTGTACAGGTCACAGCCCAGTGGGCACAGAAGTAAATTCAATATCTATTCCAAGGGGGTTTAACGTAATTTCTTTTAAATGACATGGAAACAATGTTGATTCAACCAGTATGTGCCCAGTGGGTGATGTATGCTACTGCTGAAGTTGCGCAGTCAAATCCAAGCAGCAAGCCTTACCCAGAATACCCCATAACGACTTCCCCTCTCTACAGAGTGAATCGCCATAACCAAGCCACCGGACCCCGGAGACACATTGTGAAGTCATCACCACCACTATAGCCATGGTCCTGCTGTGTCTGTTTCCATCTAGACATGGGGGACATACAGGGGGACATACAGGGGCCACAGGGCTATGGGCACTGTCTGTCAGTTAACGGAGTGAGCTCTGATGACTTCAGCTCTGCTGCTCTGGGACAGAGAGAGCAGAGGAGTCCTTTCAGACCACAGTGGAAGCGCAGAAGCAAGCAGAAGCTACTGTTTAATCATTTGAAGCTAATGTCGCCATCTAGCGGGTGTATTTAATAGTGGAACTGTCCTCCCAAGGGTAGTCTAGTATAAACAAACTCGATATATCTTATTCCTCTTATCGTAGTTTGCTCATGGCCACACGTGATGTCACTGTGCAGGTATCATTTCAGAGCTGTTGAGTGAGCCATTGCAGTATGTGTCTCTGGAACTGGTTTCTGTTGCTCAGAATGGTTTGTGCTGGAAACAAGTCTGCAATACTTAGTGGTCTATAGGCATAGGCCTACAATTAGTAATCTATAGCACTGGAGGTTGGTAGCTCCTTAATTGGGGAGAACGGGCTAGTGGTAAGGACTGGAGCAGAATCAGTGGAATGGTATCAAATACATGTGGTCCTCTGTAGCTCTATTGGTAGAGCATGGCGCTTGTAACGCCAGGGTAGTGGGTTCGATCCCCGGGACCACCCATACGTAAAAATGTATGCACACATGACTGTAAGTAGCTTTGGATAAAAGCGTCTGCTAAATGGCATATTATATTATTATTATCAAACACATGGTTTCCATTTGCTCTGTTCCGGCCATTATTATGAGCCGTCCTCCCCTCAGCAGCCTCCACTGATCTATAGGCATCAATTAGTTATCTATAGGCATACGCCTACAATGTGGTCCTCTGTAGCTCAGCTGGTAGAGCACGGTGCTTGTAACGCCAGGGTAGTGGGTTCGATCCCCGGGACCACCCATAAATGTATGCATGCATGACTGTAAGTCGCTTTGGATAAAAGCGTCTGCTAAATGGCATTATTATTAATTAGTAATAATTTTTTGGAATGGGAGAGGCCGATTTTAACATTCTGCCTTAAAAGGCAACATCCTTGTAGGTTGGGACACCGTCTGTGTCTAGCCTGTTTCTCCCATAATGATTGGAACAATTGTGTTTTTCTTACAGAAATAATGCATTGGGCAGGATATATCGGTCATTGCATTCCATAGAGAATGATAGTGGCGTCTAGTGGCCAAAATACAGTTTTAGCGTGGCCAGCGCCACTGAGGGCTTCCACCATTTTAATGTAGTCAACTGCGTGGCTTCCAACATTATAATGTAGTCAACTGCGTGGCTTCCACCATTTTAATGTAGTCAACTGCGTGGGACTTCCAGCTTTATTGCTGATTCATCTTGATGACCCTGTTGGAGGCTTGTGAAGATATATGGACTACTTCAAAATGGAGATTGCCTCAGCGGCTCTGCACGTGGGCTCACAGACGCCATAATCGGAACTATATAGGGATGCTTTCTCTATCATTCTCTATGTTGCATACAAAACCGTGGACAGGGGAGGCGGGGCCGCCCTAGATTCTGGCGCGGATTCGGAGCTATATGGACGAGCTGATTGGTTTAACCAATTTCAGCGCATTCAGTTTTCATTGGCTTAGAATGCCATCTATTGTTTCACGGCCAATGATTCGCTGCCTTCTATTTGATGGTTTTCCTTGCCAGAAACCCCTCCCTTCCTACGCTACGGAGTCCCCCCCCCCCACTCCCTCTCCCCCTGTGATACCAACTACGATTGAATTCGGACAGCATGTTTGCATGGAAAAGGGTGCTCAGGCAAATATTTAGCTAGAGAAAAAATGAATTGGTCATTACGTGTGCGAAATATTATTTAGGCTATTCTGGATTACAGAGACGGCATTCTAACGCAAGATAAATAATTAAAGCGGTAATAGCTACAGCGGATTAATATTGTTAGCTTGAGTGGTTGGCTAGCTAGTTAGACATCGGGACTACTAAATCAACATGGCATTGTAGCCTATCGGATATTTCAACCTTCCATATGTCATGTCATGTGGATACAACGTTACATTGATGTTGATGTCTCATTGATTGAACTGAACGAGAGAGAGAGAGAGAATGTATCCCGAGACAACCACAGAGACAAGCAGAGGAATCTGAATCGACATAATCCATCTGCAGCGGGGCGTCGGGACGAATGGTGATGATGGCTTCGTGGCGATGGACAGCAGTTCTCATCTGTTTACAATGGGGTGAGTCATTTCTCAGAACGCTGTCTAACCTAGCTACTATGCCTACCTGCTAATGTTTCATACAACATGCCCTTAAACCGTGTGCCATCTGTCAATTGGTGAGGTAACATGTTGTCCCTTCGCAGCCTGGCATATGGTCTGATTTAATTATCGTATTATTGCATGCATTGGATATCAGTAAAGAGCATTCGAAGAGATCTGTGTTCGTCATCTGACATGTAGAGGGTGTTTTTTTCTACAACTCGCTCTAAGCCGGACATTTATTAGTGGTGATGCACTTACCGCCCAGTCTCCTATTGCACTAGTCTCTCTCTCTCTCTCTCTCTCTCTCTCGTTCTCTCTCTCTCAGCAAGGGAATTACATCTACAAATGAAACATGAGCTGAGATGGCTCTCACAGAATAACATAATCATTTGATGACATTTTTTTTTATCTACTGTACTACCCAGGCTGAATACAGACATACAGACAGACTTACAGACAGACGTACAGACAGACTCACAGATAGTGCTGGCTGTGACCATTCCATGCATCCATCTCCTGGCCATATTATAGCCTACTGTGCTCCCAGGCTGAATACAGACAAACTGTATTAGGCCTATATGCAGACAGCCAGAACTGGGGGAAGTGACTGCACCTCAGTACCAACATATACAGTCAGTCTCTGCTCCAGACCAGCCCTATCAGTCTTACAGCCTTAATTAGATATCCTGATCCCTCTTAAGCCCTGTTCTCTGTACCAGTCTCTCTACCAGCTCATTATCTCTAGGCCTGCTATTTAATTCACGCCTTTGTCATGTCTGTTAGCCTGCACTAGAGCCTGCACCTAGTGTTAGCGACAGGCTCTGACAGGTGCCCAGGCCTGTGTTGCAACACCCCTGCACCTGTATTTCTAGTTATTCTGGATCAGCTGGTGGATAATTTGGGCAGCGTGAGAAGGGCGTTTTCCAATCGACCCCCAACGTTCTGCGTACCTGTGCAGGTTACCTCACTATGTCACCTCACTACGTCAGCATCTCCTTTAGGAGATCGAGGCTACGTGTCAGGGTTGCTTCCAGAGTTTCAGTATCTCACTCTGGAAGTATGTGTTTCATCATCAAACAGGGACGTTTCCGTGTCTGCATTACACCACACATGTAATATATTAGAATAGTTTTAGGGAATTGAAAGTGTCTACATGGAAGTTTCTAGTTTTAGACTAGTCAGTAACTGGAACTAAAGAACGTTATCATTGTAGATTAGAAATATACATCTTTTGGAGAGGTCAGAGGAAGTATATTGACATGACAGGATATGAAGTCTTGTGCTGTGAAATAAATAATACTATGATTTTATTGTGCAATTATGTGATGTGTTTAAGCCAATGAAGAAAACTAAATGTAACAATGCCTGAAACTAGATCAAATTCCATCTTTCTATAATGGGCTAAGTAACATATTGATCTTCTGTACAATAGCCTACATATTGGTTCAGCCAGTCTGTCAGTGTATTGACTGGTGGTGTGTCACTGAACATAACAGACCTACACAGCGTGACTGACATATATTCCCTTCCCTCCCTCTCTGTGCCCCTCTCCCTCTCTGTGCCCCTCTCTCTCTCTGTGCCCCTCTCCCTCTCTGTGCCCCTCTCTCTCTCTCTGTGCCCCTCTCTCTCTCTGTGCCCCTCTCTCTCTCTGTGCCCCTCTCTCTCTCTGTGCCCCTCTCTCTCTCTGTGCCCCTCTCTCTCTCTGGGCCCCTCTCTCTCTCTGTGCCCCTTTCCGCTCTCTGCCCTCTCCCTCTGGCCTCTTCCTCTCTGTGCTCCCCTTTGCCCCTCTCTAAAATCTCTGTGCACCATCTTCTCTCTGTGCCCTCGTTCTCCTATCTTGCCCCTCTCTCCTCTTCCCTCTTCTCTGGCTCATGTCTCGCTCTCTCTCCTCATGCTCCTCTCTCTCTCTCTCTCTCTCTCTCTCTCTCTCCTCTCTCTCTCTCTCTCTCTCTCTCTCTCTCTCTCTCTCTCTCTCTCTCTCTCTCCCCATCTCTCTTTCCCCCCTGTTTCTCTCTCCTCCAGTGTTCCAGTACGCCCTGTGTCGCGAGGTAACCCTTCCCTCCGGACCCCTATACCGCGTGGCAGGGTTCCCCCTCTCCATCCCCTGTGCTGTATCAGGCTACGAGGGTTCCCGAACGCAGGACTTTGAGTGGTACCTGTACAGGGAGGACTCCCAGGGGAGACAGATGGGTGTGATCTCCACCAGGGACCCCGGGTTTCCTTACACACCCTTCCAGGTAGGGAGGAGTTCAATGCAGGCTTTTTCATAATGAATTAGGCCTAGATGGTTAGGACTAGTTGGCCCTAGTTGCAAGCCATCTATGTTCATTTTAAACGAATAAATCTGAGTTTTCTATCAAAGTACAGTGACAGGTGGGCATGCATGTATACTAGCTATGTACCGTATGCTTACTTATCTATTGGGGGTAACTTTTAGCTGTACGAGTTTATTTAAACTCACATCTCTGGGCCTCCCGAGTGGCACAGCGGTCTAAGGCGCTGCATCGCAGTGTAGCGGCGTCACTACAGCCTGGGGTTCGATCCCTGTGTCATTACCGGCCGTGACCGGGAGTCCCATAGGGAGGCACACAATTGGCCCAGCGTCGTCCGGGTGAGGGGAGGGTTTGGCCCAGCGTCGTCCGGGTGAGGGGAGGGTTTGGCCCAGCGTCGTCCGGGTGAGGGGAGGGTTTGGCCCAGCGTCGTCCGGGTGAGGGGAGGGTTTGGCCCAGCGTCGTCCGGGTGAGGGGAGGGTTTGGCCCAGCGTCGTCCGGGTGAGGGGAGGGTTTGGCCCAGCGTCGTCCGGGTGAGGGGAGGGTTTGGCCCAGCGTCGTCCGGGTGAGGGGAGGGTTTGGCCCAGCGTCGTCCGGGTGAGGGGAGGGTTTGGCCGGGGGGGGCTTTACTTGGCTCATCGTGGGTCGGGCGCCTGCAGGCTGACCTTGGTTGTCAGTTGAACAGTGTTTCCTCTGACACATTAGCGTGGCTGGCTTCCAGGTTAAGGGGGCGGGTGATAATAATAATAATAATATGCCATTTAGCAGACGCTTTTATCCAAAGCGACTTACAGTCGTGCGTGCATACATTTTTGTGTATGGGTGGTCCCGGGGATCGAACCCACTACCTTGGCGTTACAAGCGCCGTGCTCTACCAGCTGAGCTACAGAGGACCACTGAAGCGCGGTTTGAATTACGATCTTGTCTCATCGCTGCAACTCCCCAAAGGGCTCGGGACAGGCGAAGGTCGAGTCATGCATCCTCCAAAGCATGATCCGCCAAACCGCGGTTAAGAAGCGCGGTTTGGCGGATCATGTTTTGGAGGACGCATGACTCGACCTTCGCCTGTCCCGAGCCCTTTGGGGAGTTGCAGCGATGAGACAAGATCGTAATCACGAAATTGGGGAGAAAAAGGGGGGGAAATTACAAAAAAAAAAAAAAAAAAAAACATTACTCACATCTCTGTTCACCAATGGAAAATATCTCTTAAATGTGTTTATTTTGAATAATCGATTATTCTAACTTAGGGCTGCACAATTAATCGAAATTGATGTTTGCAAAATCCTTAAAAAAAACACCATGAATGTAACATTCGCATGCAATAAGGGTCCCTTGGTAAACTCTGACCAACACTTTGGTTCCTGTCACAACAACATCTACTGTACCTGTCTTTGTCATTGGTTGTCATGCCAACACCAACCATAGAATTGGAATACTAATTATTTCAATGATTCCAACAGTTCCAAGTGTACAGTTCAAAAATCGTAATCGCAATATTTGGATTAAAAATTATAATTAGATTATTGGCCATATCGTGCAGCCCTAATCTAACTCTTTCTGTCCTTCCAGGCGCGGGTGAGGTCCGGGGACGTGAGGGTGGAGAGGGACTCGGGGGACAAGGCCAGGCTGGTGTTCCAGAGGCTACGCGCAGATGACCAGGGTCGATACGAGTGTTACACACCCAGCACAGACTCCAAATACCAAGGCAACTACAGTGCCTTGGTCGCCGTCAAAGGTTGGTAGGCGTGGGCCTGTATTCACAAAGCGTCCCAGAAGAGGAGTGCTGAATCTGGATCCGTTTTTCCTGTGGACAGGGAGGAACTGATCCCAGATCAGCACTACCTTTCTGCCCTCCTCTTCCTGGTTCCTGGTTAGGAACTGGTTTAGGCAGTCTGTGTTATCTTGTGGACTTTGTTCTCTCTCTGACAGCTTGGTTGAGAATGTGTCCTGCCTTGTTCTATCACACATCTGATTGGCACTGGTCCCATACTTTTCCACCCTATCTTTACTGATTTAGGTCTACGCTATTCTTTATTACTTGTAATTACATTTTTGCACAATTGTAAAAATCATTTTTGCATAGAAATTCTATTCTTATCTACAATCTACTATGACCTTTCCCCAGCAAATGATAACGTACTTATGATCTGTCACCGAAGCAGTGTTCCTCTGAGTGACCCTAACCTCTATACATCCTTTGCTATAGCAAAAATCTAACATGAATTCAATTTAGTATATAACTAACCTCTACGATACTTATGTATGTGTTTATATGTCCTATCATATCTATATCTCTATAGAGGCTGTCATGTCGTATGTAAGGTCTCTCGTCTCGTCCTTGCTCCAGGTGTATCCGGCAATCTTAAAGGGGCGATTGGTTTTGGGAGTGGTTGGGGGGGAGGATGGTGAGGGCTGGAGGGGAAAAAAGAGAGGAATGCAGAGGAAGAGCAGTGAGAAAGAGGAGCAGTAAGGGGAGGACTCGGCGATAGATAAATCCGAGTTAGTAAGGCTCTAGGAATTTTCGCGATCTTTTCGATAGTCTGCTCGATAGTCATTCTCTCTTGCTATTTGATCTTCAGCTCTCTCTCTCTTTTATCTATCTTCTAACAGTTGTGTCCCAAAACACTCTCCGATTAGCTTTCTCCGCTTCTAAAATGGCCAACCTGTGCCAGAGGGGGGCGGAGATAAAAATTCACTGCTCCGCCGGCGTCCAATCAAAACAGCACACCCACCTGTCCATCACATTCGGCGTGCGTGGCGGTGGTAGCGGGACCGGGTCGGGGTCAAGCTCAGGGACACCGAGAGAAATCATAGCTATCGATAAAGAACTGGGCCTGACTCCTGGCCGAGGGGAGTCCTACCAGAAGAGATATGATGATGGAGAGATAACGCTGGTGAAGAAGAGTGGAGATGGAGGGAGAGATGTCTATGTGATGAGGGTGAGTGCCGTGGCCCCGGAGGACTCAGGGGCCTACTTCTGTGAGGCGTCACAGTGGATCCTGGACCCTGATGGAGCGTGGCAGAAGATCGCTCAGAGGACCCTGGAGATTGGCAACCTCACGGTTCAACCACTAGGTACGTCACTGTCTGTCTGTGGAGTGTGAGGGGGTTGTTCAGAGAAAAGAGATGTTAGGACACTGTCTGTCTGTGGAGTGTGGGGGGTTGTTCAGAGAACATTTACATTACATTTTAGTCATTTAGCAGACGCTCTTATCCAGAGCGACTTACAGGAGCAATTAGGGTTAAGTGCCTTGCTCAAGGGCACATTTACGTCATTTAGCAGACGCTCTTATCCAGAGCGACTTACAAATTGGTGCATTCACCCTATAGCCAGTGGGATAACCACTTTACAATTATTATTATTTTTATTTTTTTTGGGGGTGGGGGGGGGGGGGGGTGGAAGGATTACTTTATCCTATCCCAGGTATTCTTTAAAGAGGTGGGGTTTCAAATGTCTCCGGAAGGTGGTGAGTGACTCCGCTGTCCTGGCGTCGTGAGGGAGCTTGTTCCACCATTGGGGGTGCCAGAGCAAGCGAACAGTTTTGACTGGGCTGAGCGGGGAACTATGCTTCCGCAGAGGAAGGGGAGCCAGCAGGCCAGAGGTGGATGAACGCAATGCCCTCGTTTGGGTTGTAGGGACTGATCAGAGCCCGAAGGTACAGAGGTGCCGTTCCCCTCACTGCTCCATAGGCAAGCACCATGGTCTTGTAACGGATGCGAGCTTCAACTGGAAGCCAGTGGAGTGTGCGGAGGAGGGGGGGGGGGTGACGTGAGAGAACTTGGGAAGGTTGAACACCAGACGGGCTGCGGCATTCTGGATGAGTTGTAGGGGTTTAATGGCACAGGCAGGGAGGCCAGCCAACAGCGAGTTGCAGTAATCCAGACGGGAGATGACAAGTGCCTGGATTAGGACCTGTGCCGCTTCCTGTGTAAGGCAGGGTCGTACTCTCCGAATGTTGTAGAGCATGAACCTGCAGGATCGGGTCACCGCCTTGATGTTAGCGGAGAACGACAGGGTGTTGTCCAGGGTCACGCCAAGGCTCTTCGCACTCTGGGAGGAGGACACAACGGAGTTGTCAAACCGTGATGGCGAGATCATGGAACGGGCAGTCCTTCCCCGGGAGGAAGAGCAGCTCCGTCTTGCCAGGGTTCAGCTTGAGGTGGTGATCCGTCATCCATACTGATATGTCTGCCAGACATGCAGAGATGCGATTCGCCACCTGGTTATCAGAAGGGGGAAAGGAGAAGATTAGTTGTGGTATCGTCAGCGTAGCAATGATAGGAGAGGCCATGTGAGGATATGACAGAGCCAAGTGACTTGGTGTATAGGGAGAATAGGAGAGGGCCTAGAACTGAGCCCTGGGGGACACCAGTGGTGAGAGCACGTGGTGCGGGAGACAGCTTCTCGCCACGCCACTTGGTAGGAGCGACCGGTCAGGTAGGACGCAATCCAGGAGTGAGCCGCGCCAGGAGATGCCCAGCTCGGAGAGGGTGGAGAGGAGGATCTGATGGTTCACAGTATCAAAAGGCAGCAGACAGGTCTAGAAGGACAAGAGCAGAGAAGAGAGAGTTAGCTTTAGCAGTGCGGAGAGCTCCGTGACAACAGAGAAGAGCAGTCTCAGTTGAATGACCAGTCCTGAAACCTGACTGGTTTGGATCAAGAAGGTCATCTGAGAGAGATAGCAAGAGAGTTGGCTAAAGACGGCAACGCTCAATAGTTTTGGAAAGAAAAGAAAGAAAGGGATACTGGTCTGTAGTTGTTGACATCAGTGGGATCGAGTGTTGGTTTTTTGAGAAGGGGTGCAACTCTCGCTCTCTTGAAGAAAAGAGAAAAGAGATGTTAGGACACTGGTCTGTCTGTGGAGTGTGGGGGGTTGTTCAGAGAAAAGAGATGTTAGGACACTGTCTGTCTGTGGAGTGTGTGGGGTTGTTCGAGAAAAAGAGATGTTAGGACACTGTCTCTGTGGAGTGTGGGGGTTGTTCAGAGAAAAGAGATGTTTAGGACCTGTCTGTCTGTGGAGTGTGGGGGTGTTCAGAGAAAAAGAGATGTTAGGACACGTCTCTGTGGAGTGTGGGGGGTTGTTCAGAGAAAATAGATGTTAGGACACTGTCTGTCTGTGGAGTGTGGGGGTTGTTCAGAGAGAAAGAGATGTAGGACACGGTCTGTCTGTGGAGTGTGGGGGGGTTGTTAGAGAAAAGGATGTTAGGAACTGAGTTGTGGAAGTGGGGTTGTTCAGAGAAAAAGAGATGTAGGACACTGTTGTGTGAGTGTGGGGGGGTTGTTGCAGAGAAAAAGAGAGTTAGGACAATGTTGTCTGTGGAGTGTGGGGGGGTTGTTCAGAGAAAAGAGATGTTAGGACACTGTCTGTCTGTGGAGTGTGGGGGTTTTTCGAGGAAACGTTGATTGAATGTCTAGGGACACTGTCTCTGTCTGTGGGCGTGTGGGGGGTGTTATTCAGAGAAAAGAGAGATAGGACACTGGTCTGTCTGTGGAGTGTGAGGGTTGTTCAGAGAAAAGTGATGGTTAGGGAACACTGGTCCTGTCATGTGGAGTGTCGGGTTTTGTTCAGAGAAAAGGAGATGTTTAGGACACTGTCTGTCTGTTGGAGTGGTGGGGGTTGTTCAGAGAAAAGAGATGTTAGGACACTGTCTGTCTGTGGAGTGTGGGGGGGTTTGTTCAGAGAAAAGAGATGTTAGGACACTGTCTGTCTGTGGAGTGTGGGGGGGGGTTGTTCAGAGAAAAGAGATGTTAGGACACTGTCTGTCTGTGGAGTGTGGGGGGTTGTTCAGAGAAAAGAGATGTTAGGACACTGTCTGTGCGTGGCTCTAAATAAGAGCATCTGCTAAATGACTAAAATGTAATGCAATGGATGCTGTTACTAGTTTGGCCACAGATTCCATTAGCACCCCAGTAGGCCTTGTCTGAGTGCTGTAGGCCTATCCAGTGCAGTCAGTGCATGACATCATCATCATCATCATCATCATCACTAGCATTCTAGAACAATGGGAAACAGAGACATTAGCTTCAGGGGCGCTGTGCTGTGGCTGACCCTGTACTCTTCTCAATATGTGTGTGTTTTAGAGCTGTGGGGCTAGAGCAGAGCACAATTGCAATGTAACAGTTGCGCTAATAAAGTTGCATTGTAGCAGATGTTGAAGTATTCTACTTCCTCACTGTAGGTCTATGTGTTGGTATTGTATCAGCCAGACAATGCTCTACTTGATTCCATTATATTCTCCATAGTCTGTTAGACAAAAGCCCTTCTCCTTTTGTCTAGGGCAGATTACAGAATGCACTCATTCATCGTTAAGAGTAGACTTATAGAATAAACGCAATTGAAGCATTTCATGAAATAGCTAACATAGTTTTCAGAGTGTATTGTTTATAGACGAGAGCTTACTTACAAGGATCCTCTTTTAGGAGGGATTTTGAGATGCTTTCAACTTTTAATTTTAATTTTTTCTTAGTCATTTAGCAGACGCTCTTATCCAGAGCGAATTACAGGAGCAATTTAGGGTTAAGTGCCTTGCTCAAGGGCACATCGACAGATTTTTCACCTAGTCGGCTCTGGGATTAGAACCACCGACCTTTCGGTTACTGGCACAACGCTCTTAACCACTAAGCTACCTGCCGCCCCCTCCTTCAGTGGGAGAACTTGCTATATGGAAATAAACCTTTATTAACAGTGACAATTAACAAATGAAGTTAGTTTGAATGCAGAGCGAACACATTTAATTCCTGATAAATCATGCCATTGGTGGGGGAAGGGAACGAAAGAAGAAAGGGGAATAGACCGAAGAGAAAGAAGAGGAAGAAGAAGAAAGCGAGAAAAATAGAAGAGATGAGACAGAAGGAGAAGAAGAAGGGGAAAAAAGAAAAAGAGAAAGAGAGAGGGAGAAGAAGCGGGAAACAAGAAGAGAAGGGGGAAGAAGACAGGGAAAACAGAAGACAGAAAGAGAGAAAACAAGAAGAACCAAAGACGGGCGACGGGCGGAAAGCAATGAAGTCGCCCACTCTCTTTACATCGCCTATCCCGCGACTTCGCTCTTCCATTGCCGGACCATAAGGAAACCAAGACAGACACACAACATCAAAGGACAAGACGGGAAAGACAGGGCAAGAAAAATGCAGAAGGACAATACGCAGTGCAAGGCGGAGAAGGGGAACACTAAGAGAAGAAGGGAAGTGAGAAGGGAAAGACACAGGGAGAAGAAGGAAAAAGAGGAAGACAGGCAAGCCAGAGGAGAAGACAAAAATCGAAGAGAAGGAGTCCGAAGAATAAGAAAAACCGCAGGATAGACGAGGGAACCGAACGCAAGAAAGAGCGTGAGCAAGAAAGGGGGACCACCTATTTCCCCTTCCCCCCCCCCACCCCCAAAAAATTTCCCCCCCTTTTTTTTTACCCCGACGAAGAGAGAGGCCGGGAGAAGCAGCGGGAACGCAGACGCAAGCGAAGAAGAAGAACAGGACCGAGGAAAAGAGAAGGGAGAGCAGAAGGGACAACACGAGAGGACGAAAAGCCGCGCAGATGGAAGAATAAGAAGGGAAGACGAGACAAAGAAAGACGAAAGGAACAGCAGAGGGCGACGAGGAACCAACAAGAAGAAGAAAGAAGGACAGGAAAAAGAAGCGAGAGACGGAGGACGCAGGGGAAAAAAGAAGACGGATAGAAAGACAGAAGCGACAGACCACGTAACCACCTCTCTTCTCCTTCTTTACCCCCCTAGTTGTCTCCTCTTACCCCTCCTCTCCCTCTTCTCCTCTTACCCCTCCTCTCCCTCCTCCTTCCAGCTGACTCCCTGACTGTAACGTCCACTCCGCGAGGTGAGGTAACTCTCCAGTTAGGCTCCCCTCTCACTCTGACCTGTGAGGTGTCTGGTTTGGCCCCTGGGGGCCGGTCGGGCCTGCTGGTCCAGTGGATGAGGAGGGGCGCCGTGAGCAGCGAGGACAGGGCATTGACGGGCGGAGGGGTGGAGGTTTGTATTGATTATTGTTATTGGTTATTAGGATCTTCCTTTTAGCCCACTAAGGAATTTTATTCAAAGAGTCCTTACAGAGTTGTCCAATTATTGTGTGAAGTTGTCCTTTTAATTATGAAATTGTAAACTGTGCCAAATAATTCAGCTATTTGCTGTTGATAGTATGTAATGCTTCCAATTGTAGATAAAACATATTATTTGGAGCCAGGAAGGCTGTTGGTCAACAGTTATATAGGATCAGAAAGTAAATAATGCTTGTTTGGCTAGTCTTTTTCCAAACACGACTAAGGTTAACCTTTCTGTCTTTCTCTATCTCTGTCTCTCTCCTCTCCCAGGTGGAGGTGGCCAGATACGGCCCAGATGGGGTGGTGAGCTGGGGGGACGACTCCAGCCGGGGAGGTCGGGGTGGAGGGGGTTCCATGGAGAAGGAGGTGGAGGGGCGGTACTCTCTCAGGTTGTTCTCTGCCCACCCAGCTGACTCGGGGGTGTACCGCTGTGCTGTGAGCGTCTACGCTGGGAGGCTTAACCCAGGGCCCTCCAGTGCTGCTACGATCACACAGAGGTCAGAGGGGGTCACCGTCAACCTCAAGACCAAAGGTAAGAGAAAAGACAGATACAAGACCTAAAGACTAGTTTTCCACCCTGCCTTCTCCCCACTAACTGGGCCCTAGTTCACTCCCCCTCATGGATTTAAAAGGATGTATTGGGTGTAATGGAGAAAACTCCCTCAATCTACTTGACAGCAAAGAATTACACCCTTCTGGCAGAGGGGGATCCTGGGGACTGCAGCCAGTGGCTGTCTACAAGTTAAGTCCTGTGTAGCTCAGTTGGTAGAGCATGGCGCTAGCAACGCCAGGGTTGTGGGTTCGATTCCCACGGGGGGCCAGGGGGGCTAGTATGAAAATGTATGCACTCACTAACTGTAAGTCGCTCTGGATAAAAGCGTCTGCTAAAATGTAAAATGCAAGTCAGAGTTCTGGAAGTTGCCCTGGTAAAGCTAAGAGCCTAAAACCACTTGACCTACTACGAGGCTGGGCAGTAGTTTGTAAACAAATATACTACATTAACATGAGCATTGCCATGACAGGTTTGATTGAATTAACAACCAAATACCTAATTGAATTTAACCTATGTTAACCTAATTGATGTACTTTTATGCTAATTTAACCTAATTGAATTGCAACCATCTCTCTCTGTCCCTGTGTCCCTACAGAGGTGAAGGTGTCAGCAGTAGCCAACCTTCCCCGCGGCCCCCTCCTGAAGAGAGGTGACACCATCACCCTGCTCTGCAACATATCTGTGGTAACCACCGGCCCCGCACAGGTGGAGGTCCAATGGCTGCAGAGGGCGGTCCTCCCGGCCCAGGAGGGTGGGGCTACAACAGGGGGCGTGGTCATAGAGAAGGGTGGTGACCAGCCGTCAGTAGAGGAGAAGGGGAGGGTCTTAGCCTCACTTACCTATGAGGGCCTGTCCAGGCTCTATAAGAACAGCAGCTCTGAGGTGATTGGTTACATTTATTTGGCAGTTTAAAAAAAATACTATCAAGGATAACACAATAAAGTATATCAAAGAGAACACAATTGTAATGACTAATATGTGATTGTCTTACCTACCTTATTTGAATGCACTGTATTGCTCTAGATAACAGCGTCTGCTAAAAGAAAATGCGTCTGCTAAAAGACTGAAGTGCGTCTGCTAAAAGACTCAAATGCGTCTGCTAAAAGACCTTTTTCCATTGCGGTCCTTTTGGCATACAGGTCAGCATGGACCGGGTGTCCCCAGGCACCTACAGGCTGAGGATCTTTTCTGCCCAGGACCAGGACCAGGGTCTGTTTGTCTGCCAGGCTGAGGTGTGGGGGCAAGACCCTCATGGAGGATGGTACAACACCGGGGCCAGGGCCCAGTCAGAGACTGTCAGGGTTTACTTGTACGCCAGAGGTGAGTCACTGGGTCTGTGACTGCTAGGTATTTTACATACAGGGAGTGACGATTTAATCCCTGCAGCAGACACACTCAACATTAGTTCCTTATACAAAGAGTGGCTCTGTGAATCACAGATGGTAGTCAGGAAGTGTCTGTATGTCTCCTCTGTTTTCACTCTCCCGCTCACTGTCATCTGGAGGCTGTTAGCCAACAGTTATTAGGGATCATAGTTAGTCACCTTCGAAACATGGCTAACCTATCCTGTCTAATACTGGCATCCTGTCTAATACTGGCATCCTGTCTAATCAAATCAAATCAAATTGTATTTGTCACATGCGCCGAATACAACAGGTGTAGACCTTACAGTGAAATGCTTACTTACAAGCCCTTAACCAACAATGCAGTTTTAAGAAAGGATACCTAAAAAAATAAGAAATAAAGGTAACAAATAATGACTTATTATTGTTATTAATAATACTGCCATCCTGTCTAATACTGCCATCCTGTCTAATACTGCCATCCTGTCTAATACTGCCATCCTGTCTATTACTCTCAATTGTAAAGGAAACGGTTTATGAGGAAAGCTAGTCGTTTCCAAACGTGACTAACTCATCTCTCCCTTCCTCCCTCCCTCCCTCCCTCTCTATCTCCCTCCCTCTCTATCTCCCTCCCTCTCTATCTCCCTCTCTATCTCCCTCCCTCTCTATCTCCTCTCTCTCCTCCCTCCTCTCTCTCTCCGCAGCGGCCGACCTGCTACTCATCCCCTTGGTTGTGGGCATGTCCTCTGCCTTGTTTGTGGGCGTGGTCATTATCGCCACGGTAACCTGTTGCTTCATGAAGCGATTGGCCAGGCAGCGCTCCCCAAAATAGGAAGTAAGAAGTCACGACAAGTTCACTGAAGGGTCATCGACGAAGAGGCAAAGAAAGGCGGGAAAAAAAGAAAATGAGTGGGAAGTTGGACTTTAAAAAGTTTGAAAGAAAGAAATTGGAACTCTCAGACCTACATGATGTCCATGTAGAGATGTGAAGGCTTGTGTTGGATACACCTGGGACTGGAGATCACAGTAAATAATCTATGTGACAAAGAGTGTTTGTCTAATCTGGGACAGTGACCAAGAGAAGAATCTACCAGTACTGCTCCTTCAGGTCATATAGACGTTTGATTGTTTCATATGGCACCAAACAATTTCCAGTTGTTCATAATATGTTGCATCCAGCTTGTTTCTGTTATATAAACCCACATAGATAATGTATTAACTATTTTAAGACTTCCATACCAACCCCAACCAAACTGTGCTGGCTCTTTTTCAGCATTTTTCCGACAACTGTGTTGGATGTGTAACTAGGCCGGCTCAGAACAGCTTGGTTTGGCTCAGTAGTGTGCAAAGCCCTTTAGGTGTTTGATGTGTCAACACTGTCAGAAATGGACAATGCTCAGCTGTCCAGTGTTGAAATAGGTCCAATACAAATATTGACTTAGAAGAGACACTGAATGATTAGCCCTTTTTTTTGTTATTTCTGTTCCTTGGCAACCACCCTCTCACAACAGGGTGGTTTATATATTCATACAACGTTAGCGTTAAAGTTGTTTCTGTTATATTGTGTATGGTTCATATGGCATGATTGTTAAATGATATATCAGTGTTTCCCAACTCAGGTCCTTGTGTACTACCATCAGACAAAAACACCTGTTTCAACTTGTCATGGGCTTGATGATTAGTTGACAAGTAGAATCAGGTGTGCTTGGCCTGGGACCACAACGAAAATATGTACTATTGTGGGTAATGAAGGACCGGAGTTGGGCAGCACTGTGATATAGGATCTAAGATTTAATGCAATGCATGTTGAAGGAGCGTAGCACTGCCACTAGTAACAGTCCCTCTAGTCTAAAGAAAACCCATCTCAGCAATACCACCAGTGCTAGAGTTGGGCTGGTGTTTATCGGTACAAAGTGAACACTAGTACTGTATAGAAACCGTAGTACTGTCGAATTAAATTGAGTACCAGAATATTTTTTTTATTCCACTTAAGGCACTGAATACCTAGACAGCTAGATGAGGACAGGGACCTTAAAGTACACTGCTTGTATACAATCAACACTGTAAATTACTAGGCTACACTAGTAAACAAAGCTATTGTTTGTATGAGCCTGATCCCAGATCTGTTTGGCCAACTCCTATTGTTTACCTATGGTGCCAAACATGGGCGTTGTCAGGATGGGACAAACAGATCTAGGATCAGGTTAGGACACGGCCAGGGGATATTATGATGCTGAGAAGAACCATAACGAAGCAGTCCAGACAGTCCGCTAAACCGAGTAAAAAAATAAATAAAATGAAAGGTATTTCTGTATCTATTTTAGATATTTATGAAGAGAGATAATGTGCGATAGTAAGCATCCATGCACTGAGATGAATTATGTGTGTTGTCATTGTATACTCCAGAGAGATTAGTTTTTCTTTTTACTTCTAAAATGTAAGATAAGATGAGACCCTGCTTGAAATGCTGTGCTTGTCCATGAGCTGAGCGGATGACTTTAACATTCAACAGCTGTCTGTTTGTTCTTAATGCACTTGGACCAAAACTAGTCTCACTTGGCAGACTCATACAGTGGCTGTGGGAAAGAGACCAAAACCATTTCCCCTGGAACCATTCAAACTTGTTGAATAGTTACTGACTGTTGTTTCAGTGTAAAGTCGTGTTGCTGTTCTGTTCTGTTCTCTTAGTGTAGTCTTTTTAAACCGTTTAGGCTGTGGTTTATGGTTGATTCCTGATTGATCCATTTTGTTTTATCATTCCTTTGCTATTTGTGTTTTTTGGTGGTCAAATAAAGAATATTTTTACGACGCATCCAGTAAACGGGAAGACTGTTGCCATGTGTTGTTGTCCTGTGGAACAGCTGTGCCCTGAGGGACTAGGGTAGGATGTGCTCTCCTCTCCTCTGGGTAGCCATGTGGGTCAGGTGATAGGCCTTGGTAGGGTTGACTGAGAACACACGCACCACCGGCCTATTAAGCTAAGTGGAATTCAACCATTTTGGATGCTGCAGAGATACAAATGTCACGCACAAACCTGGCACGATTCCCTATTCTACTGGGTAGAGAATAATGTCTGCCCAGGACACCTTTCTCTCTGAGCGTTCTGTAATGCAGTCTCCTGGATAAGTGCTGACTTCCAAGTTCAGGGTGTTTTCTTGTATTGATTGTTCCTTCTCTGCTGTGTGCGTGGTAGCCTGCCTATGACAGTGAGATGGACTCAAATACAGAGGCCCTCTGTGCACTATGACCAACGACGTGCCCCAGACTCCCTTTGGATGGATACATCTCTAACCATCCAATGACCAACCCAGAGACAAATATTCAGAAACCCTCTACAAACAACAACAAACCTATTTTTAAAACATGGCTCTGGACTCGATTCCCACGGGGGACCAGTATGAAAATGTATTCACTAACTGTAAGTTGCTCTGGATAAGAGCGTCTGCTAAATGAGTAAAATGTAAATGGACCAACCTCTCTCTTTCTCTCTCCAGCCCATAGGAATATAATTACTGTACTATTCTAAATCTAGTCATTCTACTGCTACGCCCAAGCCACTGATTATGATTCATATTAATGTTAGTCATGCGTTAGGAAAAAGAGTGATCTGCGATGTTCTGGACTGTGAGCCACTTACATCCAGAGATCAACTGGCGAAAAGCTGGTTTATCCTCCAGCTCTCTAGCCTCTGAACAATGCCCCTGGCTTGCTCCAACACGTGATCACATTCACCACAGCAGGACTGGGGAAAGAGGGAGAGAGAGAGAGGATGGTAGAGTGATAGATCGAGAGAGAGTAGCAGTGAGGGGGAGGGGGGGGGGGGGGGGGAGCGGGAGGGAGAGCGAGAGGGGACAGGAGAGACCGAGAGTAGCATTGGATAGAGAGAGGGGGGGGAGTGGGGAAAGCGGGAGGGAGGGAGGGAGAGCGAGAAGGGACAGGAGAGAGAGGAGAGGGGGAGAGACCGAGAGTAGCATTGGATAGAGAGAGGGGGGGGAGTGGGCAAAGCGGGAGGGAGGGAGAGAGAGCGAGAAGGGACATGAGAGAGAGGAGAGGGGGAGAGACCGAGAGTAGCACTGGATAGAGAGAGAACAGAGTGCTCCAAGTGAAAGTAACTGAATACATGTTCACTGCTCCGCTCCTTGCTTAATCCCCATGTTTATGGTTTCAGCCCTCTCTGTAACCCCTCCCCCACTGTGTTATCGCTGTGTATTATCACTGTGGCATTTGGTTTATTTAATACCCTGTTCCTGCCCATCCCTGCCTGACTGGCTGGAAATATGGTGACTGGCACACTGACCAAACTGCAGCTAAAGCCACTTCTTAAATTAGTTGAGCCTCCCAAATGGCACCCTATTCCCTATGTAGTGCACTACTTTTGACCAGAGCCCTATGGGATGCAAACATGGTGACTGGCCCACTGCCGAGGCTTCAGCAACTTCATGAAATTGTATTTCTGTTTCCGTGTTGCATTATTGGCCTGTGGTGAAATAAGGTAAATAATGTTGACGTGTAAAAAAAAAAAAAAATTACATTTCAAGAAGTCAGCTTTAAAAAGGTATTACTTTTATTGCATTACCTGAGTGGCTGTTTATCATTACCACCCCTGCTATTGACATAAGGCAGTTTGTAGGTTAGTGTGTATGTCTCCTGTTGGGTTTAGTGTGTATGTCTCCTGTTGTGTTAGTGTGTATGTCTCCTGCTGTGTTAGTGTGTATGTCTCCTGTTGTGTTAGTGTGTATGTATCCTGTTGTGTTTAGTGTGTATGTCTCCTGTTGTGTTTAGTGTGTATGTCTCCTGTTGTGTTAGTGTGTATGTCTCCTGTTGTGTTAGTGTGTATGACTCCTGTTGTGTTTAGTGTGTATGTCTCCTGTTGTGTTTAGTGTGTATGTCTCCTGTTGTGTTAGTGTGTATGTATCCTGTTGTGTTAGTGTGTATGTCTCCTGTTGGGTTTAGTGTGTATGTCTCCTGTTGGGTTTAGTGTGTATGTCTCCTGTTGGGTTTAGTGTGTATGTCTCCTGTTGTGTTAGTGTGTATGTCTCCTGTTGTGTTAGTGTGTATGTCTCCTGTTGTGTTAGTGTGTATGTCTCCTGTTGTGTTTAGTGTGTATGTCTCCTGTTGTGTTAGTGTGTATGTCTCCTGTTGTGTTTAGTGTGTATGTCTCCTGTTGTGTTAGTGTGTATGTCTCCTGTTGTGTTAGTGTGTATGTCTCCTGTTGTGTTAGTGTGTATGTCTCCTGTTGGGTTTAGTGTGTATGTCTCCTGTTGGGTTTAGTGTGTATGTCTCCTGTTGGGTTTAGTGTGTATGTCTCCTGTTGTGTTAGTGTGTATGTCTCCTGTTGTGTTAGTGTGTATGTCTCCTGTTGTGTTTAGTGTGTATGTCTCCTGTTGTGTTAGTGTGTATGTCTCCTGTTGGGTTTAGTGTGTATGTCTCCTGTTGTGTTAGTGTGTATGTCTCCTGTTGGGTTTAGTGTGTATGTCTCCTGTTGTGTTTAGTGTGTATGTCTCCTGTTGTGTTTAGTGTGTATGTCTCCTGTTGGGTTTAGTGTGTATGTCTCCTGTTGGGTTTAGTGTGTATGTCTCCTGTTGTGTTTAGTGTGTATGTCTCCTGTTGTGTTAGTGTGTATGTCTCCTGTTGTGTTTAGTGTGTATGTCTCCTGTTGGGTTTAGTGTGTATATCTCCTGTTGTGTTTAGTGTGTATGTCTCCTGTTGTGTTTAGTGTGTATGTCTCCTGTTGGGTTTAGTGTGTATGTCTCCTGTTGTGTTTAGTGTGTATGTCTCCTGTTGGGTTTAGTGTGTATGTCTCCTGTTGGGTTTAGTGTGTATGTCTCCTGTTGTGTTTAGTGTGTATGTCTCCTGTTGTGTTTAGTGTGTATGTCTCCTGTTGGGTTTAGTGTGTATGTCTCCTGTTGGGTTTAGTGTGTATGTCTCCTGTTGGGTTTAGTGTGTGTCTCCTGTTGGGTTTAGTGTGTATGTCTCCTGTTGTGTTAGTGTGTATGTCTCCTGTTGTGTTTAGTGTGTATGTCTCCTGTTGGGTTAGTGTGTATGTCTCCTGTTGTGTTAGTGTGTATGTCTCCTGTTGGGTTTAGTGTGTATGTCTCCTGTTGTGTTAGTGTGTATGTCTCCTGTTGTGTTTAGTGTGTATGTCTCCTGTTGTGTTTAGTGTGTATGTCTCCTGTTGTGTTTAGTGTGTATGTCTCCTGTTGGGTTTAGTGTGTATGTCTCCTGTTGTGTTTAGTGTGTATGTCTCCTGTTGTGTTTAGTGTGTATGTCTCCTGTTGGGTTTAGTGTGTATGTCTCCTGTTGGGTTTAGTGTGTATGTCTCCTGTTGGGTTTAGTGTGTATGTCTCCTGTTGTGTTTAGTGTGTATGTCTCCTGTTGGGTTTAGTGTGTATGTCTCCTGTTGTGTTTAGTGTGTATGTCTCCTGTTGTGTTTAGTGTGTATGTCTCCTGTTGGGTTTAGTGTGTATGTCTCCTGTTGGGTTTAGTGTGTATGTCTCCTGTTGTGTTTAGTGTGTATGTCTCCTGTTGTGTTAGTGTGTATGTCTCCTGTTGGGTTTAGTGTGTATGTCTCCTGTTGGGTTTAGTGTGTATGTCTCCTGTTGTGTTTAGTGCTCCACTACCTTACAGGTGGTAGTGTTATTATGCTGACCTAACCACTGTAGTAGGACGCTATTATGCCGTTTTGTAAACGAGTTGTTTACTGCTTTAAGGACCACCATCTGCTTTAATGACCATCATCTGTTTTTCAGTTGTATTTAATGTTCCGTTTTTTTTTTTGCTGCCATTTGATAAAATCAATAAACCACCCCTGATTTACTGGACTGTGTTGTTGTTGTTGTTGTTGTTTTTGTTGTAGGCTTATCTAGTATTACAGGCACGCGCCTAACAAAGACAGTTCTGGTGACTTTAGGGCTCGCCTACTTTTCAATGTATTTTATATTTAATTGCAATGCTCCGTCTGTATCGCACATAATCGAGAAAGTAAACTGATTTATGACGTAATTTACGTAATATACGTAATCAAAAATGTATCGCTCGCTACCTAGACTAGAGCCAGTGATTTAGGTCTATATAGACCATCAAACTACTTATGAATTGATTCGTCGTGAGAGAGGTAAGGTTCGTCATTTCAATGTAAATGTTTTTGGGCTGCTTTGCTTGATTTTCTATGTTATTTCTGTTGTCAATTTCCTTTGTGACCGTCAAACCTTTGAGTGCGTAGGTACGTACGGAGTCGTGCGCGCATCTCTTAGCTCGAGCCAAAGATGGTTGATAAATAAAGATGTCTCACAAGGGCCGTTTACCGTTGATAAAAATGGTCACAGTTCTGGTCTGCGTAAGGGGTGGCTCTCCCATAGGAACCAATGCATTAGCAGCTTGGTCTAGTCTGCTTAGTTCATTCACTGTGTATAAAACAGAAAAAAGGAGCGAGTAACATGTCTCGCTTACTCTTCCGTCTCTGGCCGAAGTATTGCACTGTTGCGTCAGTCCCGCATCACAGAGGCCAGAGCCAAAACCATATCAAAGAAACTGATCAAACGTACAAAGGGGGCTCTAGTTATTTTCACATCAAATAAAAAATGTATTGCCTGTTTCTGTATAAGCCCTGCAGAAGCCTGTCACTAGTGGATTAATACAATTGTTTGGATAGATTTTAATGAGCTCAAAATAGTCTGCATTTCCCGAAAATACATCAATCTATCCATTATCCATTCGTGTCTCCATGGATGTATCCATACATTTTTGGATATGCCTACAAATGTACCATATCCATATTCTATTCTATTATTTGTTACTCTTCTCTACTCTTCTCTACTAGTTCAACAGAATCCCAACACATTGAGATAGTCCTCTCTTCCTGGGTGATTTGGGTGGTCCAGTGGAGAGCCTGTGGAAAGGTCAGAGGTCGAGATGCCCGTGTACCGAGCCCCGCTGGGTGCTGGCGTCCTGGGGGAGGATGGCGATGATGATGAAGATGACACAGAGGAGGAACTCCCGTCCATCTTGCCCGTCCTGGACGAGAGGCGGAGGCGCGGTGAGCAGATCAACAAGATCAGGGACTTCCTGAACTCAGCCGTGGAGAGGGAGACAGACCTCGCCCTCCTACTGGACTGGCTCACTGAAGCACGTGAGTGACTGCACCTCAAATGGCACCCTATTCCCTATATAGTGCACTACTTTTGACCAGGGCCCATAGGGCTCCGGGTCAAAAGTAGTGCACAATCTCTGATCAAAAGTAGTGCACTATATAGGGAATAGGGTGCCATCTGGGACTCAAACCCTGAATTGGATATTTAATACATTTTATAGGGATGTCTATCTATCTATGCAAATTGTCAAATGCATTGTTTATGTGAGTGAATGTGCTTGTACTTCCTATTTCCAAAATCAAATGACTGGGTGGTGTGTAGACATTACTCATGTCGTAAACCTGCACAGCCTGGTCTCATAGACTAGACGTAACATAGTAAATGAAATTCCGGTACACTCAAATTAGTATGATATATTACATTTGGTATGGTTACATAAGACAGAAGGTTACTTAAGGCAAAAACTAAAGGAAAGGAAAGGTAAAGGGGGATACCTAGTCAGTACAACTGAATGCATTCAACTGAAATGTGTCTTCCGCATTTAACCCAACCCCTCTGTGCTGGGTGGTTGGATGGGCATATAATGCGAATGTCTAGCAACCCAAAGGTTGCGTGTTCAAGTGTCGTCACAGACAACTTTAGCATTTTAGCTAATAAGCAACTTTGCAACTACTTACTACTTTTTAGCTACTATTTGCAAGTACTTAGCATGTTAGCTAACCCTAACCTTAACCTATTAACATAACTCCTAACCCTAACCTTAACCTCTAACCCTAACCCCTAGCCTAGCTAGCCTTAGCCACCTAGCTAACATTAGCCGTAGCTACCTAGCTAACGTTAGCATTAGCCACCTAGCTGTCTCCTGAGTGGCGCAGTGGTCTAAAGCTAGAGATCCTGGTTCGAATCCAGGCTCTGTCGCAGCCGGCCGCGACCAGGAGACTCATGGGCGGCGCACAATTGGCAATTGCAATGCCAGGGTTGTGGGTTCGATTCCCACGGGGGGCCAGTATGAAAAAGAAAAAAATATGTATGTATTCACTAACTGTAAGTCACTCTGGATAAGAGCGTCTGCTAAATGGCTAAAATGTAAAATGTAGCTAACTTTAGCTACAACGGTCCTCTGTAGCTCAGCTGGTAGAGCACGGCGCTTGTAACGCCAAGGTAGTGGGTTCGATCCCCGGGACCACCCATACACAAAAATGTATGCACGCATGACTGTAAGTCGCTTTGGATAAAAGCGTCTGCTAAATGGCATATTATATTATTATTATTATAACAAAAAGGTATTCGTAACATATCATAGGTATTGCAAATTCGTAACATATCATATGAATTGTAATTCGTAACATATCATACAAATTTCAATCGTAACATATCATACGAAATGGATGATGGACATTCACAAATTAATACATACCATACCAAATGTAACATATCACACTAATTTGAGTGTCCCGGATTTTCATTACTATGCTACGTCTACCCCTGAGTCCAGGTTGACCTGCTGGACATGTTTTGCATTGGCTACACTGTAATTACTGCAGTAACCCTGTTCAGTCTTGATTATAGGTTCTTGAACTTGTCCCAAGCATAACAATGTGTTCATCTGGAATAGTTAGCTAACTTTTTTCGGGAGACTTATTCATACTGGTTTCGAATGTCAGACTTTTAAACCTGCGATATGGTTACATAAATCACCACTGGGATATAGGGCTACTCATTTGGCACCTTGATGTCACTTTATCGCTAACCACCACACCTGTGCATGTCTCTACCCATACCCCTGTCTAGTGTATAGGCATAATCAATACGCAATCAATTTTTACATTTTTAGTCATTTAGCAGACGCTCTTATCCAGAGCGACTTACAATATTATCTCTGTTCTACGGTCTACAGAGGAGTCACTACAGACGTTTGAGAATGAGAGAGAAAGAAAGAAAGAGGGGGAGGAGGAGGAGGTGACATCAGAATGGATTGAAGACATACACAGAAAGTTGGAGATGTCTATCAATGATACGGACGGCTGCATTCACCGCCTACGTGGCCTCTGCCAAGGCCTCTTTAATACCGACGTGAAAAAGACCAAGAAGGAGGAAGCTGGTGAGATTGAGTATGAGAAGATAAACGCATAATGTCTCTAGTATTTCTGACAAATAGATTCTCGTTAAGACTCACTTGCTCTCCACAGAAGTCTTGATTTCACTCTAACTAACTAACTAACTGTATTATGACGTGAATACTTTAGTAGTATGACTGAATGTTCTCCAGTGAACGTTCTGTGATGATAGCAGGCCTATGTTCTAGCTGAGGAGAGTGTATCCTCATAATGCTGAATGGCTAATGCTACAGAGTGTATTTGCAGCTCTGAATAAGGGTGGTGTGTGGCGCTGGTGGAGGGAGCAGAAGGTGGACGCCCGGACCATCAAACGGATCCAGGAGCTCCAGCCCCCTGCTGCGGATGTGTTTCTAGCTGACGTCAACCTGGCCACCAATTCTGCCACGGAGCTGTCCTTCATGCTCTTAGACATAGCCAAGTCACTAGGCTGCAACAAGAGAATGAGTCTGGCCTTTAAGTTCGTAACGGTAGGTCGCACACCAGACCTTAACGGTAGGTCGCACACCAGACCGTAACGGTATGTCGCACACCAGACCGTAACGGTAGGTCGCACACCAGACCCTAACGGTAGGTCGCACACCAGACCGTAACGGTAGGTCGCACACCAGACCCTAAAGGTAGGTCGCACACCAGACCGTAACGGTAGGTCGCACACCAGACCGTAACGGTAGGTCTCACACCAGACCGTAACGGTAGGTCTCACACCAGATCGTAACGGTAGGTCTCACACCAGACCGTAACGGTAGGTCGCACACCAGACCCTAACGGTAGGTCGCACACCAGACCCTAACGGTAGGTCGCACACCAGACCGTAACGGTAGGTCGCACACCATTTTTTTACATAATTTTAGTCATTTAGCAGACGCTCTTATCCAGAGCGACTTACAGTTAGTGAATACATATTTTTTTTATACTGGCCCCCCGTGGGAATCGAACCCACAACCCTGGCGTTGCAAACGCCATGCTCTATCAACTGAGCTACATCCCTGCCGGCCATTCCCTCCCCTACCCTGGACGACGCTGGGCCAATTGTGCGCCGCCCATGAGTCTCCCGGTCGCGGCCGGCTGCGACAGAGCCTGGATTCGAACCAGGATCTCTAGTGGCACAGTTAGCACTGCGATGCAGTGCCTTAGACCACTGCGCCACTCAGGACCGTAACGGTAGGTCGCACACCAGACCGTAACGGTAGGTCGCACACCAGACCCTAAAGGTAGGTCGCACACCAGACCCTAACGGTAGGTCTCACACCAGACCCTAACGGTAGGTCGCACACCAGACCCTAACGGTAGGTCGCACACCAGACCGTAACGGTAGGTCGCACACCAGACCGTAACGGTAGGTCGCACACCAGACCCTAACGGTAGGTCGCACACCAGACCGTAACGGTAGGTCTCACACCAGACCGTAACGGTAGGTCTCACACCAGACCCTAACGGTAGGTCGCACACCAGACCGTAACGGTAGGTCGCACACCAGACCGTAACGGTAGGTCGCACACCAGACCGTAACGGTAGGTCGCACACCAGACCGTAACGGTAGGTCGCACACCAGACCGTAACGGTAGGTCGCACACCAGACAGTTCTCTGGGGACATGTATTGGTCTGCTAAGGCCAGGATTTTATCAAAGGCACTTCGTCCGCTAGTGCACTGCACTTGACTCACACCAGACAGTTCTCTGCACTTGACTCACACCAGACAGTTCTCTGCACTTGACTCACACCAGACAGTTCTCTGCACTTGACTCACACCAGACAGTTCTCTGCACTTGACTTATTTAAGTTTGAGCCTACCGCCACAGAGTTGACCATGAATGTTATCTCCGTCTGGGAAATTGCCATTAAAATGTGCATTGTCAAAAGTGCAGTGTGCTTGTCAATGATACGCTTTCGATTGGCCTCAATTTTTAATGTATGCACTCACTGCACTGTAAGTCACATTGAATTAAAGCCTCTGCTAAATGGTATACACATACGTTTCGTTATGATCAGGTAGGGCTGCAGAACCTTAACCAAGCGTTCCAGGAACGCACCAAGGAAGCCGGGAAGCTTCTGGCACGGGTGGAGAAGCTGCAGTCTGTGGACTGTGGCTTCGAGCTGGCCCAGATGAAGATCCAACTGGGAGACAGTCAGATCAAGATGACCAAGCTGGAGGATGAGCTGGCATCAGTCAGGGAGCAGAAAGATGCTCTACTGTTCCAGATCCAACAGATGCATGAGATCCCAAAACATCCAAGGCTGAAACAACAGATAATGGTCGTTGCTCCCCCAAAAATCGTACAGGATGCTCCAGTTCGCAACGACCAGCTGGTTCTGCAACCAACCCCCAAGCCTAAGTACCCCAAACGGAGGCCGAAACCAAAGCCAGAGCCAGGCCAGCCTGTTGGCGAAGAAGTCGAAGAAGTCGAGTCTCTGGAAGACATCTCAGTGGATCCAGAAGATATCATAGAAGAGGTGGAGAAGAAGAGCATTGATCTTCTGGAGGACATCCAGAAGTCTGTATTTAAGCTCATTGAGCAGTGCGTGGTGTCACTCCCTGGTAACAAGGACAAGGGGAAAGATGGCGAGCTGCTGGAAGGGATGGATGCGGCCAGCAGAAAAGCCAAGGCAGCTGATGTCATCAAGCTGTACTGCGTTCTACAGAGGTCCATCAGAGACTCTTTCAATGGCATGATCACGAAGCTCCAGGTAGGAGCACATCAGCATATTGTTGCAAATTCGGGGGGTAGCCCCGGTCCAGCGAATGTCAACCCAACACCTTAGCCATTACACCAAGAGATCCGAACATCTCGATGAGGTCGCTAGGTGTTGGGTTAGGTGTTGGGTGAAGTTTTCTGCATCATACTAGCCGACATTTTGTCTTTATTTTATTCTTAGGGACCTTTGTCCCACAGACATTCTCTCATTGTGGTGACTCCCCTCTAGGGAAAGTTTGCCGACGACATCATAGACGTGCCGCTCATGGACAACGACAACAAACTGGACGAATCAGCGTTCTGGGACTCAACCCAGAAGACTCCAGGAGACATGCTGAAGGAGATCAGCAATGAGATCCAGAACCACGACCGCATGGTGAAGGATGCCGGAGCCAACATACAAGCACTCTTTGACATGGAAGGTGAAAGGATGGATAGATTGATGAATGAATGAATACGTTGCCTCAGCCATTGGAGTACAACAATACATACATAAAAAAAATCATCAAGAATTAATAACACAATGAATTCTAACAACTTACATGGAAAGAAGTTGTTGGAATTGATTGTGTTTTTAATTCTTGATGATTGTTTATGTATGTATTGTTGCACTCCAATGGTGGTCCTCGTTAGGTAAGAAGACTTTGTCGAACCTCAAGGGGAAGAGTCATCGCCACTCCCTGAACATCATCATGGACCAGTTCAAGAACCTCAACGAGATGGGCAAGAAGCAGGTCTTTATTTATTTTTTCATCCCAAATGGCACCATATTCACTATATAGTGCACTACTTTTGACCCGAGCCCCGTGTGACTAAATAGGAAACTAAGTCACTACATAGGGAATAGGGTGCCATTTGGAAGACACCCTCCATAACTATAGCACTTTACTGAAAGCACTTATGTAAGCATGTAGTTATATTCAATCATGCCTTTAGCCTAGGTAGCCTGTAGTTTTGGTCTGTATTTACAATGAGGGAAAAAAAGTATTTGATCCCCTGTTGATTTTGTACGTTTGCCCACTGACAAAGAAAATGATCAGTCTAAAATTTTAATGGTAGGTTTATTTGAACAGTGAGAGACAGAATAACAACAAAAAAATCCAGAAAAACGCATGTCAAAAATGTTATAAATTGATTTGCATTTTAATGAGGGAAATAAGTATTTGACCCCCTCTCAATCAGAAAGATTTCTGGCTCCCAGGTGTCTTTTATACAGGTAACGAGCTAAGATTAGGAGCACACTCTTAAAGGGAGTGCTCCTAATCTCAGCTTGTTACCTGTATAAAAGACACCTGTCCATAGAAGCAATCAATCAATCAGATTCCAAACTCTCCACCATGGCCAAGACCAAAGAGCTCTCCAAGGATGTCAGGGACAAGATTGTAGACCTACACAAGGCTGGAATGGGCTACAAGACCATCGCCAAGCAGCATGGTGAGAAGGTGACAACAGTTGGTGCGATTATTCGCAAATGGAAGAAACACAAAAGAACTGTCAATCTCCCTCGGCCTGGGGCTCCATGCAAGATCTCACCTCGTGGAGTTGCAATGATCATGAGAACGGTGAGGAATCAGCCCAGAACTACACGGGAGAATCTTGTCAATGATCTCAAGGCAGCTGGGATCATAGTCACCAAGAAAACAATTGGTAACACACTACGCAGTGAAGGACTGAAATCCTGCAGCGCCCGCAAGGTCCCCCTGCTCAAGAAAGCACATATACAGGGCTGTCTGAAGTTTGCCAATGAACATCTGAATGATTCAGAGGAGAACTGGGTGAAAGTGTTGTGGTCAGATGAGACCAAAATCGAGCTCTTTGGCATCAACTCAACTCGCCGTGTTTGGAGGAGGAGGAATGCTGCCTATGACCCCAAGAACACCATCCCCACCGTCAAACAGCTGATGCCTGCTGGACTGTTCCTTTACACGGTACCCTGTCCTGTTTATTCTGTTTAGTCTTAGCCCAAACGTTATCGCCATTTCCAGTTGTTGTCTTAGCTCTCTCTAATAACACCTGTGACTGCTTTATGCCTCTCTCCCATGTCAATTATGCCTTGCCTATTGCTGTTTGGGTTAGTTCTTATTATACAATTTCACTGTAGAACCCCTAGTCCCTCTCAAACTGCCTCATATAGTGCCTTTGTTCCACCCCCTATACACGCCGAGACCGGCTCAATCGGTGCATCCAATGACGCTATCTCTTTCATTGTTACCCAACGCTTAGGGTTACCTGAACTGTACTCATATCCTTCCATATCCTTTTCTGTACATAATGCCCTGAATCTTTTCTACAACGCCCGGAGAACTGCCCCCTTTATTCTATGTACCCAACGCACTAGAAGACCAGTTCTTAAAGCCTTTAGTCGTATCCTTATTCTAGTCCTCCTCTGTTCCTCTGGTGATGTAGAGGCTAACCCAGGCCCTGCAGCCCCCAGTATCACTCCTACTCCCCAGGAGCTATCATTTGTTGACTTCTGTAACCGTAAAAGTCTTGGTTTTTTGCACATAAATATCAGAAGCCTCCTTCCTAAGTTTGAGTTATTCACTGCGTTAGCACACTCCGCCAACCCTGATGTTCTAGCAGTGTCTGAATCCTGGCTTAGGAAGGCCACCAAAAATTCTGAAATTTCCATCCCCAACTATAACATTTTCCGTCTAGATAGAACTGCCAAAGGGGGTGGAGTTGCAATCTACTGTAGAGATAGCCTGCAGAGCTCTATCATACTATCCAGGTCTGTGCTCAAACAGTTTGAGCTTCTACTTCTAAAAATCCACCTTTCCAGAAATAAATCTCTCACTGTTGCCGCTTGCTACAGACCCCCCTCAGCCCCCAGCTGTGCCCTGGACACCATATGTGAATTGATTGCCCCCCATCTATCCTCAGAGTTCGTACTGCTTGGTGACCTAAATTGGGATATGCTTAACACCCCGGCCATCCTACAATCTAAACTAGATGCCCTCAATCTCACACAAATTATCAACGAACCTACCAGGTACAACCCTAAATCCGTAAACATGGGTACCCTCATAGATATCATCCTGACTAACTTACCCTCTAAATACACCTCCGCTGTCTTCAACCAGGATCTCAGCGATCACTGCCTTATTGCCTGTGTCCGTAACGGGTCCGCGGTCAAACAACCACCCCTCATCACTGTCAAACGCTCCCAAAAACACTTCAGCGAGCAGGCCTTCCTAATTGACCTGGCCCAGGTATCCTGGATGGATATAGATCTCATTCCGTCAGTAGAGGATGCCTGGTTGTTCTTTAAAAGTAATTTCCTCTCAATCTTAAATAGACATGCCCCATTCAAAAAATACAGAACTAAGAACAGATATAGCCCCTGGTTCTCCTCAGACTTGACTGCCCTTGACCAGCACAATACATCCTGTGGCGTAC
This sequence comes from Coregonus sp. 'balchen', assembly GCA_902810595.1. Classification (NCBI taxonomy): domain Eukaryota; kingdom Metazoa; phylum Chordata; class Actinopteri; order Salmoniformes; family Salmonidae; genus Coregonus; species Coregonus sp. 'balchen'. The sequence continues at coordinate 7,248,299 of LR778262.1, forward strand.
TGCATTAGCATCAAATAGCCCCCGCGATATGCAACTTTTCAGGGAAGTTATGAACCAATATACACAAGCAGTTAGGAAAGCAAAGGCTAACTTTTTCAAACAGAAATTTGCATCCTGTAGCACTAACTCCAAAAAGTTTTGGGACACTGTAAAGTCCATGGAAAATAAGAGCACTTCCTCCCAACTGCCCACTGCACTGAGGCTAGGAAACACTATCACCACCGATAAATCTACAATAATCGAGAATTTCAACAATCATTTTGCTACGGCTGGCCATGCTTTCCACCTGGCTACCACTACCCCGGCCACCAACCCTGCACCCTCTGCTGCAACTTGCCCATGCCCCCCCGCTTCTCCTTCACACAAATCCAGACAGCTGATGTTCTAAAAGAGCTGCAAAATCTGGACCCCTACAAATCATCTGGGCTAGACAATCTGGACCCTTTCTTTCTAAAACTAGCCGCCGAAATTGTCGCAACCCCTATTACTAGCCTGTTCAACCTCTCTTTCGTAACGTCTGAGATCCCCAGAGATTGGAAAGCTGCCGCGGTCATCCCCCTCTTCAAAGGGGGTGACACTCTAGATCCAAACTGTTACAGACCCATATCCATCCTGCCCTGCCTTTCAAAAGTTTTTGAAAGGCAAGTCAACAAACAGATCACTGACCATTTCGAATCCCACCGTACCTTCTCCGCTATGCAATCCGGTTTCCGAGCTGGTCATGGGTGTACTTCAGCCACGCTCAAGGTCCTAAACGATATTATAACCGCGATCGATAATAGACAGTACTGTGCAGCCGTTTTCATTGACCTGGCCAAGGCTTTCGACTCTGTCAACCACCGCATTCTTATTGGCAGACTAAATAGCCTTGGTTTCTCAAATGACTGCCTCGCCTGGTTCACCAACTACTTCTCAGATAGAGTTCAATGTGTCAAATCGGAGGGCCTGTTGTCTGGACCTATGGCAGTCTCTATGGGGGTGCCACAGGGTTCAATTCTTGGGCCGACTCTTTTCTCTGTGTATATCAATGATGTCGCTCTTGCTGCTGGTGACTCTCAGATCCACCTCTACGCAGATGACACCATTTTGTATACATCTGGCCCTTCATTGGACACTGTGTTAACAAACCTCCAAACGAGCTTCAATTCCATACAACACTCCTTCAGTAGCCTCCAACTGCTCTTAAACACTAGTAAAACTAAATGCATACTCTTCAACCGAATGCTGCTTGCACCCGCCCACCCGACTAGAATCACTACACTCGACGGGTCTGACCTAGAGTATGTGGACAACTACAAATATCTAGGTGTCTGGTTAGACTGTAAACTCTCCTTCCAGACTCACATTAAGAATCTCCAATCCAAAGTTAAATCTAGAATCGGTTTCCTATTTCGCAACAAAGCCTCCTTCACTCATGCTGCCAAACATGCCCTCGTAAAACTGACTATCCTACCGATCCTTGACTTCGGCGATGTCATTTACAAAATAGCCTCCAACACTCTACTCAGCAAATTGGATGTAGTCTATCACAGTGCCATCCGTTTTGTCTCCAAAGCCCCATATAATACCCACCACTGTGACCTGTACGCTCTTGTTGGCTGGTCCTCACTACATATTCGTCGCCAAACCCACTGGCTCCAGGCCATCTATAAATCACTGCTAGGCAAATCCCCGCCTTATCTTAGCTCATTGGTCACCATAGCAACACCCACCCGTAGTCTGCGCTCCAGCAGGTATATCTCACTGGTCATCCCCAAAGCCAACACCTCCTTTGGCCGCAATTCCTTCCAGTTCTCTGCTGCCAATGACTGGAACAAATTGCAAAAATCTCTGAAGCTGGAGACACTTATCTCCCTCACTAACTTTAAGCATCAGTTGTCAGAGCACCTTACCGATCACTGCACCTGTACACAGCCCATCTGAAATTAGCCCGCCCAACTACCTCATCCCTATATTGTTATTTATTTTGCTCATTTGTACCCCAGTATCTCTATTTGCACATCATCTCTTGCACATCTATCATTCCAGTGTTAATACTAATTGTAATTATTTTGCACTATAGCCTATTTTATTGCCTTACCTCCATAACTTGCTAAATTTGCACACACTGTATATATATGTATTTCTGTTGTATTTTTTGACTTTGTTTTGTTTTAGCCCATATGTAACTCTGTGTTGTTGTTTTTATCGCACTGCTTTGCTTTATCTTGGCCAGGTCGCAGTTGTAAATGAGAACTTGTTCTCAACTGGTTTACCTGGTTAAATAAAGGTGAAAAAAAACAACAAAAAAAACATGGAGGTGGAAACATTATGCTTTGGGGGTGTTTTTCTGCTAAGGGGACAGGACAACTTCACCGCATCAAAGGGACGATGGACGGGGCCATGTACCGTCAAATCTTGGGTGAGAACCTCCTTCCCTCAGCCAGGGCATTGAAAATGGGTCGTGGATGGGTATTCCAGCATGACAATGACCCAAAACACACGGCCAAGGCAACAAAGGAGTGGCTCAAGAAGAAGCACATTAAGGTCCTGGAGTGGCCTAGCCAGTCTCCAGACCTTAATCCCATAGAAAATCTGTGGAGGGAGCTGAAGGTTCGAGTTGCCAAACGTCAGCCTCGAAACCTTAATGACTTGGAGAAGGTCTGCAAAGAGGAGTGGGACAAAATCCCTCCTGAGATGTGTGCAAACCTGGTGGCCAACTACAAGAAACGTCTGACCTCTGTGATTGCCAACAAGGGTTTTGCCACCAAGTACTAAGTCATGTTTTGCAGAGGGGTCAAATACTAGTTTCTCTCATTAAAATGCAAATCAATTTATAACATTTTTGACATTTTTGACATTCTGGATTGTTTTGTTGTTATTCTGTCTCTCACTGTTCAAATAAACCTACCATTAAAATTATAGACTGATCATTTCTTTGTCAGTGGGCAAACGTACAAAATCAACAGGGGATCAAATACTTTTTTCCCTCACTGTACACTGACTTTGTATTGTTTAGTTTTTTGTCTTGAGAGCTTTTACAAAACATATTCCTATTTAATATGTATTCTAATACTTACAAATGTCGTAAATTAACTTGACTTGCCTTTGCTTTGTAAATACTTGGGTGGTCTAGACAGGTTATCGTAGAAATCTGTGGTCTAGACGGTACTGTAGAAGTCTTTGTGGTCTGCCAAGGTTACGTCGAAATACTTTGTTGGTTAGACAGGTTACTGAGAATACTTTGTGGTCAGACAGGTTACTGTAGATCCTGTGTTGTCTAGACGGTTACTGTAGAAACTACTTTGTGGTCAGACAGGGTTACTGTAGAATACACTTGTTTGTCTAGACAGGGTACTGTAAATACTTTGTGGTCTAGACAGGGTTACGTAAATACTTTGTGTCTAACAGGTTACTGTGATCTTTGTGGTCTAGACATGGTTACTGTAGAATACTTTGTGTCTAGACAGGTTCTGTAGAATACTTGTGGTCTAACAGGTTACGAGAATACTTTGTGGTCTAGACAGGGTTACTTGTAGAATAGTTGTGGTCAACGGTTACGAAATACCTTGTGGTCTAGAGTTACTGAGAATACTTTGTGTCTAGACAGGTACTGTAAATACCTTGTTTGTCTAGACAGGGTTCTGTAGAAACTTTGTGGTGGTTAGACAGGTTACTGAGAATACCTTGTGTTAGACAGGGTACTCTAGAATACTTTGTGGTCAGACAGGGTTACTGTAGAATACTTTGTGTTAGACGGTTACTGTAGATACTTGTGTCTAGACAGGGTTACTGTAGAATACTTTGTGGCTAGACAGGGTTACTGTAGAATACGTTGTTGTCTAGACAGGGTTACTGTAGAATACTTTGTGGTCTAGACAGGGTTACTGTATAATACTTTGTGGTCTAGACATTGTTACTGTAGAATACTTTGTGGTCTAGACAGGGTTACTGTAGAATATCTTGTTGTCTAGACAGGGTTACTGTAGAATACTTTGTGGTGGTCTAGACAGGGTTACTGTAGAATACTTTGTTGTCTAGACAGGGTTACTGTAGAATACTTTGTGGTCTAGACAGGGTTACTGTAGAATACCTTGTGGTCTAGACAGGGTTACTGTAGAATACTTTGTGGTCTAGACAGGGTTACTGTAGAATACCTTGTGGTCTAGACAGGGTTACTGTAGAATACTTTGTGATCTAGACAGGGTTACTGTAGAATACGTTGTTGTCTAGACAGGGTTACTGTAGAATACTTTGTGACTAGACAGGGTTACTGTAGAATACTTTGTGGTCTAGACAGGGTTACTGTATAATACTTTGTTGTCTAGACAGGGTTACTGTAGAATACTTTGTGGTCTAGACAGGGTTACTGTAGAATACTTTGTGGTCTAGACAGGGTTACTGTAGAATACTTTGTTGTCTAGACAGGGTTACTGTAGAATACTTTGTGGTCTAGACAGGGTTACTGTAGAATACTTTGTGGTCTAGACAGGGTTACTGTAGAATATTTTGTGGTCTAGACAGGGTTACTGTAGAATACTTTGTGGTCTAGACAGGGTTACTGTAGAATACTTTGTTGTCTAGACAGGGTTACTGTAGAATACTTTGTTGTCTAGACAGGGTTACTGTAGAATACTTTGTGGTCTAGACAGGGTTACTGTAGAATACTTTGGTCTAGACAGGGTTACTGTAGAATACTTTGTGGTCTAGACAGGGTTACTGTAGAATACTTTGTGGTCTAGACAGGGTTACTGTAGAATACTTTGTGATCTAGACAGGGTTACTGTATAATACTTTGTGGTCTAGACAGGGTTACTGTAGAATACCTTGTTGTTTGCTGATGTAAAAATGACTTTATAAATACATTTGGTTGATTCATTGCTAGGTGTGCAAGATGCGTCTGACCCTGGAGAGCCTAGTGGAGATGCATAGGAAGGTGAACCAGGAGAAGCCTGAGACCAGAGGTTCAGAGGAACCACAACGCACCCCTCAGGTCCACCTCCCCATCCACTCCCCAGAGGAATCAGAGGAGGAACTGGAGGAGCTGGAGGAGATTGAGGTGAATTGATTGATTGATTGAATTTATTAGATACCGTAAAACTTCAATTAAACACAGTCTCAAAAAGCTGCCTGTCCCTTTTAAACGTCTATGGGCGAAGTGAAAGCAGTTAAGGGTTAAGGTTGTTAAAGGCCCAGTACAGTAAAAAACGTGATTTTCCTGTGTTTTATACTGTATATGTTTCTACACTATGAGGTTGGAATAATACTGTGAAATTGTGAAAATTATGATAATGCCCTTTTAGTGTAAGATCTTTTTGAGAAGATGCCTGAAATGTCAGCCTGTTTTGGTGGAATGGAGTTTTTGCTTCCATGGTGACATCACCATGAGGTAAATTAGTTAATAGACCAATAAGAATTAGATTTCCAAACCTCTCTGACAATAACATGTCATTTTCAATTTTCCCCTCCCCACTCAGACCACTCCTGGACAGGCAAACCTGTCATACATATAACATAACACTTACATCTCTTCAGGTGGTGGAAGAGCAGGTGTAAAAGAGAATGTGTTTGTAAATAAACATATCTTCAGGTGGTAGAGAAGCAGAGGAGAACCAGGAGACGTTCCATCCTCGTGCAGAAGACCCAAAAACGGATCCCCATGAAGATGGCCGAGTCCAGGTCCTGGACAGACCATGTGGAACGCTACAGCTCAGACATGACGGTGGAGGGAGACAAGCTGATGAAGACTCGTATGGTGGGAGTGAACCACATCGTCCACGTGGAGTCCCAGAGGTAATGTCTGCATCCCAAATGGCACCCTATTCACTATATAGGACACTACCCATAGGGCTCTGTCATTTGGGAATGGGCCCTGGTCAAAAGTAGTGCACTATAAAGTGAATAGTGTGTGAGGCACATCGTGGACGTGGAGTCCCAGAGGTCTGTATGGTTTTACTCAGATCAAGGTTCAAGAGGGGATTATGTAAGGACATTTGATCAGTGGTGAGTATAATGTCAATA
>LR778262.1:7256798-7286798 GCA_902810595.1 Coregonus sp. 'balchen'
ATACTTGTTTGAAATTGGTATCCCCAAAGCTAAATGCTAACTACAAATGATCTTTATTACAAAACAGAAACAATCTGAACGCTAGACTGCTCTTGGCGCGCGACATGAGCGATGGACAGGCGGTCAAGGACTTGTACAAGTCCCTGCGAAGACTGGACGTGCACCAATCCACTATGGTGAGGCAGTGGTCTGAGAAGCAAACTTCCATTGAACTGAGACGGACCAGATGCCTGGCACACATGCTCTACCTCTTCAGTCAGGTTAGGAGGAGTCAGTGTGGTTGAGGGGTAGACGTTCATCGAGAAATATAAATAGTAACTTTTAGGAGCTAAAATGTTTTTGGATTCTGTCCCAAGGTCAGGAATTTGATTTATATGTATCTAGTTTTTATATACTTTACTCTACTCTACTCTACACTACTCTACTCTACTCTACTCTACTCTACACTACTCTACTCTACTCTACTCTACACTAATATACTCTACTCTACACTACTCTACTCTACACTAATATACTCTACTCTACACTACTCTACTCTACACTAATATACTCTACTCTACACTACTCTACTCTACACTAATATACTCTACTCTACTCTAACTCTACCTACTCTGACCACTCTACTCTACTCTACTAGCCCACTCTACTCTACCACTCTACTCTACTCTACCTACACTACTCTACTCTACTCTACTCTACTCTACGCTAACACTACGCTACTCTACTCTACACGACATCTACACTACCTACCTACTCCATACACTACCACCTACCTACACTCACTGCTACTCTACTCTCACGCGATACTCTACTCTACTCTACTCTACTCTACACACCACTCTACTCATCTACTACCTACCTAGACTCTGACTCACATCGACCACTCACTCTACACACTACTACACGACTACTACCTACTCACTCTACACGACTCACTCTACACTACCTACTCTACCACTACTCTACACTACTCACCTATCTACTACTACTGACTCTACTCTACCACCTACTACACTAACTACTCACTCTACACACTCTACTCACACTATATACTCTACCTACACTACTCTACTCTACACTATTACTCTACTCTACTCTACTCTACTCTACTCTACTCTACTCTACTCTACTCTACTCTACTCTACTCTACTCTACTCTACTCTACTCTACACTACACTACTCTACACTAATATACTCTACTCTACACTACTCTACTCTACTCTACTCTACTCTACTCTACTCTACTCTACTCTACTCTACACTACACTACACTACTCTACACTAATATACTCTACTCTACTCTACTCTACTCTACTCTACTCTACACGACTATACTCTACTCTACTCTACTCTACTCTACACTACACTTCTCTACTCTATCTCTACAGCTGAGAGTGGACTACAACTTGCATTTGGCCACTCCGGTCCCATGCAACACCAGCCAGGAGCTGCCCCATCCCATCATGACGGTGGTGCCTACGAAACTACAGTGGTCTCTGAGGCCCGGTCCCAGCCCCAATCTTCCGTCATCCCTGTCACTGGCACGTCTAGCCCCATATTCACTCCAAGCCCCGCCATCCACACACCTATACCCACCTACACACCTAGCTTCGCCTGCACACCTACACCCGTCATCATTGGTACACCATCCCCCATCTTCCCTGGTACACTTACCCCCACCTTTACCTGAGCCATACCCATGGAGCAGTGTCCACAGGTAGGTTACACGCAAACACACCACATCACATAATTTAGCTCAGTGCTTGTGTTTACTTTTTGGTTTATCTTGAAGTAAATTGAACTTTTCTAAACTAAGAGTAATTATTGCACGTCTTCAAAGTTTTCAATCTCTAGATAGAATCCTCCAATAATAATTTCTCCCAATATCAGTTACATCATGAGGCAGAAACTAAGAGTTAACTTTCTCAATCATGTGCCAAGACAACCACCTGCATCATCTCCTAAAACACCTAGCCCTGTATCCCCCAACCACATCATCTCCTAACTCACCTAGCCCTGTATCCCCCAACCACATCTGCTGCTAACACTGTCAGCAGAACATTCCACACAGAGCACCATGTAATCCTCTGCTTCCTGTCTCTCTGTGTGTGTGTGTGTGTGTGTGTGTGTGTGTGCGTCACAGGGAAAAAGAACAGGGCAATATGAAGACTCTGTGGCAGGCAGACAAGACTCTGTGGCAGGCAGACAAGACTATGCACTGCATGTGGCTGGCCAGGAAGATCCCAGCCGGACCCTCTAACGTCTGCTGTATCCCACGCCTGCTGGAGATGGACGTCAACCGAGGAACGGTCAACGCAATGCGCACCCTGCACGCTAGGTAAGATGGTGGACTGTTTTGTGCCACGGATTTGAACCAGAATTACTATATATAGAGGTGTCTTTCTTTGGGAAACACACTGCATGGCATGCTGCCATGCCACAACGTCCAAAATTGCAGACAATGCTCTTCACCCCTGGCCCTGGGGACTGCTTCATTGGGTTTAGGGCGGCTGTTATTCTAGCCCAGTACTAAACAACACCAGGGCACGTAGGGTAAATAAATACAGTACATGTTGCTCTATCATAGGATGACTGGAGTGCTGGATCAGATATTCCTAGGTGGAGGAGATGAGGACAGTGATGTGGAGTAGATGTTTCACCAGTTAGGTCAATAAATCCCCATATCACCACTGTAGTCCTTGTTTCCCTTGGTTCCTGTCATTGTTAGTGCAGATTAGAGTTTCTCTGCAGTGAAATGGTATTCTTGCTTCATATCTATAACCATATTTTATTGAGACATCTTTAGAAAGTGTAAAAACAAAAAAAGTGTTAATACAGTATCGTAATAAAGAAAATCAAACATTTGAAGCATACTTGCAAATGTGATATGATTTTGTTTTGCATTAATTTACAAATGTCTTCACAATTGACAAATTATCTTGAATTTACAAAACAATAAAACTCAGTGGAGAATGTCCGAATTTAAACAATAGAACATTACAATTTGTTAAAAATTGCGTCCCTTGGCTTGGAAGTCTTGACACCTAGATAATACAGAATGCTGCCCATGCCATTTCAGTTCACACAGTCTTGTATAACTGACCTTGTGGGGGGACACAATTCAGTCCCATTCAAAATCCTATTTTCCCTAACCCTTACCCTAACCTTAACCCGAAAACCGAACCTTAACTCTTACCCTAAACCTAACCCTAGCTCCTAACCCTAAAACTAACCCTAGCTCCTAACCCTAACCTTAACCTCATTCTAACCCTAACACTAATTCTAACCTTAACCATAAACCCCCTTAGAAATAGCATTTGACCTTGTGGGGACCAACAAAAAATGTCCCCATTTGGTCAAATGTTTGTTTGTTTACTATTCTTGTGGGGACTTCTGGTCCCCACAAGTATAGTTAAACACATCCATAGATACACAATCCATACATAACATGTTCCATCCACACAGTACACACACGTCTTCTACTACTAAAGCTTCTGTTTATATTCCACATTAGATATTGTTTCCTTCCAGGATTCTATCAACGAATCACACTCTCAAAAGGCCTCTGTTTTAGCCAAGGGTCAAAGGCAAGGTTTACAGCTGGGTTTGACGACCCCCCCCCCCCCTTGACACCAAGTTCAAAGTGGAGGGTTGAACAGCTGGGATTACTATTTGAGACACAGCCCCATGTCTCAATCCATGGATTAAGCAGGTCGGTTCCATGGTGTGGTCTCAGACCTGGCTACATTTACATTACATTTTAGTCATTTAGCAGACGCTCTTATCCAGAGCGACTTACATGAGCAATTAGGGTTAAGTGCCTTGCTCAAGGGCACATCGACAGATTTTTCACCTAGTTGGCTCGGGGATTAGAACCAGCGACCTTTCGGTTACTGGCACAACGCCTCTTAACCACTAAGCTACCTGCCGCCTCCTGCCGTCTCCTGGTTACTGCAGGACCAGGATCTTGGTGTCACCAACTCCCAGAAGCTAGCCTGTTTGGGAGAGATCACACACATACACACACCGTTTTAGAAAAGCATTGTCACCTGTTTGTAAAGCACTGTAACTGTTTTTGTGGTTTTAATTTACTGCAGTGTTTCTTGGTAGTCTTTAACAAATTTACTCTGAAACTAAAGTATACACCTCACACACATGGTTATAGGCTTTAAAAAAAGAAGACACCTGTACCATGTCAGATATAGAGTTGAAATGTATTCAATTATGAGTTTGCATCCCAATATTACACTTTACATACATCACAGAAGACAGAATTATAACAAAACCGTTTGACATAGAAACATCAGATTTTTTGCTGTAAAAAAAATTAAAAAAAGTGTATTCATTCTGAAATTAGAAAAAATATATGAATAACATTCCACCCATGAGGTCATTTGACTGCAGGAAAGGGTTCTAATCTCCGACAGCCTGTTGTTTACATTTACATTGACGTCATTTAGCAGACGCTCTTATCCAGAGCGACTTACAGTTAGTGCATACATTATTCTTTTTTATTTTTTCATACTGGCCCCCCGTGGGAATCAAACCCACAACCCTGGCGTTGCAAACACCATGCTCTACCAACTGAGCTACCTCCCTGCCGGCCATTCCCTCACCTACCCTGGACGACGCTGGGCCAATTGTGCGCCGCCCCATTGGTCTCCCGGTTGCGGCCGGCTACAGCAGAGCCTGGATTCGAACCAGGATCTCTAGTGGCACAGCCAGTGCCTTAGACCACTGCGCCACTCGGGAGACGAGTGTAACAATTAACTTCATATCCCTGCAGTTTGTCAGTTTTTTTATATATTTTTACAGCTCTGTTTCTATTTTTATATTCATGTATTTGTATGTAAACCATTGTGTGACACTGCGAATGAAGTCCCAGTGGGCTTTGGAGCGTGCCTTAGTTGGGTGCTGAGCCTTAACGGAGTACAGTGCTGTGCTGTAAGAAGTATCTGACCATCTGGCATACCAACCCAAGGACCCCACATCTGGTGAATTAATGATGGTAATCCCCTGTCACGACCCCATCTTCAGACTTTCGAAAGAATCCATGTCCACACGCTAACACGTGTGACCTGTTGGGTGTGTGTGTGTGTGTGTGTGTGTGTGTGTGTGTGTGTGTGTGTGTGTGTGTGGGTGTTTGCTTGCATGTGAGACTAGTGTGAAAGTGATGAGGACAGAGAGAGACTGAGACTGAAACAGAGAGAGACTGAAACAGAGAGAGACTGAAACAGAGATTTGTGTATTTGTGCCACAGTCAGATTAATGTGGTTTACGAGGACTGACAGCACTGTCATAACGTTGTACTGGGTACTGCAGTGTTGCAGTGCTGTCATAACGTTGTACTGGGTACTGCAGTGTTGCAGTGCTGTCATAACGTTGTACTGGGTACTGCAGTGTTGCAGTGCTGTCATAACGTTGTACTGGGTACTGCAGTGTTGCAGTGCTGTCATAACGTTGTACTGGGTACTGCAGTGTTGCAGTGCTGTCATAACGTTGTACTGGGTACTGCAGTGTTGCAGTGCTGTCATAACGTTGTACTGGGTACTGCAGTGTTGCAGTGCTGTCATAACGTTGTACTGGGTACTGCAGTGTTGCAGTGCTGTCATAACGTTGTACTGGGTACTGCAGTGTTGCAGTGCTGTCATAACGTTGTACTGGGTACTGCAGTGTTGCAGTGCTGTCATAACGTTGTACTGGGTACTGCAGTGTTGCAGTGCTGTCATAACGTTGTACTGGGTACTGCAGTGTTGCAGTGCTGTCATAACGTTGTACTGGGTACTGCAGTGTTTTCTAATCCTGCAGCAAGAGGAACTGATCACAATTAACTGTGATACGTAACCCAGCGTAATATATGTAAACATGTATGTATGGTATATAATGTTTGTCTGTGGGTGATACCTACCCCAGTGCGAGGACAGTGTATCTGGGCGTACCACTCCTGGCAGTACAGACACACCATGACCCCTTGGCCAATGAACAGACAGGTCCACATCAAGATGTTCCACACAGGACTCTGCCTCTTGTCGTTCAGAGTGAAGTTGAACGCCACTGAGAGAGAGAGAGAGAGAGAGAGAGAGAGAGAGAGAGAGAGAGAGAGAGAGAGAGAGAGAGAGACTCAAACCATTTTCTGTTGTCAAAACAAATAATGAGCAGGTACAGTGTATAATCACAGAGGTATTCTTGAAGGCATATTAAAGGGAGTAGACTTAATCTGTGTCCGGGAAACTGGACCATATAGTCTATGGCTCTGGATCACTTCTGATGACAGTGCAGAGGCAGAACGTGTGTGTTTGTGTGTGTGTGTGTGTGTGTGTGTGTGTGTGTGGCTCACCTCCGAAGAAAGCGAAGAGACAGAACATTACGGGGTAGAAGAATCCGAAGCCCAGGGTGAAGACATATTCATGGACCAAGGCCGACACGGCGAACACTGACAACATGGCCGCCGTACGGAACTTCCTCCTGGACAGCTACAGTCAGAGGGTTAGAGGTCAAAGGTTAGGGGTTAGACAGGGTCACAGGGATGAGTGGACGTACACAATGAACATGACACTGCCTGTGTCCTAAATCACACCATATTCCCTTTATAAAAAGTAGTGCAGGATGTAGGAAATAGGGTGCCGTTTGAGACACATTGTCCGTCCATATAAAAAGCCTTCACTTGTACAGACTCATTTTAAAGTAACTTATTTAACTGTGAGGCAAGTCACGTAATGTCTTTGTATTTCTGTTAATTTGCCATTCCATTCAAAGATTCCATGGCCTGCGCCAGAGAGGAGGAGGTGAAGCAAGAGGGATAACTGGGCCCATCTGACTTCTCCAGCAGGTGGTGTTTTTTTGTGAGGAGTTTTTATATGGAGGTCAATGAGTGTCGAATTTGGTTAACAAAACATTTAATGGCTTATTTGCTACACGTGGCTTATTTAGAAGTTTCGTAATGATTAGGTTGAATCGAGTGTACTGATATACATGAAAGTAGGACACGTGACATCCCGGCAACGTTGAGAAAAAACACTTTATATCGGAGGTGTGCCTAATCGCCACTAGTTACCACAGCCACAAATTCATAAACCCCGTCTATTTCTACAATGTATCTTCTTAAAATGTGATTTTAAACCTAACCTTAACCACACTGCTAACCTTATGCCTAATCCTAACCTTAACCACACTGCTAACCTTATGTCTAACCCTATCCTTAATTAAAACCTTATTTATTTTTGTATTTTTTGTGGGGGTGGGGGTGGGGGGTAGAAGGATTACTTTTATACTATCCCAGGTATTCCTTAAAGAGGTAGGGTTTCAAGTGTCTCCGGAAGGTGGTCAGTGACTCCGCTGTCCTGGCGTCGTGAGGGAGCTTGTTTCACCATTGGGGTGCCAGAGCAGCGAACAGTTTTGATTGGGCTGAGCGGGAACTGTGCTTCCGCAGAGGTAGGGGGACCAGCAGGCCAGAGGTGGAAGAACGCAATGCCCTTGTTTGGGTGTAGGGACTGATCAGAGCCTGAAGGTAAGGAGGTGCCGTTCCCCTCACAGCTCCGTAGGCAAGCACCATGGTCTTGTAGCAGATGCGAGCTTCAACTGGAAGCCAGTGGAGTGTACGGAGGAGTGGGGTGACGTGAGAGATACGTTTACACACGTATCTGCCCTCTCATTGGCCAGAATGGTCCCACCTGATCTTGCCTTCTCCCGACTGCCTTCCATTTTTTAAAACATTTATTTTCATTTTTTAGAGCGGCCACTAGAGTATCTGGTCAATACGTAAAGTGGATCATCTGTGCCTGCGCTAATTTCCAATTGCACACACCCAACTGCTAATTGTCTTGTAATTGCTACTGTGTTCTCATTGGGAGTCTTGTAAAGTACTTAAGTAAAAATACTTTAAAGTACTACTTAAGTAGTTTTTTGGGGTGTACTTTACTTTACTATTTAAATTTTTTACAACTTTTACTTTTGATTCACTACATTCCTAAAGAAAATAATGTACTTTTCACTCCATACATTTTCCCTGACACCCAAAAGTACTCATTACATTTTGAATGCTTAGCAGGACAGGAAAATTGTCAAATTCATGCACTTATCAAGAGAACATCCCTGGTCATCCCTACTGCCTCTGATCTGGTGGACTCACTAAACACAAATGCATAGTTTATAAATGATGTCTGAGTTTTGGAGTGTGCCCCTGGCTATCCGTAAATTAACAAAAACAAGAAAATTGTGCCGTCTGGTTTGCTTAATATAAGCAATTTGAAATTATTTATATACTTTTACTTTTGATACTAATGTATATTTTTGCAATTACATTTACTTTTGACACTTAAGTATATTTAAAACCAAATACTTTTAGACTTTTACTCAAGCAGTATTTTATTGGGTGACTTTCACTTTTGCGTGAGTCATTTTCTATTAAGGTATCTTTACTTTTACTCAAGTATGACAATTGGGTACTTTTTCCACCATTGCTCATTGGTTGTTCATTTTGACACAGTTGCACATGCTTTTACCTAATTGAAGGGACTTTTTTAACATGTGTGTCAACTGTATCTGGGGAGTTCTCCAAGCAAGGTGATGTTTATACTGCCAATGGCTTTATTTGCTCTGCAGTTTTAAGTCATTTTGAACCTTTTCATCACAGTTCTCGTTTTTTTTTAAGCCTTTTAAGTGTTAGAGTAGGTCAGCTCTTTTTTACAAGCAGGGTTTAACAGGGTTGTGGACGGTCAATCCCATTTCATCTCTGGATTTTTTTTATCTCTTGAATATTCTGTTTTTGACGCTAACCCAGGAACTTGGCTACAGTGGGTCTGTATGAGATTTGGGGCTATGTTTAGGGAGAGATTTAGGGAGATAGTTACCCAGAGAAAATCTCTGTATCCGTAGTAGTAAAGCCAGTCATGAACCACCACGTTCCAGGTCCTGTAGTAATTGGCAAACGACGTCGAGTTCCACCAGTCCTGCAGAACAAATTAATGAACATTTTTTTTGATTTGGTTCTACGCCATTTTAAACACCTTTTTTCTACGCGATTGGTCTGATTATAACCAATAAACAGTGTCTTACAGAGGTATTACATGTAGACTATGTGTGTGTGTGTGTTCCTGTGTGTGTGTTTGTGTTTGTGTGTATGTGTGTGTGTGTGTGTGTGTGAGAGTGTGTGAAAACAATAAGTTATACCTTATAGAACATCCTGTCTGCAAAGCGTAGCATCTCAGCGAAGGCGTTTAGCCAGCAGTGGAGGAAGGCATAGAACGCCAGCAGTAGCATCAACATACCTGGGAGGAGAGGGGGGAGAGAGGGAGAAGAAAGGGGAGATGGAGGATGGGGAGAGGAGGGGGAGAGAGAGAAAGAGATTTACCACCCCCTATCAGAACGCACTCAAGTAACCCAACAATTTATCTGACTTGTCTACTTACCTCACAGTAAGAAACACGACAACCTACTGACACATCAGGTCACAACACAACCATAAACTCAGAGGTTGTATTAATGCTATTTGCATTGTGCTGTTATCTCATTGTAATGCTAGTTCCTATCACATATTAGGGAATAGACTGGAGACATCATAGATATAGAACAGTGTTTTATCTCTCTGGGAGACACCCTCCCTGTCATTCATAGTAAATGGATCACCTGTAGATCTATATGATCAATGTATAGCAGCCGTTTTACGGGCTCCTGAACAATTCTGCTATTTTGTGTGGTTTTTTTGCGCTGATGATCCTATTACCGAAAAGAGCTTCTGGACATCAGAACAGTGGGGGAGAGGAGGGGGGAGAGAGGGAGGAGAAGGGGGAGAGGGAGGATGGGGGAGAGGGAGGATGGGGAGATTAGGATGAAAATGTCTACTTCAACGAGTCGGAGGCGCAGGACATACTGCTCACACCGGACCAGGCCCTAATCCCAGAGACTCACCCCGGACCAGGCCCTAATCCCAGAGACTCACCCCGGACCAGGCCCTAATCCCAGAGACTCACCCCGGACCAGGCCCTAATCCCAGAGACTCACCCCGGACCAGGCCCTAATCCCAGAGACTCACCCCGGACCAGGCCCTAATCCCAGAGACTCACCCCGGACCAGGCCCTAATCCCAGAGACTCACCCCGGACCAGGCCCTAATCCCAGAGACTCACCCCGGACCAGGCCCTAATCCCAGAGACTCACCCCGGACCAGGCCCTAATCCCTAGAGACTCACCCCGGACCAGGCCCTAATCCCAGAGACTCTAAAAAGAAAAAGGCGGTGTAATAGAAGACCCTGACGAAACTACGTTGGCAAGTACAACCGCCTCTAGCCTCCATTCTACTGGCGAAAGTACAATCACTGGAGAAAAAAACTGGACGAGCTTCATTCGAGACTATCCTATCAACGGGACCTGAATAACTGTAATATCCTATGTTTCTCTGAGTCGTGGCTGAACAAGGACATGGATAATTTACATCTAGCTGGTTTTTCTATGCATCGGCAGGACAGAACGGCAGCGTCGGGTAAACTCAAGGGGGGAGGTGTGTGTCTCTTTGTTAACAACAGCTGATGCTCGATCTCGAATATCCAAGGTTCTGCTCGCCTGAGTTAGAATACCTCATGATAAGCTGTAGACCATACTATCTACCAAGAGAGTTTTAATCTATCGTTTTTGTAGCTGTCTATTTGCCACCGCAGACCGATGCTGGCACTAAGACCACAATCAACGAGCTATATATGGCCATAAGCAAACAAGAAAATGTTCATCCAGAAGTGGCGATCCTAGTTGCCAGTGATTTTAATGCAGAAATACTGAAATCCCTTTTACCTAATTTCTACTAGCATGTCCCCCTGTGCAACTAGAGGCGAAAAAACTATAGATCATCTTTACTCCACACACAGAAACACATAGAAAGCTCTCCCTCGCCCTCCATTTTGCAAATCTGACCATACTTCTATCCTCCTGATTCCTGCTTACAAGCAAAAACTCAAACAGGAAGTACCAGTGACGCGCTCAATACGGAAGTGGTCTGATGAAGCGGATGGTAAGCTACAGGACTGTTTTGCTAGCACAGACTGGAATATGTTCTGGGATTCATCCGATGGCATTGAGGAGTTTACCTCATCAGTCACCGACTTCGTTAATAAGTGCATCGACAGCATCATCCCGACAGTGACCCGTACGTACATGTCCCGACCAGAAGCCATGGATTACAGGCAACATCCGCACTGAGCTAAAGGCTAGAGCTGCCACTTTCAAGGAGCGGGAAACTAATCTGGACGCTTATAAGAAATCCTGCTGCGCCCTCTGACGACCATCAAACAGGCAAAGTGTCAATACAGGACTAATATCGAATCTTACTACACCGGCTATGACACTCGTCGGATGTGGCAGGGCTTGCAAACTATAATGGATTACAAAGGGAAACCCAGCCGCGAGCTGCCCAGTGATGCAAGTCTACCAGACAAACGAAATGCCTTCTATGCTAGCGTCGAGGCAAGCAACACTGAACCATGCATGAGAGCACCAGCTGTTCACGCTCTCCGTAGCCGATGTGAGTAAGACCTTTAAACAGGTTAACATTCACAAGGCCGCAGGGCCAGACGGATTACCAGGACGCGTACTCAGAGCATGCACTGACATTTTCAACCTCTCCCTGACCCAGTCTGCAATACCTAGATGTTTCAAGCAGACCACCATAGTCCCTCTGCCCATGAACACCAAGGTAACCTGTCTAAATGACTATCGCCTCATACCACTCACATCTGTAGCCATTAAATACTTTGAAAGGCTGGTTATGGCTCACATCAACACCATCATCCCAAACACTGGATCCACAGATGACGCAATACCAATTGCACTCCACACTGCCCTGTCCCACCTGGACAAGAGAAACACCTATGTGAGAATGCTGTTCATTGACTAAAGCTCAGCGTTCAACACCATAGTGCCCACAAAGCTTATTACTACGCTAAGGACCCTGGGACTGAACACCTCCTTCTGCAACTGGATCCTGGACTTCCTGATGGGCCGCCCCCAGGTGGCGAGGGTAGGCAACAACACATCCGCCTCGCTGACCCTCAACACGGGGGCCCCTCAGGGGTGTGTGCTTAGTCCCCTCCTGTACTCCCTGTTCACCCACAACTGCTTGGCCAGGCACGACTCCAACACCATCATTACGTTTGCCAACGACATGACAGCGGTAGGCCTGATCACCAACGACAATGAGACAGCCTATAAGGAGGAGATCAGAGACCTGGCAGTGTGGTGCCATGAAAACAACCTCTCCCTCAACGTCAGCAAGACAAAGGAGCTGATCATGGACAACAGGAAACAGAGGGCCGAGCACGGCCCCATTCACATCGACGGGGTTGTAGTGGAGCGGGTCGAGAGATTCAAGTTCCTCTGGGTCCACATCACTAAGGTCCGGGCACGATAACGCCTCTTCCACCTCAGGAGGCTGAAAAGATTTGGCATGGGACCTCAGATCCTCAAAAAGTTCTACAGCTGCACCATTGAGAGCATCTTGACTGGTTGCATCACCGCTTGGTATGGCAACTGCTTGGCATCCGACCACAAGGTGCTACAGAGGGTAATGCGTACGGCCCAGTACATCACTGGGGACGAGCTCCCTGCCATCCAGGACCTCTATACCAGGCGGTGTCAGAAGAAGGCCCTAAAAGTTGTCAAAGACTCCAGTAACCCAAGTCATAGACGGTTCTCTCTGCTACTGCACGGCAAGTGGTACCGATGCACCAAGTCTGGAAGCAACAGGACCCTGAACAGCTTCTACCCCCAAGCCATAAGACTGCTAAATAGTTCCCCCCGTGTTGCTCAGTTGGTAGAGCATGACGCTTGCAACGCCAGGGTTGTGGGTTCGATTCCCACGGGAGGCCAGTATGAAAATGTATGCACTCACTAACTGTAAGTCGCTCTGGATAAGAGCTTCTGCTAAATGACTAAAATGTAAAATGTAGTTAGGCTAGCTATTTGGTTAACTATTTAACTATCTGCATTGACCCTTTTTGCACTAATTATTTTGACTCATCATATACTCTGCTGCTGCTGTTTACTATCTGTCACTATATTCCTAGTTATATGTACATATCTACCTCAATGACCTCGTACCCCTGCACATGGACTCGGTACTGGTACCCCGTGTATATAGCCAAGTTATCGTTACTCACTGTGTATCTATTATCACTTTTATTATTAAGTGTTTAACCTTTCTATTATTTATCTATGTTCTTTCTCTCTGCATTGTCGGTAAATATTTCACCGTTAGTCTAGACCTGTTGTTCACGAAGCATGTGACAAATACATTTAGGTTTGACCTGGAAAAACAAACTTTGACCTTCAACCTCTAACCTAACAAACTAGAACTGTGTCAGTAAGCCTTCTGTCTAGTACATTCTGGGTCTACAACCTGATTCGTTCACATTGGATGAGGTCTTTCCTCCTTAAATAAAGGTAAAAAAGTGCAAATACCATAAGGGCACTACAGTTCACACCTCCCAGTTAGAATACATTCTACTGCTGATGTGGCTTTATATATACATTTGACTGATGAATTACCTGGAAGTGTAGCATGGAAAAGGGCTAGGACCAGTGTTCTGGTGCTGAAAGGCGTGTTGCTGTCATTCATGAAGACAGGGATGCACAGTCTCACCAGGATAAAGTAACCATAGAACAGCGAGCCCAGAATCTGTGTGAAGGACGGGAGGGATACAGGTTGAGGGTAAATGGAAAAGTCAGCCATGGCAAGCCTGGTACCAGATCTGTTTTGTGCGGTCTTGCCAATTCCCATGGCTAACCATGGCAGAGGAATCTGTCCAGAGTTCAGAATCATAAAGACAATAAATGGGACACAGTATACACAATAACATACTGTACATACTGATGAGATGAAAGATAACAGTTAAACTATAGCATACCTTGGAGACCTGAACTCTACTGGTAGGTCAATGACCTGCTCCTGGAACAATACTGAGCCACAGGCTGCATTCAACACCTCTACCAACAGAGGGCATATAAGTGGAGTCTCTCCCTTAATATATAAAGCAATTTGGGCTCTGGATAAAACACTGTACAGTATAAAATCCAATCAACTATTTATTATTAGGGTGAATATGTTCACTGATTATTTTAAAATAGCCTAAAACAGGAAGTGTATATCTGCAGCGCTATTTGGTTAATAATGCAGACAATCTATCATTAAGATTAAAAGTAGAAAAATAGCGTACCTTAGCGAAGGTTATGCCAACATAGTTCCATCTAATGTGTGGGTTTCTGGGGTAAGACTCTCTATAGATGAGGGTGGGAGCGAAAAGGAAATAGAGGTAGCTGGAGAACGTTGGGAACCTGGGACCCTCTCCTGAGAAACACAATGATGTCATTAGTCAAGCAGTATTGTCTATTGAGGTGATGTCAAATATCAGTGATGTCATATCAATATAGGGCCTAGTTTATCTTGGTCAGGCCACATGGTCAGGAAATAATCCTGGCCCTAAGGTTCTACTGTACGGTTCCAGTCAAAGGTTTGGATACACCTACTCATTCAATGGTTTTTCTTAATTTTTACTATTTTCTACATTGTAGAATAGTAGTGAAGACATCAAACACATATGGAATCATGTAGTAACCAAAAAAGTGTTAAACAAATCAAAATATATTCTATATTTGAGATTCTTTAACTAGCCACCCTTTGCCTTGATGACAGCTTTGCACACGCTTGGCATTCTCTCAACCAGCTTCATGAGGTAGTCACCTGGAATGCATTTCAATTAACAGGTGTGCCTTGTTAAAAGTTCATTTGTGGAATTCCTTTCCTTATTAATGCATTTGAGCCAATCAGTTGTGTTGTGACAAGGTAGGGGTGGTAAGATAGCCCTATTTGGTAAAAGACCAAGTCCATATTATGGCAAGAACAGCTCAAATAAGCAAAGAGAAATGACAGTCCATCATTACTTTAAGACATGAAGGTCAGTCAATACGGAACATTTCAAGAACTTTGAAAGTTTCTTCAAGTGCAGTCACAAAAATCATCAAGCGCTATGATGAAACTGGCACAGGAAAGGAAGACCCAGAGTTACCTCTGCTGCAAAGGATAAGTTCATTAGAGTTACCAGCCTCATAAATTGCAGCCCAAATAAATGCTTCACAGAGTTCAAGTAACAGACACATCTCAACATCAACTGTTCAGATGAGACTGAGTGAATCAGGCCTTCATGGTCAAATTGCTGCAAAGAAACCACTACTAAAGGACACCAATAATAAGAAGAGACTTGCTTGGGCCAAGAAACACGAGAAATGGACATTAGACCGGTGGAAATCTGTCCTTTGGTCTGGAGTCCAGATTGGAGATTTTTGGTTCCAATCGCCGTGTCTTTATGAGACGCAGTGTCGGTGAACGGAGGATCTACGCATGTGTAGTTCCCACCGTGAAGCATGGAGGAGGAGGTGTGATGGTGTGGGGGTGCTTTGCTGGTGACACTGTCTGTGATTTATTTAGAATTCAAGGCACACTTAACCAGCACGGCTACCACAGCATTCTGCAGTGATATGCCATCCCATCTGGTTTGGGCTTAGTGGGACTATCATTTGTTTTTCAATAGGACAATGACCCAACACACCTCCAGGGTGTGTAAGGGATATTTTACCAAGAAGGAGAGTGATGGAGTGCTGCATCAGATGACCTGGCCTCCACAATCACCCGACCTCAACCCAATTGAGATGGTTTGGGATGAGTTGGACCGCACAGTGAAGGAAAAGCAGCCAGCAAGTGCTCAGCATATGTGGGAACACCTTCAAGACTGTTGGAAAAGCATTCCAGGTGAAGCTGGTTGAGATAATGCCAAGAGTGTGCAAAGCTGTCATCAAGGCAAAGGGTGGCTACTTTGAAAAATCTAAAATATATTTTGATGTTTTTAACACTTTTTTGGTTACTACATGATTCCATATGAGTTTTGATGTTTTCACTATTATTCTACAAGGTAGAAAATTGTAAAAAAAATAAAGAAAAACCCTTGAATGAATAGGTGTGTCCGAACTTTTTACTAGTACTGTATATGTCACCTCTATAAACATAACTTTAGACAAGGTTCTGAGGTTCTATATGTCACCTCTATAAACATAACTTTAGACAAGGTTCTGAGGTTCTATATGTCACCTCTATAAACATAACCTTAGACAAGGTTCTGAGGTTCTATATGTCACCTCTATAAACACTTTAGACAAGGTTCTGAGGTTCTATATGTCACCTCTATAAACATAACTTTAGACAAGGTTCTGAGGTTCTATATGTCACCTCAATAAACGCTTCAGACAAGGTCTTGAGGTATTGGTACATGATGACTGTACAGTGTCACTGACACTATAATGACAATTTAACTCATCATGGTCAGTTGAATGCACTGAATGACTCAAATAGAAATTAAATCGTCATTGGGTGGTAGTTTCTGTGTCATTACCTAAATTATATTATATTACACTACATTACCTTCCTTTGTCTTGTGTTTTAGGACGACTGGGACGTTCTCTCGGATGAAAGAGTAGCTTTTCATCAGGAAACGGATCTGAACAGGGGAGAGAGACAACATGTAAACATTATAAAAGGAAAACGGAGCCAACTATGGCAATAAAACTAATCAAGGACATTATGACCAATGAATAACTGTAACTTGTCACATTAACCTCCACACCCTTAGAGAAATCAAGCAATTGGAAGAGAATTGTCCTTGAGAGAGTTACTGCCACACCTGGGTTCAAATAGTTTTTGAAATCTTTCAAATACTTCCTTTGCTTTAGTCTGCCTGGAGTGCCAGATGGGCAAGGTTTGCTCTTTTTTAACTATTCTATTGGTTCCTTTGCACCACTTAAGCTCAATCCAGTTCAGCTAAAGTCTTTGAAATGATTTAAAATAGTATTTGAACCCAGGTCTGGTTGCTGCATCCAAAGTCTCATATATTCTCCTGCCAATTCTATAAAGTGCTCTATAAAAAAAGATAACAAATTACCAAGCTAGTCATCCAGCTGAATTATTAAGCAACCTTTTTTTTATTGACAGTGTCAGTGTGGAGATAAGAGGAGCAGAGCAGCGATGGGACGTGTCCAATCCAGAGAAATATAAACACTGGCACATCAAGCAGCGATGGGACGTGTCCAATCCAGAGAAATATAAACACTGCCACATCAAGCAGCGATGGGACGTGTCCAATCCAGAGAAATATAAACACTGCCACATCAAGCAGCGATGGGACGTGTCCAATCCAGAGAAATATAAACACTGCCACATCAAGCAGCGATGGGACGTGTCCAGTCCAGAGAAATACAAACACTGCCACATCAAGCAGCGATGGGACGTGTCCAATCCAGAGAAATATAAACACTGCCACATCAAGCAGCGATGGGACGTGTCCAATCCAGAGAAATATAAACACTGCCACATCAAGCAGCGATGGGACGTGTCCAATCCAGAGAAATATAAACACTGCCACATCAAGCAGCGATGGGACGTGTCCAGTCCAGATAAATACAAACACTGCCACATCAAGCAGCGATGGGACGTGTCCAATCCAGAGAAATACAAACACTGCCACATCAAGCAGCGATGGGACGTGTCCAATCCAGAGAAATACAAACACTGCCACATCAAGCAGCGATGGGACGTGTCCAATCCAGAGAAATATAAACACTGCCACATCAAGCAGCGATGGGAC
Source organism: Coregonus sp. 'balchen' (assembly GCA_902810595.1). Classification (NCBI taxonomy): domain Eukaryota; kingdom Metazoa; phylum Chordata; class Actinopteri; order Salmoniformes; family Salmonidae; genus Coregonus; species Coregonus sp. 'balchen'. Next base: position 7,274,470 of record LR778262.1, read on the forward strand.
GTGTCCAATCCAGAGAAATATAAACACTGCCACATCAAGCAGCGATGGGACGTGTCCAATCCAGATAAATACAAACACTGCCACATCAAGCAGCGATGGGACGTGTCCAATCCAGAGAAATATAAACACTGCCACATCAAGCAGCGATGGGACGTGTCCAATCCAGAGAAATACAAACAGTGCCACATCAAGCAGCGATGGGACGTGTCCAGTCCAGATAAATACAAACACTGCCACATCAAGCAGCGATGGGACGTGTCCAATCCAGATAAATACAAACACTGCCACATCAAGCAGCGATGGGACGTGTCCAATCCAGAGAAATACAAAACACTGCCACATCAAGCAGCGATGGGACGTGTCCATTCCAGATAAATACAAACACTGCCACATCAAGCAGCAGTGCCTCAAAAAGCATGTGCCAGTTCCCTACTTTTACTCATATAATATGAGATATTGTTGTTACTTGTTTTAAGTTGTTTCCTCGTGTCTATATTCATCATTGTCTTTACTTATTTACTCAACTTTCCACTATCAGACAGATCTCCACCACACACCACTATCAGACAGATCCCCACCACACACCACTATCAGACAGATCTCCACCACACACCACTGTCAGACAGATCCCCACCACACACCACTATCAGACAGATCTCCACCACACACCACTATCAGACAGATCTCCACCACACACCACTATCAGACAGATCTCCACAACACACCACTATCAGACAGATCTCCACCACACACCACTATCAGACAGATCTCCACCACACACCACTGTCAGACAGATCCCCACCACACACCACTATCAGACAGATCTCCACCACACACCACTATCAGACAGATCTCCACCACACACCACTATCAGACAGATCTCCACCACACACCACTATCAGACAGATCTCCACCACACACCACTGTAGGTACACAGATCCATCCATACCTCTTCTAGTAATTCTGTATTTCATACTGGTGACTTTACTATACAATAAAACAAAATATGATCCATACCTGTTCTAGTATGATGATGAATCGTGAGGCTGGAGGCAGCTGGTAGTTAAAGACCACGTATATAGGGAATACCCCCAGTACAGCGGTCTGCATGGCGGAGAGCACCAGCCCAGCGCCCACCGACAGTACCACCTGTAGTGGGCTGCGGTGGTAGAGAGCCCCCCAGAGAGCCAGGGCATAGTAGGGCACGGCCAACGTGTAGCTGAACATCAACAGCCAGGACCAAGCTACAGTATGTAGCTTCCCAAAAGCATAGGACAACAGGTCAAACTCCAGCACCAGCCTGGGGATAGAATTGAATAGAATATATGCAAATATAATAGAATGGATGCTTCAAAAACCTGAGTAAACTCTTAAGCTTACCATATGCTTCCCAGTTGAAACAGTTTGCGCATATATCAAGACACAATGTAGTGACGTTTTTTTGTTAGTTTTGGTCTTTGGCAGGTTTTTTTCCGGCTGTTTGTGCACAATTTTTTTTTTCTTGAGGCAAGTCGAAGTTCGGTAGTCGAAGTCTACGCCCGTTTGTCAGTGATTGGTCAACAGTACTACTCCTAGTAGGAGTGGGAACATTAAGTGTTTTTTGTCATTCCACGAGAGATGCCAAGTTTGATTTTTTTATGCACATTTTCTTACTTGAGAAATACTGCAGCAAACATATTAGCTAAATGTAAAATTGCAAGACTAAGACCTCCTCGGCAAAAAAATTTAAGAACTATTGACAGATTTCTTGATTTACCTTAGATTAATTTGGACTATTTTGAGGAAGTGTTTCTGGCTATGTTGTTGCTACAGTGGCTCAAGAGGGACAAACAACAGTAATATTGCTGTTTTTCAAGCGAAGGTCTTTAGGGAGTATGCGATCACAGATGGTTGCTTCGCATAGCCGAGTTCTGCTAGGAGCAAACCGAACCTATGTATGCGGACGCCTTTGGCTCTAATCCGTACCCAGGCCCTTGGCTCTAATCCGTACCCAGGGACTTGGCTCTAATCTGTACCCAGGCCCTTGGCTCTAATCCATACCCAGGGACTTGGCTCTAATCCGTACCCAGGGACTTGGCTCTAATCTGTACCCAGGGACTTGGCTCTAATCTGTACCCAGGCCCTTGGCTCTAATCCATACCCAGGGACTTGGCTCTAATCTGTAGCACCTGTAACACCTGTAACACCTGTAACACCTGTAGCACCTCTAACACATTTAACACCTGTAACACCTGTAACACAAGTAACACCTGTAACACCTGTAACACCTGTAACACCTGTAGCACCTGTAGCACCTGTAACACCTGTAACACCTGTAACACCTGTAGCACCTGTAACACTTGTAACACCTGTAACACCTGTAGCACCTGTAACACCTGTAGCACCTCTAACACCTGTAGCACCTGTAACACCTGTACCACCTGTAACACCTGTAACACCTGTAGCACCTGTAACACCTGTAGCACCTCTAACACCTGTAGCACCTGTAACACCTGTACCACCTGTAACACCTGTAACACCTGTAGCACCTGTAACACCTGTAGCACCTCTAACACCTGTAGCACCTCTAACACCTGTAGCACCTGTACCACCTGTACCACCTGTAACACCTGTAACACCTGTAGCACCTGTAACACCTGTAGCACCTCTAACACCTGTAACACCTGTAACACCTGTAGCACCTCTAACACCTGTAACCCCTGTAGCACCTGTAGCACCTCTAACACCTGTAGCACCTGTAACACCTGTAGCACCTGTAACACCTGTAGCACCTGTAACACCTGTAGCACCTGTAGCACCTCTAACACCTGTATCACCTGTAACCCCTGTAGCACCTGTAATACCTGTAACACCTGTAACACATGTAGCACCTGTAGCACCTGTAGCACCTCTAACACCTGTAGCACCTGTAGCACCTGTAACCCCTGTAGCACCTGTAGCACCTCTAACACCTGTAACCCCTGTAGCACCTGTAGCACCTGTAGCACCTGTAACACCTGTAGCACCTCTAACACCTGTAACACCTGTAGCACCTGTAGCACCTCTACACCTTAACACTTTAACACCTGTAGCACCTGTAACCACTGTAGCACCTGTAACCACCTGTAGACACTGTGGCACATGGTAGCACCTGTAGCACCTCTAACACCCTGTAACACCTGTAACACCTGTACACCTGTAACACCTGTAGCACCTGTAACCCTGTAGCACCTGTAGCACCTCTAACACACCTTACACCTGTAACACCTGTAACACCTGTAACACCTGTAGCACCTGTAACACCTGTAGCACCTGTAATACCTGTAGCACCTGTAACACCTGTAGCACCTCTAACACCTGTAACACCTGTAACACCTGTATCACCTGTAACACCTGTAGCACCTGTAGCACCTCTAACCACTTTAACACCTGTAACACCTGTAACACCTGTAATACCTGTAACACCTGTAGCACCTGTAACACCTGTAGCACCTGTAGCACCTGTAGCACCTCTAACACCTGTAGCACCTGTAGCACCTGTAACCCCTGTAGCACCTGTAGCACCTCTAACACCTGTAACCCCTGTAGCACCTGTAGCACCTGTAGCACCTGTAGCACCTGTAGCACCTCTAACACCTGTAACACCTGTAGCACCTGTAGCACCTCTAACACATTTAACACCTGTAACACCTGTAACACCTGTAGCACCTGTAACACCTGTAGCACCTGTACCACCTGTAGCACCTGTGGCACCTGTAGCACCTGTAGCACCTCTAACACCTGTAACACCTGTAACACCTGTAGCACCTGTAACACCTGTAGCACCTGTAACACCTGTAGCACCTGTAGCACCTCTAACACCTGTAACACCTGTAACACCTGTAACACCTGTAACACCTGTAGCACCTGTAACACCTGTAGCACCTGTAATACCTGTAGCACCTGTAACACCTGTAGCACCTCTAACACCTGTAACACCTGTAACACCTGTATCACCTGTAACACCTGTAGCACCTGTAGCACCTCTAACACATTAACACCTGTAACACCTGTAGCACCTGTAACACCTGTAGCACCTGTAACACCTGTAGCACCTGTAACACCTGTAGCACCTGTAACACCTGTAACACCTGTAGCACCTGTAGCACCTGTAGCACCTGTAACACCTGTAGCACCTCTAACACCTGTAACACCTGTAGCACCTGTAGCACCTGTAGCACCTGTAACACCTGTAGCACCTCTAACACCTGTAACACCTGTAACACCTGTAGCACCTGTAACACCTGTAGCACCTGTAACACCTGTAGCACCTGTAACACCTGTAGCACCTCTAACACCTGTAACACCTGTAACACCTGTATCACCTGTAACACCTGTAGCACCTGTAGCACCTCTAACACATTTAACACCTGTAACACCTGTAACACCTGTAGCACCTGTAACACCTGTAGCACCTGTAACACCTGTAGCACCTGTAACACCTGTAGCACCTGTAGCACCTGTAGCACCTGTAACACCTGTAGCACCTCTAACACCTGTAACACCTGTAGAACCTCTAACACCTGTAACAGCTGTAGCACCTCTAACACCTGTAACACCTGTAGCACCTCTAACACCTGTAACACCTGTAACACCTGGGGATGTGTGAAACTTACTCCTTAGTCTGATGTGTCCCTGATTGCGCAACCGAATAGCTAGCTTTTTGCGTGACGTGACTGTTAAAACGCTTCGGGAGGGCGGTCACGTGTGCAAAGCACCGGTCCTGTGTTCAAGCCTCAGCGTCAGTCGAATCAGGAGGAAGCGCTACTCGCTAAGCAAGCAGCATGACGTTATTTCCACACACACCTGCCCTGGTCGATGTAGTCCACAGTCAGTGTACTGATGATGAATAGGAAGAGCACGGAGATGAACATGTGGTAGATGGTCCGGATGTGGTTGATCTCAAACAGCTCACTGTGGAGGAACACACACATGATTCATCTATCTATCATATACAGTAGTACATTATTCTGATGGGGTTCATCTCAAACAGCTCAAACAAACAAACACTAGACATGAAATTAATGTTTTATACACATTCCACTAGAGAGGATGTACTGTCTGTCCACAGGACACGTCGGCATGATCCAATGATGTTGCATGATAGCGCAAGCATTTAAAAGGATTTATTCAGTTGTGTATGTACACACTCTAGGTAAGCTTAAACTCTAGGTACAATAAACTAATCCACAATGACAAGGTTAAGTTGATTAATATGTAAATACGTGATGTAAATAAATACATACAATACATACAATACATCTAATGGATCAGGTTCAGTTTAAGACCACTCCCACACACAACTAAATAAAATGAACTAACTCTAGAATGGACCGTCTGTCCATAAATACTTTTCCATCCTTTTCCGTGTGGGTTCTGAAATGAATACAGAAGTAGAAATCAGCATGAGAAGATAGACAGCTATTCACTTTCACACAAACATCTACACCACAACCAAACAGTAGCTAGGGTGTTTTTACCGACCATCTCTTGACCAGGAAAGACTGGGCCCTACCTCACACATAGGTCCTAGACTGGGTGTTGTCATACATATAGTATAGTACAGTACACTACAGTATAGTATAGTATAGTATAGTACACTACATTATAGTACAGTACAGAATAGTACAGTACAGTACAGTATAGTATAGTACAGTATAGTATAGTACAGTACAGTACAGTACAGTACAGTACAGTACAGTATAGTATAGTATAGTACAGAATAGTACAGTACAGTATATTATAGTATAGTATAGTATAGTATAGTATAGTATAGTATAGTACAGTACAGAATAGTACAGTACAGTACAGTACAGTACAGTACAGTACAGTACAGTACAGTACAGAATAGTACAGTACAGTACAGTATAGTATAGTATAGTATAGTATAGTATAGTATAGTATAGTATAGTACAGTATAGTGCAGTATAGTGCAGTATAGTATTATCAAAGCCATAGGTCCTAACCTGTGCGGGTTGTTGTTAGTGGTGGTGACTGTCCCGTCCCTGGTGACATGGTTGTTGTTGACATGGTTGTTGCCATGGTTCCCGTTCTGTGTGAATGTCTGGACAGATTCAGTCAGGGCCTTGTCTAGCAGATCACTGAGCTGCCCCTGCATCTGATCCATCACCTCACTCTTCACTCGCTGCACAGGGCACACACACACACATACCATAAGTTGGCACATATAGACAGCGTACTTTGCTTTGCTTGGTAAGTGACATCCAGGTGCAATAGAGACATCAGGGTACATACCTCCACATGCTTCTTCCACCGTATCAAATCCTCAGCATGCTTCTCCACTGCACACAGAAATAAACAACATCAGTTATGGTAGCTAGCCTGCTGTCATATCTATTACATACAGGATATGATCAATCTGTGATGATGAGGAGGATGATGATGATGTGGAGGATATTTTGTTGCTTCTGTTATTGCTCTGTGTCGACTAACTCCTCACCATGGTTAGTGACCTCTCCACTGGAGAGAGCGCTGTTGCCCTCCACAGCCTTGGTGTTATTCATGTTTCGGTGCACCAATCTGGTGGCTGTCTCTGTGGCCATTGTGCCTCCAAGTCTGTTGCTGTCTGTTTCTAGGTCTGCCATGGCACCTCCGGGTCCAGATGAAGGGAGGGGTTCTGCTGGAGGAACCTGAAGGAGAAAGACATAGAATGAAGTAGAACTAGAATAGAATAGAATATTTCTATGGACGAAGACAGCACCTCTACAGACCCGTTGACTATAATCTCTGTAGCTTTTAAAGCGCAATACACACACATAAACACCCTTGTACATGTAGCCCCGGATCGTGTGAAAATAAAACGTTATAGCACTTATCTAAAGCACAAATAACCAGGAAGAGACGTTGGCTGTCTTTATGAAGGTATAGAGAAACCTCCTATGGGATTCTATCTAGCAGTTCTATGCTGTAGTAATCAACGTTTTAAAATGAATAGATTTTGTAGACAGTTTCATTATTTTGACCTCCTCACTGTTCATTGGACGAGGAAGTGTAAGCTCGAACATAGTCTATTAGCTAGAAAGGTATCTTGGCAGCTGAATTTCTTCTGCTGTTGTAAAGCTATTCTACACATTTTCCCATTGAGCTGCAAATTTTTTTGGGGGGGTGCTAATTTGGCATGGAGCTGAGAGACCATTTTGCAGTTTTACAGCTAATTGGCATGTGCTCTGAATGCCTTTTTAAAAATGTTGTAATTTTTTTGGGACTGTTTATCTTTTATTTGATTGTTAGTTCTCAAAGAAGGTATTATAAAAAAAACATACAGTATATATATATAGTTCAATATACTTTCTGAATGCTTTCTGTCTGGTTTTGATCGTAAGTTGACACTGAAACTGTCTTTCCATTCCGAAAACAACCAAATAGACGGGCCGTCTAAGAATTTTCTATACAGAAAAAAAACCTGTAATTAGCTCCAATGATTGTAATTTCCTCTATAATAAAGGGATAGTTAGACATTTTGGCAATGAAGCCATTTATCTACTTCCCCAGAGTCGGATGAACAGGAACAGCTAGCATGCTAACTGTTCCTGTAGACTTCCAGTCATTGCGCTAACGCTTGTAAGTGTTGGCTTGTGAAACTACCTCTAACTTCCTTCATACTGGATGTAGAGACATAAAAATTGCATCCACAACGGTATTCTGTTGTAGCTAGCGATATTCATAAAATAATTATTTTTCACCAAAAACATCCTAAACCAATATTTTTCCACAACAAATATATCCCCCCAAAAATGTGCCTCCGCGGACCCTTAGGTGGCCTCAGACCCCAGTTTGAAAACCCCATGCAGTAGGAGATGGTAGAGGAAGGTACAGGAGGAGACATGGTAGAGAAAGGTACAGGAGGAGACATGGTAGAGAAAGGTACAGGAGGAGACATGGTAGAGAAAGGTACAGGAGGATACATGGTAGAGAAAGGTACAGGAGGAGACATGGTAGAGAAAGGTACAGGAGGAAACATGGTAGAGAAAGGTACAGGAGGAGACATGGTAGAGAAAGGTACAGGAGGAGACATGGTAGAGAAAGGTACAGGAGGAGATATGGTAGAGAAAGGTACAGGAGGAAAAATGGTAGAGAAAAGTACAGGAGGAGACATGGAAGAGAAAGGTACAGGAGGAGACATGGTAGAGGAAAGATTCAAAGGGTTTGTCTCTAATTGAGAGGGACCGTTAAATAAAGGTTTTAAAAAATGCCTAGTTAAATAAAGGTTAAATAAATATACAACTGTACTCCTTATCCCTTTCCATTGACTCCCTATACTGTCTGTACTGTCTTTATGGGGGATTGGACTTGTACGTAGATTAGCTCTGTCTTCTGATGATTAGCCTCTGCAGTACAGTAGGGGAGAAAGATAAAGAGGGTCTGTCATGAACAATAGTAACCTCAGTTTAACTTATGCCCCCTTCTCTCTATCTCTGTGTTTCTGTCTCTATCGGGGGAAAGATACAGAGGGTCTGTCATGACCAATAGTAACCTCAGCGTTCCTTATCCTTCCCATTCCGTTGACCCATTAACTCCCTGCACTGTATCTTCTTGGAAGGATTTGATTTGTAAATAGCACATGAGCTCTGTCTAAAAGATATGCTGATGACAGGAGCTTTAAATCATCAGTCTGTCACTGATTTGAAAGCTGATTTGAAGAGCGAGATGGTGAACAACCTGTTCGTTGTTATTCCAATGGCCCACTGGACAAAAACAAGCCACCCACCCCTAGATGTAGTAGCACAGGTTTGTTTATCTGTAGTGTTTGATCAGTGTAAGGGTTTACCAGAGGTTATCTTCTCCTGTGTTTCGTGTTTTCCTTCTCTCCCTCCCTCTCTCCCCAATTCTCTCTCTCTCTCTCTCCTCTCTATTTGTCTCTCTCCCCCTCTCTCTCTCTCCTCTCTATTTGTTGCTCTACCCCTCCCTGTTCTTTCATTTTGAACTAATGACAGAATCTGCTGATATGACATTGTAAATGTTGATGACATTAAAGTCCAAGGGCTCTATTCAATCTGGATTGCTGAAGCGTTACAGATTCCGAGATAGAAATGTAAAGGTATTTTCCGATTGAGCCGACATATGCAGCGTTTACCGTGAATGCAGTCTCCGCTAACGCGGGAACATTGCCTTTACATTTAAATCACGCTGTAAAGCTTAACTTCAGCTATGCGGATTGAATGTAGTGAAGTAAAACACAGCAATGAAACAATGTTATGGTCATGTGGGAATTAAATGAAGCGGAATGTTTAACTCTTTCTCTGAATATTCTATGCTTGAACTGTCAGAGTTGAGTCAATGGCCAGTTCCCAGAACTAGAAGACACATAGCAGAAACATTGATCGTCTGCGTCTTCTTTAAATCAATAACTAGAAGACAATATAAAATAATACAAAATAAAATTAACAAATAATTAAAGAGCAGCAGTAAAAATAACAATAGCGAGGCTATATACAGGGGGTATCGGTACCGAGTCAATGTGCGGGGGCACCGGTTAGTCGAGTACATTTAGGTATATTTGTCGTTAGACAGTAGCATCCATCCTTCTTTGGTTGAACTCCAACTTCCATCAAATTCTAGCTAATCCAACTTCCATCAAATACCACTAAGATCTTGACCATCTCCGTCCCCCACCATATAGTACTGCATGTTGTGATTTTCTGTCATCTAGGCCTACATCCTGTTATTGGTTTATGTTATTAGATTATCTACCAGAGCTGTAAATGAATAAATTATTCATCAATTTATATTAACAAGCACCGTGTACCTGTTTACCTGTTTCTCAGTCATATGAACCTTTTACACACATAGCAGATATAGAATGAGCTCTGTGATCGCTGTGATCTCTATGTTCATCTCTGATCTCTAAGTTCATCTCTGATCTCTGTGATCTGTAAATTGATCTCTGATCTCTGTGATCTCTAAAGCAATCTCTGATCTCTAAGGTCATCTCTGATCTCTGTGATCTCTGAGGTCATCTCTGATCTCTAAGGTCATATCTAATCTCTGTGATCTCTAAGGTCATCTCTGATCGCTCTGATCGAGCTAAAACCCAAGCAGGGTTCCACCAGAGCAATATATAAAGATACTGTAAATAATAATATACATTGGGGTCACAGCCAAATAAATATAGTTATAGATACTGTAAATAACATGCATTACATAGGGTTCAATGTTAATCACATTGTAGGTTACTCACAGTGTTCTGGTCTCAGGTTCAGGTATCCTCTAACACAGACAGGCTCCAGGGAGTGATCCTCAGGGAGAAGCAGTGTCACTGAGTGTCTCGCTGGTGTGTGTGTGTGTGTGTGGCAGTTTGTGTGAACTGTGTCCCTCTCTTACATCAGCTGAATGGTTGATCTTTGCCCAGCTTGGCTGAGGTCATACCCCTCTCCTGTAGTCACCTGGCTGGCTGGCTGGCTGGCTGGCCGACTAGTATATCTAGACCAGAGCTATATATTGGTCCATAATGAGACTAGTATATATAGACCAGAGCTGTATATGGGTCCATAATGAGACTAGTATATCTAGACCAGAGCTGTATATAGGTCCATAATGAGACTAGTATATCTAGACCAGAGCTGTATATAGGTCCATAATGAGACTAGTATATCTAGACCAGAGTATATATGGGTCCATAGTGAGACTAGTATATCTAGACCAGAGCTGTATATGGGTCCATAATGAGACTAGTATATCTAGACCAGAGCTATATATGGGTCCATAATGAGACTAGTATATCTAGACCAGAGCTATATATTGGTCCATAATGAGACTAGTATATCTAGACCAGAGCTGTATATAGGTCCATAATGAGACTAGTATATCTAGACCAGAGCTGTATATGGGTCCATAATGAGACTAGTATATCTAGACCAGAGCTGTATATGGGTCCATAATGAGACTAGTATATCTAGACCAGAGCTATATATTGGTCCATAATGAGACTAGTATATCTAGACCAGAGCTGTATATGGGTCCATAATGAGACTAGTATATCTAGACCAGAGCTATATATGGGTCCATAATGAGACTAGTATATCTAGACCAGAGCTGTATATGGGTCCATAATGAGACTAGTATATCTAGACCAGAGCTGTATATGGGTCCATAATGAGACTAGTATATCTATACCAGAGCTATATATGGGTCCATAATGAGACTAGTATATCTAGACCAGAGCTATATATGGGTCCATAATGAGACTAGTATATCTATACCAGAGCTATATATGGGTCCATAATGAGACTAGTATATCTAGACCAAAGCTGTATATAGGTCCATAATGAGACTAGTATATCTAGACCAGAACTATATATGGGTCCATAATGAGACTATTATGATCTATTATAATTAGTGTTCTATATTGATGACAGTCATCCAATATGTTGTAATAGAAATAAGGCTATGTTAATAAAAAATAATAATCGTCCTCCCTCGTCTTAAACGGCACCGACCGCCACTGGTGGAAAATAATTAATGCTCAGTTTCTGTCCCTTGCGGCATTGCACGGTTTACCGAAAAACGTCATTACTTTTTCGATACTAGAAACTGAAAAAACGGTTCGGTACTAGAATTTTTGTTACTTTCGGTACTTCTGACAAATGTGTCTCACGTCGTCTACTGATGTGGTCCTCTGTAGCTCAGCTGGTAGAGCACAGCGCTTGTAACGCCAAGGTAGTGGGTTCGATCCCCGGGACCACCCATACACAAAAATGTATGCACGCATGACTGTAAGTCGCTTTGGATAAAAGCGTCTGCTAAATTGCATATTATTATTATTATTATAATGAGACTAGTATATCTAGACCAGAGCTATATATGGGTCCATAATGAGACTAGTATATCTAGACCAGAGCTATATATGGGTCCATAATGAGACTAGTATATCTAGACCAGAGCTATATATGGGTCCATAATGAGACTAGTAATCTTTTATGATTAGTGTTCTAGATTCCTGATCTATTATGATTAGTGTTCTATATTACTGATCTATTATGATTAGTGCTCTAGATTACTGATCTATTATGATTAGTGTTCTATATTACTGATCTATTATGATTAGTGTTCTATATTACTGATCTATTATGATTAGTGTTCTATATTACTGATCTATTATGATTAGTGTTCTATATTCCTGATCTATTATGATTAGTGTTCTAGATTACTGATCTATTATGATTAGTGTTCTATATTACTGATCTATTATGATTAGTGTTCTATATTCCTGATCTATTATGATTAGTGTTCTAGATTACTGATCTATTATGATTAGTGTTCTATATTACTGATCTATTATGATTAGTGTTCTA